>OV702297.1:411906970-412506970 GCA_916181665.1 Avena sativa
TTTTACTGGCCGACCAATCCGACCACTGGCGGTTTGAATCGGTTCGCGCTGAAGTCCAGACGGTGCAAGCCCATTTCAGCAGTTCGACCCAAACGACAACGTGTGTCCCGGCCTACCCATTCTTAACCCAAATATGCAGTGGAAATGTGTCGCCCTGCACACAACATGGACTAACACACGTGTCCTCCCTTGTGTCCCCGTGTCCGCACATGGGTCCGCCTGACAGTGATCGGGCGCGCCCATGATGTTGGCTTGTCTCCCGACGGCGGGAAAGTGTTCCGTTGCTACTGTTTTCCGCCGGTTCGGCCGCCGTTTCACGCTGTTCTTCCTAGTTCCCGCCGCCGCCGATGATAATGAGGATAGCGACGACAACTCCATCGATCTCCATCGTCATCTTCATCATCGTTGCTGATTCCCATGATGAGGAGGGAGTAGTTCTTCCTCGAGGCTAAGGGCTCTACCGGTAGCTATGTGTTCATCTCTCTCTCTATGCATGACCTTGTTGTGGTCATGAGCTTTGTAATCAAGTGAATCTACCTTGCTACTCAAGTGCTTTAATAGATCTCTGCTCTCCCCATGTGTGTGAAAATCACAGCGTGCACGCCATGGTGGCACTTATGTTTGAGTCTACATAAATACTCTTTGTGCTTTAATATATCTATGCTTTTCCCCCACGTGTGTGAAAGTGACAGCGTGCATACCGTGTGTGGCACTTTGGCTAGATTGAATATTTGTTATGAGTTATATTTGGAGGTCTTTATGAAATTGTGGTGTTTATTAGAACCATCTAGCGCTCAAGGTGACAGTATGGGGTTATGTAGATTGGGGAAGGCGGACTTTGAGGAGTGTTGTTATAGCCCTACCGATGATTAGAGTGTCCAACCGGAGAGTAGTTAAGAGTAGTATCATGAAGAGATGATATTTATATGAGAGAGTGTTCACTAGTGAAAGTATGATCCCTAGGCCTTGTTTCTAAACATTGAAACGCCGTTTGCTACTAGATCTGTTGCATGTTTGCTTGCTTCCTTCTTGTTGCCTTTAGTCTTTGCCTCACCGTCAAGCTCTTTTTTGGCACCGTTACCACTGGTATTTCACTATATCTTCGCCGAACTAGTGCACCTATACACCTGGCAAGTGTATTGGGTGTGTTGGGGACACAAGAGACTTGTTGTATCTTGATTGCAGGGTTGCTTGAGAGAGAATACCTTTGACCACTTCCTCCCTAAGTTCGATAAACTTTGGGTAATCCACTTAAGGGAAACTTGCTTCTGTTCTACAAACCTCTGCACTTGGAGGCCCAACAACTGTCTACAAGAATAGAAGTGCGTAGATATCAGTCCCTATACCTCGCAGCAAAACGGCAAAGCGGAGCATGCTATCCGCACCATAAACGACACCATGCGCACACTTATGTTCCATGTGCATCTTCCCGAGTCCTTTTGGGACGAAACGCTTGCCGCTGTCACTTTTCTGCTAAATCGTCGTCTGTGCAAAGCTATAGGCTCTCTAGATCCCTACACGCGTCTCCACGGTCATCCTCCACTATATGATGATTTACGCGTTTTTGGTTGTCTTTGTTACCCTAACATTTCCTCCACCGCCTCACACAAGCTTCGCCCTCGGTCTCTTCCTTGTATGTTCCTAGGCTACCCGTCTAATCATCGAGGTTATCGTTGATATGACCCATCTACTGGAAAGGTTCTAATCTCGCGTCATGTTATTTTCGACGAGACTGTGTTTCCATTTCAACATGTTGGGCAACAGGTTGCTCCTCTACAACGATCACCGCGCCGCCTGGACTTCCTCTTCACCGACCACCCAGGAAATAGGCTCCTGTCACATGCAGTACCTGCCAGCACGTCGACCTCTACTCCTGTCGCGGCAGGAAATCGCGCTGCCGCCGAGCCTCGGCAGGCTGCCATGGGCCAAACCTCTGCCGCGGCAGAGGACCCTGCCGCGCCTCGCTCCGATCGTGCTGCATCGACCCGGGGATGCCCTGCTTCACGTTCCACGCCTCACGCCGTGGTGCGCACGTCCCGCACTGGTTGGGTGCTCCGCTCACCCAGTCGGCTGGACCTCTCTGCGGTGGTCTCCACCGTGCCTCCAGTGCCGACTACATATCGATAGGCTATGCAAGACCCGCTGTGGCGGGCTGCGATGGCCGACGAGCACCAGACCCTCGTCGACAACAACACCTGGTCTCTCGTTCCTCGACCTCCTCGTGCCAATGTTGTCACCGACAAGTGGATTTATCGCCATAAGTTCCACTTGGATGGTCGTCTTGCGCGTCACAAAGCCCGTTGGGTTGTTCGTGGCTACTCTCAGCGCCCGGGTGTTGACTATGACGAGACTTTCAGTCCCGTTGTCAAGCCCTCCACCATACGGCTCGTCCTCACCATTTCCGTCTCTAGCTCATGGCCTATTCGTCAGCTTGATGTCAAGAATGCCTTCCTTAATGGAACTCTTGATGAGGAGGTCTACTGTCAGTAGCCTCCAGGTTTTGTTGATGCGAGGTTTCCTGACCATGTGTGTCGTCTGCACAAGTCTCTAAATGGTTTGAAGCAAGCTCCCCATGCCTGGTACCAGCGGTTTGCTTCCTACATCTCTACACTAGGATTTGTTGCCTCTGCGACGGACACCTCCCTGTTTGTTCTCCAGAGTGGTGGATATACTGCCTATCTATTGCTCTATGTTGATGACATCATAGTCACAGCTTCCTCCCAGGTGTTCCTTCAGCACCTTCTAGCACGGTTGCATAGTGAGTTTGCCATGACGGATCTTGGAGATCTTCACTTCTTTCTTAGGATAGCCATCACCTGCTCCAAGGATGGTCTGTTTCTATCCCAGGGACAGTATGCCGCTGATCTTCTCCAGTGTGCGGGCATGTCTGATTGTCACTCTGCTGCGACACCCATTGATACCCAGTCTAAACTCTCCGTTGTTGAGGGTGAACTTCTTTCCGATGCTACCGAGTATAGAAGCTTGGCTGGTGCTCTACAGTATCTTACTCTGACGCTCCCAGACATCTCTTATGCCGTGCAGCAGATTTGTCTTCACATGCATGCTCCACGGATGCCTCATCTTGCCTTGGTCAAGCGAGTTCTCCGCTATGTTCGTGGAACTATGGAGTTCGGTCTTCATCTGCATG
This sequence comes from Avena sativa, assembly GCA_916181665.1. NCBI lineage: Eukaryota > Viridiplantae > Streptophyta > Magnoliopsida > Poales > Poaceae > Avena > Avena sativa. Next base: position 411,910,119 of record OV702297.1, read on the forward strand.
CCTCCTCCTCGACTGGTCTCACGGCTTACTCAGATGTCGATTGGGCTGGATGTCCAGACTCTCGACGCTCCACTTCTGGGTATTGTGTTTACTATGGTGATAGTTTGATTTCTTGGTGGCTGTTGCTCATGCTGTTGCTGAGTGTTGCTGGCTCCGTCAGCTATTTCAGGAGCATCACAGACCGCTCTCTACTGCTACTCTTGTCTACTATGACAATGTGTCCGCCATCTACATGTCTTCCAACCCGGTTCAACATCGGCGAACAAAACACATCGAGATCGACATACACTTCGTACGCGAGAAGGTCACTTTGGGAGAAGTCTGCGTTCTTCATGTGCCCTCCTCTTTACAGTTTGCTGATGTGATGACAAAGGGATTACCAAGTCAGCTCTTCTTCGACTTTCGGTCCAGTCTCTGCGTCTAAGAACCTCCTATTGTGACTGCGGGGGGGGGGGGGGGGGTGTTAGACTTGTATATTTGTATAGGGTTGTATTTGTATTTTGTACACTTGTAACCTAACCCTAACCGGCCGTGTGTGCCCATTATATAAACCCCAGGAACCACGTGGCCTTTACCACGTGAGGCTTCCCCCAATCTCTCTCTCGGTTTCTACAGTCATGTCATTTGCCACAGTGCCGGAAGACGGTCTAAAAGTTTGATAGGGTGAACGCATATACACATATAATTTTAACTAGAACCAAGGGGAGGGGCAGATGCCCCCCTCCCATACATTTGTGTTGCATATAAAATCAATTTTGCTAGTTGTTAAAGGATTTCAATCAAGATCTGATAGCATAGCACAAGGTAAATGTTGGTTATGTTAACTGTTGTATTATACACAAATATACAAGGTAACTGAAACATATTTAAATGGAAGTAGAATCTGCAAACCTACTAAGTAATAATTTATTTCTGTCCAACAAACATAGGCAATGTCAAAGCTCTAGCTTCTTTCTAGAAATATTTCCTAATTTTGAAATGATCAAGACTTTTGAAAATCAGTTGCTCTATATAGCACACTCACAAGAAACATATCTATATATTTTGAAGTTTGTTAAGTTGTTATTCTTTATATTTGATACTTTTTATTATATTTATTGAAACTAACATATTAATTGTCATAAAAATGCACAAGTTCTTCATTTGTATTTTGATGTGTAGGAGTTGCATAAATATTAGACGAATCATGAAGTAGCCTCTCATTGTGATGAAATTCAGAGTTTCTGAAAATTGTTTCTCCAGGACCAGTTCTTAGAGATTACCAAAAGTCTTCTATAAGATGATGTCAAATAAAATAAATCAAAAAATAAAAGTTGTGTGCCTTTTTGAAAGCTTTCATTAAACGTCTAAATTCGATTTATTATGCGTCCAGAGGATTTTACTAAGGAAAAATAACAACAATTGTATACACATAAGAAAATACCTATATATGCGTAGTTTTTTATTCAAAAATCAAGGTAGGGTATCCGCCCTACTTTCAGTAAGGAGAGCTCCGCCCATGGATTAATCATTGAGGGTAACCTCCCTTGTCATCGGGTTCTGCTTTGCCTATTAATATTGTTGCACATGAAAGCATACTTCCTTTTTTGGAACCCTTAGCACGTGTTCTAGGCCAAAAGAGCATAGTATGTATTCCCTCCGTCCGAAAATAAGTGACTTGAATTTTTCAAGATTCTTAAATATCTAGACGTGTTATAGTCCACAGATACATAGGAATCTATCCAAATCGAAGTCATTTATTTCCTGTGCATATCATCTTTCATGTGCGTATATTGTTGTTTTTGTCTTCTTTCTCTATCAGTTGTCCTAACTACGTTCTTGGCCTTAATGTTCAGGATTTTTAGAGCACTTTGAATTCTCAAAACCCCTCTTTAGGCTATGATTTGTGTAACTGATGTTTGGCTGGTTCATGCGGATAAACACCCTTTTCTACTCTAGCTCCTGGTCATGGTATATTTTCCTTTTCGGTGCCAAATGATTAATTCTTACTAACCATTTTAGGATAAACTGGTGACTTTATTTTGACCATTGATACATCATTAGGCACCTTGCGTTACAATGCAACATTGTCCATTTGTTTTCTAATTCATTCACGTTTCTTCATCATTTTTCTTACATTTCACATGTGTGTATGTTTTATGACTTGCACTTGCAAATACTAATATGTTGTTGTTTTCATATGCAAGTCCGTACAATGGGGAAAAGATAGTTTGACTAATGCATGAACTACTGCCTACTAGCCTACTATACCTGGAATATATGAATCCACTATTTTTCTGGTTATTAAACATTTCTAAGAGACTATTATTTTTGTTCTTTGTTTATGAATATGTGGATTGTCATTACAGTTGTTCCCGGATCTCTTGCTAATTTAGCGTCACCCTATGTTGTACACCTGTACCAGATCATACTGTGCTCTTTCTTCTTTTAAGTTGTACGGTACCTACAGTACCACCATGTCTAGGTTTCAGACACATGTTCTATTATCTTAATATTTTAGATTCTTCTGTCAAAATATGATACTCCCTCCGATCCATATTACTTGTCGTTAAAATTGATGTATCTAGCACTAAAACATGTATAGATACATCCATTTTAGTGACAAGTAATATGGATCGGAGGGAGTAGAAATATATGTTTAGGTTTCAGACATCGTGACCTACCGCGAAATATCTTAGATTCTTCTGAAGTCTTCTTTGTAGTTTTCCTACCGTCGTTACAACTGAACAAATGCAACATTCCTTATACTACTTCAAATTGTCAGTGGTGAGGAAACTTCGGAGACACCGTATGACAAGAGACTTGGTTCTACTTCAAATTGTTTCCTAGCCAAGACTTTTGGTTTCATGCGATACCCTATAACTATACTACTGCACTGTTGGCTATCCTTTAATGTCAGGCACAACTATGTTCTTTGTTATCTCAAAAAATGTTCTATACTCATTTTGTGTAAATTAAGTACAAATTGAAGTAAATTATTATCTGGAACGATCTGGTAGGTGTCATCTGTATATGCCAACTTCATTTAGCTTTTACCAACACGTTCGTTTATATCTGCTGCAGGCAAGCATGCAGCAAGACGCGCTTCCCTACCTAGTGGTACATATTACTACAATGATCAATATCACATTGGTGGAGACGATGAGGGTACAGGAGAGGGTGCAGAGGAGTACTATCCTTGCTTTTGGATGCTTTGATTTTTTGCTTTCATGCTCCTTTTAATACCTTGAAATCACATACTGTAGTATATTTTTTTTAAAGAAGAGAAGAATAAGAGTGCCATGCTCGAGTGTCGTAATTTCATCAGCTTCAGTTTGCTAAGTTTCATAAATAAAAATAAAATAAAAACTAGAGAGTCAAAACAGAGCGGTCTCCGTCTGCTAAATCTCCGGGTCGCAGTATCTGCTGGTGCTGGCTATTATGGACAGTAGCTAGCTGGCAGTGGCTAGGAGTAGTTCCATAGCGCGAAATCAGCTCCGCCCTCGCCGCAGTCTCCGTTGTCCACCCAGTACGCGCCATTGTCTGTCGCCGGAGGCGGCGGGTCAATGAGCAGCGCCTCCGCGAGGCTCATGTAGTACGTGCCCAAGTCCATTTCCGGGAACAGGTCGTCAAGCCTGAACATATCGCTGTCCATTGCGAGTGGCGCCGCGAGCTCTCCATCGGCGGAAGTTTCAGACGTCTCCGACGAACCGGCATTGTCGGACCCGGACAACGATGGTGCTGTAGCGCAAGAGGCGAACTCTTCGGTGGCGGTGGCGGTCTGCCGGCGCTGGAAGTCCGTGACGGCCTCGATTGCGACGCAGCGGACGTCGGCGAGGTCGGAGAGCGCGGCGGACGGCACGGCGAGCAGCCATGCGGAGTCCGGGAAGTTGAGGCACGCCGTGGCTGAGCGGCCGCCGAGCGCGAGCATTGCGGCATCGTTGGCGCGCGCGGCGGCCTCGGCGGTGGCGTAGGTCCCGAGCCAGAGGCGCGCGCCGCGCTTCCCGGGGACGCGCACCTCGCAGACCCAACGCCCGGCATTGCCCCTGCGCCGCACGCCACGGTACACCGGGTGCCGCGTCTCCCGGAACTTGGTGCGCCCCGCGGGGCGCTTCGGCGCGGACGCCCGTCCTGCTGCCAGGTGGTCGGGCGAGGAGGACACCGACGAGGAGGTGGGGGTGTTGGATAGATCTCAACGTGACTGGGCCCAACGGCCCAGCACGCCCCCTAACTGCGCCCTGATCGGGGGCGTCCATCCTTATCTAGGTTGGTGGACCCCTGTCGCCAGCGCTATATAAAGTGGTGGGGAGCCGGCAGCACGATCTACGAGGTTAGCCGTGCCCTAGCCGCCCCACCGACAAGCCAATCCGATCTAGGCTAGCGCTGCGCCCACGGGAAGCTCTGCCGCCACCACCCTAGCCACACGCTCGCCACACTCACCCCGTTTCCACCCATGGCCAACGACGGAGCAGGTAGAGCGCGTCTCTGTTCTCTCTCTCTCCGTTCTTGATCTACAAAGGTGATGTTTTTAGTGCTACTGTTAGATCTAGACTAGATCCGTGGTAAAGGTGTTTTAACATTGGTATCAGAGCAAGGTTTTAGTTGCTAGATTTTACAGTGCCTTTTTTGGTAGAAAGTAAGAGTTCAAAAAGAAAGAATTAGATCCAAAGTGCGCTTGCCCCGTGGCCGCGCCGTTCCTCTCGATCTAGATGGGCATCCATTATGGAGACATCTAGAAGAAGAACACACCCTTCGGGGCAAAGCTAAACCCTAGATCTAAAACCCCATACATCCCCAAAGAAAAGACAATCAAAAAAAAGGAGGGGGTCCACTCCGGCCATCGCCGGGAAAAGTCTCCGCCCCACACCTCGGCCACTTGACGACGGTGCACGCACCCTCGGGTGGATGCACACATCGGCAAGGAGCAAGATGGGGGCGCCGCCGCAGTTTTCACCATGGACCACACACAAAAAAAGGGAGGAGCAAAAGGCTCCACCGCCGCCCCTCTTGACGGTGGTGCACCCACCCTCGGGTGGACGCGACGCCGGCAAGGAGGGCGGGGGGGGGGCATAGCTCACAGAGAAGAGGAAGAGGGAGGGGCGCGCGGAAACGCGGCCTCCTCGCCTCAACCCTTCTCGCCGGAGTCGCCTCGGTCCTTCTCGCCTCGATCCGACGGCCCCGACGCACCGCCGACGCGTGCCGCCGACGCGGGGCAACCGCGTGCAAGACGCGGCGCCGCCACGGTCGGGACACCGCGCAGACGCGGAACGCGGCGAAGGCGCGGGGACGCGGGGTGCACGCGCGGTGCACGCGCCGCCGACGCGGGGCAGCCGGCCCGAGGGACGCGGCGCCGCCGCGGTCGACGGGCGCTGCACGCGGTGGAGCCGGTGACCACGCGGGGCAGCCGGCGCGCGAGACGCGGCGCCGCCGCGGTGGCCACGCGGGAAGGAGGCGGCGACCACGTGGGGCAGCCGGTGCGCGAGACGCGGCGCCGCCGCGGTGGCCACACGCGCAGACGGGGGCGAGCGGGGAGGCCGCGGACCACGCGGGGCGGCCGCGCGCGGGACGCGGCGCCGCCGCGGTGGCCACGCGGGAGGGGTGAGGGGGGGTTTGTGTTTTAGGGTTCAAAGGGGGCGGCGGCTGGGGGTTTTATGCCCCCGAACAGCGCGCAGGGCCGTAGGATCTAGGGTAGGCGGGATCAACGGCTCAGATCGAGCGGCAGACGCGGGGCGGGCCACGCGGGCCACGCGGCTGCGGGCTAGCTGGGCCGGCGTCGTCGGCCGCGGTGGCGGCAGCCAGACGCGCGCGGGCAGCAGCCAGCGAGGGCGCGCGCAGGCAGGCCGGGCGGGCCATGCCGGCAGGCCGCCTAGGGAGTGGCCCAGTAGGGCGGTTTTCTGTTTTTTTTCTTAACAGTTTTCTGTTTTGTTAATTTACAGAGTTGTTTTTTTAATGGTTTTGCTTAGTTTTGAGCTTTTTTTTTACATAGTTTTCTCTAGTCTTCTTATCTTTATGTATATTATGACTAGAGAACGTTATAAAGGCAGATTTTTTTCTGCAAAGTATGAGTTTTATGAAAGTCATTAATGAAAGTTTCCGCTGCAAATAGTCATTTTAAATTGCAAATGTATGGTTTAAATTGCAACAATGCAATAAAAGTTGATTAAATTTTGACATAAAGATGTGATTAAAGTGATTATGTCTCATGCTATTAATTGACCAACGTTATTAATAATCATGACCATAATCTTTTCCCATTAAGTATTAAAGGTGCATTTAAATTTATTTCTGCCCAACAGTGGTGTAATTTTAAATAGCACGAAACGATTGCATGCTTAATTTATACCAACGTTGAATTAACGCATGTAGTTGTTTTTACTTGGTGATCTCACATCTTTTGTGATTTTCAGGAGGTCTCAACCTCATGGCATGTTTGAAGGACATCCCGCTCCTAAGGGGGGACAACTACTCCGAATGGAGGAAGAAAGTTGATTTGGCGTTCGTATGCGCCGAAGTGGATTGGGTGGTTGACACCAAGCAACCAGTCAAGCTAGCTGACCCGGTCAGGGGGGCTGCTGAGGAAAGTGCTGACTTTGAGAAAAGGAAAAGGGAACATGCTCCATTGGAGCTGGCCTACTCTATTGATAACCAGAAATGGGTGAACGCCAACAAGAAGTGTCTGGCCTTCGTAAAGAACACAATTGAGAACGCAATACTGGGCTCAATTGGAGAGTGTGCTACCGTGGGCGAGTATCTCGCCAAGATAAAGAGCCAGTTTACTGGTTCTTCAAAGATGTATGTGACCCAGCTGTTAAAGCAACTGGTTACTGAAAAGTATACGGGAGGACCCCACGGAATAAGAGAGCACATCTTGAGGATGTCAAAAATGGCAGCAAAGCTCAAGCCCATGGATGAGGACCTCGAGCTAAAGCCAGCACTCTTGGTGCACCTTGTGATGGCCTCACTTCCACAGCCTTTTGAAAACTTTGTAATAAACTATAATATGTCCCCTGAAAAGTGGGACATAGAAAAGACCATTGGGATGTGCTCCCAAGAAGAGGAAAGGCTGAAAGACCTTCATGGCGGTTCTCTGAACTTCGTGAAGGACAACAGGAAGAGAGGCTTCACAGGTGGCAACCATGGTGGCTCACCCTCCAAGCCCCATGGCAAGGGTCCAATGCAGCACCAGTACCAGCATCACCCGTCCACCCCTGGGGAGAAGGATCAGTGCCATCACTGCAAAAAGCCGGGCCACTACAAGAAAGACTGTCCAATTTGGCTGAAGTACATCATGGCCAAAAATGGTAAAGACATTATTTCTTTTGTTAATGAATCTCTGTATGAAAAGTTTACTAGATCCACTTGGTGGATTGATTCTGGAGCAACTGTTCACGTTGCCAACTCTTTACAGGGGTTCCATTCGACAATGACCACGCCAAGAAGAGAAAGACACATTGAAGTGGCGAATGGAATAGAAGCAGAAGTGAAGGCCATTGGTGACGTCCCTCTGGAGCTGGCTGATGGCTCTTTGCTTTTGCTCAAAGATGTGCTTTTCGTTCCCTCATTACATAGGAATTTAATAAGTGTTTCTTGTTTGGACAAAGATTCTTACGAATGTTATTTCGGAAATGGCAAGTGTGCCATATGGTTGAAAGACAAATGTGTGGGTGTTGCTACATTATTTGATAAGTTATATTTATGATCCCTGCATGAGAAAGTTCTTTCTGTGTGTGATGTGAATGAAAAAGTTTCCTTGTCGAACAAAGAACAAAAGAAAAGAAAGCGAACTCTTGACTCATCGAAACTATGGCACTGTAGACTAGGCCATATTTCGAGGGAAAGAATAGAAAACCTCGTTAAAAATGACATTCTTCCTTCGTTAGAGTTCTCCGACATAGAACAATGCATAGATTGCATTAAAGGAAAGTATGTCAAACAAATTAAAAAGGGTGCAAACCGAAGCATAGCTACACTAGAAATAATCCACACGGATATTTGTGGACCGTTTCCGGTGAAAAGTGTGGATGGCTATGATTCATTCATAACATTCACGGATGATCACTCCCGGTATGGTTATATTTATCCAATTAAAGAAAGATCTGAAGCATTGGATACATTTAAAATTTTCAAAGCTGAAGTAGAAAATCAGCACGATAAAAGAATCAAAATAGTTCGGTCCGATCGTGGGGGGGAGTACTACGGTCGGCATACTCCATATGGTCAAGTACCAGGACCCTTTGCAAGGTTCCTGCAAGAAAATGGAATAGTCGCCCAGTATTCTATGCCGGGCGAACCTCAGCAAAACGGAGTAGCTGAAAGGCGCAACCGTACCCTTATGGATATGGTGCGCAGCATGATGAGCTACTCCACCCTCCCATTGGGATTGTGGATGGAGGCACTGAAAACCGCCATTCACATTCTCAACAGAGTACCAAGTAAGTCGGTGCCCCAAACACCGTATGAATTGTGGACAGGCAGAGTCCCCTCTCTGCACCACTTGAGGGTCTGGGGGAGCCTAGCTGAGGCAAAAGTTTTCAAGCCAAACATTACAAAGTTAGACCCCAAAACGGTATCTTGCCATTTTATTGGCTACCCAGATAAGTCCAAAGGCTATCGTTTCTACTGTCCCGACAGATACACAAAGTTTGTAGAAACAAGACATGCAGTCTTCTTGGAGGACGAATTGATGAGGGGGAGCACGGTAGCTAGGAAAATTGATCTTGAGGAGAAGAGGGTGCATGCACCTAATCCGATGACTCAGGAGCCATTTTTCTCGCTACCTGTTGTGCCACCATCTACAACCCCTGAGGTTGTGGTGCCGGCACCTGTTGTGACTCCACACGTGACAACAATGGGCGAAAGTTCGGAACCTGTCCATCAGGAGCCACCTGAACCCACTGTTGAGCACGAAAGGGAACCAGAACAGCCACCTACTGTAAATGTGCCTGAACCCGAGGCAAGAAATGATCAAGAGTCTGATGAACTCAGACGGTTTAAAAGAGAACGAAGACCAGCTATTTCCAAAGAAATCTACAAAGTCTACAATGTAGTTCATATGGAGGGCGATCCTACCTCATATGAAGAAGCCATGAGCAGCCCTCACTCAGCCAAGTGGGTGGAGGCAATGGAAGATGAAATGAAATCGATGAGTTCCAACAATGTTTTGGACTTAGAGGAAATTCCCAAAGGAGACAAAACAGTAGGATGCAAGTGGGTCTACAAAACAAAATATGACTCCAACGGGAATGTAGAAAAGTACAAAGCTAGACTCGTGGCAAAAGGCTTTACGCAAAGAGAAGGCGTAGATTACAATGAGACTTTTTCTCCGATCTCATATAAGGACTCCTTCAGAATCATCATGGCACTAGTTGCTCATTTTGATTTAGAGTTACATCAAATGGATGTCAAGACGGCATTTCTAAATGGAGATTTAGAAGAAAATGTCTACATGAAACAACCCAAGGGTTTTTTCATGGAGGGGAAGGAACATATGGGATGTCGCCTAAAGAAATCCATTTATGGGTTAAAGCAAGCCTCTAGGCAGTGGTATTTAAAGTTTAATGATACCATTAAAATATTTGGATTCAAAGAAAATGTTGAGGACAATTGCATTTATGCAAAATTCAAAAGTGGGAAATACATTTTCCTGATTCTATATGTGGATGATATTCTGCTCGCTAGCAGTGATGTTAGTCTACTACTAGAAACAAAGAAGTTCTTGTCATCAAACTTTGACATGAAAGACCTTGGTGAAGCATCTTATGTTTTGGGCATAGAAATTCACCGAGACAGAAAGAATGGAGTGTTAGGACTGTCGCAGAAAGCGTATTGTGAAAAGATTTTAAAGAAATACAATATGCATGCGAGTAATTCAACACCTGCTCCCATAGTCAAGGGCGATAGTTTTGGGAAATCCCAATGCCTAAAGAATCAATATGAGATCGATCAAATGAAGTCAGTACCATATGCTTCGGCTGTTGGAAGCTTACAGTATGCACAAGTGTGCACTCGCCCTGACTTAGCATTTATCACCGGGGTACTCGGTAGATATCAAGAGAATCCAGGCATAGAGCACTGGAAGATGGTAAAGAAAGCTTTGCGCTATGTGCAAGGCACAAAAGGCCTCATGTTAACATACAGAAGATTTGATTCCCTAGAGATAAAAGGGTATTCAGATGCAGATTTTGCGGGGGATAAAGACGACCGAAAGTCCACGACAGGGTACGTTTTTACTCTCGCAGGAGGTGCTATTTCGTGGAGAAGCGCCAAACAGTCGATAGTTGCATCATCTACGATGTATGCGGAATTCATAGCATGTTATGAGGCCATGGGACAGGCGTTATGGTTAAAGAAATTCTTACCCGACTTGAAAGTGGTTGACTGCATCAGCAGGCCACTAAAGATGTACTGTGACAACGAGCCCGCAGTATTCTAAGCTCACAACAACAAGTCGAGTAATGCTTCAAAGTCTATAGATATAAAGTATTATGTTGTGAAGGACAAAGTCCAGGATCAAACTATAAGTCTCGAGCATATAAGGACAAAGGATATGCTAACGAAAGGCTTACCACCCAATGTGTTCAAGGAACACATAGCCGGCATGGGTTTAACGGCAAGCCTATGATTTCTGGACTATAGAGGCCCAAAAGTAACAGAATTTGTTTCAGAACATGAAGGTATATAGTAGCTGTCTGATTCTATCGGCAATTGAGCTGGGACGATGAAACATGCTCTGTGTGTCATTATGTGATGAAATAAGTAAAGAACAAGGTTAAAAGTAAAGTCGAGATCTAGGGGGAGAATGTTGGATAGATCTCAACGTGACTGGGCCCAACGGCCCAGGACGCCCCCTAACTACGCCCTGATCGGGGGCGCCCATCCTTATCTAGGTTGGTGGGCCCCTGTTGCCAGCGCTATATAAAGTGGTGGGGAGCCGGCAACACGATCTACGAGGTTAGCCGTGCCCTAGCCGCCCCACCGACAAGCCAATCCGATCTAGGCTAGCGCTGCGCCGACGGGAAGCTCCGCCGCCGTCACCCTAGCCACACGCTTGCCACACTCACCCCGTTTACACCCATGGCCAACGGCGGAGGTTCTAGCTCCGGTGCCAGTTCGGGCATTCCCTCTGGCTCTTGTTTGTCGAGCCAGGGAGCAGGTAGAGCGCGTCTCTGTTCTCTCTCTCTCCGTTCTTGATCTACAAAGGTGATGTTTTTAGTGCTACTGTTAGATCTAGACTAGATTCGTGGTAAAGGTGTTTTAACAGGGGGAGCTCGTGATCTCAAGACTCATGTCCATGGCTACGACTGCGAACAGAGTGTTTGGTGATGGGGTGGTGTTCTTCCTTCTTGAGCTCAGCTAAGTGGAGTGAGCTTGGAGTGAGATGGTGGAGCTTGGAGTGAGAGTGGGGTGTGTTGTTAGCATCTGGGGAGAGTGTGCTAAGCACTTATTTATAGGTATGTGTTGTGCTGAAGCTGGAAGAAGTGTTTGAAAAAAACTAGAGAGTGAAAACAGAGCAGTATCTGCTGGAGTGCTGGTGCTGGCGCCTGGCGACTATCGACGCTAGCTGGCAATGGCTAGTAGTTCCAGAGCGCGAAATCAGCTCCGCCCTCGCCGCAGTCTCCGTTGTCCACCCAGTACGCGCCAGTGGCTGTCGCCGGCGGCGGTGGATCCATGAGCAGCGCCTCCGCGAGGCTCATGTAGTACGTGGCCAGGTCCATTTCCGGGAACAGGTCGTCAAGCCCGAACATATTGCTGTTTATTGCGAGTGGCACCGGGAGCTCTCCATCGGCGGAAGTTTCAGACGTCTCGCACCAAGCGGCATTGTCAGAGACAGACGACGTTGGCGCAGGAGCGGTAGAGGTGACCACCTGGGTGGCGGTGGCGGGGATACAGTTGGCGGTCTGGCGCCGCTGGAAGTCCGCGACGGCCTCGATTGCGACGCGGCGGACGTCTGCGAGGTCGGAGAGCGCGGCGGACGACACGGCGAGCAGCCAGGCGGAATCCGGGAAGTTGAGCCACGCCGTGGCGGAGCGGCCGCCGAGCGCGAGCATGGCGGCGTCGTTGGCGCGCGCGGCGGCCTCGGCGGTGGCGTAGGTCCCGAGCCAGAGGCGCGCGCCGCGCTTCCCGGGGACGCGCACCTCGCAGACCCACCGGCCGGCGGTGCCCCTGCGTCGCACGCCGCGGTACACCGGGTGCCGCGTCTCCCGGAACTTGGTGCGCCCCGCGGGGCGCTTCGCCGCCGACGCGTGTTCGGGCGAGGACGACACTGAGGAGGAGGAGGGGGAGCCCGTGACCTCAAGACCCATGTCCATGGCTTCGAACAGAGTGTTTTGTTTGTTGATGGCTGGTGTTCTTCCTTCTTCAACTCAGCTAAGTGGAGTGAGATGGTGGAGCTTGAGTGAGAGTGGGGTGTGTGTGGTTAGCATCTGGGGAGAGTGTGATAAGCGCTTATTTATTTATAGGTATGTGTTGTGCTGGAACTGGAACTGGAAGTGTTTGAACGCGGCAAGGACAGCGGTGGGGATGACGGTGTACTAGGAGTATAGTATTAAATTAAATTAATATGGCGTTGTTGGGCTTTTCCGGGTGGGCGCGTATGGGGGCTTTGGCTTTGCTGTGTCAAAAGCCACCTTCCTGCTTCCTGCTTAACAGCGGCGATGCAGCGGGGATTGCCCGACTGGCGACTGGCCCTTCCCTTCCAAGAATGCAGTGGTCACCGGCAGCGGTCCGGCGGCTGATCGGCTCGTGCAGGCGCGACGAGACGGGCAGGGGCAGTGGTGAGTGGTGACTGCTCACGCTCAAAATCCTGCTCAGGGGGACAGTGCAAAGTTGCTTGGACCACTGTCTCTTTCCCAAAAAATCTTGGTGGCATGGGCGTCCTCTCCCTCCACGCTCAAAATTCTGCCCTCCTCTCCAAGTTTCTCTCTAAACTGCACTCTACAACAAATGCTCCTTGGGCCTGTTGGTTTCGTCGTAGGTATGGATGGGATAGTGGCAGGGATTTTGGAGACTCTCATTCTCTTGACACCCCAGTTTGGAAAGACATCCTGACACCGGGATCCCCACCTTTCGTTCTACCACAATTGTACAGGTTGGCAATGGCGATTCCACGGCCTTCTGGCTTGACTCTTGGCTCAATTCTTCCCCTCTTAAAGACCAATTTCCTGCCCTCTTCTCTCACACCACTAGAACAAATTCTAGCATGGTCTCTACCTTCCAGCTTGGTCTTGATAGCCAACTTACCCCTCGCCTTACAAGCGTTGCTTCGTCTGAATTCGCTACCCTTAACGATGCTTTTGCAACTTTCGTCCTCCGATCCGATATTCCTGATACGCGGCTTTGCCGTACCACTAATAAAAGCCTTTCGAACAAAGATTACTATGTCCATTCGTTTAAGCACCTGCAGATCGATGCTCAAGCAGACAAGATCTGGAGGAGCGCAGCCCCCCTTAAATGCAAGATCTTCGTTTGGCTTGCAAGCAAGCACCGCCTCTACACCAACATGTGGCGTTTTCGTCATCGACTGGCCGACTCGGCGACTTGCCCTTCATGTCTTCTGGATGAGGACAATGACCATCTCCTTGCTCGATGCCATCGCGCCCGTGAGGTCTGGAGCTTCTTCGCCTCCAATGGCAACTCGATTTCTCCAAACAGCGTCCGCGATGTGTTGTCCACTCCCCGCACGTTTGAAGAAAGAACTGTGAGTACTGCTATTGCTTGGAGCATCTGGAAGAGACAACGTTGTGGTCTTCAATGCAAGAGATGAACCGCTTCAGGTTATAATTCGTAATTGCCTTGAGGATGTGCGGCTCTGGCCAACAGATGTAATTCTACCTCCTCATCCTCTAAGCTCAAGCTCAACTATTGGTGTAACATCTATGATCCACCCTGAGCTCCTCTCTCCCCCTCCCCCCCCCCCCCCCGTCTGCTTTTTTTGAGTTATAAAGGTTCATGCCAGCGTAAGCCCGCCGTAGTCATGCTCCAACAAAAAAAAGTGGTGACTGCTGAACCGGGTCGTCTGCTTCCTCGAATCTTGCTGAAGGCACACTCTCGTGAAGTCGTGATGAACAGATATGGCTCGGCAGTGTGCCATGTTGTCAAACCAAGCCCGGCTCAAAGATTATAAATTTAGTCAAAAGTCACAGTTCAACCAATGTTTTAGATAAAAATATGAACAATTACAATACCAAAATAAATGTTGATAGATTCATCATAAAATATATTTCATAATAAATTTATTTTATATCCTAAATATTGATGATTTTTCAATATGTTTAGTCAAAATTATTAAATTTTGACTTTTACTTTTGACTAAATTTATAAGCGTTATTTCATTAGAACGGAGGTAGTATTAGAGATAACTATTTGTAAGTCGACATTAGCGGCCCTTTGCCATGGATATCCACATTTGTGCAAGCGTATCCGAGTTAACTCAAAGATAACAATTTCAAAATTGACAAAGCGATAGTCATCACAGGTAATTTAATATGTTTGGCAAAACAAGCAAACACAGTGTCCATACCCCCGCGTCCCTCCTGTCGAGCCCCCCTTATATAAAAATAACATCGCTCGACCCCCTTTCTGGTTCAATTCTATCCCTGCCACTAACTAGCCTCTCCCTAAGACGACATGGTGTGCAAGCAAACACATGTGTGTCTTTTAATTTCAACCGTGTAAGCCTAGAAAGAATGGTGGTGGTGGTCAATCGGGCAAAAACGCATCATGGTTGAGGTGTGGTGGTGACCCTCCCTTAATATTTCCTTCATCGGCTAAATCCAGTGGTTGAGCTTGCCCGTTCATGGAGCCTGGGCAAAGCCTTTCTGCACCCAGATTATTTAACATTTGTCCAATGAAACAATGGTTGAACTAGCCATTCTGTACTAAACTATAAAGGAGACGGAGCAACTGAGCCCGAGCAGCCGCCCAGGGTCGCCGGGTGGTGGCTCCGCCACTGACTAAACCTAGATGTGATGTGGTTTTGGCATTGTCGCCTTGTTGAAGGCATTGCATGGAATTTTCTCAATCGTGTTGTGTTTCTTAGATCTTAGTTTTTCTATTCAATATTGTGGGTGTGTGAATCCACGGTGTTTTATATTATTCTTGCTATTAAGTTGTTGCGGAGACTGGATGTACTTGATATCTTCTTGAAATTACTGTATTATTACCCTTGATCAGAAAAAATGGTGTGGCTCTCCTCCTTGTATTTTGTTTTCCCCGATTTGGATGCTCTCGATTGAGTGAATTGGGATGCTTGTGGATGTTGAGATGCATGACCAACATGATCATCGGGTTTAAGGGCACTAAAGGCAACAACTTAACCAGGGTTGTTGGTGTGGAGTAAGGCGGTGCTCTCTATCACGGAGGCCGCATAGTAAAAAGAGAGCATACCCTTTCTCTAAATGGAAACCCATGGTCTAGCATCCACTCGATTTGGAGAACCCTAGGTCTACAATCTATGGCTTGGGTCATGTGGCAACACCCGCTAATATGTGGTGCTGTCTCCTTATTTTCAGGACTGCTTTCCTTTCTCTAAATAGAAAATTATTAGGGTCCTCCGTGCATATGATCAGGACTGCTTTCCTTCTTATTTTCTTTTTAGGTCCTGTTTGTAAAATGTAACCGACCGATATAGTAATCAAAAGGCAGCACTGGGTCCTTTCGAGGCCCTTCCTTGTTAAAAAAAAAAAAAACATGCCACAAATCCAACCAAACCCGGCGCCGCGCCGCAGCCCCCATCCCAGCCCTGCTGCCCCTGGTTACTGAGAAAACCAGTGACCGCAGCAGCGTGCCAGCCGTTTGCTTAGCCGCATCCAGCTCCAGACCCGCCTGCGGCAGCTCCTTCCTTCCTTCCCCTGCTGTCCCCAGCCACGCGAATATATACTACTCGTACTCGTCACGCCGGCTATTATTTTACCGATTCATCCGCACGCCGTTCCAGGGCCAGTTTCAGGGTGAAGCAAGCCGGCGTCGCACGCGGCAGCGACGCAGCAGAGCCGCGGATATCTGGGCGCCCGGGCGGATATCGCACAAAAGCACGGCGCCGGCGGGCGCGCTTTGTTTAATCGCGGCCGCCGTTGTTTTTGTTTGCCCGCCCGTTTCTCCTGTGTAGCGCCGCCTCCTTCCGTGCGCAACCAGAGGCTTCGCCATCTTTCTGTTGTAGTGCTGTGAACAGCTTGCTTTCTTCACCGTGTCGAAAACAATCGGCGTCTGAGCAGCATCCTTGGCCTCCTAAGAAGCATCAGTGTCGAAAACAATCGGCGTCGGCGGAAGAGGAGCCACAGGAGCAGGGGGCACGGCGGACAGGAGACCTCGCCGGAGAGCACACCCCAAAGACGGAGACCGCGCAGCTGAACGCGCATGAAGGCAGCGAAATCAGGATAATTCGCGCCATCGAAAATCACTGGGCATCGAGGAATCGCAACATAGTCCGATGTAGAAGACATCTCTCAATTTTTTTCCAGATCCGATCTGGACGAGAACAACAGCAGCACCTTCTCAGATGCGATCAGAGAGACGGAAGCTGGCGGGGCTCCATCTCAGATCCAAGCGGGGGTGGGCAAGGAGGCGGCTACGACAAGCTCCTGACGAGCAAGCAGCGAAGCACGGGGTCGAGCAGACGGACGCCGGCCAGATCAGGCGCAGATGGCGAGGGCGCGCGGGACGGGCAGATGGGGAGCCGACGGAGGCGGGAAGACGGGCGCCGGGACGGTCGCCGGCCAGATCCGATCGTGGCGGGCATAGATGGCGGCGACGGGCGCCGGGACAGGCACCGGCCAGATCCAATTGGGACGGCAAGGAGCTGGGTGCAGATGGCGGCGACGGCAAGCTCCTGCGGCCAGACGGCGGAGCGAGCTCCTGCGGGGAGCTGACGGAAACAGCGGCAACCGGCGGCAGCGACGTCGAAAAACGACGACGACAGGGACGGTGGCGGCTGTCACGATGTTGCAGAGAAACTGTCTAACCTAGCTCTGATACCATGTCAGAAATACGCAACATGTATTCCTCTGGAGGCCAAAGGCCACAATATATAGTACAGGTACAGGTGCAAATATACAGGAAGGCCCCTAACATATGGAGAAACTACAATATACAAATATATACATCTAACACAAGTAAGCTCGCCAATGTTCAATAGCAAACAATATCGCCATACACTCTTTTTGTAAGTTGAGATCCCACTGGATTTCAGGCCCAGAGCCTTGCTAAGGTAGGCAATGGGATGCACTTTCTGCTGGAGCACCGCGCCAATTCCCGTGTCGCATGTGTTAGTCTCAACAATGAACGTCTTCAAAAAATTCGGCACGGCCAGAGCTAGAGCGATAACCAAAGCTCGTTTCAAAAAGTAAAGAGAGAGAAAGAAAAAAGAAAGGAGAGTAAAACCCGAAGGCACAACCATGCATGCTCTGTATAATAGGACCCACTAAGTGGTGGCTTTAGCTATTAGCATTGGACAGAATCTGATTTCAGGTGTGGCTTCAAGGCATCGAACCTACGTGGAAGTTCTGAAGCAGCAGGATGCCTATACCACCATAATTTTTTTTTGAGAAACACAGTACAAACATAGACGCTCACAAGTCACAACACATACATGCACCCACCCGTATGAACGCATACACGCACGCCCTACCTCTATGAGAACCTCCAAAAGACTGATACTACGAATTGGGTCTTGAGATTGACGAAGCGTGTGTTTGGCTCCTGACTTAAGAGGGACGGGATGGATCATCCAGCATTTGGGGGATGGGATGGTCCATACTAAGTCATTCCATATTCTGTTTGGATGAAGATCTGAGTGGGATGGGATGAGATGTTTTTAGATTATATAATATACTTAATAACTATTGATTAAAAGGGGTTTAATTGTAATTAGCATTAAAAAATGGGGAACACCATCTTATTTTTGAGCGGCCTCTCGAGATCTCGCGAGATCAAATCTGCTATTTGCTTCTGCAGGACGCTAATGAAGAAGGGCACCAGCCGCAGCGGCCTCGCCGGCATTCCACCTCACAATTTTCCAAATAAACAAAGTTGGACAGCTCCAAGCAAACTGGACGAACAGTGAAGCCTAAACCGAAACACGCAGATCGCATGCGAGAAATCGTAACCAAACCGGGCGCCGCACCGCAGCCCCAATCGCATGATCCTTTTGCCCCTGGTTACTGAGAAAACCAGTGACCGCAGCAGCGTGCCAGCCGTTTGCTTAGCCGCATCCAGCTCCAGACCCGCCTGCGGCAGCTCCTTCCTTCCTTCCCCTGCTGTCCCCAGCCACGCGAATATATACTACTCGTACTCGTCACGCCGGCTATTATTTTACCGATTCATCCGGTGGCGCGCACTCGCAGTCGCAATGCCATTTTCGGGGGGAGACGCTGGCCGGCCGGCCGGCGTCGCACGCGACAGCGACGCATGCAGCAGAGCCGCGGATATCTGGGCTGGGCGCCGCCCCCGAGGACTTCCGTTTCTGTTAAGCGCCGCCCCCGAGGACTTTGGGAGTCAGAGACAGAGCAGCGCGTGGGATGGCTCGTGGCCGCTGAGATGTAGAGCTGTCAAAGCGAGGTAGTATGACCTGAGGTTTGTTTTACCGAGGGCGCGAGTTTGACTGGGATTCTTCCTTTACCTCTCTATCTACTAGGACGAATTCGCGTCGTGGAATTAAACTGCTTGTAATAAAAGACAGCTAGAGATTTACCCGCAAAGAGTCACCACTCCGCTCAGCGCAAGAACAACTTGCACACACTTTGACCTTGACGTTTGCAAACCATGTCCAGGAATCATGAATCGTCCACAATCAGTCTGGATGCCTGAATTATAGCGAGGCAAGGACTGTCACGTGCGTGCACCGCTGCTGATTGCCGAGTTAATCGGATAAAACTATCACAATTCCGACTACCAATATTAATAATTTTGGTGAGTCAGTACAAACTTTTAGAAGTCACAACATTGCAAATCAGACTAATTCACAACTAAGAAGCATGGCGAGCTCTCCGGCCCGCGCGTGACGCTTTCCGGCCACCGCGCTTAGTCGCCTTGCACGTGCAGCAGATCGCCGCCCCGCGCTCGTCAGTTCGCCGGCCGCGCGCATGAACAGTTGCGTGCAGCTCACGGCCCACGTGTGAGCAGCAGTTGCAGCCTGCCGGCAGCCGCGTTTCGTCGGCTGCCGCCTTCATGCAGTGAAGCCCGGAGCTCGCCGGCTGCTACACAAGAACCCACATCTGGGTCCCGCTTCCACTTCGGCTTCTTTTAGACACGTGTCACCAACAGTAGCACCTAGCCTAGCCGTCAAGACTGTTGTCAAAATGCTTTTAGCCGTGAATTAGTCTGATTCGTAATGCTGTGACATAAAAATTGATACTGACTCGTTAAAATTACCAATATTGATACTGTCTCGTATTAGTTAGAACCCGATCTATGATAGTTGTATCCAGTTAACTTCTAATTATCTAAAGCACGTTTCCTAAGGGTATTTTTACTAGCCGATCAATTCGACTAGTGGCAATTTGAATCGTCCACGCGGAAGTCTAGACGGTGTGAACCCACTCCAGCAGTTCGACCCAAACGACCACGCATGTCCCGGCCTATCCATTCTTTTCCCAAATATGCATTGGGAATGTGTCACCTGGACACAACGTAGACTAACACACACGTGTCCTCCCTCATGTCCCCATGCCTGCACAGGGGTCCGCCTAGCAGTGACCGGGCACGCCCATGGTGTTGGCTTGTCTCCCGACGGCGGGAAAGGGTTCCGTCGCTACCGTTTCCTGCCGGTTCTGCCGTCGTCTCGCGCCTGTTCTCCCTAGTTTCCGCCGTTTCCAGTAGGTTCCGCTAGAGAGGCTGCTCCGCTATAAAAAAAGGAGCGAGCTTAGTGGAGTAGCGGGGTAGCACCGCACTTTTGAAAACAACCATGCCTAATCGTCTTCTTCCTCTCGGCACCTAACACAACCTACCCACACGCCTCCCCCTCTTCCTCCCTGCCCCCACGCAACCCAACCGATGGTCACGCGCGCTGATGACAACGAGGATAGAGGCGACATCTCCCATGATAGCGAGGATACCGCAAGTTTAACACGATATGAACGAGTTTCGTATTTTTATTAGTCTTGGCGGTAGACTACAAGAGGTACCTCCAATATCACCAGCGATACCGGTCCACGTCAGCCAGGTCTACCGCCGTTGTCGCGATCGTGGACCAGATAGCTACCGCCGGTGGCTCCGGCGGTACCCTGCGAAGTCTATCGCATGCGTGTTGGTCGGTAGCCTCAGGGGTTAGAGCATCTCCACTCGTTGGGCGAACCTAGGCCAAAATCCGAACCTTTTTTTGGCCGGACGAAACTTGTTTTCGGCCTGGGAATGCCAAGCTTCCCACTCGCGTTCTCAGGCCGAGTTCCCAGGCGACATATTCAATTTTTTATCGATCCCGCCGACGAGAGCTCGGACAAAAGGTGTTCCACAGAATTAATGCCCACAAGTTCGGCGACAGATTATTACAGAACAGGATAAAAAGGCTCGACCATCTCTCAGTCGTTGATGGGGATGGGCTCCTGTGGCGTGGTCGATGCGGCGGGGTCGGGCGTCTCGCCTACGGACGCTGACTGGTTGGAGGAGGTGGAAGCGGAGCTCGGCGTAGCGGTGGCGTCGTTCGGCGCAGCGGCAGGCGTGAGTACGCCGGAGAGGTGGAGTAAGGGATGTTGATGTCGACGTTGAAAGCTGAAGGAGGGCGCGACTCCAGGCAGGGGAAGACCACGTTCGGGTTGAACCCGCCGCCGAACTCGGGGGACGAGGAGTATCTCTGCCGAGCGTTCGCCTGACTCTCCTGGAAGCCGTCGAAGAGATCGGCGAGAATCTGGCCAGCGAGTCGATGCTTGTCTAGCTTCCCCAGTGGGGGGATACGGCGCCTCCATCATCGCCGACCTTGTCGCTGATGCCTATTTTGCTTGGTTCGCCCTCATGGTCGCCTGCTCTTTCGCCGCCGCCGCCTCTTGTTCTTGCCGGAGCTTCGCCCTCTCCTTTTCTGCCCTTCCGGTCATCCGACGTGATCTTCTTGGCGTGCTCCTTGGCCGCCCACTTGGCGCAGGACATGCCCTCCGGCTTCGTCGCCGCCGCTCTCGGCTTCCTCGCCTTTTTCTTCCCCGAAGCCTCACCGAGGTTCGATCTGGGTTTGACGAAACCTTTGGGCGTCATGGCGGGAGGGAGCTCGGAGAAGTGGCGGGAGTGGGGGGAATGGGGAAAAGAGGCGGGAGGAGGAGAAAGAAAAGGGCGCGAGCTCGGCGAAGTGGCGGAAGTTCGGCCTTCTCTCGCCGACAGAGCTGGCTCACGCCCGTTTTCGCTGCGTCCGGCGTTTCCGGGGCGATCCCGGGAACCTAGGTACGGCCTGGGAAGCCCGAACCAAAGTTCGTCCGAATCCGGATGAAAACAGGTTTATGGATACGCGACTGGGCCGATTTCGACGTCCGGACCTATTTTTGGCATTCAGATCGGTGTCCTGGGTAGCTAAGTGGAGATGTTATTAGATCCGGCTAAAAATATAGAACTGGTTTATTTTGTGCTAAACTTGCAGCAGGAGGTCAGATTTGTCAATTTGGCCCCGAGTGGAGATGCTCGCCCGGCAAGAAAAGGTCCGGCACCTCTATAGTACTATTCCGTACAATCAGTATCTTAGTTTTGGAAAGTCAATAGTCAAAAGTCATGCTCTGTTTCCCCAATTTGCACAATCACATTACCGGAAACTGCAAAGCAAGTGACCGTACAGCACCAAAATTTGGGCATCGGAAGGCAAGACAAGAAAGGCAAAATTCATAAGTACTATGACTAGCTACGACGGCGAGCTAGCTCTGGTAGCTCCAGAGTGGCACATCGGCGATGTGAGCCTCGCCGTAGTCGCCGAGCGACGCAGCCGCTGCCAGGTAAGGCGGCAACTCAACGAGCATCGCCTGCGCCAAGCTCGCGTAGTACAGATCCCAGCCCATGTCTCCCAGGACGTCCAGCTCGAACGGCGAGTCGTCGGACCGCGAGGACGACGACCCCTCTTCGTCGGTGAGGGGGGAGCAGAGCGTCGACGAGGATGTGCCGGACAGCGCGTCCTCCGCCGCGCCCATCGTCTCGCGACGCTGGAAGTCCTCGACGGCCTCCGTGACGGCGTGGCGGACCTCGTCGAGGCTGCGGTAGGAGTGCGGAACGGCGAGCAGCTCGGCGGAGTCCGCGAAGTTGAGGCAGGCGGTGCCAGCAGCGAGGGCGAGCATGGCGGCGTCGTGCGCGCGTGCAGCGACCTCGGCGGTGTCGAAGGTGCCGACCCAGAGCCTGCTCCCGCGCCGCCCTGGGACGCGCACCTCGCACACCCAGCGCCCGGCATTGCCCCTGCGCCGCACGCCGCGGTACACCGGGTGCCGCGTCTCCCTGAACTTTGTCCGACCCGCTGGCCGCTTCGTCCACACCGCCTGCTGCTTCTGCTCCGACGAGGTTGTGGGCAAGTCGGTGTAGTACTCCCCGCCGCACGGCGAGCCCGACTCCCCGCTCATCTCCTTCTTGGTCGGACACATCTTCTTCCTTCGATTCAAGAGCTCAGGGCAATCTCTGAATCCTCTGTTCCTTAGCTTCGGGAGGTTCTTGATACTTTGGTTGCTCGAGTGAAGTGGTTCTGCTGTGCGTTCAGAAATTTGAGCGGAGTGGTTTTGGAGCTGGTACTCTTATAGGTGGTGGCGCCAAGGGACAAAGCGCGGCTAGTGAGCCAGCGGCTGAGAGGACACAGGTTGGATACAGCGAGCGAGAGGAGGGGGATGCATCCCGGTAAGCCGCAAGGGGGAAGAAGAGCGAGACTTCGAGAGTGACCCCACGATTTCTTTATTTTATCATGGAAAAATCCACTTGACGACCAGTACCTTCCATCCCTCCTTTTGCTTTGCTCTTTTATCGTTTTCTTCAGGTTGCTTTAGCCCCTGCATCCCAGTGTGCGGCCGTTTCACTAAACCTGACATTAAAAAATAATTCTCAGAGGCCCAGTTTGCAAGTTCGTTTTGTGTTAGTAGCTGGGAACTTGTGTTTGTGGTGTGCGGGATTCTTAGGATCTGGATGGTCAGTGCTGTTTGACATCTCATTCTGAGCATCGAATCTGATCACTTGCTTAGCGACTAGGGTTTTGGAACTAGTAGTAGCAATCACAATTCACACTGTTTTGCCAAGGAAGAAAAATCCGATGATCTATTTTGTTGTAGGGAATAGAATAAGAAACAACATCAATTATAACTCAAAATAACTACTGTACAACTAACAAATATTGTATAGAAGAATAAAGAACAAAATTCTACCGAAACTATATTTGTCTTTGTTCGATATGATTATCAATGATTAAAGAAATATAAGTTTAAGAACTACACATTATATATATTGGAATCAGTAGAAAGACAAGAAAACCATAATCAATCTAACCTCTTTGTGCCTTATAAGTAATACTTGAAATAATTTAGTGTTCTATTCCACCGTTACCGTAGGGACCCCTACTGTGTAAATTTTATAAATAAAAAAACACAAGTAAGATTACAAAGCCTAAGCAAGGGAAAAGATGGAGAGCTACATTACAAGAGAGGGGGAACAAAAGGGAGCAAGTCTAATCTAGGAACGACAACAACCAGTCAATAAGGGGTTGAACAAGGGTTGTCTTCACTCTATACTGATGAAGCAAGAGGTCGCACTGGAAACCAACTCTCCAACAGTTGGAGGTAGTAGGAATTCCCCGAAAGATACACTCATTTCTCACTTTCCAAAATATTCCAAGCTGCACATGCGAAAATTTCAGTAAAACAAGGTCCCTGAAAAGCATCACGAGCCAAAATAAATCTTTTTGTTAGAGGGTGATCAACCGCCTATTGAATGTTGCTCAAGCTCCAACAGGCCGAAGCAAACTCACAACTGAAAAAGGGATGATCTCTAGTCTCAATGGGTACCAGACTGCTTGGAGAGCCTTTAGGGCCAGAATCCGCATACCAGTGTTTTCTTAGCATTGTGTCTCTGTTATTTAATCGAACGATCATGAGTATCCAAAGGAAAACCTTTAGCTTAGGTAAAGCTTTATAAGACAGATGGCATTGATAGCATTGTCTTGGGGAACCTGCTCAAATAAGAACTCGTAGAATTTAGAAGAAGATTATCCTCCTCCTCCCAAAAAAACCCTCTGATCATAGGTTGCAACAACAATCTATGTTCTCTCCATGAGCTGAGAGACATGCAAAGCTCTCTGACAAAGTCTGACAACACACATTGGTTCCTAACTCACAAAACCTAAGCAATAACAAAACAAAACAACTTATTAAAGAAATTCAACCACTTATTCAACATGTCCTTGCAGCAGGTGCTCCTCTGAAAGCTCTTCCGGGTCACTATGGCATTCTTCTACCCTGATGCGCTGCATATAAGAGATTTGGAGCACCGCAGTCGGATTAGCTTTAGACACAGTCGAGGCTTTGCGAGATAAAGCGGCCGCGGATCCCTTTGGCTTGTAACATGCATTGGCATTGCGGGAGCTACGGCGAACCTCAGTAACCTCCAAGCGAATTTCCCTTACTTACTTGCACTTGCGTGGCAGAGCAAGGCGACACACTATCGAAGCAGCCGAAGACGAATTGAAAACATAATAAATTTTGTTATAATTATGAATTAACTTAGAACAATCGTATAGTGATAAATGATAAATACATCTTTCAATAACTGTCAATCTCTTCGTATGTCTTCCGGCAACAAACTGGATAATATGTAACATTAATGACGTTGTACTCAAATATAATTGTTTAGCACATAACTAAAATAATTTCCAAAATCACACAACACGATGTATGTGCAACTAACAACTATTTCTTATTTATACAAAACTTTTTTATTTTTATTTTATGAAAAAACAACTTTAACATATATCACTGCCAATATACATTTAATAAGTGTAGAAAAACATTGTTGTGGAAAATCAAGTGAGGAGTCCCCTCATACACATGCATGGTCTTTAAAAACGTCCCTTTGTTTAAAGTCCCATCGGTATGAGATTTCTTATATCACTGGTTCCATTATAACTATATGTGCTATGGTGTATTTGTATGTCTTATAAAGTGTACATCCAACGAAAGTCTTATTAGGTGTTTCAAGGATGTTGGGTTGTCCGTTTAACATGCAGGTAAAGTAGAAAATACTAGAGTATGGAATCATCTAAGTCAAATATCGGCAACAATTTAAAATAAATAAATATCGGCAACAATATATTCTTGAGTTCTTTGTATTGCTCATTTATTGGTAATTCGAAATATCTCTTTCAACTTTCCATTGGGTTAAATCGATTTTTAATTCCAAAATCTTGAACTAGTTGCATGGTTAAAATATCGCCTAACATGGGCTACAAACTTCATGATGTTACTATTGGAAAAAAAGTGTTTAGTTTTGTGTCAGATATCAATGGTTTATGTATGCATGATCCCGTAGCCATACTTGAAATTTAAGAGTCGTGTTTACTCCTTCAATATCTTGAAACCTATGTTGTTTTATCAAGAAATATTGTTTTTAAACAATTAAACTTAGCAATATAAACAATCAGCCGTGAACCATCCAACCACTGGGCTCCAGCGGGTCAACCCAACACTATAAACCGAGCAATATAAACAATCCGACCCATTCTACCACGACTTGTCTGAAATGGTCCAACAGGTGAATTGTGAAAACCAGCTCCAGCGGGTCGACCCAACACTTCAACAAAAGCGGGTCAACCCAAGCGGACAAACTTTCCCAGCGCGACCCATTCTTGACACAGATTTGGTCCAGCTTTGGGTCGAGCCAGATAGGCCATGGACAACCGGAATGTCCTCCCCCAATCGGCCTGGGGCCACTAGGCAACCATCCACCTACCTTTTTGGCTTTTGTTGTTTCCTTCTTCCACACGCAACCATCGTGCTCCTCTCGATGAGCCGCCGCTCCTCCTGATGCACTCGCGCTGCCGCTGGTGAGCTAGGCTAGCCCCTATTGGTCCTTCACCGAGCAGTCTTGTTCTGAGTTCATGGAGGATGTCTTCTTCACGGTCGGCGTCGCGACACCCGTCGTCGTCGTCGTGTGTAGCTCGCTCTGACCAGAGCACGAACCATGTCTTGCCAGAACAGAAGACATGTCCGACTAAATTGGGTCAAGCCACTGGACGTGCCCCTTAACGAACGGTGGACTATGGTAATATTTATGTACGCAGGCCGACCAAACAAACACATTCGTATCTGAAATGAGTCGGCTCATTGGAGATGCCCTAAACTCGATTGAAATATTATCTTACAGCGGCCATGGGTACATGAGTGAGAAATAACTATTTCTAAGAATCGACGGTTGTTCTATTTACATTGCAACAAGAAATATATATTTTTAAGAACATCTACACTAGTGCCCCCCAACCGAGTTGGTGGGTGGAGGCCAAAAAGCGGCCCCCACAGGAGGACCCCAATCGGTGCCGACGGATTGAGCTGCTCACCAATCTATCCAGCACCCTCTTGCCTCCTCCAGCGATCAGGGGCTAAGATGGGGTTACCGACAACACGTGCCACGCTAAAAAGCTACCGTTGGGCCCCCTTTCCTACTACACAAATCGTCTGTCTATGATGGCTTGTAGCCCGATGACGGGAAAGAGCTCCGCTACCACCATTTCCTTTTGGTTCCACCACCATTTTTAGTTGCAATTTTCTCCTTCCCACCGGTTCCACCATTGTTTCCCGCCTTCTTTTCTCCACCTCGCGCTCTCCCGCCCGAGCGCCTACCCTGCTATAAAAAGGGAAGGGCCCGTGGAGCACCGTCGCACCATGCAATGGCTGGCCATCTCCTCACCACTTGGGTGATGCTCTCCGCGGCCGCTCACGCCCGTTACCTTGCACCGGAGGATTCGGAGCAGCAATCGCAAGTGGAGCCGGAGGAAGACAACGACGACGACGATGGGCTATACGAGCCCGTAGACCAGCAGGCTCGCCATTTCTGGTGCGCCTTTAGGGCGCAACATGCCGCCGTCGAGGAAGAGTTCGACCTCAGCGTCTACTACGCAAAGGCGGAGGCACCCGTCGACCATCGGGCGCGTGAGGAGTCGACGCGGTGTGTCGCGCGGCTTGGGAACAATGGGTGCGGGAGATCCGCGTGCACGAAGAACAAGGCTTCGCCGTAGATCCCTTTTGCCGTTAGGTGGTGGTTGGCGCTCGCCGGGTGACCTTGTGCCGGGGCATGTCCTCCTCAAAGGCAGCGCACGGCGACACAGTTAGCGAGGATAGGAAGGAACCACTGTAATGCGAGGTCGCGTGAGGACAGGGAGCGTTTTTGTGCGGAAAAGATACCAACGGCGCCACGCCGAAGCGGCTAGGAGGCAAAGGGAGCTACATGCACATGATCGAGTCGACTTCGACATCAGGACATAGATCTCTCCTAGAAATATTTTAAATTGCAGAAAAATATATTATTTATTGATTATTGGAAGTTGTCGATGTGGGACGGCTTCCCCGAGGCGCTGGCAATTTGGATACTAGCCCAAAAGGTCATCGTGGATGATGTTGCCGGTCATCTTTTGAGGATGCGGTAGAGATGCTCTAATATCGGGATCCCATCCATCCGATCGGCGTCCCGCCCGGAAGGCCTTGTTTTGTAATGGAGGTTTTGAGGGGATAGGTAGGGTTAAAACTCTATCGCAGGAAGGAGGCGGAGATGTTCGCTCGCTCGGGAGAAACGCGTGGGTGGGGGTCGTGCGTTAGCGTTAGACTACGATCTCAGGGCTTCTGAGGGATTAGTCGGGTTCTGCTTGGTTAATCCAAGACAATAAAACGGTCAATTCAGGTTTCCTCGAGGTTCCGGATTGGACCGGTTTAATCCTCTCTGAACACCGCTAATCTACCTCTACAAAACGAGGCCGAAGGTGGAAACGGAGACCGCCCACCACCGTCCCAATTCACCCCGGTACCAATGGTAGGCAGCGGCAAGCTGGGAATCTGCACCTGAACCGCGTGCGGCGAATCCGTCGTCCCCCCATCCAAATCCCGTACCGGTACCACCACGCCTATCACTTGCACTCGAGGACAAAGATATACTACTTTTCCAAAATCACCGCCGCCTGGCCAACTTTGTGGGAGGACAGACATGACTGAAAGTCACCGGTTTTATAAAACCCAAAAAGGTCATCGTTCCTTGGGCGCGTGCCCGTTCACACCCTCGCTGGCTGGCTGGCCGCTGCTCTCTGTTGCCTGCCTGCGAGGCTTCTTCCACTTGAGTTTTCTTTTTTAGCAATAGTCTATTTTTTAATGGTGGTTGCCGCTTGGGGACTGGGAAGTTGCGACGGACGGCGGTGAGACAGTAAGTTGCATACGCCGCGGCCGTGACGCGGGCGGTCTCCGTCCGGCCTCTATCACTGCGTAATTGCACACGCTTTCCGCACGGCCACGGACTATCTTGTCTGTCTGATTCGTATTAGTGCGGGCTCGATTAAAATACTACTCCAGCTGAGTAGTATCAGATACTACAGCTGGGTATCACGATTCATTCAGGCCTGGATCCAGCTGAGTCTAATTTGCGGCTGGATATAGGTAGTATCTCGACTATCTCGATTAGGTATCCCGCGAGCAATTTGCGGTGTTCCTCCGCAGGCTCGGACTGCTCTCGGCAAGACCGTGAGTGATGTTGTGAGTTGACAAATGGGAAGCACAGTAGCTGTACAATTAATGGCTGCAGGAACAATGCTTGTTCAGGCTTAGAGCATCTCCACTCGTTGGCCCAACTCAGACCGAAATTCGGACCAAACTTCGGCCGGACGGCGTAAGTTTTTGGCCTGGGTACGTCCAGTTTCCCACTCGTGTACCCAGGCCGACTTTTCAGGTCGTCAGTTTCCGCTCAAATTCAGCTTAAATTTGGCTAAACTTCGTCTAAATTTTGGCATGTTCGGCATACGACGAATACAGAACACTTTAAGACCAAAATTCGGCGAAATTTTTAAGCAGAGTTCGGCGTTCTGTAAACATAGTTCGGCCTGCAATAAAATTACAACATATTTCGGCCAAGTTCGGCCAGTTCATGCTCAGCATCTACGTCGTGTTGCCCCTGCGTGTCCATAAGTGCTCGACAAGATCATCCTGCAGCTGTTGATGCATCGCCGGATCTCGGATCTCCTGACACATTGCGATGAATGCAGCCCATGTTGGAGGCACCTGGTGATCAGGCTCGGCAAGAGGACCCTGTCTGTAGTATGGGTCGTCCTCCTCGAGCAAACTCATTGGATCCTTCTTCTCATCCTCAATTATCATGTTGTGCAAGGTCACACAACAGTTTATCACTTCCCACATCTGATCGTTCGACCAGGTCATAGCAGGGAACCGGACAACTGCAAACCTCTGCTGGAGCACACCAAATGCCCGCTCCACGTCCTTCCTGCAAGCTTCCTGTTCCTTGGTAAAGTGAGAATGCTTGGGGAGCACTGGACCTGAGATAGTCTTCACAAATGTTGGCCATCTTGGATAGATGTCATCTGCTAGATAGTATTCCTTGTTGTAGTAATTCCCATTGATCTTAAATTCCACAGGGGGAGCATGACCCTCAACAAGCTTGGAAAAGACAGTTGAGGAGTTGAGGACGTTGATGTTGTTGTTCGATCCTGCCATGCCAAAGAAGGGGTGCTAGATCCAAAGATCATGTGTAGCAACTACCTCAAGTATCACAGTGCATCCTCCTTTGTGGCCTTTGTACATTCCTTGCCATTCAAATGGACAGTTCTTCCACTCCCAATGCATGCAATCTATACTTCCAAGCATACCAGGAAATCCTCTACTTTCATTGACTGCGAGTATCCGAGCAGTGTCTTCAGCAGTGGGTGATCTCAAGTACTGTTCCCCGAACACTGCAATCACTGCCCTGCAGAACCTGTACAAGCATTCAAGGGCGGTGGACTCGGCGATGCGGAGATAGTCATCGGCAGCATTAGTCGGCGCTCCATATGCAAGCGACCTCATCGCCACGGTGCACTTCTGAAGCGACGAAAACCCAACCAAGCCGGTGCAGTCCTTCTTGCAAAGGAAATATGGGTCGAACTCCCGGATGGCATGCACGATCTCGAGGAAGAGCTTCCGGCTCATCCTGAAACGGCGGCGAAACACGTCTTCTTCATGGAGTGGCTGGTCGGCGAAGTAGTCGGCGTACAACATGCAGTAGCCCTCTATCCTCTGTCTCGCCTTGCACTTCATGCGACCTGGCGCCGAACCACCGCGCTTCAGCTTCGCCATCTGCATGTACAGCTGGGCGAGCGATGCGAGAATCTGGAAGTGCTCTTCACTTTCGGCGACCTTGGCGCTCTCCTCTTCCAGGAGTTCGGCGAGCAACTCCTCGTCGTCGGAATCCATGGCGAGTATCTCGCCCTCGTTAGAGTCAGTGGACAGCACCTCGTCGCCGTCGGAGTCCATGGCCGAATCCGGCCAAATGTCGAACACCTGGCGGGCGTGGTGGTGGGCGCACCGAGCCGAAGCACAGCTACGGCAAGGGTAGGTAGGCGAAAGCGGCAGCGGCAGAGGCGTGCAGCTGGGCGGCAACGACGGCGAGCGTAGCTAGAGGCGTGGGCATGTCTCGGCGCGAGGGAGCTCCGCCGTCGAAGTCATGGCGACAGAGCTCTCGCGGCAGTCTGGGCGAGCGGAGTGGGTGGAAATGGGACTGTCTCGTCGACAGAGCTGACCCACGCCCTTTTTTGCGGCGTCCGACGTCCCCAGGGCGTACCCGGAAACCTGGGTTCGGCCTGGGTAGGCCGGACCAAAACACGCCGAAATCCGGACGAAAACAGATCCTTGGGTACGCGACTGGGCAATTTTCGGCGTGCGGACTGAAATTCAGCGTCCCGAGTAGGCGAGTGGAGATGCTGTTACTTCGTCAACAGTCCACGGCTGACGCTCGACGGGACAGTCCGGCATCCAAGTTGGCGGTCAGGTCAGACGTAGGGAAGCTTGATTCATGCATCATCGCTGTATCGAAATACGATCAGCAATGACATCACTGCGTCCATATCGATCAGCTGCTAACGAAACAAACGCAAGGGGGCTCGCCTATTTCAACTCACCAAACAGGGACGCAGGCAGCTTTGCTGGCCTCTGAATGCCAAACTGGTACGGAGTACGTCGTAGACTCGTAGTATAGCAGCAAGTGTGCAAAGCCTTGACCGGCTGGCCATCAAGCCATGACCTCACGTTTTTTGGTTGACTGTCCAAAAGATTTTTTTTGCGGGTAGACTGTCCGAAAGATTGAAGGTCTAAAATCAGTCGCTGACATTTTGTTAGGCAATAAAATAGGCGCTGACTTTTTTTAGCTATAGAGCGGGATGTGAACTTGCTATTTTTCTATCTATGCGAGGGAGCCGCTGACTTTTTATTAGGAGGTCAGATTCAAGGCCAGCGTCGCGTGCCCAGGGGATCCATGCAGGGGAGATGGACGGGCTGGATGTCAAAAAGGCCTTGCGACGTCACACCGTGTGCCTGTGTCACGGTCAAAGTTGCTTCGCCTGAGCGTCGTGGTGGCACAAGCAGTAGGGAGAGGCAAAAACTGGAGACTGGTCGCACAATCGGCGTGACGACCGTTTGGTGACGACGTGCGGACACCTTTGACGTCACATTCAGTCATTCACTGGATTACTCCATCGTACATGAATGTGAAATGCTCTTTTTTTTTCTTAATTAATTACTGTCGACACGATGATTTCTGAACAGACAAATGTCGACCCCCAGTTCTAGAGAAAATAGTCATGGATCTAATAAATAAATCTCCAAAAAGCAATTCCCTTTGTCCTCCGAATTGGAAGTCCCAAAACAAAATCATAAAAGACAAAATTACGCGAGGGAACCAAACCGTTCATGAACTTGCATCGCCATCCGCCCCATTGTTCGCCGCCACTAAGGCCGGACATGACATGTCAGAGGCCCCGGTGCAAGACAACACCCCCATACCCACCCACACACACACTCACACCCACACAAATAGGTATAGAGCTTTTTTGATCTATATTTAAACATCAACTTACATATTGCACACATTTCTCTCTAGATTCTCAATAAATGCATTACATAACACAAACTACTCATGCTATTAATGGTGATAATGCCCAATGCAAAAAAGGCAACTACGAATTGTCCAAAGATAGCATCACAGGCTCAAACTCTCGAGCTCTGCACTCTAGTCTAGATCTTATTCTCATGCTGGAACTCCTCATGAATCTAGCAGAATAGACAAGATACTTAACATGCATAGAGTAGCTAGACCACTTAGTCTGTCGTATGACATTATTGGCCGGAGTAATTTTCTTGAAAAACTTCTTTTGGCGGAAGCTATCGCCATAGGTGCAATAAATAAAATTCTATAAGCAACAAAGATGTTTGAAAAACAATTTATATTTATAATAAATTCAACAATTTATATTTATAAGAAATTCTCGCAGAATGTACTCCATTTCTAGATACATTTGCTTCACAAAGCTAAAACATCTTATATTTTGAAACGGAGGGAGTACATCCTTGATGGGGACGTGCCCAGGACCGCCACTGAAAACCGAGACCGCCACGGCGCCACCACCATCCCGGTCCAGCCCGGTAGCAGGCAGAGCAGGGAAGCTGCACCTGAACCGCGTGCGACGAATCTGGCGTTTGCCATCACAATCAACAACGCATCGTCAGACCATCGGATCGGACGAGATACGACGGTAAGGGATGAGGGGAATGCAGCCATTAGGAGGAGATCCATCCTTACTGCCAAAGGCGGTCGCTGACCGGGCACAACAATTAGGGCATGTCAGGCCCTGCGGGCCCGACTAGCCCCTACCGTCGTGCTGCAGCGTATGTCTGCAGTCATTGTAGGGTTCGCAGCATAGAAAACAAAATTTTCCTACGATGGAAACATCTAAGTACCAAGATCTATCTACTAGATACAAGCAACGGGTGAATATACATCAACAGAATACATATCCTCGAAGACCGAATAGCGTTAACGAGGTTGTACTCGTGGATGATATAGACGAACGCTTGCCGATCTCAAGATTGTGATGAAGTCCAGCACCGCAAAGCAGTGGTGCATCCGTGATCGCACACACGTACGGGTACCCCGACAACCTCCGTGCCCTCGCTCCAGAAAAAGCCATCAGGAACATGTATCTCGCTGATCCGAGACCATGGGGGAATTCTAAAGGGGGAGAGAGAGATCCTTCGCGAGGAGGTGTGCTTTGAGAGGATGAGAGGGGGACATTTTATAGGGGAGAGGGGGGCACCCAAGGGGCATGGCGCCCAGCCATGGGGGCTTCCCCCACCTCTCCCACATTCATGTGGGTGGAGCTTCCACTCAAAATGAAAAGCCTCCACTTTCATAAAAGTGCCTCCACTCAAAAATTCATTCACATGCATTAAATTTGCACCAAATTTAATGCAAGCTCTCATTTAAATAAAACTCTTTTATTTATTTATTCAGAATTTTGTTAATTACTTTAATTAACAAACATTCACATAAAACCCCTTGCTAGTATTCTATTTCACATGCAGAACCAGTTTCAGCAATTTCAACCGAAACAGTTCCGGTGTCTAGTGAAATAAATTCCTGCGCTTTTCTTTTCTTTTTCTGACATATCATTTGCTCCTAATAGTG
The DNA here is from genome assembly GCA_916181665.1 of Avena sativa. Classification (NCBI taxonomy): domain Eukaryota; kingdom Viridiplantae; phylum Streptophyta; class Magnoliopsida; order Poales; family Poaceae; genus Avena; species Avena sativa. Next base: position 411,943,719 of record OV702297.1, read on the forward strand.
TTGGTATCCCTTAAGTGTGTCACCCTACGGTTCGCGAATAATGCAGACATGATCGAGACCCCTCTCCGATCAATAATCAGCAGCGGGACCTGGAGATCCGTACTGACTCCCACACATTCAACAATGACTTCTGTGATCGTGTGAACCTTTTACGCTAGTATCTTAATCCCTTTGTTTCACGATATATTACATGTCCGATATTCGATCATCCGTATCTTCATACCTAGTTTGATCTCGTTACCGACATGCACTCTTTTCTCGTTCCCGTGATATAACATTCTAGTGATCAAATCACTTGCTTGCAAGCTAATCAATGTGATATCACCGAGAGGGCCCATAGCATATCTATCCGTCATCGGGATGAACTAATTCCACTATCGATCCATGAACCTCAACATAACACTTTAGTAGTTCTGAAGCCATCTTTATAATCATCCAGTTATGGTGTGACGTTTGACGTCATCGAGAAACTCTTCCGGTGTTAGTGATTGACATGATCTCATGGTTTAAGGATTAGGATCACTTCGTAAGTTGTTATAGCAATATAAACTCAATGACTTTGATCGTAATGCTATACTTTGGATAAATGTTCATCACAACATTACATTAATATTGTGACCTCGTTATTAACAACATCCAATGTCCATGATTAGGAAACTTTGATCATCTTATTAATCAACGAGCTAGTTTATAAGAGAGGCATAACTAGGAACTTCCTTTTTATTTATTAAACACACATGTATTAACGTTTCCGTATTAATACAGTTATAGCATGCAAAATAAACATTTATCATAAATAAGGAATACGATAATAACCACTTTATTATTGCCTCTCGGGCATATTCCCTTCAGTCTCCCTCCGCCAAGTGCCCGCCGGCTCGAGCTCCAGCAGTGGACCGTATGAACCCAGTTCAGGCCCTAAGAGGACTAGATCCGTCCCAGCCGCCGGAGACCATGATGCCACCGTCGCCTGTCGCCCAGCCGCACCCTGCCGTCCAAGCCACCAAGCCGTGGCGCTATCCATTGCCACCAAGGCGATCTTGCCTCATATGTGCACCACCGTTGGTCGGGAGACCCCATGCCTCCCTCCTAGCGCGCGGGTAGTGGAAGGTCCGCCGCCGCCGTTGCCGTGCGAGCTTTGCCCGACGACCTGCACCGGTGGCGGCGACGGGGGAGGAGGGGAATCCGGGGTTGGGCTAGGGTTCGGTAATCGCACCGATGTAGCCCACGGGGGACGACCTTGACGAAACTTTTTTTTCCAATTCGTGTTTCTTGTAATCTTGATCTATGAGGAGTTCTCTTGCACTATCTCTAAGATACCTGCTTCCACTACATTATCATCATGTAATGGAGCATAGGTTTAGAAATCATGGAATAAAAGCTGTATGTATGTATTACTTCGATATAGAGACCGTAGTACTTTCCCCTTCTAAAAAAAGGAGCTTTAAAAATTAACATCCTATAATACGATAATTGTGAGTGGTTGTGACCGAGATATTTCTAGCTCCAAGCATACAATACATCTATGATACATCCATGATGGGGACGTGCCCAGGACCGCCACTCAAAACTGAGACCGCCACGGCGCCACCACCATCCCGGTCCAGCCCGGTATCGGGCAGAGCAGGGAAGCTGCAGCTGATCGGACCGCGTGCGGCGAACCCGTCGTTCGCCATCGCAATCCCGCACCCCAACTTGCGCTCCATCTCAAAAGGAAAACGAGACAATCCCCCCGGGGGATCGCTCGCTTTCGTTCCTCCTGTTCTAGCGCGTGACACGCGTCCCACGCATCGTCGCTCGCTCGCGCTAAGTGGTGGGCCCACCCACGACGCGTCTTCCGTGGACGATGTGAACCTCATGTTCCCCACGTCGTCCTTCGCTAGGTGTGTCCAGCCCGTGAAGACAGGAAACAGCCACATGTGCAGGGCCCACAGCAACCTCATCTTCTTCCTCCTTCTCCCTCGTCCGTCTTTTCCCCTCTCTCCCTCATGCCATGTACTTCTGACCTTCCCGTTCCCCACAATCTGCACACTCCAACCATACCTCTGGCTGAGTGGCCAGCCCCTACCTCTGCCGAGCGGGGATTCCCAGAGATCTCAGCGCTGCTAGCCGACTACATGTGCCCGGCGACCTGCTACACGCAGCTGCTGGTTCTGCTACAAGCCCCCGGCGGCGTCGCTACACGCGCCCGGTGGTTCTGCTACAAGCCCCTGGCGGCATCGCTACACGTGCCCTTCGGTTCTGCAACACGCTCCTGGCGACCCCGCTACACGTGCCCGGCGGCGCTGCTACACGCTCCCGGCGACCCTGCTACACGTGCCCGGCGGCGCTGCTACAAGCCCCCGGCGGCGCTGCTACACGTGCCCGTCTGTTCTGCTACTCGCTCCTTGGCGACCCCACGGCGCTGCTACGCGTGGACGTCTATTCTGCTACTCGCTCCCGGCGACCCTGCTACACGCGCCCGGCGGCGCTGCTACAAGCCTCGGCGCGGCACTACAAGTTCCCGGCGGTTCTGCTACATACGCGCAACGGCACTGCTAGACGCGCTCGGCGGCGCTGCTACAAGCGCCCGGCGGCGTCGCTACAGACACCCGGCGAAGGTGCTACAAGCGCCCAGGAATGGTCCTGCTACAAGAGCTTGACGACTCTGCTACAAGCGCCACGGCCAGCTGTGGTGCTATGCAAGCGGAGTATGTGGGCCATCCCTACCGTCGTTAATTTGCTGCGGTGAACGCCGGCGACTAGTGAAGGGCACGCCACCGCGTCGCCCGCCATCTGCTCGATTGCCTTCCTCTACATGCGAGAGCGAGAAACTCGTTGCCATGTTTTTGTCGGAGAGAGGAGATGTAAACGCGCGAAGCGCCTTGACTTTGTCTAGGGACACGTGTCAGGCTACCGACCCGGGGGATCGGGGGTTTTGTCCCGGGGACGCGTATCGCTACCCAACTCAAAATACCCGGGCGGGGCAAGAGGACAAAACTCCACTTTTTCAATCCCAACTGCCTGCCCAACTTGTGGGAGGAGGAGATGCATCCCATCTCTCGCTCCCTCGCGTCGCACTCCAACACTCCCGGCCTATGCTAAAAGTCGCTTGCCGATGGTTTTTTATTGCAAAAAAAGGTTATCGTTCGTAGGGTGCGTGCCCGTTCACACGCTCGCTGGCCGTGAGCGCGTACCAAACCCAGCTGCCGCTCTCCGTTGCGCGCAAGTACTAGTACAGGAGTAGAGGTAAATACGTATTTAGTCCCACCTCTTGCACTCGAGGTCCAAAATAGTCCCACTTCTTGCAAAATGCATAAAAGTAGTCCCACAACTTGTGCAGTTTGGTCCAATTCAAACAAATTTGACCAAATTCAACTAAATCTGAACACAGTTGACTCTATTTTATCTGCCCGACAGGCGCCTTTGTAGAAAAGTCCAGAAAATGGGCTCGATTTTGCACACGCCTCCTCCCACGCGTTTCCCAGTCGCTTGGTGTTTCCGAAAAAGTCACCGCACACCCGTTCGATCCCCAGTTCCCCACATCAATCCCGGCGGCGACGCGTACTACACCCGGCGGCAGCGTAGGGCTCTAGGTGGCTGGATGGTGGACCATGGCGAGAGCTCTATGGAAAGCACCGGTTGTTCCCCAGCTCCAGCTCGCCGTGGAGTGCGGTGTAGGGCAGGTATCAGAGGGGAGGAGCAGGTCAGCCGCAACGCAGGAGAAGCAGAGGCACGGTGGAGTGGCTGCACGGTTGAGCTGTGCAGAAGAAGCTGCAACATGCATGGTGGTTCGACAGCCACAACCATGCAAAGCCATCCCCATGGCTCGGCAACACTCTTTCAGGTGAACGTCCCTTTCAGGTTCGTTTCTCGCTACCTAGCTAGCAGCTAGCTATTCACTCTTTCAGGTGACTCCATTCACTCAATCAAAGGCAAGAAAAAAGAACTACGTTCCTCGCCACTCCTTTCTAACAGAACAAATGCTACATCTCTATTAGTTAACTGAACTGAACCTCACATGATATTTGACGTTTCTCTTAATTTACTGAAACAGGTAACAGTTCCAACAATATCTCGAGCCAATCATGCACCAAAAACCTTACTGATCGCCCGCCTCCGCCTAGGCCCTCCATGGCACCATAAAAAAAAATCGAGTTGATTGTACGCTCACATCCGCCCTCCATGGCACCACCGCGAGAAGATAAAGTAGAAAAGAGGGTACGGAGGACGGAGGGTCCTCGCCATGCTCACGGTAGTGCATCCCCGCCGAGAACTGTCGCCATGATCTCCCGCATCATTGTCGTTGTCGGGCTCCTCGCAACTACCGAGACTACTCCTTTCCTGTTCATGGCGAGGGGAGGGGGTCATCGTTAATAATCCAATGGGCCAGCGTGTGGAAAGGCCAAAATTCACGGCATAATGTTTCTCTGGACTGTTTTGCAAAAACGTCTTGCTGATAACGGTATGGCTCGGTCGATTTGGTCTGGATACGATCAAATTCGTTTGAATTTTGTCAAAATGGACTAGTTTACACCCAGATTGCAAGTTGTGGGACTATTTTTGTCTGTGTTACAAGTTGTGGGACTATTTTGCACCTTCTAAGCAAGTTGTGGGCCTAAAAGTGTAATTAGCTCTACAGGAGTACTACGTATATTTTAGTGGTGGTTGTCGCTTGGGGGCCGGGAAGCGAAACAGCGACGGCGACAGCGACGGCGGCTTTGACAGTTGCATCCACCGCGGCAATGACGCGGGCGGTCTAGCTAGCCTTATCCGTTCCGCCTCTATCACCGCGCATTTGCACACGCTTTTCCGCACTGACTCCTCCTCGTGGTTATCTAGCTGGTGACTGCTGCTCGCGTGAAAGGACTGGTCTGATTCTTAAACACGTCCATTATAAAATACTAATAGTCCAGAGTTTGGTACTATCACGATTATTCAATCTGGTCTCGGTCCAGCTGCATCTAACTAGCAGACGGCTGTTGATTAGCTTACCATCTGGCGTAAACCATTTCAATTTTCTTTCTCTAACTGCTGATGATTCCTGCTGCTTCTCCGGCGGCAGAAAGCTTCAAGTGGGAGGAACGAACGAACATTTATCCCTTCCTCATAGCCTTTACGGTTCTCCCAGCCAAAGGATCAACTTACTTTCGGTCGGAATCGGATAGAGTCAATTTTATTATTCAGAAAAGTGATTCGCGATGGACTGCAGTCTGTTTTATGAGGATTCGTGAGTTGATTAATACCAAGCCTAGTATTACTTCAATACTACTACTTTTCGCATTTTTTTTTTCAAAGTTAAACTTCATCAACTGTGACCAAATACTGCAGCAGATTTTATCTATAATAAAGCACATCCTAGCTAGTTCATGAGCCACCACATTTTCTTTCCTCGGACAGTAATGAAACTTGACATTGCCAATAAGCGCTGCTAGATCCACACAATCTGTGAAAAAACGCCCACCGCGGACTCATCCCACCATGTAGCTTCACCCGAACAAGCTTGAATAATTTCTATATCATCCGATTCAGCACAAACACTGTTACATCCCATCCTATTAGCCAAAGAAAGCCCTTCTCTCGTCGCAATCGCTTCTGCTGCGGCAGCTGAGGCAATGTTTTGAAAAAATGGGGTAGATGTTGCAACTAAGCGCCCACAGGTCCAATCGGTACGGCATAAGAGCATCTCCACTCGTTTGTGATTCCCAGGGCCAAAATTAGGTCCGGATTGAAGCAAAATAGGTCCGGATGAGTTGATTATTTGGATTGGTAATGACGGCTTCCCAGCCGCATTCCCGTCGCCTAGCAGACCAGAGCGCGAGGAGAGGCCGAGGACGCGCTGGTGGAGCTTGGGGATGGGGAGGGGTTCCCAGGCTGGCAACCCTCGCGGAGCTGGGGGATGGGGAGGGGTTCCCAGGCTGGCAACCCTCGTGGAGCTGGGGGGCGGGGAGGGATTCCCAGGCCGGTGACCCTCGCGGAGCTGGTGGCCCAGGCGCGGCACCGCATCGGTGGCAGCGGCCCGCAGGCGGAGAAGCTGGCCGGGGAGTACCACGAGCACGCGGTCAAGGCGCTCGACGTTTGCAACGCCGCCCGCGACGGCGTCGACCAGCTCCACGACGGCGCAAGGGGAGATCCATGAGGGCCAGCTGGAGGCCGGAAGCGGAGGAGGCGGAGCACGCGGCCAGAGGGAGGCATGCCGGAGAGGAGGCATGGGAACCGGCGGTGCTCGGGGCAGAGAGACGGCGGCGACATAACTTGCCAAAGCGGGCGCGCTGCAGCGACCTAGGGGGCGCGAGGCCGGCCAAAGGCGAGCAGAGGGATGCAAGCGCGTGGCGCGAGGTGGCGAAAGCGTCTGGGACGGCGAGGAGGGAGCACCCGGCGACGACGAGCTCGGGAGAGCACGTGCGATAGCGGCTCGCGGGGCTTGAGGGCGTTGGCGAAGAGCAGGGAGGCCACGCAGCAGGGAGAGGCTGGGCCGTGGTGCATGGACGGGCGGCGGTGGCAAGAGGGATCTAGGAGAGGGCGAGCTCGAGGCGTTCGTGGTGGGAAAAATGATTTCGGGCATCGTGGGACACATGACGGCGGGCGAGTGGAGCCGGCTTTGTCCGGGCGTTCCCAGGGCGTTTCCGACTTCCTGGGATCGGCCTGGGTAGCCCGGACCTATTTTGGACGAAAATCCGCCTGGGAACCCCTTCCGGGAATGCTACTGGGACGTTTTTTGCAAATCCGAACTAAAAAACGTCCCGAAAATCGCCTCTTGGGAATGTTAGTGGGGATGCTCTAAGAATCAGCATGAAATCAACATGAAAGCTTCCGTATGTACCATACCAAAGATATACACATCATGATGAATCCAATGGTACTAGTTTAATATTTTAGATGTTTTTACTTTTTCCTACGTACTTAGTCAAACGATTACATTCTTTGGTTTTTGAAAAATTTATATGCACTATATTTTGGCAAGGGGACTACCATAGAAAAGATAAAAAAAATGATTACCGATCGGTTTGGTTCTTACGTCATGATGTATTTTGTGGTTTGTGTTGCATCAATGTCCACGGTAGAATCGATATGTTATCTTGTTAGGCCAACTGGAAAATGTGAGATATTTAATTTGCATAAGAGCTTCTGAGATACCATAAAAATGCCGAAACTATAAAATAACAGTTCGTTCTTTTCGATTTCAGACTAAAAATGTGGACCGGTCAGATCTTGGAAAATTCGCCGGCCCTTAAATTTTTTTACAGGGCTCAAGAAAAACTGAACCAAGGCCAATACAGTTACAGGCTTCGTGGCCAAACCCTCGACGTCATGTACCTAGTTTGCTCATTTGGCAGGAGGGTCATTTCACCTCCGTCGTTTCTCACTTCCGCCGTCTTTGATCTATGGCCCCACTCGCCATCCGGCCTCGTTGCTTTCGTGAATCGCCGCCATGGGCCCCTCCGAGCTCCTACTGATGACTGGCCAAGACGCGCGGTCCCAATCGAGGCCTCCTCTGGATCCTCCATCTGGCGTGGTTCCACTAGCCGTCGGCGCCGTTACGCAGGCCCATCCCACCACCGGCGGCTCAAGAGCAAGCACATGGGCCATCAAGTCGTGAAGGGAGGCGCCTCCGCGTCCTCATCTGCATCCACCGGGCTCGGGTCGGTAGTGACCACCGTAGGCCACGCCTGTCCTCAGATACGGAAGGTAGGGAGTGACGGCCCGAAGGAGATTCCGACCCCACCGAAGAAGGTGCTCATGATGAGGGTGTTGAGGGCGAGGAGGGTGATGGTGAGGAAAGTGATGGTGACGAGGTGGAGGCTGTAGAGGAGGGGGTGCTCGATGCCTCAATGGAAGAGAAGAACAAGACCGGTGAATTACACTACCAAAATTGAAGATGTTACATTGGTGAAGGCGTGGGAGAAAGTGCCACTCGATGTGGTGCCCGGCAAAATGATCAAACCAGGAAAAGGTATTGGCAAAGGATCAAGTATAAGTTTTTCCAACTCATGCCTCGGATTTCCAATCCCGCACCTCGCACACAACGATCACTCCAAGTCCGTTGGGATGTCATCAAAGCTTGTTGTAGCCATTGGAGTGGATATTTTGTGCAAGTGCGAAATGCACCTCCAAGCGGTGTTACAAATTGATGACTATGTGAGTACTTTGGAATTTTTGCATCTAACATACTTGTGAGTTGATGATGTTATTGCTCACATATGCATTTACTTGTGATTGTAGGATAGAATAGAAGTGTCAAGGTACAAAGACATGGCAGTCTCCAAATAGAGACCATATGTGCTTCACCATTGTTGGAACTTGCTTGATAAGAGTGACAAATGGAGATTGAGGGAGAAAGAAGCACCACCGAGGAAAGGGGCCATGATGCAATTGGATAATCATGATAGCGATGAGGATGGAAGGAACAAGAGCAAGCCCGATGGAAACAGAAAGGCGTACAGAGCATCAAGTTTGAGGGACAAAATTGATAAAATGGTTGAAGTCAACGAAAATGTTGATAACCAAGGGACTAGAGGAAAGATGATTATTATCGAGAATAAGAATGAAATGAAATTTGCAAGGTGACAAGCACTCCGGGAATATTCCAAGTACAAGGCTGAGTTGGATGGGAGGAGAATACAACTCGAGGATAAGAAGGAAATGGAGGAGATAATTGGTGACGATAACAAGACCATGATGATGGATTCAAGAAAAATGGATGAGAACCAACTAGAGTGGTTGAAACGAGCAAGAATCAACATCTTGTAAAGGAGGAGGAGAGCTCGTCAAGGCAGTGGTGCACCGGCAAGCGGTGGTGGATCAGTAAGTGTTCTTGGTGAGGCTCCGATGAGTAGTGGTGGCAGCGGTGAGGTCGGCAATGATAGTATTGCATGCTGCCATGTTCTTTGGCTTGATCTGACGACGGTGCAACTTTTGGTCTCTTGCGTTGAACATTGCCCATGCTTTGGGTCACTAGGACCATGACAATTTGATGTAAAACTAAGAACTGTTGCATAGTGTCAGGCTTGGTGAAAATTTTGAAATCAAAATATACGGTACGGGTTTGAACTATTTTACATGCGTAGGATGCGGGTGTTCCGCGCTAACCCAAATGGGCCAGTAAAACATATTTTATGCGTCATGTATATGTATTTTTCAGTCCATGTTTTCATGGGATCCGCTAGGGATGCTCTAAGTATTGCAGAAAATACAATATGAATTACAAGTGATTTAGTATATATTCACTAACCCCTTTAAAATTTTAAAAAACCAATAATCATTTTTACGAGATCTAGAAAATTGTAAAGGAATAAATCTGGATATAGTCGATGATGCATCCTACAATTTTGCAAAATCTCAATTTGAGATACTTTGTATTCTGAGATAAAAATGAATCTTGAGTAGAGTGAACTGTGCATTTTCTAAAAACTCTAAAATTTATCAAAATTGCCATTGTTTGCATAGCTCAAACTCAATTAGTTTAGCATTATGGTCATAGTTGCTTATAGGATGTATCATTAACTACATCTAGGATTTATTTTCTGTGTTTTTTTACTTTTAAAAATGATTTTCAACCTTTTCATATAGAGGGATCACTACAGCTAGGGATCCAAACAGAGTTTTCAAAAAAGAAATATGTATGTCCATATTGCTCCAAAACCACATTGCCCCATCGGTGTATATAGGTCCATCTTTTAGTTTACTTGGTGTGCTACTAATGAATTCAAAAAAATTGTTTGTATGCTCTACAAATACTTATATTTGTGTGAATTCAAGAGTTACATAATTGCCGAAATCACATTTGAAGGCAAGAACGTCACAATACTTTGATGTTATTACTCAAAATAATGAAATCTTTTGAGAAAATATCGTGTCGATGTGTAGGGATTCGTAGCATGGAAAACAAAAAAATTCTACTGCATGCAAACAAACAAGCCAAGATCTATCTACTAGATTGTAGCAACGAGTCGATAGTGGAACTCACCCTCGAAGATTCCAAAGCGGTTAACGAGATCAGATTCTCGTGGGTGATGTAGTCGTACTCTTGTCGATCTTAAGATCGCGTAGACGATCCTTCCAGCGCTGTGTTCCGGCAGCGCTTCCGCAGTCGGTCACACGTTCGGTACTCGATGAAGACCTTCCTCTCCCTTGTTCCAGCAGGCAGCGGAGGTTGTAGCACTCTCCTCGCGATTCCGGCAGCACAACGGCGTGGTACCGGAAGTAAAGGGGAGATCTCGCAGGGCTTCGCCTTAAGCCGGAGCAAGTATGGTGAACTATGAGAGAGGCCTTGGCGATCTAGGGTTTAGAGGGCACCAAGGGGCGGAGCTTGGCCGGCGGCTAGGGCTTGGGGAAGCCCCAAGTCGGCGGCTAGGAGAAACCCTAGGGGCGGCGGCGACTTTGGAGGTGGCCGACGGCTAGGGTTAGGGTTTTAGGGTGTGTTGGGTGTGTGGGAGAGGGGCAGCCCTGCCCCTCCTTTTATAGGTGGGAGGGCGCGGCTTGGGAGGAGGGAGTCCTCCCCCAAGTCGGCCTCCTTGGCCGGCGGGTGGAGGGAGAGGAACTCCTCCCCAAGTAGGTTTCCTACTCTCTCTCCACCAAGCAAACTTGTCGTTTGACTTTTTCAAATTGGCGTTTGACTTTCAAACCAGGATTTGATTTCTCCCTTTATTTTGCCCAGCCATGTTACCTAGTACATGATGCAACCATTCCATATTGTCATGACACATTCATGTACCCTTCCCCTCCGAAGTGCCGGACCTTCCGGACCCTTCTAGAACATTCCCGGTGAAAACACTGGAATCATTCCCCAACTCCGAAACAGGACTTTCCTTATATGAATCTTATTCTCCGGACCATTCCGGATCTCCTCGTGATATCCCGGATCCCATCCGAGACTCCGAACAACATTCGGTCTCTTACTCATCATTCCATAACTACTCAACAACATCGAATCCTTAAGTGTGTCTCCCTACGGTTCGTGAATTATGCGGACATGATCGAGACACTTCTCCGATCAATAACCAATAGAGGAATCTGGAAATTCATATGGCTCCCACATATTTCTACGATTACTTTGCGATCGAATGAACCACTCACATACGATACCAATTTCCCTTTGTCTCACGATAGTTTACTTATCCGAGGTTTTGATCGTCGGTATCTCTGCATACCTAGTTCAACCTCGTTACCGATAAGTACTATTTTCTCGTTCCCGTGGTATGTGATCCCTTGTGAGCCAGTCACATGCTTGCAAGCTAATTGGATGACATTCCACCGAGAGGGCCCTGAGTATATCTATCCATCATATGGATGGACAAATCCCACTCTTGATCCATGTGTCTCAACCCATACTTTCCGAACACTCAATGCCACCTTTATAGCCACCCAGTTACGGTGTGGTGTTTGATGTCATCAAAGCATCCTTCCGGTGATGGTGATAAGCATGATCTCATGGTCGAAGGAATTAGGTTAGTATGTATCAGAAAGCTTATAGCAATTGAACTATTAAAATGACTTGATCTTTATGCTACGCTTATCTATAGGAGTATGTCCACCATATCATTCTCCTAATGATATGATCTTGTTATTAACAACATCTCAAATGTTCATGATCAAGAAACCATGATCATCTATTAATCAACAAGCTAGTATTATGAAGAGGCTCTACTAGGGACTCTAATTTAGTTTACAAATCACACAAGTATTAATGTTTCTTGTTAATATTGTTATAGCATGAATGTAAAAAATTATCATAAACACAAAGATATAATAATAACTACATTTATTATTGCCTCTAGGGCATATCTCAAACAGTCTCCCACTTGCACTAGAGTCAACTAATCTAGATTACATGGTAATATACCGAACACCCATGACAGTTTGGTGTTGGTCATGTTTTGCCCTCGGGAGAGGTTTAGTCAACGGATCCGCCACATTCAGATCTATGTGTACTTTGCAAATCTTTATGTCACCATCTTGGACATGTTCTCGAATAGTGTGAAAATGTAGCTTGATGTGCTTCAGCTTCTTGTGTGACCTTGGTTCTTGCGCATTGGCTATGGCTCCCATGTTATCACGTAATAGACATTGGGTCCAGCGCACTTGGAACCACACCGAGATATGTAATGAACTCCTTCATCCATATCGCTTCTTGTGAAGCCTCCGAAGCAACTATGTATTCTGATTCAGTTGAAGATCTCGCCACAACGCTTTGCTTTGCACTCCTCCAGCTAACTGCTGCACCATTCAAAGTAAATGCGTATCCATATTGAGATTTAGAATCATCCGGATCGGTGTTCCAACTAGCATCGGTGTAACCATTAATAACGAGCTGTTCATCACCTCCATAAGAAAGAACCATATCCTTAGTTCTTCTCAAGTACTTAAGGATGTTTTTGACCGCTGTCCAATGACTCACTCCAGGATCACTTTGATATCTGCTAGTTAAACTAACAGCATATGCAATGTCGGGTCTATTACATAGCATGGCATACATTAGAGATCATATGGCTGAGGCATAGGGAGTCTTACTCATCCTTTCTCTATCTTCTGCCGTTGCTGGACTTTGAGTTTTACTCAAGGTTGTATTGGGCAACATGGGCAAGAACCCTTTCTTGCTATCTTCCATTCCAAACCTCTTTAGAACTTTGTCCAAATATGTACTTTGTGACAATGATATTAGGTGTCTCGATCTATCTCTATAGATCTTTATGCCTAATATGTAAGCTGCTTCGCCAAGATCTTTCATTGAAAAACTATTATTCAAATATTCCTTGACACTATTAAGAAGGTCTACATCATTTCCAATCAACAATATGTCATCTACATATAGTATTAAGAATGCTAAAGAGCTCCCACTCACTTTCTTGTAAATACAAGCTTCTCCATAAGTTTCTATAAAACCAAAACTTTTGATTACCTTATCAAAACGTTGATTCCAACTTCGGGATGCTTGCTTCAATCCATATATGGACCGTTGAAGTTTGCATACCTTGTTAGCATCTTTAGGATCGACAAAACCTTTGGGTTGCATCATATACAACTCTTCATCAATGTCTCCATTGAGGAATGCTGTTTTGACATCCATCTGCCATATTTCATAATCGTAATATGCAGCGATTGCTAACATAATCCTCACAGACTTTAGCTTCGCTACCGGTGAGAAAGTCTCATCATAGTCAACTCCTTGAATTTGTCGAAACCCTTTTGCGACAAGTCGAGCTTTATAGACAGTAACATTACCGTCAGCATCTGTTTTCTTCTTGAAAATCCATTTGTTCTCGACAGCGTTCCGGCCATCCGGTAAGTCCACCAAAGTCCATACTTGGTTTTCGTACATGGATCCAATCTCGGATTTCATGGCTTCTTGCCATTTATTGGAATCTGGGCTCATCATCGCTTCCTCATATGTCGCAGGGTCATCGGTATTGTCCACCAACATGACACTCATAATGGGATCATACTAATCTGGAGTGGTACGATTTCTCGTTGACCTGCGAGGCTCTGTAGCAACTTCAACCGAAGTTTAATGATCATCATCATTAGCTTCCTCTCTTATTGGTGTAGGCGCCACAGGAACTACTTCCGGTGCTGCGCTACTCGCAAGTTCGAGAGAACGTTCAACAACCTCGTCGAGTTCTACTTTCCTTCCAGTCACTTCTTTCGAGAGAAATTCCTTCTCTAGAAAGGATCCATTCTTGGCAACGAATATTTTGCCCTCGGATCTATGATAGAAGGTATACCCAATAGTTTCCTTCGGGTATCCTATGAAGACGCATTTTTCCGCTTTGGGTTCAAGCTTGTCCGGTTGTAACTTCTTTACATAGGCTTCGCAACCCCAAAATTTAAGGAACGACAATTTAGGTTTCTTCCCAAACCATAATTCATACGGTGTCGTTTCAACGGATTTAGAAGGTGCCCTATTTAAAGTGAATGCGGCTGTTTCTAATGCATAACCCAAAACGATAGCGGTAAATCTGTAAGTGACATCATAGAACGAACCATATCTAAGAGAGTTCGATTACGATGTTCGTACATACCATTACGCTGTGGTGTTCCCGGTGGTGTCAATTATGAAAGTATTCCGCATTTCTTCAAATGCTCGCCAAACTCGTAACTTAGATATTCACCTCCACGATCAGAATGTAGAAATTTAATCTTCTTGTTACGTTGATTCTCTACCTCACTTTGAAATTCCTTAAACTTCTCAAAAGTTTCGGACTTATGTTTCATGAAATAGATATACCCATATCTACTCAAGTCATCCGTGAAGGTAAGAATATAACGATAACCACCGCGCGATGCTACACTCATTGGTCCACACACATCGGTATGTATGATTTCCAATAAGTCCGTAGCTCGCTCCATCATACCAGAAAATGGAGTCTTAGTCATTTTACCCATCAGACATGCTTCGCATCTTTCAAGTGATTCGAAATCAAATGATTCAAGAAGTCCATCGGAATGGAGTTTCTTCATACGCTTCACTCCGATATGACCAAGACGACAGTGCCACATATAGGTCGAGTTATCGCTCAATTTCAAATGTTTAGCCTCAATGTTATTTATGTGTGTATTACTACAATCGAGATTCAATAAGAATAGACCATCTATCAAAGGTGCATGTGCATAAAACATATTACTCATATAAATCGAACAACCATTATTCTCGGACTTAAACAAGTCATCATCTCGCAATAAACAAGATCCCGATATAATGTTCATGCTCAACGCAGGCACCAAATAACAATTATTTAAGTGTAAAACTAATCCTGATGGTAGATGAAGAGGTAGCGTGCCGACAACGATCACATCAACCTTTGATCCATTTCCAACACGCATCGTCACCTCGTTCTTCTCTAGCTTCTGTTTATTCTGCAGCACCTGTTTCGAGTTACAAATATGAGCAACCGAACCAGTATCAAATACCCAGGCACTACTACGAGTACTAGTGAGATACACATCAACAACATGTATATCGGATATACCTTTCTTCTTGATGTTGCCGTTCTTCAAATCCGCCAAGTACTTTGGGCAATTCCGATTGCAGTGACCTTCTCCCTTGCAGTAAAAGCACTCAGTATCAGGCTTAGGTCCAGCCCTGGTGTTCTTCACCGGTGCGGCAACTTTCTTACCGCCCTTCTTGAAGTTTCCTTTTTGCTTAGACTTGCCTTTCTTGAATTTGGTGGTGTTATTGACCAACAACACTTGGTGCTCTTTCTTGATCTCCACTTCTGCAGATTTCAACATGGAGAAGAGTTCTGGCAACGTCTTGTCCATGTTTTGCATATTGTAGTTCATCACAAAGTTCTTGTAACTTGGTGGTAGTGATTGGAGGACACGGTGAATCCCCAAAGAATTAGGAATCACTATACCCAAACTTTGGAGTTTGTTTGCGTGCCCAGACATCTTAAGCACATGCTCACTGACGGAGCTGCCCTCTTCCATCTTGCAGTTAAAGAACTTTTCAGAAGCCTCATAACTCTCAACTGCCGCGTGAGCCTTAAATATCATTTTGAGTTCACGGACAATATCATGTGGGTCATGGTTCTCAAACCTTTTCTGAAGCTCCGATTCCAAACCATACAAGATAGCACACTGAACTGTGGAGTACTAATTCTTCCGAGCGAGGAAAATATTCTTTACCTCATCGGTAGCATCAGCTGCAGGCGGGTCACCCAGCGGTGCATCTAGCACATAGGTCAAATTACCAGCATTGAGGACAATCCTCAAATTGCAGAACCAATCCGCGAAGTTGCTTTCATTGTTTTTCAACTTTTCTTTCTCTAGGAACGCATTAAAATTGATGGTAGGGGCCGCCATTGATCTACAACATATTTGCAATAGTTTAGACTAAGTTTATGACAAATTGAGTTCTAATTAATAGTTAAATTAATCTAGGTGAACTCCCACTCAAAACAATATCCCTCATATTGTTTTAGTGATCACACGAACCAAATCCACCACATCAAAACCGATCATCACGAGAGTTGATGTAGCTTCAATGGCGAACAATCAACATGTTCATCATATCTACTATATGACTCATGCTTTACCTTTTGGTGATCCGTGTTCCGAGACCATGTCTGTACATGCTAGGCTCATCAAGATCAAACCTTAGCTTCCGCATGAGCAAATCTGGCTTGCTCACGTTGTATACACTTGTAGAATCTAACACACCCAATCAGCACGTGGTGCTTCGAAACAACAAGCTTTAGCAACGGTGCTTAGTAAGGATGAACACTTTAAAACTTGAAATTTGTGTGCTTGAGGGATCATCTTATAATGCTACCGTCATTAACTAAGCAATACAAGATGCATAAATGATTAACATCACATGCAATTCATAATATGTGATATGATATGGCCTTTCTTCTTGTGCTTCCGATCTCCATCTTCAAGCATGAACATGATATCCATCATCACCGGCATTGCGTCAAGGTCAATGGCGTCATTCCATGGTTGTCGTCCACCAGCTTCAACTATTACAACTACTTTGAATAGACATGCGGTCTTAACAGAATTTTAAAACAATCATATGGCTCCTGTCGGTTGCCAACTTACAATAAGGAACATTGCAAACATCAAATATAATCACAATCATGGCCATATCACATCACAGCACACCCCTTCAAAATAAAGTTAGACGCCTCTAATTTTCTTTGCATATTTTACGTGGTTTGGAGCTTTCAATAAGTGTCTCTCTAACTTACGAACAAGAACCACAACGTTGATGCTTGAACTATCAAGTGCCCGTTGTAAATTGGATCTATACTATGATGGGAGAGACAGGCGCCCGCAAAGCCACTTATGCAATACAAGTTGCATGTTGAGCGTGGAGCAAGTCTCATGAACGATGTCATGTTATCCCGGGCCGCTTCATTCCATCATACCGCAAGATGCAAAGTACACAAGAAGCAATTGATAATAAAAGCACCACCGCCCATAATGACTATTGTGTTCTACTGGTGCAACAGATCTACATATAGACACGACTCTGATACTATTGTAGGGATTCGTAGCATGGAAAACAAAAAAATTCTACCGCATGCAAACAAACAAGCCAAGATCTATCTACTAGATTGTAGCAACGAGTCGATAGTGG
Organism: Avena sativa; assembly: GCA_916181665.1. Classification (NCBI taxonomy): domain Eukaryota; kingdom Viridiplantae; phylum Streptophyta; class Magnoliopsida; order Poales; family Poaceae; genus Avena; species Avena sativa. Next base: position 411,960,781 of record OV702297.1, read on the forward strand.
AACTCATCCTCGAAGATTCCAAAGCGGTTAACTAGAGCAGATTCTCGTGGGTGCTCCAGTCGTACTCTTGCCGATCTCAAGATCACGTAGACGATCCTTCCGGAGCTGCGTTCCGGCAGTGCTTCCGCAGTCAGTCACACGTTCGGTACTCGATGAAGACCTTCCTCTACCTTGTTCCAGCAGGCAGCGGAGGTTGTAGCACTCTCCTCGCGATTCCGGCAGCATGACGGCGTGGTACCGGAAGTAGAGGGGAGATCTCGCAGGGCTTCGCCTTAAGCCGGAGAGAGTATGGTGAACTATGAGAGAGGCCTTGGCGATCTAGGGTTTAGAGGGCACCAAGGGGCGGAGCTTGGCCGGCGGCTAGGGCTTGGGGAAGCCCCAAGTCGGCGGCTAGGAGAAACCCTAGGGAAGGCGGCGACTTTGGAGGTGGCCGGCGGCTAGGGTTAGGGTTTTGGGGTGTGTTGGGTGTGTGGGAGAGGGGCCGCCCTGCCCCTCCTTTTATAGGTGGGACGGCGTGGCTTGGGAGGAGGGAGTCCTCCCCCAAGTCGGCCTCCTTGGCAGGCGGGTGGAGGGAGAGGAACTCCTCCCCAAGTAGGTTTCCTACTCTCCCTCCACCAAGCAAACTTGTCGTTTGGCTTTTTCAAATTGGCGTTTGACTTTCATACTAGGATTTAATTTCTCCCTTTATTTTGCCTAGCCATGTTACCTAGTACATGATGCAACCATTCCATATTGTCATGACACATTCATGTACCCTTTCCCTCCGGAGTGCCGGACCTTCCGGACCCTTCTAGAACATTCCCGGTGAAAACACTGGAATCATTCCCCAACTCCGAAACCGGACTTTCCTTATATGAATCTTATTCTCCGGACCATTCCGGATCTCCTCATGATATCCCGGATCCCACCCGAGACTCCGAACAACATTCGGTCTCTTACTCATCATTCCATAACTACTCAACAACATCAAATCCTTAAGTGTGTCTCCCTACGGTTCGTGAATTATGCGGACATGATCGAGACACTTCTCCGATCAATAACCAATAGAGGAATCTGGAAATTCATATGGCTCCCACATATTTCTACGATTACTTTGCGATCGAATGAACCACTCACATACGATACCAATTTCCCTTTGTCTCACGATAGTTTACTTATCCGAGGTTTTGATCGTCCGTATCTCTGCATACCTAGTTCAACCTCGTTACCGATAAGTACTATTTTCTCGTTCCCGTGGTATGTGATCCCTTGTGAGCCAGTCACATGCTTGCAAGCTAATTGGATGACATTCCACCGAGAGGGCCCTGAGTATATCTATCCATCATATGGATGGACAAATCCCACTCTTGATCCATGTGTCTCAACCCATACTTTCCGAACACTCAATGCCACCTTTATATCCACCCAGTTATGGTGTGGTGTTTGATGTCATCAAAGCATCCTTCCGCTGATGGTGATAAGCATGATCTCATGGTCGAAGGAATTAGGTTACTATGTATCAGAAAGCTTATAACAATTGAACTATTAAAATGACTTGATCTTTATGCTACGCTTATCTATAGGAGTATGTCCATGATATCATTCTCCTAATCATATGATCTTGTTATTAACAACATCTCAAATGTTCATGATCAAGAAACCATGATCATCTATTAATCAACAAGCTAGTATTATGAAGATGCTCTACTAGGGACTCTAATTTAGTTTACAAATCACACAAGTATTAATGTTTCTGGTTAATACTGTTATAGCATAAATGTAAACATTTATCATAAACACAAAGATATAATAATAACTACATTTAGCATTTCCTCTAGGGCATATCTCCAACACGATGCACTTTCGCGTGAAGATACCTATCCTGAGTTGAGCAAACTTTCATAGGGAAATGTGTTTCTTTTAATACTTGGTTTGATGTTTGATTATGGGTACGTTTGGTTTGTGCCCCAACTAGCCCCACCAAAATTTTGGCATAACCAAACTTTTGGTATGTTGTTGCTGTTTGGATGGTAGCGAATGTTACGGACCAAAAATTTGGAGAAATTTTTGTTTTCCTTCAACAACCATGACTTGATTATTGTAAAAAATAATTAAATACACCCATCATCTAAAATTGAGAAGATAGGCAGTAGGTGAAAAATATAGTTTTCTCATAAGATGATATTTTTAGATGAACGGGTAAGATTTAAGATGCACTCATATGAAATAAAATGAATTGCTAGAAATTGAAAATCGCCTGGAACTGCATGGACATATGAATTGCACGAGGACCTACAGATTAATTACAAGCCAAAGGAATTGAAACAACTCACTCTGCATGCACCACACGATAAAAAAAATTACATTGGACCTGTATGGAAGAGATACAAGGCAACTGCACCAATTTTTTGGTAAAGCTTATCCACACCCACGACTCGGCCGTATGCTGGCGAGAATAACACAGGGATAGAGCCGATTCCTTGGAGGGGATAATTTTTTGTCGGTCGTCCAAACAACCAAATCTCAGGTGAGCCAATATTTTGACATGATTTTTATTTGGCTACTATCCAAACACACCTTATGTGATCTCGTCTACTCTGTGCCAACTTGTTTGACAACTGTTTATGGAGTGCGGCTACTCTACATGTCCTCTAAGGGGATTCTTCGTCTACATGTTTTATGGTAATTTTTTGAAACTGTGATATGTGATTACCAATTGCTCTAAGAATTGTCACCTCAATGTCACATATCCATAATTATGTCCTAACTCAAGAGGTAAATGAGTCCTATGTAAATAAGTCCTACTGGAGAAAACTTTCTTTCGATGCCTCACAAAAACTAAGTAGACGTCGTCCTAACTCTACTCCACCAAAAACTGGAAAAAATGGTGTGTGGCTTAACTCCATATTGTTAATTAGTTAAGTTTTGGAGTAGAACAGTCCCAAACACATGCTTGCATATTTATACTAAACTTACTTATTTTTCTTTAGCGCACATACAATATTACCATTTTAACATTTCTGAATGCAACTACATTTCAATTACTTTTGACACTAATTTGATGTGAAAGACACTAGTTGTTCTTTTTGACGATTGACGTCTTTAAATTAACTTCCATTAGCTCGAGCCTTTACTAAATATAAGAAATAAATTTAAATAATTTATTGTATGCTTCGATAGATGATTTTATACATACAAAAATAATGGCGTATGTGTATGCAAGATGCTCTATTTAAAATCTCAAAGGAGATCTCTATTTCGTCATAAGTAATAAATGTCTCGATAGAGGTTTCTAGGGTGTGTTGTTGTATACAATATATGCAATAAAAAGTTTTGGAACATATGATCATATATCTTAAGTGTCGGCATTGATTATTCCTAGATTCTTGGCATTGCTAATACATTGGTCTATCATGGTCAAACACTTCTTTCATGTTTGCATGTCGTACACAATCAAATACAAGATGGGTGATATATACTTGTGGAAATAACATCTTTTGTAATAGATAAGTGGGAAAGTTCAATGCATGCTCTCTATGGTTGTAATATCATACACCATTTTGTTGTTTCATATGTCTAAAAAGTATTTGATGGTACATACAAATGGTATCTTATTATTCAGAATTAGTTGGTGTATTTTGGAGATTATTTTATCCTATACTACCATTACTAAGATCAGTATGCTAGATTTGTTTTTCAGATTTATCTGCACACTCAAACCATTATAGAGGATGAGTGTTTCTTACAAAAGGATGTAGCCAAGAAGACCTACTATGAACTGATGACTATGGGTGTGGTGAGGGCCAAATGGGTGCCCCTCGAGTGATGGAGCTACACCAAAGTGAGGGGTTGGGGTAGGGGTGCGCCGTCCCTCTAGCCCATGTAAGTTTTCACAAGTAAGCCTTGCTAAATGGCGTATATGGCTCCCACCCCTAAAGTTGTTCTGATACCTCCTTATTATGGCCCTTTAGTCCATTTTCCCCCTTCCCCCAAACTTTGGTTGTGCTTTCAATTTTAATTTTAGGATTTTTGTCAAATTAAATGGATGAGGAAATGTAAGGTGGAAAACATATAAGCCTTCTCAAAATACATGTATTTTCATAAGATAATTACATAGTGTCACCTATGCAAAAGTAATGCAGTTTAGGATGAGAGAGAAAGGTTTATACCGTTATCTTATGATATAGTATCATAGTGCATCAAACCAAAATAGTGAATAAAAAGTAGAACCTAGCGAACAACTTTGTATTTAGATTATACAATTAAATAAATTTAATTTTCGTAAGACACTATATGCCATCCAAAGATAGTAACTGAATTACTATCATACATAATGATATTATGTGATGTCAAAGGCCTGAGAATGGCAGGAGGGCAAAAATTTCCAAACTGATTATTGTGTTGATTGATCTATACAACTTGTAACCCAGTGGTACCATTCAATATATATGTATCTTTCCATGTTATTTTTTTACCATTCTTCATGTATTTCATGATGTTTGGCTACCACCTCGAGGCTCCGAGGTTATTCAGTACTACCTCGGTTCCAACAACACGTCGTATATTTTTGGTCAACGTTCAACGTTTTATGTTTGACCAATTTTGTAAAAAAGTATGACATCTTAAATACTGAATAGATGCACTACAAAAATATATTCTATGATGGATTATGAATATTTATTTCTTATTGTAGATATTCATTTTGTTTCTCTAATTTAGTCTAATATATGACATGTTGACTTTTGAATAAAAATATACTAGGTCTTATTTTTGGAAGGGAAGAAGTATAAGCTATATACTAGTATTTTTTTCATGAATGTTGCGCCAGTTATCCTTGTGTTGTTAGCGAAGTATATGCTTTACTTGCATCTATGGATCCATTATCATGAATTATTCATGGTTGCGCTTCTATTCTGATCCATCTATTGAGAAGGATGTGCATTTAAATTTTGTGCCATCAATGTTTGGCTCGTATATAATTCAATTACATGTTTTGTACTCATATATTCACCTCTAGGAATGAGTGCCTTGGGTGACCAATGTTGACACCTCATTACTTATCACTTCCATGTCATACACATATAAGCTTATATATAGTTTCTCAATTGTGGTGTGTAATGTGAAGTTACGAACAAGGTGCATGAAAATGTGCCCCCACCCCCCTCTCCTCTCTCTCTATATATATATACCTTGCTTAGTCATGTAAATAGTGTCTCACCAATTGATAGAGTTCAATACTTGATGCGTATAACTTGCATGTTTTTATTCTATTCGAAAAGGAGGTTGAAAACCCTAGCCTCTACATCGAGAACATGCATATGGCCTTTGTTTCAGTTTTGTTCAACAAAAAGACTGGCAAGAGCATACATCAAACAATCTGAAGTCAGCATACAACACCTTCAAACCTAGCAATGGGTGAAGATCATGCAACCAGGGCCTTATGCCTAAAAATAAAACCAATGCTACATCAAGTAGGTACCAGGTCACCCTATGGTGAGTCAGGAGCTCACACCTGGTCCAGCAGAGCCTCCGCAAGCAGCTCATGGACACACTTATGAAGTCGCCATGGACATCGAACCACTGATCCCTCTTCGGGGCAGCAATCTACATAGTTCTTGTCAGGCCTGCCATCGATGCTGCCACGATGCTAGCAACGGTCCACATCGATCGGCTGCCAACAAAACAGGGGCAAAGGAGGCTCGCCTATTTCACTTAACAGTCGGGCAGGCGGCCTTTGGTGGCCTCTGAATGCCCAAGTGGTACGTATTACTAGTATAGTATAGAAGCAAGTGTGGAAAGCCTTGACCGGCTGGCCATCAAGCCATGACCTCACGATTTTTTTGTGCGGGTAAAAGTAGCTTTATTAAGCAATAGGGCTTATAAGGAGGTCAAGTTCTAGGTACTGAGACAAAACCTCAGGTCATGTACCAAGCCAAACAATAGTTCTGGCATCTGTCCTCACGAAGTTCGCGAGACAGTGACTAGCCCTATTTTGATATCGATCCACTTTTACAATAGAAATAATCCTACTATCCAGAATAATCTCCTTAATCTCCGAGATTAGATAAGTTAATGAAGATCTGTCTTGAAACTTTCCTCTAATTGCATCAACAAGAGATGAGCAATCTAACTTGAACTCCACAGGTTTGTCGCTCCACTCCAAAGCCAGGCGAAGCCCTTCTAAACATGCCTTCGTTTCAGCTTCAAGGGAATCACTGCAACTAAACAATTGTCTACATGATGAGAAGACGATATTGCCCTCATCATCTCGGAGAATCATACCAGCACCAGTAGAGCCGGCCTCCTACCTATAAGATCCATCACAGTTCAGTTTGACCCAACCCGAGGAGGGTTTGATCCAACACTTCTAAGCAAGAGGAATCTTTACCAAAGGCTCCACAGAATCTACCGTAGGGCCTTTACCCTTAATGATCTCCTAAGATGTTAAGGTACTATTGCTCGACAGCGTCTTAACATAGCTCATCAGAAACCGCTTCGATCCATCGATCGTCGGTAGGGTTTTTTGACGCGTCACCTCATTATGCGCATACCAGATACAGCTGGTGATCAACAAAATTGAATTCACCATACTAGCAGGAGCCTTCTTTATAATGGACTGAAACCATTTATGTAGATCAGCTTGTAAATCAATATTTGAAGGAAGTTGCCAAACCTCTCTCATCACCCTCCATAAGTTCATCGCATGAGAACATTTAAACAAAGCATGAACAACGTCTTCTATTTCCTTGTCACAAATGAGACAGCTGCCCGTGACACCAAAACCTCTTTCTTTTTTATTCTTTTCTAGCGCTAGGCCATTTGAAGCAGTCTTAAAAACAAATGTTTTGACCTTTAACGGAACTCTAGCCTTCCAGATCCGTTTCCAGCATGCATTTACGCCATCAGGGATGAAGCTAGACGTAGCAATGGCGCATTGTTCGGGTGACTCATAGAATGCCAGCTCGTACGCACTGCGAACCGTAAGACCTATCGGGTTGCCATACAAGAAGGTCATCATCCAATCGGCTAGATGTTTTTAGTTGACTGTCCAGAAGATTGAAGTTCTAAACTGGAGTATATAAAGTAGTCGCTGACATTTTCTTAGGCAATAAAATAGGCGCTGACCTTTTTAGCTATGGGTCGGGATATGAACTTTTGCTAGACTTTTTCTACGCGAGGGAGCCGCTGACTTTGTAGGAAGCCAGAATTTTTTGGGCCTTCTGGTCAGCGTCGCATGCCCAGGGGATGCAGGGGCTGGATGTCAACGTGGCCTCTGACGTCACACTTGGGTATACAGGGCGATCGTGTGCATGCGTCGCGGTCAAAGTTGCTCGGCCTGACCGTCGCGGCGGCACAAGCGGCGCGGAAAGGCAAAAACTAAAAGAAAAAAATGAGACCCATAGACACTAGCACCCCAGATATTATGAGAAAAACATATTTTAAAATATTAAAAAGTATTATTTTGCAAGAGACATATCACGTGATATTTTTTGTATTTTTTATACATGACATATAAAATATTCTTTCATCCTGAAAACTTATAAACCAACATAAAATGTTCGAACGCATATGTACAAAGTTTTTTTTCAAATTTTTTAACACTTTAAAATATATTTCTCATAATGAGTGTATTTGCACCTATAAGCTAAATTGTGCCTAGCACCATAGGCAGACCTAGCCGTCCCAAAGCCCGTGCACACGCCCAAGCTTCCGGCCAGCCGACAAGTCTAATTTTAGAGTAATTTGATAAAAAAAATATTATTAACTGCCTTAAAATATACTGTTTATCTGGGTTTTAATAATTCTATCCGCTACTGCCTTAAAAGATAGAATTTTTTAACACTTCAAAATATATTGTTATAGAAGAAGGAGCTGCAAGCGGCAATTATGTCAGAACGGGACTCGATCCTGGGTTGCTGGGCTAGCGAGCATACTCTTGCTTAGCTAACCACTAACCCTCCACACAATCTCTAGAGAAGGCAAAAAGTTGGAGACCAGTTGTTTAGGTATTCACTGAACAAGGAGATCCCCCACCCCCTACTGATGTGCCGGCCGAAGATTGTCGACAGCCGCCAACAGTGTTGTAGGACCCGAGAACACCACCGCATAGGCATAGGGGATTTGGGGAAGAACCCTGTCCACCGCATTAGATTTTCACAGCGGTTGTTTTTTCCACGGTGTGTAAAATATGCAGCGCCACTGCATCGTGGGCCAGCGTAGTGTGGGGCCCTTCTCGTAGAGAACAGGGGAGTCCCAACTCGCGGTAACAGAAATCTTTGTTCATTGGCTCAAGTTGATGGCGAGGATTACTCCTATCTGTGATCCAAAGGCCCACAAAGCTCGCGCCGGAATGCCCTCACATAGCTGGGTCATCACCACGCTTAAGGAATACTATAATTGGTCCGTCGTATGTGGATAGCATGTTCGTCGTCATAAGACCTGGGTTGTATATTGGTATGTTTTCATAAAAACAATTGAAACTTAAGAAACAACTAGTATAATGCATTGTTTCTTAGGTTGGTCATCACTAGTAACCAAGAGTCAAACTCAACACTTTTGCTTATATGGCAATGAGTTAATGAGAAAAGAGATAAAAGAGTAACTGGAGTAGTTATGTTACTGTAATATCACACATATCAAGGCAAAATGAGTCCACAACCTAATTAATGTGGCATTGCATGTTAGCACACTTAGGTTATTTTACACTATGGAGGTAGTAACTTAGACTAGTAACATATGCATGTTACTAGACTAAGTTATTATGCACTATTACCACCTTAGAGGTTGTTTCTTAGAGGTTGTTTCTTAGGGAGGTTGCAATAAATGATTTTAGCCTCATGCATGGATGTAATTGGACAATCTAAGTATTTTTGCCTATGATTGCGTGCAAGGGGTGTATCTTAGCTACTACTTTCTCCGTTTCTTAAAATAAGGCCTATAAATTTAGTTAAAAGTCAAACATTGCAAAGTTTGACTAAATTTTTAGAAAAAAATTATAAACCTCTATAGGGTAAAATCAATCTTATTAGATACATTATGAAATATATTTTCGTACTATAGCTATATATTATCACAGTTATTGATAGTTTTTCTTATAAACTTGGTCAAAGTTTGCACTCTTTGACTTTTGACTAAATTTATAGGCCTTATTCTAAGAAACGGAGGTAGTAAGATACAACATCTCCTCTCTCTTCCTTAAATAGTATGCCACATAACCAAAATAACTAGGATAGCGCGCTAAGAAATCTCCATTGTCAAAGGCCTAATACCACGTCATTTTATTGGAAACGATGCTTGTATATTCATATCGGTTTCAAGTCCTTCGGCAATAACCATAATAGATGAAAACCCTTCTGATATGTACTTATAAACAATATTTCATTATGCCCTGAATCTGTTACAAGGTTCAGCGAATGCACATGGACAGGAATTGCAACACTCTTCTCACCATATTTATGGAAAATAAAATATCAGGGCAAATTACCATATACCAAGTAAAATCTCAAAATTACAAATGAAATCATAATTTTTAATCACTCGTAACCATTGCATCATTAGCAGAATTAGAAAATTCAAACAAAGCAAACCTTAATTTAGGAGCTTAATATTAATAGCTTTGATGCTTGTAATTATGCTCTCAGAACAAGTATAGATAAAGAGTTCATAGTGAAACTTGGAACACGGCCAGGAAGAACTTTCCATCTTTGAGTTGAACTTGAAAAATTCATATATTCATTGCACATCATAAAAAATGTACTAATAATAGTTTTACCGCACAAATTCGGCATGTCACGTAGTGTAAAATTAAACTATGAAAAACATATGGCATATATAATGCCTTGAATTTATATCAAGTAGTCATCTTTGTACTCCATGTTTTAACTGTTGAAGTGTATAATTGGATTGCACTGGCCCTTTTCATCAGTTCGGACTTTTGGTTGCGTTGACTAGTGCATGAAGCTTGACATGGTATCAGAGCCTAAGGTCTCGAGTTCGACTCTTGGCTTTCGTAATTTATCCTAAAATTGCTGTTGACCCCTCTGTGTCCACGTATAGGCCTCTTGAGTCATACGTGAGTTTCGCGCGCCGCCGCTCTCTTCCGGTTGCACATGCTGACTTCTCCCGTCACACGTGAGAGGGGGTGTTAAAGTGTATAAGTGGATTGCACTTCCCCTTTTCATCAGTTCGGACTTTTGGTTGTGTTGGCTAGTGCATGAAGCTTGACATTAACCATTATCATAACTTTGCTCTCTCAGGTCATCAATATTATTACTCCTCCGACCCATATTAGTTGACTTGGATTTATCAAAATTTAGATAAACTTATATATTAAATAGTGTTAGACAAATCCCAAGTCAACTAATATGGGTCGAAGGGAGTATTATTTTTGCAAAACAGGTCATCAATATTAAGACCAAATGACTTCAACGATCAAGCAATTTATAGAGCGGGGATCTTGAGACGCCGATCCAAGGTCCCACAGGATTTTAGTGGGGCGATGATTGTCTTTTTATTTAATAAAGACATTTTACTGAAAGAAGGCAAATTTAATCTTCGAAAGCCATATGCAGTTTCCATCATGTATGTGGTTGAGCTGATGCGACGCAAATATCACCAATAGTGTCAAGTCAAGAGTCAAAAGCCATGCTCTGTTTCACCAAATTGCACAATCACATTAACAGAAACTGCAAGCAGTGACAGTTGAGCACCAAAATTTGGGCATCGGATGCCAAGACAGAGGCGGAGTTGGAAGTGGCGCCAACTAGCTAGCTCTGATAGCTCCAGAGTGGCACATCAGCGAGGTTGGCCTCGCCGTAATCTCCGAGCGCAGCAGCCGCGGACGGCGGCGCCATGAGCATCCCCTGCGCCAAGCAGGTGTAGTACAGGTCCCACCCCATGTCACTGAGGACGTCCAGCTCGAACGGCGAGTCCTCGGCCGGCGAGGACGACCACTCCTCGTCGGTGAGGGAAGTGGAGGGCGTCGACGACGACGTGCCTGACAGCGCGTCCTCCTCGGCGTGGGCTTCGCGACGCAGGAAGTCCTCGACGGCCTCGGTGACGGCTTGGCGGACGTCCTCCAGGCTGCGGTAGGAGGCCGGCACGGCGAGCAGCTCGGCAGAGTCCGCGAAGTTGAGGCAACTGGCGGCAGGCCCGCCGGCGGCGAGGGCGAGCATGGCGGCGTCGTGCGCGCGCGCCGCGGCCTCGGCGGTGTCGAAGGTGCCGAGCCAGAGCCTGCTCCCGCGCCTCCCGGGGACGCGCACCTCGCACACCCAGCGCCCGGCATTGCCCCTGCGCCGCACGCCGCGGTACACCGGGTGCCGCGTCTCCCTGAACTTGGTCCTTCCTGCTGGCCGCTTCGTCCACGCCGCCTGCTGCTTCTGCTCCGACGACGTCGAGGGCGAGTAGTAGTCCCCGCTGCACGGCGAGCCGGATTCCGCGCTCATCTCCTTCTTGATATGACACATCTTCTTCCTTCGACTTCGATCGATTACTAGAATCACAATCGAGCAAAGATCTTATATCGCTATGTCAGTATCGAGCTCTGTTTCTTTAGCTGCTTCGGAGGTTCTGGATGATGCTTTTGTTTGCTGAATTGAAGTGGTTCTGCTCTGCGATGAGAAGTTTGAAGTGGTTTGGGAAGCTGGTACTTATAGGTGGTGGCTCTGGCTCTGGCTCGCGAGTGAGCCAGTGGCTGAGACCATACCTGGGAGAACACAGCTAGGATACAGCGAGCGAAGGGGGATGTATCCCGGTCAGCCACAAGGAAGACGAGGATAGAGGGGGACTTGGAGAGTGACCTGATGATTTTTATTTATTTATCAGCGATTCCACTTGACGACTACTAGTACCTTTCATCTTTCTGCTTTTGTTCTTAACGTTTTCCGCGTATCCGTGGTTGCCTGGTTACTTTCGCCCTTGCGCCCCAGCGACAGCGAGCGGCCATTTTACTAAACCTGACATTAAAACATCTCACAGCCGCAGTTTTGCAAGTTCGGTTTTTGGCTGGTCAGTGAGTGGTGTTTGACGTCTCATACTTAGAGCATGTCCACTCGGCTGGAGGCCGATTCCAAGGCCTTTTTTTTTTTTGTCCGGACACCGAAAATTAGTTTAGTCGCGTCCACAGGACCCCGGTTTTGTTTGGATTTGTGTCAACTTTGGACCGGACTTTTCAGGATTCGCCGGTTGCTAGAAACGTCCTAGGAACGCCGGACAAAGCGAAAACGGATGTGGGCTAGCTCAGTCGGCGACTCGAGGCCGAACTCCCGCCCTTTTTTCCCCTCCCGCCTTTCCTCCCCATTCCCCCACTCCCGCCAGTTCGCCGAGCTCCCGCCCGCCATGCCGCCCAAGGGTTTCATCAAACCCAGATCCAACCTCGGCGAATCGGAAGAGAAAAAGGCGAGGAAACCGAGAGCGCCGACAAAGAGGCCAAGCGGATTAACCAACGCCGAGTGGGCGGCCATTGTGCAGAAAAGGAAGGTCGAGTCGGGCGACCGCAAGGAGAGGAAGGAGAGGGCGAAGGCGACGAAGGAACTCGCCGAGGCCCAAGCACTTGCCGACGATCAGGCGATGAGGGCAAAGAAGGTGGCGGCGTCTCGTGCGGCGATGCCGCGCCCGAGGCCGGTCGTACCCCTCCTCCCACAGTCCCTCCCCCACAGTACGCCACCCACTGGGGAGCCAGCCAAGCGTCAGCTCGCCAGACGGCTTCCACGAGAGCCAGGCGAACCCGCGGCAGAGGTACACCTCGCCCCCCCGAGTTCGACGGCGGGTTCAACCCAAACATAATCTTCCCCTGCCCCGCGCCTCGCCCTCCTCCGGCCTTCAACCTCGACATCAATGTGCCCTACCCCACCTCTCCGGCGTACGCAGGCCCTTCGTCATCAATGCGCCACGACCCACTTCCGTTCGACGTCAACCCCTCGCCCTCAACCTTCGGCGATGCCGACGCGCTCAACCTGTTCGGAGGAATGTTCGTCGAGACGTACATGCAGGACATGATCGCCCAAGGTTCGGCATCATCCGCCGGCAACCCCTCCTTCTTCACTCAAGAACAGTCTCGGGCCGATGTCGAACACAGCATCTAGTCTTAGGATTTCGCCGAGGGCCAGGTTGAACAGACGCCGACCGAGCAGACGCGGGCCGAGGACGCGGAGGACGTCGAGCGGTCTTCCTTGGCTCCAGCAAAAGGTAAAGGCAAGAGGAAGCTGGGCACGTCGGCGCCGGAGCCACGGATCAAGTGGACGGTGCCTGAGGACCTTTGCCTCGTCGATGCCTGGAAATCGGTGAGTATGGATCCCATCACCGGTGCCAACCAGAACTCCGAAAACTACTGGAAACGTGTGAAGCTAGCGTTCGACGAGCGTAGCCTTTGCGATCCGAAGTATAGCAAAATTCATATGAAGCGAGGAGAGAAATCCATGACCAACCATTGGGGGCTCATCCAGCAGGCGTGTAGCAAGTGGCACAGTCGTATGGAGGAGGTCGAACGCACACACGTCAGCGGTGAAAACATGGACAAAAAGGTACTTCGCCGAACACTATCCGAAGGTATGACAAGCTCAAGCATATCCTGACACACTTTGTCTTTGCATTTGTAGCTCCTTCGTGCACTCGGTCTGTACCGGGACGACACAAAGTCGGAGTTTAAGTTTTACCATGTGTTTACCGTGATCGAGCACTGCGAGAAATGGGCGGACACTCGCAAGACCCTCGCCAAGACCAAGGACAGTGTGTACAACCCGGAGGCTCCTCCCCCCGCTGCCGGCGAAGGAAGGCTGGAGATTGGCCAGAAGAAGGCGAAGATGCTCAAAGCCGCAGGACCTCCCGCCGAGCGCCTCCAGGCTTCTATTGAGAAGTGCATCGCCTACACGAAGGCACATGGCGAGAAGAGGGCGGAGAAGACCGACGAGAGGTGGGCGCAGCTACTCTAGAACCAACACGGCAAGATCGACCTCCTCAAGGCCAACTACGCCACCAAGAAGAGGAGCACCTATCTCCCGTTCCTCATGGTCGGCGATGACACTTCAGCGATGAGCTCGCCCGTCAAGGCCTGGTACATGGTGTGTCGCAACGCCATCCTCCAGGAGGACAACACCGACATGATGCCAACAGTTGCGTTGAATTCCTCCGCCACCACTGCTAAGCCGAGCTCTGCTTCCACATCCTCCAACCAGTCGGTGTCCGCCGGAGATACGCCCAACCCCGCCGCAACTGCCACGCCGGAGGAGCCCATCGCCGTCGACGACTGATCTCCGTGAAATTTTATCTAGTTCTATAATAATTTTGTCGCCGAACTTGTTGGGCGTACTTCTGTCGAACGCATTTGGCCGATCGTTCGCCGGCGGGAACGATAAAATTCGAATATTTCACAGTTTTCGCTTCGCCTGGGAACACGGCCTAGGAACGCGAGTGTGATACTCGGCCTTCCTAGGCCGAAAACTTGTTTCGTCCGGCCATAGTTAGGTCCGGATTTCGGCCTAGGAACGCCCAACGAGTGGGGATGCTCTTAGCATTGAATATGATTACTTCCTCACCGAGCGGGGTTATGGCCGGGATTGCAAACTAGAAATCAAAATTTGCATTCTTTTGTCAAGGAACATGAAGAACCACTTGTCATGCGGGGTCTTCCACTTCGAGCCTCGACTCCCATTCCTCATTTCTACGTTTTTGGTCTCAAGGTCGATGGCATCTTCTTCCTCCCCTTCTTCTTCGAATTGGGTGACGGCCTCGAACTCAGCAAACAACCACCATCATGGATCATTCCAGACAAGATTGCATAGCCCTCACTCTATGCACACAATCACAAATACTAAAACATCTATGATCACAAACTTCTCATATTATGGGAATTGTTGCAAATACGCACCTTGTCGGCACCCAAGTCAGTTGGTGGCATTCCCTCAAAAAGGTTGCCCGCCGGCAACAACGAGAGGCATGCCAGACAGTTTGTGGCAAGCCGCGACAACATTGATGAATGTGAGGGTTCTCGCAGACAGACAACCAGTCGGAGTAGGCGTGGTTGTGGTCGATGTTAGCGCCTCCTTTAGAATCATGAAGGATGACCTAATGACCTGCGAACCCTAATTTATTTACGAAGACGGCGCCCCTCCCTCGACGCCATGCTCCGACTAGAGGAGCAATAGCGGTGAGAAGACGAGGCCTACACCCCAGATATGGCCACCTAGATTCTGAGTCCTGCTTCAAAACGCCCCTAGGAGACAATTCCTACACCTAGAAAGCCTACAACTACGACCGACACCTCTCCTCTGCCATCCATCATAAGTGACGCCGGCGAGAGAGGCTTTGGTTCCGCTAGAAGCCTCTCGAGAGCAACTATTGTAGCAAGGATAGGATAAAGGGGTGCGGTGAGCTGTTAGTAGCGTCATGTAGACAACTCTATTGTCATGTTACGGAATATTGTATGAGATCTATGTTCAAACTTGGCTTGCATTCATGATGCTCTAGTTTTGTATTGCCTGGCTCCACAATTAAATGGAATACCGCAGCTTTCTCTGGACGAGAATAGTATTATTACTTAACATTTTTCTGAAAAACAAGTACATGAAGCTATCTCACAGATGGAGCATAATAAGGCACTTGGGATGGATGGTTTTCCGGCTGCGTTTTATCAAAAATTCTGGTAAGTAATTAAAGAAGATTTGAGGCATCATTTGTTCAGTTACATACAAGGACTTGCCTCTATTTAAATTAAACATTGGTGTTTGCTTCCCAAAAATGAGAACATGGTACAAATACAACAATATA
The DNA here is from genome assembly GCA_916181665.1 of Avena sativa. Taxonomy (NCBI): domain Eukaryota; kingdom Viridiplantae; phylum Streptophyta; class Magnoliopsida; order Poales; family Poaceae; genus Avena; species Avena sativa. The sequence goes on from OV702297.1 coordinate 411,976,522, forward strand.
GACATATATGTTTGCTAAATGCCAGTTCCAAATTTTTCAACAAGTTTGGAACTAATCGCATCACGGGGATTGCTCCCAAAGTGATTAGACCTACCCAAGTCGCTTTCATGGCGGGATCATACATTTTAGGGGGAGTGGTTGTTCTGCATGAGACTATTCATGAAATTCATAAGTAGAAAATGGATGGAGTGCTTTCTAAAATTGTTTTTGAAAAAGCCATATGAGAAAGTTAAATGGTCTTTCTTTCAATAAACTTTGCGTATGAAGGGATTTGCACCGGAGTGGTGTAGGTTGATTGAGCAGTTTATGTAGGGAGGTAGTGTCAGAATAAGAGTCAATGATGACATTATACATTATTTTCAAACTAGAAAAAGGTTTGCGAGATTAGGGAAATCCGCTATTTACTATATTGTTTAATATTGTTGTAGACATGTTGACCATCCTTATTGCAAGGGCTAAAGAGGATGGATAAGTGGGAGGACTCATTCCTCATCTTTGTTGATGGTGGTGTTGGAATTATGCCCTAGAGGCAATAATAAAGATGTTATTATTATAATTCTTGTTCATGATAAAGTTTATATTCCATGCTAGAATTGTATTAAGCGAAAACTTTGATACTTGTGTGGTTTATGAACAACACCGTGTCCCTAGTATGCCTCTATGGACTAGCTCATTGATTAATGATGGTTAAGGTTTCCTAACCATAGACATGAGTTGTCGATTAATAATGAGATTATATCATTGGGAGAATGATATGATGGACATACCTAAATTAAGCAGAGCAATTAGATCGTGTCATAGTGTTCATCTTTGTGAAGCTTTTTCTTATGTCAGATATTGTATTCCTTCGACCATGAGATAATACAACTCCCTGGTATCGGAAGAAAGCTTTGAGGTCATCAAACGTCATCCTATGAGAGGGTGATCATAAAGGTGTCTCTCAGGTGATCGGAAAGTACTTGTTGGGTTGTAGGTATCGAGATGGGATTTGTCCCTCCCAAGTCGGAGAGATATACTTCGGGCCCACTCGGTAATCGATATCAACACCGCTTGCAAGCACGTGGTTAAGGAGTTAATCACAAAGTGATATCGGATTACGGAACGAGTAAAGTACTTGCTGTGAACGAGATTGAACTAGGTATGCCGATACCGACGATCGAATCTCAGGCAAGTAAAACATCGCGTGACGAAGGGAATATATATATGGGATTAATTGAATCCTGGCATCGTGGTTCATCCGATATGATCATCGATGAATATGTGGGAGTCAATATGGGTTTCCAGATCCCGCTGTTGATTATTGATAGAAGATCATGTCTGCATATTCTCGAACCCGTAGGGTCACACACTTAACGTGCATCGACGCTAGGATAGAATGGATAATTGGTTTATGAGTTTTTGTTCGGAGTCTTGGATGAGATCTAGGACATCACGAGAGGTTCCGGAATGGTCCGGAGAATAAGATTCATATAAAGGAAAGCAGTTTTTGGGTTTCAGAATTGTTTCGGAATGTTCGGTATTGTACCGGAAGGTTCTAGAATCTTCCGGAGTGGGACCAACGTGGCCCCACTTGTCGGAGGGGTGCGTGGGCCTACGAGAGAGTGCCCTGGCTGAAGGAAATATGCCCGAGAGGCAATAATAAAGTGGTTATTATCGTATTCCTTATTTATGATAAATGTTTATTTTGCATGCTATAATTGTATTAATACGGAAACATTAATACATGTGTGTTTAATAAACAAACAGAAAGTTCCTAATTATGCCTCTCTCATAAACTAGCTCGTTGATTAACAAGATGATCAAGGTTTCCTAATCATAGACATTGGATGTTGTTAATAACGGGATCACAACATTAGTGTAATGGTGTGATGGACATTCATCCGAAGTATAGCATTACGATCAAAGTCATTAAGTTTATATTGCTATAACAACTTACGAAGTGATCCTAATCCTTAGACCATGAGATCATGTCAATCACTAACACCAGAAGAGTTTCTTGATAACATCAAACGTCACATCATAACAGGGTGATTATAAAGATGGATTCAGAACTAATAAAGTGTTATGTTGAGGCCCATGGATCGAGAGTAGAATTTGTTCATCTCGTTGACGGATAGATATACTCTGGGCCCTCTCGGTGATATCACATTGGTTAGCTTGCAAGCAAGTGATTTGATCACTAGAATGTTATATCACGGGAACGAGAAAAGAGTGCATGTCAGTAACGAGATCAAACTAGGTATGGAGATACCGATGATCGAATCTCGGACATGTAATATATCATGAAACAAAGGGATTAAGATACTAGCATAAAAGGTTCCGACGATCACAAGAAAGTCATCGTTGAATGTGTGGGAGTCAGTATGGGTCTCCAGGTCCCGCTTCTGATTATTGATCCGAGAGGGGTCTCGATCATGTCCGCATTATTCGCGAACCGTAGGGTGACACACTTAAGAGACACCGACATCCATTTGGAGCAAAAGTTTCATGCCGAAAAGAATAACAAGCGCAGGAATTTATTTCACTAGATACCGAAACGGGTTTTCGGGTGAAATTGCAGAAAGTGTTTCTGCATGTGAAATGAAATACTAACAAGGGGTTATATGTGAATGTTTGTCATTAAAGTAATTGACAAAATTCTGAATAAATAAAAGGAGTTTTATTTAATGAGAGTTTGCATTAAATTTGGTGGAAATTTAATGGGAATTTGAGTGGGTTTTTGAGTGGAGGGAATTGAAAGGCATTTGAGTGAGTGGAGTGTCCACCCACATGAATGTGGAAGAGGTGGGGGCAGCGCCATGGCTGGGCGCATGGCCCCTTGGGTGCCCCCCTCTCCCTATAAAAGGAGCCCCCTCCCTCTCTCTCACTCACACCTCCTCGTGAAGGATCTCTCTCCCCCTCTAGAATTTATCCCCCATGGTCTCGGACTAGCGAGATACATGTTCCCGGTGGCTATTCGGCAAGAAAGAGTTGTGCTTCCGCTGCATCGCTGGAGCGAGGAGGCGGAGGTTGCTCGGTGCCTCGAACGTGTGTGCGAGCACGGATGCGCTGCTGTTTTGCGGCGCTAGGACTTCCTCTCGATCTTGAGATCGGCAAGAGATCGTCTACATCAACCACGAGTTTGGACTCGTTAAGCTTTGTCGGTCTTCAAGGGTATGTTCTCTACGGATATACATCCGCCCGTTGTTTGTATCTAGTAGATAGATCTTGGTACGTAGTTGTTCCCATCGTAGGAAAAATTTTGTTTTCTATGTTGCGAACCCTTCACTGGCCGCATTGGGCCAGGGGCACAAGGCCCCATAGTCCCAGCCGGCCAAACCCTAGGGGAAATCCTAGGGAAACCTTCTAGAAGGAGGGGGAAAACTTGCCCCCCACTCCAACCCTTGGGGCCGCCGCCCTAGGGCTTGGAGGAGGGGCCAAGGGGGCCCACCAGCCCCCTATATATAGAGGGCAGGGGCGCAACCCTCCTCCCCTACTCCTTGAACCCTAGCAACCTACCTGCTGCCCTCCGGATCTCTCTCTCCCGACTGCGTGTAGGCGAAGCCCTGCCGCAGAAACTCTCCACCTTTGCACCACGCCGTCGTGCTGTAGATCCAATCTATCTCTCCACCCCACTTGCTCGATCGAGTAAGGAGGAGACGTCGCGGTGCCGTACGTGTGCATCTCTCGGAGGCATCGCCACTTGCGGTGTTGGATCGGATCGGATTGCGAGGAGGAGAAGCTAGTACGACTACATCAACCACGTTCTGTTGAACGTTCCGCTGTGCGAATCTTCAAGGGTATGAAGATCTCATCTATCCCCCCCTTGTTGTTTGCATCTCCTAGATTAGATCTTGGATTTCCCGTTCGCATCCGTATAAAATTTTGATTTACTATGCTGCGAAACCCTTCAGGTGGGGTGTCAATTCTATAATAGACGATAGAATATTGTTTATGAAACATGATTTGCAAAAGGCCGTGAACATGGAACTAATATTATGTATCTTTGAACAATTGTCGGATTTGAAGATAAACTTCCGTAAAAGCGAGATTTACTATTTTGGAAAGACAAAATAAGAGGAACAACAATACAAACAAAATTTTGGATGTGAGCCTAGGTCCTTGCCTTTCAGGTACTTAGGAGTACCTATTCATTACATTAATTAAAAAATTCAGATTGGTATGCATAGAAACTTGTTTCCAAGGGAAACTAGGTTGTTAGAAGGGCAAACTATTATCTTATGGTGATCATTTAGTCCTAATTAATTTTGTCTTAACAATTTTACCTATGTTTATGTTTTTCTTTCTGTAAATACCTAAGGAGGTACAGAAACAACTTGATTTTATAGGTCCCGCTTTTTTGACAAAGTGACGAGAATAGAAAGAAGTATAGATTAACTATGTGGAATATAATTTTAAACCGAAGGATCAAGGTGTCTTGGTATTGAGGTATTTGACATTAAGAACAAATGTTTACCAAGAAAATGGCTTTATAAACTAATTAATCAAGAAGGGGTGTGGCAGCAGTTGCTACATAACAAGTACTTCAAAGTTCAAGCAAAACCAACCAATTCACTATTTTGAAAACGACTTATGCGAGTAAAGGAACGATACTTTACTAGAAGTCACTTTCAAATTGAGGATGGGTCGAGTATTAGGTTTTGGGAGGATACATGGATGGGGGATACACCATTGGCGCAGTAATATCCATCTTTATATAAAATTATGCAACAAGAAATGTTATTGTTGCCAATGTTTTAGCTTATGTAACACTGAGTATTCGTTTCAGAAGAGTACCTAATAGGTAATAATTGGACTGCATGGATACATGTACGCCAAAGACTTATGCCTACCATGTATGCCAAACACTTATGTCTATACACTTACCTGAGGATCCAGATAAATTTGTATGGAATCTAATGTCCTCGAATGTATTCTCTATAAAATCCATGTATGAGAGGAGCATAGCTTATGAATGATCATACGGTTTTTCTTAAAAAAGTATTTATGGAAACGAAAAGTCTCACTTAAGATATTTTTTATGTGGTTCCTTAGTAACAAAGTTGTCAACACCCGGATTTTTAATTCCAGATGCCTGTTATGTCATACATCACAATCCCAGGATTACCATTTTTGCGAGACATAACAGATTAGTACCATAGTTCACCATCCATTACAAACTATAATAAAGGTCTTACAAATAAAGGATCTCATGATCCAGTCTTAATACAATCAACATAGCGGAATAATATAATAACGGTAGCATGGGCGAAGCTCCATCTTCAGTGTCACAGACAATGCTGACGATGGAAGTTGATCCTAGTTGTCATAGACCTCCTTCCGTCCATTATCATGGTAGTCCTCCTCATTGTATGGCCATAGGAATAGCCAGGTACAAAGCTATGAGTACTCTTTAAGTACTCGCAAACTATCACTAACACGTAAAATGGTTCAAGTAGAAATCATAAGCTCTAGGTTGTTTTGCAAAAATCTAGATTTATCTCTAACTGAGTTTAGAAACAAAGAAAACTAACTTAAAGTTTTATAACACCTAAGTGGGAACTTAAGTTTCATATCACAATCCTGTTGTGTCAAGTCAAGTCATGATTCATTTCACAAGTCATTTTGAAAACATCCGACGACAAAATAGTATGGTCACTCCAACTATCCATAACCGTGGACACGACTAATCGAATTGACAATATGCAGAGGTGGTACACTTTCACCATAACATTTGATACATCTGTCAGGAACAATCTTGAATCACCAGACTCAGTATGCGGATAATCAATCCTAACTTTTCAATTACACACCCTAGTATAGGCACCTCCCTATGAGTTTTGCCTCCCAACCATGACCATATGTCATCTTGGAAACTGCATAGGTGGACAATCATTACGAGGTAGCCTCATCTCAAACCTCGGCTGCAAGGGAACCCATACTATGGTATATAAACTTTCAGTCAAGCCCTACCCAAATTCGGGTATTATGGTTGTATGGTAAACATTGGAATGGTGTCGCATCCGAACTCAATCATCAGTTTTATAAAGGGCTAAGACTCATGCATCAACATTTTCATCATCAAAATTATCTGGTGTTCAAGAACACATGTCAAAACATTTCATTAGAATGACTCGTCATTCTAAGGTTTTCATAACCATTTTCACCAAGTATTCCCATCTAAAGTGGTCAAGTTTTATGCTTAGCACTAGCCACTAAAGTTGGGGGTAATCACTAATGAGGGGTGATAATTAGTGTGACTTATCTAAGTCTAATCTCATGCCTCAGTATGACATCTATGTCTATCTAACTTATGCCAAGTTTTATGCTCTTTATGCTACCTCTAAAATCTTTCCTTAATTCACAAGTCACTAAGTAAACATAAATAAAGAGCTTTGATAAAGAAATAAAACAATAAAGCTTGCAAGTAAAACTGGGATTTAGTATACTCAAGGTTGTGTAATCAAAGCATGCCTAATGCATTGCATAAGTTATCTAGTTTGCAAAGTTGCAAGTGTTATCTTGCTAAGATGGCTTGCCTTGACCAGTGCAGTGGTTGAAGTTCTCCTCTGCTTCCTCTTCGTAGTAATCTCCTTCCTCTTCATATCCTTGGTCGGTACTAGCGTCTATAAATAAATACGAGGTACACAATCACCAAACAATACTTAACTACTTCTATTTGGAATACCAAGGTTCACACTAGATGATCTAGCATCATCACAATCATCACATGAATTCAAGACTTAGTCTTAAATATTTTATTTTAGAAAAGTAACTTCTACTCATTGAAAAACTACTTAAGATTTAATATTCTCTAATTAAAATATGGGATCATGTTTACACATGTCATCACCACATATTTTAATACTTGGGAATGTGATTTAAAGTGGTGTCACAATTTAATAAGGTTTAACCTTATTATTTTAATTAATTAAAGTGACTAGAATAGCCTATGAGGCATTCTTTTATTAATTTTCCATTATTAGTGTAAGTAAACCTAGAGATTTTTTATATATTCATAAAGGTCTTGTTAAATGTGATTTTTGAGAGTTGGAATCAACTCAAAAGCATTTATGGTTGAATTTTGAAAACTGTTTGAATTCAGAAAAGTCACTACCTTGTTATTTTTACTATAGGTGATTTATAATTCCAGAAGGTTTGAATCCAACATGCTTGGATTAAGAATTTCAATATCTTTCTAACAAAATTAGCTGCATCAATTTGGTTTAGTGAATCTTCCTGAATTGATTTTTGAATCAACAGACATAACTAGGTTTAAAACTAAATTGAAAAATCTAAATTTAAACTAACTGGGTCGCGTGGGAGAGTTACTGGGCCGGCCCACTGCGCACAGCGCGCGCGGGCTGCTGACAGATGGGGTCCACTAGTCAGCGGGACTAACTAAACGAAACGGTATCTACGCATCTAAGCCTTACGATCTAATTTTAATCCAACATCTGAGAGTCGTCGTCGACGACGAGCTACTCCGGCGAGGAACTAACCCTAACGCGGCCAGTGGGGGTCTGGGTAGGCTCACCGGGGCTCAGGCGATGGTCGGCGACGGGGGCGAATGAGGTTGTCGACGACGACGGTTCTCCTAGTACTGGCGGCGTCTCCTGGGGTGGCCGCAATCGACGGCGCCCTTCTCCTCCAGCAACGTGAAGGGAATATGCCCTGAGAGGCAATAATAAAGTGTTTATTATGTGTATTCCAAGTATATGATAGATGTTTATTTTGCATGCTATAATTGTAGTAATACGGAAACATTAATACATGTGTGTTTAATAAACAAACAGAAAGTTCCTAGTTATGCCTCTCTCATAAACTAGCTCGTTGATTAACAAGATGATCAAGGTTTCCTGATCATGGACATTGGATATTATTAATAACGGGATCACAACATTAGTGTAATGGTGTGATGAATATTCATCCGAAGTATAGCATTACGATCAAAGTCATTGAGTTTATATTGCTATAACAACTTACGAAGTGATCCTAATCCTTAGACCATGAGATCATGTCAATCACTAACACCGGAAGAGTTTCTTGATAACATCAAACGTCACACCGTAACAGGGTGATTATAAAGATGGATTCAGAACTAACAAAGTGTTATGTTGAGGCTCATGGATCGAGAGTGGAATTTGTTCATCCCGATGACGGATAGATATACTCTGGGCCCTCTCGGTGATATCACATTGATTAGCTTGCAAGCAAGTGATTTGATCACTAGAATGTTATTTCACGGGAACGAGAAAAGAGTGCATGTCAGTAACGAGATCAAACTAGGTATGGAGATACCGATGATCGAATCTCGGACATGTAATATATCGTGAAACAAAAGGGATTAAGATACTAGCGTAAAAGGTTCCGACGATCACAAGAAAGTCATCGTTGAATGTGTGGGAGTCAGTATGGGTCTCCAGATCCCGCTTCTGATTATTGATCCGAGAGGGTCTAGATCATGTCCGCATTATTCACGAACCGTAGGGTGACACACTTAAGAGACACTGACATCCAATTGGAGCAAAAGTTTCATGCCGAAAGAATAAACAAGCGCATGAATTTATTTCACTAGATACCGAAACAGGTTTTCGGGCGAAATTGCATAAAGTGGTTATGCATGTGAAATAGAATTTTAGCAAGGGGTTATTTGTGAATGTTTGTCATTAAAGTAATTGACAAAATTCTGAATAAAATAAAACAGTTTTATTTAATGAGAGTTTGCATTAAATTTGGTGGAAATTTAATGGGAATTTGAGTGGATTTTTGAGTGGAGAAAATTGAAGGGCCATTTTGTGAGTGGAGTGTCCACCCACATGAATGAAGGAGGGGAGGGGGCATCCCCCATGGCCGGCGGCCAACCCCTTGGGTGCCCCCCTCCTCCTATAAAAGGAGCCCCTCCTCTCACTTGTATCTCACACCTCCTCGTGAAGGATCTCTCTCACCCTCTAGAATGTATCCCCCATGGTCTCGGACTAGCAAGATACATGTTCCCGGTGGCTATTCGGCAAGAAAGAGTTGTGTTTCCGCTGCATCGCTGGAGCGAGGAGGCGGATGTTGCTCGGTGCCTCGAACGTGTGTGCGAGCACGGATGCGCTGCTGATTTGCGGCGCTATGACTTCCTCTCGATCTTGAGATCGGCAAGAGATCGTCTACATCAACCACGAGTTAAACTCGTTAAACTTTGTCGGTCTTCAAGGGTATGTTCTCTACGGATATACATCCGCCCATTGTTTGTATCTAATAGATAGATCTTGGTACATAGTTCACATCGTAGGAAATTTTTTTGTTTTCTATGCTGCGAACCATACAGTGGTATCAGAGCCGGATCTATGCGTAGATGCTTTACACGGGTAGTACACATATGAGTATGTGGGCAATGATGATCATGTTGTTGCTCCTTTGTTGTAATTTTGGATATTGGTGGCATAGTGGGATGAAGCGGCCAGGACAAACTTTACATGTCCTCGCACATGAGACCTGTTCCACGCTTGACATGCAACTAGTTTGCATAAGTGGCTAGCGGGTGTCTGTCTCTCCTACTATAGTCAATATCTATTTTACAACGAGTTGTCAACAATTTGGTTATCCTCGTTGTGGTTCATGTTCGCAGGTAAGAACGATTCTATCTCGAAAGCCCTAAGCCACGTAAAACTTGCAATGGATAAATTAGAGGCGTCTAGTTTAGATTGTTGCTGGGCTAGTGTTATGATATGGTGATGTTGTAAGTAGAAGTATGAGATGATACTCTTACAACACACATAGCGTGTAAACTCCATAGACCTTGGATTTACACATATAGGTATGATAGTGATCATACCACGATGCACATGATAGAGATCATCTGCGGGAACCATAACATTTCACTAATAAACATGTGATGTTTGATAGCATCTTATATTGCTTGTTTAGCGCTTTGTTAGCATAATAAGATGATCCCTCATTTAAATATCAAGATAAGAATGTGTTCTTCCTTTAGTATGCACCGATTATGTTTCGTCGCTCCAAGACATCACGTGATGATCGGGTGTTCTTGGATCCACGACCATATTTCGGGTGTAAAACAGACATGGCCTCGGAACACAGACCGAAAGGTTAAGCATGAGTCATATAGTTGATATGATGCCCATTTGATGCTCGCCTTTGAAACTATACCGACTCACGTGATGATCGGACTTGGTATAGTGGATTTGGTTCATGTAATCACCAAAAAGGCACGAGGGATGTCGTTTTTGAGTGGGAGTTCATTCGTAATATGAATTAGTTGAACTCAATCTATCATACACTTAGTCTAAACTTTACAAATTCTGTTGTAGATGGCACCACCTGCTTTTAATTTCAATGTGTTCATGGAGAAAGAGAAACTAGCAACGAACGGTAGCAACTTTACCGAATGGGCCATGAATTTGAGGATTCTCCTCTCCGCTGCACAAAAGAAATACGTGCTAGAAGCGCCACTAGGCCCCCCACCTTTAGAGGATGCCCCTGACGAGGAGAAGAATGTCTATCAGACTCGTCAGGAGGACCACAACTTAGTTCATTGCGGCATATTGTATGGGCTAGAGCCAGAACTTCGAAAGCGTTTCGAAAACGGCAATGTATTTGATACAACGGGTGAGTTGAAAATGATTTTTGACACATATGCTGCTGTAGAGAGCTACAATGCTTCAGAAAAGTTCTTTAGCTGCATGATGGAAGAGCACAGCTCCGTTAGTGAGCATGTACTCAAGATGTCGGGTTACGCCGATAAGCTTGTGTCCTTGGGAATAACGATTTCCATTGACTTAGGCATCCATCGTGTTCTGCAGTCTCTGCCACCTAGCTATAAGAGCTTTGTGATGAACTATAATATGCAAGGCATGAAGAAGTCTCTCCCCGAGCTTCTGCCAATGCTTAAAACTGCAGAAGTGGAGATCAAAAAGGAACATCAAGTGTTGATGATCAATAGGAACACTGGTTTCAAGAAAGACAAGAAGGGAAAATGGAAGGGAAGTAAGGGCGGCAAGCCTGTTGCCGTGCCTGAAAAGAAACCCCGAGTTGGACCTAAGTCTGATACCGAGTGCTACTATTGTAAGGGGACTGGCCACTGAAAGCGCAACTGCCCCAAGTATTTGGCAGACAAGAAGGCCGGCAAGGCAAACAAAGGTATATATGATATACATGTTATTGATGTGTACTTGACTAGTGCTCGCAGTAGCACCTGGGTATTTGATACCGGTTCCGTTGCTAATATTTGTAACTCGAATCAAGGGTTGCGGAACAAGCGACCGCTAGCAAGGGGTGAGGTCAAGATGCGTGTCGGCAATGTATCAAGCGTTGATGTGATCGCCGTCGGAACGCTGCCTCTCCATTTGCCGTCGGGATTAGTTATAAACTTGAATAATTGTTATCTGGTGCCTGCACTGAGCATGAACATTGTATCTGGATCGTGTTTGATGCGAAGTGGTTATTCATTTAAATCCGAGAACAATGGTTGTTCCATTTATATGAATGAAATCTTTTATGGTCATGCACCGATGATGAATGGTTTATTTCTATTAGATCTCGATGATAATGTTACACATATTCATAATGTTGATGCTAAAAGGATTAAACTTAATGATGATATATCCGCATATATGTGGCACTGCCGTCTAGGTCATATTGGCGTTAAACGCATGAAGAAGCTCCATTCGGATGGACTTTTGGAATCACTTGATTTTGAATCATTTGATACATGTGAGCCATGCCTTATGGGCAAGATGACTAGAACGCCGTTTTCCGGTTCAATGGAACGGGCGACAGATTTATTGGAAATCATACATTCTGATGTATGTGGTCCAATGAGTGTGTCGGCGCGAGGTGGATATCGTTATTTTGTTACTTTCACGGATGATTTGAGTAGATACGGTTATATCTACTTGATGAAACACAAGTCTGAAACCTTTGAAAAGTTTAAGGAATTTCAGAATGAAGTGGAAAATCATCATAATAGAAAGATCAAATTTCTACGGTCCGACCATGGAGGTGAGTATCTAAGTTACGAGTTTAGCACTCACATGAAAGAGTGTGGAATTGTTTCACAACTCACGCCTGCCGGAACACCACAGCGAAATGGTGTGTCGGAACGTCGTAATCATACTTTATTAGATATGGTTCGATCTATGATGTCTTTGACGGACTTGCCATTGTCATTTTGGGGTTATGCACTAGAAACTGCTGCATTCACTTTAAATCGGGCACCATCTAAATCCGTTAAAAAGACACCGTATGAATTGTGGTTTGGAAACAAACCTAAGCTGTCATTTCTTAAAGTTTGGGGATGCGACGTTTATGTGAAGAAACTTCAACCGGATAAACTCGAACCGAAAGCGGAAAATGCGTCTTCATAGGATACCCTAAGGAAACTATTGGGTATTCCTTCTATCACAGATCCGAGGGCAAGGTTTTTGTTGCCAAGAATGGATCCTTTCTAGAGAAAGAGTTTCTCGCGAAAGGTGTGAGTAGTCGGAAGGTAGAACTCGAAGAGGTTATTGAACCTTCTCTTCAAAGTATGGCGAGTAGCGCAGCGTCAGAAGTTGTTTCGGAGTTGGCTCCACCTGTTGAAGAGGGAACTAATGATAATGATAATGAAACTCCAAAAGAGAGTACTACCGAACCTCGCAGGTCAAGCAGGACGCGTGCAGCTCCCGAGCTGTACGGAAATCCTGTCATGAATTTCATGGTTGATGAAAATGATGACCCTGCGACGTATGAAGAAGCGATGATGAGCCCGGATTCCAACAAATGGTTAGAAGCCATGAAATCCGAGATGGAATCCATGTATGAAAATCAAGTTTGGAACTTGGTGGAATTACCTCACGACCGAAAGGCCGTGGAGAACAAATGGATTTTCAAAAGGAAAACTGATGCTGATGGTAATGTGACCGTCTATAAAGCTCGACTTGTCACAAAGGGGTTTCGACAAATTCAAGGAGTTGACTACGATGAGACATTCTCTCCCGTAGCGATGCTAAAGTCAGTTAGGATTATGTTAGCAATTGCTGCATATTTCGATTATGAGATATGGCAGATGGATGTCAAAACCGCGTTTCTCAATGGTAATATTGAAGAAGAGTTGTATATGATACAACCAAAGGGTTTTGTCGATCCTAAGTATGCTAACAAGGTGTGCAAACTTCAGCGATCCATCTATGGATTGAAGCAAGCATCACGAAGTTGGAATCTCCGCTTTGATGAGGAGATCAAAGAGTTTGGATTTGTCCAAACTTATGGAGAAGCTTGTATTTACAAGAAAGTGAGTGGGAGCAATGTGGCATTTCTGGTATTATATATGGATGACATATTATTGATCGGAAATGATATAGATCTTTTAAACAGTGTTAAAAGTTATCTAAACAGCAAATTTTCAATGAAGGACCTAGGTGAAGCGTCATACATATTAGGCATAAAGATCTATAGAGATAGATCTAGGCGCCTAATAGGGCTATCGCAAAGTACATACCTTGATAAGATTTTAAAGAAGTTTAAAATGGACGGAAGTAAGAAGGGGTTCTTACCTATGTTGCAAGGCAAGACATTGAGTAAGACTCAAAGTCAGGCTTCGGCGGAAGAAAGAGAGATAATGGACAAAGTCCCCTATGCTTCAGTCATAGGCTCTATAATGTACGCCATGCTATGTACAATACCGGATGTGTCACATGCTATTAGTTTGACTAGTAGGTACCAATCGGATCCAGGTTCGGAACACTGGATAGCGGTCAAGAATATCCTTAAGTACTTACGAAGAACTAAGGATATGTTTCTTGTATACGGAGGTGAAGAAGAGCTCGTCGCTAAGTGTTATGTCGACGCTAGCTTTGACACCGATCCGGATGACTCTAAGTCCCAATCCGGATACGTATTTCTCATGAATGGCAGAGCGGTTAGTTGGAGGAGCTCCAAACAACCTGTGGTAGCGGGATCAACAACGGGGGCCGAATATGTTGCTGCTTCAGAAGCGGCTCAGGAAGCAGTTTGGATGAAAGGAGTTCATATCCGAACTAGGAGTGGTTGCAAACGCGTTGGACCCAATGGTGATCTACTGTGACAACAATGGTGCCATTGCTAATGCCAAAGAGCCAAGGTCTCACAAGCATTCCAAGCATATTAAGCGCCGGTTTCACTCCATCCGCGAGCATGTCAAGGATGGAGATATAAAGATTTGTAAAGTACATACGGATCTCAATGTAGCAGATCCGTTGACTAAAACTCTCCCTAGAGCAAAACATGATCAACACCAGAACTCAATGGGTGTTAGATTTATCACTATGTAACTAGATTATTGTCTCTAGTGCAAGTGGGAGACTGAATATGCCCTGAGAGGCAATAATAAAGTGTTTATTATGTGTATTCCAAGTATATGATAGATGTTTATTTTGCATACTATAATTGTATTAATACGGAAACATTAATACATGTGTGTTTAATAAACAAACAGAAAGTTCCTAGTTATGGCTCTCTCATAAACTAGCTCGTTGATTAACAAGATGATCAAGGTTTCCTGATCATGGACATTGGATGTTGTTAATAACGGGATCACAACATTAGTGTAATGGTGTGATGAACATTCATCCAAAGTATAGCATTACGATCAAAGTCACTGAGTTTATATTGCTATAACAACTTACGAAGTGATCCTAATCCTTAGACCATGAGATCATGTCAATCACTAACACCGGAAGAGTTTCTTGATAACATCAAACGTCACACCGTAACAGGGTGATTATAAAGATGGATTCAGAACTAACAAAGTGTTATGTTGAGGCTCATGGATCGAGAGTGGAATTTGTTCATCCTGATGACAGATAGATATACTCTGGGCCCTCTCGGTGATATCACATTGATTAGCTTGCAACCAAGTGATTTGATCACTAGAATGTTATATCACGGGAACGAGAAAAGAGTTCATGTCACTAACAAGATCAAACTAGGTATGGAGATACTGATGATCGAATCTCGAACATGTAATATATCGTGAAACAAAGGGATTAAGATACTAGCGTAAAAGGTTCCGACGATCACAAGAAAGTCATCGTTGAATGTGTGGGAGTCAGTATGGGTCTCCAGATCCCGCTTCTGATTATTGATCCGAGAGGGGTCTCGATCATGTCCGCATTATCACGAACCGTAGGGTGACACACTTAAGAGACACCAACATCCAATTGGAGCAAAAGTTTCATGCCGAAAGAATAAACAAGCGCAGGAATTTATTTCACTAGATACCGAAACAGGTTTTCGGGTGAAATTGCATAAAGTGGTTATGCATGTGAAATAGAATTCTAGCAAGGGGTTATTTGTGAATGTTTGTCATTAAAGTAATTGACAAAATTCTGAATAAAATAAAAGAGTTTTATTTAATGAGAGTTTGCATTAAATTTGGTGGAAATTTAATGGGAATTTGAGTGGATTTTTGAGTGGAGAAAATTGAAGGGCCATTTTGTGAGTGGAGTGTCCACCCACATGAATGAAGGAGGGGAGGGGGCAGCCCCCATGGCCGGCGGCCAACCCCTTGGGTGCCCCCCTCCTCCTATAAAAGGAGCCCCTCCTCTCACTTGTCTCTCACACCTCCTCGTGAAGGATCTCTCTCCCCCTCTAGAATTTATCCCCCATGGTCTCGAACTAGCGAGATACATGTTCCCGATGGCTATTCGGCAAGAAAGAGTTGTGCTTCCGCTGCATCGCTAGAGCGAGGAGGCAGAGGTTGCTCGGTGCCTCGAACGTGTGTGCGAGCACGGATGCGCTGCTGATTTGCGGCGCTAGGACTTCCTCTCGATCTTGAGATCGGCAAGAGATCGTCTACATCAACCACGAGTTGAACTCGTTAAGCTTTGTCGGTCTTCAAGGGTATGTTCTCTACGAATATACATCCGCCCGTTGTTTGTATCTAATAGATAGATATTGGTACATAGTTCACATCGTAGGAAATGTTTTGTTTTCTATGCTGCGAACCCTACACAACGGTGGCCTCCGATGAAATTCCGGCGAGAGAGAGCTTGCCTTGCTCTAGGAAGAAGTGTGGGAGGATCAGTGAGAGGTGGGGAGTGGAATGGTGTGTAGAAATGGTGCGGGGGAGGCCTCCTTTATAGGCGAGCGAAGGAACCAAACGGTGCGGGCGCGAGCTCGTCAGTGACGACGATACAGGCGGCTAGCGGCGTGACTGAGGCTAGGGGACGGTGCGCCGTATCCTGGCGGTGCTCAACAACTTGATGGAACGGCAAGGGGAGGTGTGGTTTGGTCGGGAACGTGTGGTGCTCTGCATGGACGCAGAGATGTTTGCGACGATGTGCGGCAGCTGCAGGTCGCACGGCGGCGAACAGGGGTGTCTGCGGGGTTGCTGTGATCATGGTGCGTGTATGCGTGCGCGGAAAGGGCGAAACGCGGTCTGTGCGAGGCGGTCGGCTACGGCAAGCTGGTGCGCTTTGGACATGGCACAGAGGTATAGGGCTCGGCGGTGCTAGGGTGGTACAGGGCTCTTCTGCGGTCGAGGCTGGGACAGGGGGTGGCGGTGGACGATGGCGTGTCTGGTGCGCGTCGTGGGCGAGGGCGGCGATGCTCCTGGCGCGCTGTCCACTATCGGCCGGCGACGACCAAAAATGGGCGGCGCTCCACACTATGCCCACGGCTAAGAAGGGTTTGGTCTGGGGATTGGTTAGGCTCAGGAGAGACAAGAGACTTAAGAGGGTACCAAATGGTCGAGGATGACTGCTCACAACAGTGTATTTAGGCCAGGGTTTAGTTGTGTCTGCAAGGTGTTTGATGAAATGGCCGCAAGAGATTTATATTTGAAGTTTTGGATGAAATTTGGTGAGTGTACTGGACACATACTAGGTAGTATCTGGTTGTTTGGATTTATCAAGGTGAACTGGTTTGGTTGGATTTTGAGAAATGGTGATCTTACCATATAAATTAGATTCAATTTTGAATTGTCCTTGACATAGATTTGCAAACTGTTTCTGTGGGTTTGCAAGGTGGGCTTGGGTTCACTTTTACTTGGTATAGCAAGGGGTGAAAAGAATTGGATTTGTTTCTGTTAGAAATCTTGGACTAGAAATACTCAAAGTGGTCTAGTGAACAAGTTTGGCAAAAAATGACCATTGGCTCATATAGTTTATATTTGAATTTTTATTAATTTGATTCTGCTTGGAAATGATTTAGATGATGTTGTTTTCATCTGTAAACCAATCCTTGGCATTCATAACAATCACACAAGTCCATATAAGCATTCATGCATTCATCATATACACACATGCATTCATGTTGATTTAATTAACAATTTTTTTTGTTAATCCTAAATTTGGGTGATTAGAAATTGATAATCTTGATTAATATTTTTAGGATGTTACAAAAGTTCTACTCACAAAATATAACTTGATTAAAAGGAAATGGGTGGGGTGTACCAAATGTTGTTTCTGTGGCTCGGAGGAGACTATAGAACATTTGTTTGTATCTTGCCCTTATGCTAGTTTGTTGTGGTGTATTATTAACTTCCCATATAATCTCCCTCCTCCGGCTAATATATCTAATATGTCTAAAAATTGATTAAAAAGAGTAGATAATATATCTAAGACTAGAGTTCGCATTGGTGTTTCTGACTTATGTTGGTCCATTTAGAGATGTAGGAATGATGTAACCTTTAGCGAGAAAAAACACTTGATCTTTTGTAGGTTATCCATATGGTGCTACGTTGGCTGCAGCTAGGGACTTTGCTTCTACCGGAAGACTAGCGAGATGCCACGATTATTTGATGCAGCCGTCTCCCATCAGGATTTCTTATGCCAGGCAGGCTGGCAATGTACTAGTCATGATGCCTAGTAGTCGTATGTTTTTTTCGCTGGTTGTTGATTTTTGTTTCAACTTCGAGTGACCCTTAAACTTGTATTTGTGTGGATGTTAAACCTTTATTATAATGCTATGTGCATCAACCGAATGCAGAGACCGTGGCTACAATCTACTTTTCCGGAAAAAAATGTCAAGCCCTAGTAATTTCTTCGTAGTGATGCAGAACTGGATTGAATTATTGATCTTACGACCGTGACCATTTTGACTCATTGACTGGGAAACAGCAAACCAGGAGGAGTAATTTCAAACATTAGGTGCAGAAGGAAAATAGTGTTGTCCTTTAAAATATAAGATATTTTAGCTCTTACGTGAAACACATGTACTCAAATCTAGTGGTACCCATTTAGTGGCATAAATATTGTTATGTTTTTCTATGAAGTTAGACAAAGTTTACTAATTTTGACTTAGAACAAGATTTAAAGTATACTTGTTTGCGGACGAAGGATGTATATAGACATCTTTAGTATGTATATAAACTTATTTTGCATCGAATATACACGCTAGAAGATATTCATATACTCTATAATTTAAAGTTTGTATTTCAAGAAAAGACTAAGATAAATTATAATTTAAAGTTTTGGAAAAAAAGAACTATATTTCAAGCCTCAGAGCATCTCCACTCGCCTACCCAGGAGGCCGATCCGGACGCCGAAAATTGGCCCAGTCGCATACCCAAGGACATGTTTTCAGCCGGATTTGGGCCAATTTTGGTCCGGACAGGCCGAACCCAGGTTTCCGGGTACGCCCTGGGAACGCCCGACTCAGCGAGTTCGGCGGAAAAAAAACGAAGCGGCTCGTGGACCCGCCGAGTCAGCAATAGAAGCCGAGTCATCGTCATCCTCGAAACCACGCGGCGACCGCCGGACATTAACTGCCCGTCACGTCGGTCACGCGTCGCCGATTTACGGCGCCACCGTCGCCGCATCGGCTCCCGCGACGGACCGGCGGGCACTAACTTCCCGCCGTTTCTCCTTTTCCCGCCCTCGCCACTACACCCCTCCCGCCCTCGCCGCCCACCTCGGCCTTTATAAGCCGTACCCCTCGCCGGAGATCTCCACACTCTCTCACAGCTCCCCCACCCACAAACTCCGGTGAACCCTCTCTCACCGCTTTCCCCCTTCCCAGCCATGGCCTCACGGTACCCCGATGATGGAGCTACGGCGAACGGCTTCGGCCGGCGCACCCTGCAGGCCTGGGAGGCGCGCCTTCTGCACGACGTCGGCTATATGGCGCCGCCGAACATGCGGATGCCTTCCGGCTGGAAGCTGAGTGTCGGCGGAATCCCTGTCCCGCCGGTGCCGACGCCAGATGAGCTGTCGTACGATGTGCAGGAGTACATCAACGGCATGGACGACCCCGCCGAAGCCGAGAGCACCGACAACCTCCTCCACTGGGAGCAATTCTTCGCCGAACGCCACGAGCAGGAGCTCGCCCGCCACGAGGGGCCGCCGAACGAGTCGCCGCCGAAGCGAACAACTCGGCTGGCCGCCGGCGTTGGTGGAGCGCGCCAGGCCGGACCCTCGCGACGGTGATGAAGCACATCAACCGCGGGAACACGCCGCCGCTCAGCTTTCCGCGCACACCAACGCCGGCGGCCAGGTCCGGCCGGCGTCCTCCGCCTAACTGGATGCCAAAGAGGATGGCGAGCATGAGCTCGTCCTCCTCCACGTCGGTGTCCCACTCCTCCGGCTCGGCGCCGCTGCATGCGCCGATGGCACTAAAGCGCGAGGCGGAGTCGCCTGTGCGCTCGTCGCCGCGGACGCGCTCGCGCGACATCGTCATCGGCGAGCCGCAGACGACGGCGTCGCCAACCGGCCACCTATGTCTCCGCCGCTCCAAGATAGAAGGTCCGGCCCCGTCCGAAGACGAAGATGGCGCAGGAGCAGTCGCTCCGCGGAACCGCGCCGCAGATGCCGCCGGTGGAGCCCTCCTTGCCGGACATCCTGGAGTGGTCCAGGAAAGGACTGGGAGCAGGCGGAGCGGCAGCGCATCCTCGGCCTGCAGCAGCAGGCCGAGGAGCAGGCCGCCCGGCGTCGGGCGTTGTCTGGGCGTGAGCTCGCCTACCAGGACGCCCGCTCTACGTTCTCGACGACGACGAGGACGAGGACATAGGCCCGTCCTTCCAGACCTGGAGGTGCGGCGACCCAGGCCAGGGGAGCTCCCATCAGAACCAGCCGCCGAGCGACGATGACGACGATGGCGGCGAGGATGACGGCCGGGCCGATCGCGGCTACACGGCGTTCTACAGCAACTTCGGCATGTAGGACGACGGAGACCATGGCGGCGGCCTTTTTTAATTTTATTATGTATTAATTTAGTTTAATTTTGATGTAATCCGCCTATATTCACCCAACTTAATGAAATTCGCTCATATTTAATGAATTTTAGCCGAACTTGACCTGGGTACGCGAGTGAGAAAATGGGCGTACCCAGGCTAAAAACTAGTTTCGTCCGACCGAAAAACAGACCAATTTTCGGACTGGGTTCGGCCAACCAGCGGAGATGCTCGCATGCTCCCATCCAGTGATGGCGACATGCTCGAAACCGGACCGCCCACCGTCACAATCCATCCCGGTATCGTGCGCAGCGGCAGCAGGGAAGCTGCACCTGAACCCCGTGCGGCGAATCCGTCGAGCCCCATCACAATCTCGTACCAGCGTCACGCCCTAAACCCACTTGCGGCCGAGGACAAAACTCTACTTTTTCCTGCCCAACTTGTGGGAGGAGATGGAGATGCATCCCGTCTCGCCCCCTCGCGTCACACTCGCTCCCTGCCCATGCCCAAAGTCACCGGCTTTTAAAACCAAAAGATCATCATTCGTGCCCGTTCACACCCTCGCTGGCCGTGACCGCGCCCGTGGACCCGCTGCTCTCTGTTGCCTGCGAGGCCGTGGAACGTTTCTCGCACTATTCTAGCGGTGGTTGCCGCTTGGGGGCTGGAGACGGCGACGGCGGCGAGGCAGTTGCATACACCGCGGCGGTGACGCGGGCGGTCTGGCCACTATCAGAGCCAGCCCAGTTGCACACGCTTTCCGCACGGACTCGTCTGATTCGTACGGGCTCGATTAAATTAAGGGACCGAGTTTGGTGCTTAGCTTAGCATTGCAGAATAAACTTCTCTTCCGCGCCGATGATTCTTGTTGCGAGTCCGGCAGCAGCCAGCTACTACAAGTGGGTGGGAGGTACACGCATTTGTCCTATATTTCCTCCACTACCCTT
Source organism: Avena sativa (assembly GCA_916181665.1). NCBI lineage: Eukaryota > Viridiplantae > Streptophyta > Magnoliopsida > Poales > Poaceae > Avena > Avena sativa. Next base: position 411,997,582 of record OV702297.1, read on the forward strand.
GGGTTCACTGAAGAATCAAGTGAACTTTCCGTCGGATGGAGCCTTATTTTATTTTATTTTATTCATCAGAAAACTGATTCACAATGGATAGATAAGGAGGAACTGATTCACAATGGATAGATAAGGAGGAACTGATTCACAATGGATAGATAAGGAGGAACGCAGTATTCGAATACTATTTTCCACTACCAAACTTGCAGCCTACATGACGAAAAAAAAAGGTCCAGTCTTGCAAAAAAATTGGTTCGGTTCTTACGTCATGTTATATTGTCTGCGGTTCATATTAGACTAGTGACCACAGTGGAGTCTAAGTCCATAATTAAAGGATGCGCATCTTCCGCAACAAAAGCTCCACCCCATTGGCAATATATCCACGATTAAAAAAGACAAAATTTGCCCTAGCTACCGCCGGTGCAAAACACCTTCGAGCTAGTATTTTTATTCGCCTTTTTTTCTGTAAAAATGCTCTCTAGTTAATGAGACGAACCAAATAGTTTGTGTCGGCTCATACTCTAGCATGACATGCATGCATAATATGTTTGGATGGATGACCCGCCTTACTCTGAACCCGGTTGATACTACAATTTCATCGAGGACGTGATACAGTATACTCTCACTATTCATGAAAAAGTTTGGATTTAAAGATATGCATGGAATGGTACATGTTCCCGTTTAAGATTTACGTAATCTAAATGTAGCGAGAATATTTTAAGACAATGTCAAGTTGTCACATGATACATTGTAATATACATGGGTCACTTTTCTTTTTATTATGTAGACAATCCTGTTTTTTGGTAGAGACGGAACTAAGGAAGAATATATCAACTACAACGGTAAAAGAACCAGAATTTGCATACAATATGGAGCAATAGGGAAACGTAAAACCCAGTGAGGCTCCTAATATGCTTTTCAAACATTTAGAAGCAGTCATATTATTCAATACTTATAGCGCTGTAAATTCTAAGAACTCTATTAATAAAAGAAAACACAAAATAAATTCATCATATTGTTTTATGGGGTTAAATGATCTAAGATTTATTGTGACTCAAAAAAGTATGTACACATAGTGTATTGTATGTCAAATTATTATAATAAAACGTGTGAAATCTTATAACAATAAACAATCATAACTCACACAATCATAGCAGACTCTGACAGTTATATCTATGTTTGCATCTGCTGCATAGATTGCATTACAAATTAAGTAAACATTTTCATGTCCGCCCATCGCAATGAGGTGCATAGACCATTTAATATAGTCTGAGGTATGTTTCGAGATTTAATAATGCTATGTTTCAGTGAATATTGAACACGGGAAAACTTGGCGAGTTGGTGTGTTGTAACTATTTATACCAAACTTTTATATTTCTATCCACTACACGTATTATATTGGATACAAATTTAACATGTATCACTCCAGTATATACTTGCATATAGTTAAAAACTACTTTATCATGAAATTTAATCAAGTTGTCACCCTTTTTAATACATGGGCTCTCTAAAATGTCCCATATACCGTGATCCCCCTAGATATGTGAAAGATATTCTTTTACTAAATGTAAATGCTTCCATATATCATTTTATGGAAGATGAGTAAATAACTGTGTATATTTATGCATTATGGTTGATTTCAACATCTACAAAAATACTTCTAAAGCGTAACTTATAACATAAGTTGTGACTAATGTATCCAGGATTCCGTGTATAAATACATATTGATTATTTATCTTACATGTAAGTAAATAGACATTTCTAGATTTTATGCCTATTTGTATCCGGTGTCGGTAAAATTATCCTTGAATACCTTACATTGTTCTTTTATTGTTAGTTTCTTAGTCAAATGTGCCATTTGTTCCTTCCTGTTAAAAAATCAATAAGAAGAAGATATGCAATCTCATATCTAATAGTAGAATCTCTCATAATAGGCACACATGATAAATAAAAGGTAATCATTTATTTATTGTAGTTTGTTATTTTATTTTCTTACTATCATCCTATAAATCTGTGCAACTTAAACTCAACAACGAGAGGGGTTGGGTCGGGGACCCGACCTGTAGGGGAGCTTATAGGGGCGCTGCTGGAGGGTGGTTTTCCACTCCCTCTCTCCCCTACATCGGCTATCGGAGGAGCTATGGGGGCTATCCTGGACTTGCTCTTATTCAACAGTCCACGGCTGACGCAGACGGTCAGGCATCCAATCCAAGCTGGAGGTGAGGCGGAAGCTTAGTCCGTGCGTTGCTATTACGAATTACGATCAGCAATGACATCAGGGCGTCCACATCGACCTCTGTTGCCAACAAAACAGGGGCAAGGGTTCGCCTGTTTCAACTCAGCGATCAGGCAGTCGGGCGGCCTTTGGTGGCATCTGAATGCCCAAGTGGTACTGCTATAGCAAAGTGTGGACCGCCTTGACCGGCCGGCCATGATCTCAGAACGAACGCATGCGTTCTGACTGACAAGATGGTTGGAATTCAAAAAACTACAAGTAGACGCTGACATTAATTTAGGAGAATATAAGTTAGGCGCTGACTCGGTTTTGGCTATGGAGTGTGATGCGAGCTCAGGGTATTCTTCTATGCGGGTGAGCCGCTGACTTTGCAGAAAGTCAGAAATTTCTCGGTTCAGAGTTTCACGCCCCCCTGGCCTTGCCTCTCCGGAGTGCAGGGGCCAGCACGAAATGCTAATTGTCGCCCAGCGGGCTAGCGCCGCACACCGGCTCTTCTCTGTTGGGCCGGCTCATTTTCGTGGGTTGATGATTCTCGTTTTTATTCTGTTTTTTTTTGTATATTCTTTTTCTTTTTAGTTTTCCATTTTTGAGGAAAATATTTATTATATTTTTTAAAAAAATACGTTTTTGAAAATTGGTTTATGTTTTATAGATTTGGTTCATGAATTTTGAATTTGGTTTATAAATTTTGAAACTTTGTTTAAGTTTTCGAATTTTGGTTTATGATTTTTTCAAATTTTGTTCATGATTTTCTATAAAATGTTTATATCTAAATATTGTTTAGATTTAAAATTCGTTCAAATCTAAAAAATATTTGAAAGAAAAGTAGAAAGGAAGAAACGCTTGCTTGCAAAATTTAATGGGCCAGGCATCTATCGTCATCTTTAGACGGCGCTAGTGCCATAGCGGGCGGCAACTAGCAGCTAGCGATAAATGCTGCGCTGCGGCGCGGGAGGCTTGCGTCGCATAGGGTGTCCTCTCAGTTGGGCTGGCCCATTTTCACACTAGCGCCATTTTTATTTTTATTTTTATTTTTTCTTTCTTCTCTTTCCTTTTTTTGTATTTTATTTTCTTTATTTTTTTCCTTATTTGGTTCCTGATTTTGAAATCGTTTTATGAATATTAAAAATAGGTTCATGATTTTCAAAAAAATGTTTATTATTTTTGGAAAAAATCTCGTTGTCTAAAATTTGGTTCATGATTTTGAAATTTGTTCATGAATTTTAAAAACTGGTTCATAATTTTTAATAAATGTTTAATATGTTTTGAAGAATCTCGTTTTTAAAACATTGGTTCTTGATTTTGAAATTGGTTTATGAATTTTAAAAATTTGTTCATGATTTTGAAATCGGTTTATGAATTTTAAAAGTTGGTTCATGATTTTCAAAAAAATGTTTATTTTTTTAGAAGATGCTCATAATTTTTTTAAAAAAATCATGAATTTTTAAAATTGTTTCATGAATTTTGAAAATCCTTCATGATTTTTTTAGAAAAGTTTATTTTTTAGAATTCATAATTTTGTTCATGAATTTTGAATAATAAATGCTAAGAATTTTTTAATCTACCATGTTTTCCGGCAGACTCTAGTTGTCGATCGATCGAAGCAGCAGTAGGAAACAATGAATGAAGATCTAAACGCAACCAAGAAATAAATTAAGCCTTATTATCACTGCCAAAAAAAATTAAGTGATCAGTATCCCTCGGACGACCATCGTCCGGGTCGTGATCGCTCCGCAATCTGCATGTAGGGAGTCTTTTTTTGCCGCACGGCCTGGGACCCACCCACGGTTCTCTTTCCTTACCTCCTCCCGAGCAAATCCGGCACCGCGAAGCGATCCCGCTACTCCGCGCTACACGCGCCGTCGGAGATGGAGCCCCCCCTCGCCGCCACTCGTCCCTTGCAGCCGCTTCGCCCGTCCCGACCGATCTCCGTCGCCGCGCCACTCCCTCGCGCGTCACCGACCCTCCAACCACCGCCAAGCTGGCCTCCGTAGCACCAGCATCGGCGACAGCCTCGTCGCGCCCTCAATCTCTCCGGCCAGCCAAGCTCCCTATGACTGCCGGGGTTGGTCCTTGCGGCGGCCGAAGTTGCTTCTTGCGGGTGTGGTCGCTGCTGCTGGCGTTAGGCGCCCGTGCTACAAGGGGCGGGAGGGGCTGCTACCATTGTGAAGGCGACTTGCTACAACGGCACGTCGGGGCAAAATTTCTTTGCTACATACGTCTTTGCTACAATGGCATAATTTCTTTGCTACATATGTTATGTGCTTTTGCTACAATTATACAAAATGTTTGCTACAATGTTTTTCAGCGAGGTCTCCCGGTAAAAGTCTCCGTGGAAGTCGGTTTTTTTGCTACATTAGCACATTTTATTTGCTACCACCGTTTTGTCGATTTGCTACAATTGCGCAAAGTTTTTGCTATAATGTCTCATGCGAGGTCTCCGGCGAATCGTTTTTGCTACATTGACATATTTTTTTTGCTACATGGTCTCCGGCGAAATCTCCGACAAGGTCTCCCGCGGGACAGACGTGTTGTTCTATTTTTTCAGAACGAACTATTTTTTGCTTCGGAAGCAAAAGCGGGAATATTTGCAGCAAAAACAGGTGCTTTGCAGCAAAAGTGGGAATTTAGAAAAAAAAAGACACGTGTCGCCAGGGGAAGGAGGACTATGGAAATTTCGGACGCTGAGTGTTGTCCATAAATTAAGCCTTATTATCACTGCTAAAAAAAATTAAGCCTTATCTGACGGGCCGGCCCATATACAGATGTCCCTGCGGGCGGCGCGACTCGCTGGCGCCGCAACGAGCGGCCTATAGCAGGTCCCTGGCGAGAGCAACCGAAACGGATTGAGCAGGCTGGTTGTAATGGGCCGCATTGGGCCGAGTAGGCATGTTGTGAGCCGAGCGTTTGATGCGATCTGTGCTGAGGTAGAGTAGTAATTGTGTCGTGTGTGCCTGCTGCAGGCTGCAGCAGATAAGGGAGGAAGAAAATGCCAAAGCACGCGACGCAGCCGTGGTCACCCGCCGCACGTACAAGGTCACACTGTGCTCCTGAGACCGCCTACACGATCGCGCCCAATCTGCGATCTGCGAGTATTTGTTTGGCAGCAAAACGCCAAAGAAAAGAAACTCTGGTACGGCGTGCGAGAGACAGCAGTTCACTTTACGAAACAAAATTAGTATTAAGAGCGAATGCGTAGAGATAACTGTACGTGACCAGGAAGAATAAAACGGAGCTTGCGTCGTAAATACATGGAAGATTTTCCATGACAGAGCGTGTGGAAGTCACTCGCGTCGCGTCACAGTTGACGCGAACTCACTGCTTGTCATTACAAAAAACTTGATCACCCGGCCCGTGAGTCCGCTCTCGCTCGATTAGCTCGCTAGGAAGCGTCCAAATAGCAGCCCTAATACTACTACTACTAGTATACTACTCGATTAGCGTAGAGCTGACAAAAGTAGGATGCAACAACGCAGAGACCTGCATCGATCGAGGCCCTGAATTCAGAGGTGTGCATGCGGCTCGTACTGATACGACGGGGCGCCAAAGTTGTCAACGGGAACACGAGAGTTGTTTACGTAGGTGGTGATCACTAAACTAGATCAATCATTCTGCTCGCTCCTAGATCAATCGCACTAGCACTAGCACTGGCCGCGGCGCGCGGAATATATCTGATTCAGGAGAGATCCTCTTCGAACTTTCAAATTCGAGCTAGCGATATGATGCATGGCCCGATCGAAGAGGCAGATCGATACTACTCAGGCCGGTCAGGCTGAGATGCTCGGCAGAATTGTAATCTATCAGTGTAATTATGCACTCTGCGATTCGCTCAAGATACGGTAGGCATGCATGTATACGTGCCTACTTAGGTCAACACTCCATGTACTTAGATATGAGGGTCTAGGAGAGATCGATCGGTCTCCGGTGTAGATAATCTAGTGGGGGCCGGGGCATCCAACTTATGAGGAACGACAAGGGGCAAGTTTGGGGCGCAAACGTTACAGTACTCGAGGAGCCAAGACTGAAGAGATAGTAAATATTACTATATGTATACCGTAGTGAGATTAATATACACTAGTAGTAGTTCCCTCCGTTTGGGATTATATAAGTTTCGCGCGAATAATTAGGTTGTCAATTTAAACTATAAAATATAAATAATATAAACATAAAAATTATACCATTAGAAACTTTAGAGGTTATATTTTCAAACGGTATAACTTTAATGATATATAAGTTATTTTTTGTTGGTCATATTAACAACCTAGTTAAGACCTATAATTTCGCACAGAGAGAGTACTACAGAAGTTCCTCATTCTGAAAGTGATGGTGAGTTACTATCAATTGAAAGCTAGACTGCCAAGGATCATATCAGTTCAATGGTCTGCATAAATGGAGTAAGAGGTTATGAGGGCCGTTCTATTTTATTCCATGCAAAAGCAACAACAACAACAATAGAAAACGGATTTGCAGCTAGCTCAGACTCCGAGTGACCCGAATTTGCATGGCGTAGTAAATGGCTCTCAGTAGATCGATAGCAACGGATCGTTTGAACAAGTCGTGCACGATGGATCGGACTTGCGTGCGTACGTGCCGTACAGTCATGATCTCCGGCGATACGGAGCATCCCCACTCGTTGGGCGAACTCAGGCCGAAATTCGGACCTTTTTCTGGTCGGATGACACAAGTTTTTGGCCTGAGTACGCCCAGTTTTTCTTTCGCGTACCCAGACCGAGTACCCAGGCAAACACAAAACGGTGATATATTTGAATCTTATCGTTCCCGTCGGCGAGTGCTCGGCCACAAGGTTTCGACAGATACGCCCACAAGTTCGGCGACAGATTTTTATTACATAACAGGGGAAATAACTCTCAGTCGTCGATGGGGATGGGCTCCTGTGCGTGGCCGACGCGGTTGTTGTCCGTCTCGCCGGTGAAGGCCGCCGAGTTGGAGGAAGTCGAAGCAGAGCTCGGCGTGGGAGCGTTCGGCGCAGGCACGTTCGGCGCAGAGGAAGGGGAAGCCGTGATCATGCCCTGCAGGATGGCCTGACGTTGCGCCATGTACCAGGACTTGACCGGCGAGCTCATCTTCGACGTGTCGTCGCCGCCCATGAGGAACTTGAGGTCCGTATTGCGCTTCTTGGCGGCGTAGTTGGCCTTCTTCTCGGCAAGGTTGGCTTTCTTCTCGGCGAGGTTGGCCTTGATGAGGGCCACCTTTTCCTCTTGTGTCTCGATCAGCTTCTTTGAGCGCTCCTCGCTCTTCTCAACCCTCTTCTCGGCCTGCGCCCTCGTGTTAGCGAGGCATTTCTCGATCAAATCCTGGAGACGCTCGACGGGAGGTCCGACGGCCTTGAGCATCTTCGCCTTCTTCTGGCCGAGCTCAGGTCTTCTTTCGCTGGCAGCAGCGGCCGGGGCCTCTGGGTTGTAGACGTCGTCCTTGCTCTTGGAGAGACTCAGACGAGTGTCCCGCCACTTCTCGCAATGCTCGATTTTCTCGAAGACATGATGGAACTTGAAATCCATCGTCATGTTCTCTCGAAACAGAGCAAGTGCACGACGCAGCTGCAAAATGAAAGTGTGTCAAGTTTGTCAAAAAGGAAGAGAGTGCACGACAAATATAATGTTCGCGAGTACCTTGTTGTCCATGTTCTCTCCACTGGCTTGTGTGCGGTCGACCTCTTCCACGCAGTTGTGCCACTTGCTACATGCAGTCTGGATGATCGCCAATGATTGGTAATAGCCTTTTCTCCTCGCTCCATGTGGATTTTGCGATACTTTGGGTCGCACATGCTACGCTCGTCGAATGCTGCCTTCACGCGCCACCAATAACTGTCGGAATTTTGGTTCGCACCGGTGATTGGATCCATGCTCACCGTTTTCCAAGCTTCGGCGAGGCAGGTGTCCTCGGCCACCGTCCACTTGATCCGAGCGTCCGCCGAAGCGCCCGACTTCTTCTTCCCCTTCTTGACTTTCGCCTCAGCCTCGGCGTCCTCTGTCTGCGTCTGCTCGGCCTGCGTCTCCTCGGCGTCGGTGTCGACGAGGTCCTGGGACTCGATGCCGTGCTCGGCGTCAGCCCGGGTCTGCTCTTCCATGAAGAAGGAGGGGTGGTTTGTTGCCGAGCCTATTGCGATCAGGTCCTCCATGTACGCCCCGGCCGTCATGCCGGCCGGAAGGGCGCCCGGCATTCCGCCGAACAGGTTGTGCGCGTCGGCCTCACCGAAGGGCGCCGAGCTTCCGCCGAAAGGCAGCGGTCCGCGACGAAGAGCGGGGCTTGTGACGAGGTTTAATCTCGTCAATGCCCATTGTTATGGACTTGGGTTTTGGAGAAGATGGGGATGCTGGAGATCGTGGCACGGTTAACAGACAAGCAACCAGGGGACACGAGATTTACCCAGGTTCAGGCCCCCGGAGGGAAAACCCTACTCCTGCTTGTCTGCTCTTTGATTACGGTGGAACCGAAGGTTACAGGGTGCGCAGATTCGATCTGGCGTGGATGCGTGTGCGAAAGGTCTATTGTGTATGTCGTGGTCGTCTGTCGTCTGTCGTCTCTCGTCTGTCGTCTCTCGTCTCTCGTCTCTCGTCTGTCGTCTCTCGTCTGTCGTCTGTCGTCTGTCGTCTCTCGTCCTCGTTGGACCCTCCTAGCCTTTATATATGGGGAGGCTAGGTCTCGGGCACCGATACGAGCAGGTTACAAGTTGTATTCAAACTCTAGTCTTGAGGTATCCTTGTCTTGTGCGCTTTGGAGTCCGTGTCCATATGGGCTTCATAGCAGCCGAAACGTCTTGGGCGTCCTGGACCCTGGCAGGTCGTCGAGTGGGCCTTCCTTCGGGCTGGACCAGGTAGGCTAACATCGGGTACCCGTAGGGTATAACCATGTCAGCTTGCGTACACCGGAGAGGCGGAGTAGGGGTGTAGATGTCCGCGCCGACGGCCGAAGGAGGACGCGGCGCCGGGCAGTGGAAGATCACGTTGGGGTTGAAGACGCCGTCAAACTCGGGCGACGAGGAGTACCTCTGCCGAGCAGTCGCCTGGCTCTCCTGGAAGCCGACCGGAGAGATCGGCGAGAATCCGGCGGGTGAGCCGACGCTCGCCTGACTTCCCCAGTGTGGTGGGTACGGCGCGGCCATCAATGCCGAACGCGTCGCCGCCGCCTGCTTCGCCTTCACCATCGCCTGCTCTTCCGCCGCCGCCTTCACCATCGCCTTCTCCTCCTCCGCTTGCTGTTGCCGGAGCTTTGCCCTCTCCTTCCTGTCCTTCCGCTCGGCCGACGAGATCTGCCTGGCATGCTCCTTCTTCTCCCACTCGGCCGAGGACATGCCCTCCGGCTTGGTCAGCGACGCTCTCGGCTTCCTCGCCTTCTTCTCCGTCGGACCCTCGCTGACGGTCGACCTGGGTTGGACAAAAATCTTGGGCGGCATGACGGGCGGAGAGCTCGGCGGAGTGGCGGGGGTGGGGGGAATGGGGAAGAAAGGCGGGAGAGGAAAGAAAAGGGCGGGAGCTCCGCGAAGTGGCATGAGTGACGCCTTCTCTCGCCGACAGAGCTGGCCCACGCCCGTTTTCGCTGAGTCCGGCGTTCCCAGGGCGTACCCGGGGTCCTGGATACGGCCTGGTAGGCCGGACCAAAACACGCCGAAATCCAGACGAAAACAGATCTCACATGCATGTACTATGAACAGACGTGCGCGCATGCAGCAGCTGCTGCTGGAGTGAGACCCGGCGGGCGCGCGGTCCAAGCTGGCGGCGATCGATGGACGAAGCTAGGCTCCCGGTCAAATCACGGGGTGCTCCTGGCTGGCTGGATCTCCCCCCCCCCCCCCCACCCACCAGGAGACGACACGACACGGGCCACGGCTGGTGCTGGATACGGCCTGGTAGGCCGGACCAAAACACGCCGAAATCCAGACGAAAACAGATCTCACATGCATGTACTATGAACAGACGTGCGCGCATGCAGCAGCTGCTGCTGGAGTGAGACCCGGCGGGCGCGCGGTCCAAGCTGGCGGCGATCGATGGACGAAGCTAGGCTCCCGGTCAAATCACGGGGTGCTCCTGCCTGGCTGGATCTCCCCCCCCCCCCCCCCACCCACCAGGAGACGACACGACACGGGCCACGGCTGGTGCGCTGCCTCCTTTCGCCAACAGTGCCGCCCTCATCACCCACACCGGGCGGCCTCGCTTCTGTTATGCCAACGCCATTAACTCCAGTGCGCCAGTGGATCCCCTCGCTCCAAATCAATTGACCCATGCATATGTCCGTCCGTCGACAGACCGACCGACCGGTCCCCGGCCCGGCCGGCTATCAAACGTAACCAAAGCATGCCTGCGTTAAGCCAATAATCCTACACTTACGGACTGGTTGCTTACGGAAAAGATTACGGACGAACGTGGCTTCTAGTGGCTTCTATTGGTTGGTTGAAATTTTATCCTTCGCATAAAAAGCGGAAACAGTTCGTTATTTTCCCCCTCGCTGCTATGCCACGTCCTCTATCCGTAAGGATTTTTCGTAGAATCAGTCCGTACGTGTAGCATTGCTCGCGTTAAGCAACCCCCGGCCCCCTGATCATGCATGCGTATAAGCACTGTAACGTAACGTAACCACCGTGCGCGCGCCACTGATCGACGCGTCTTGTCACGTACGCATGCAGCATGCATGGTCCCTCACTCGCGGCCACTGTGCTCCCCTCGATCGCCGCCGGTTGGTGGCTGGCTGGCCGGCCGGCCGGGAGGAAGGAGGGATAGATCTGTGCTAGTACCTAGCTTGTTTGGCTAAATTAATTGGTTGTTGGATTTAGTTGGTGGTGGCTGCATGCATGCGTGCGCGCAGGTACGTACGTACGTCCTCGACCGGGAGCGCGCCCGTGTGGGGGATGCCATTGCCATGGCATGGCATGGCATGCAGGGGCGGGGGAATTGGCCGAGAGCGAGGCCTGCATGCTGGCCCTGCGCGCCCCTCCTGCGGCAGCATGCAGGTGCCGACACGTAGAGATCAAGCTGCAAGCCGTTCGTGCGTGCGGGCCTGTCGCATTGATGCCATGCATCACTCCGCTTGTTGCTGCCCGCCCGGCCGGCTCATTATTGGGTAAGGACAAAACTTTACCGAGTTACTCCTGTAGTAGTGCACTACTACTACTACTACCCCGGAGTAGCGGAGTACTAGCTGCCACTGCCAGGAGCCCCGCATGCAAGAGCTAGGAATCGCGAGCTAGCTGTGCGGTACGCTGTCAAGCCCGATCGAACAGAATCCGGTACGTATCAAGATGCGCTACACGATAATCCGTACGTGCGTGTGTGCATGTTCGATCAGGGACCTCGCCGCACGCATTTTACAGGGTGTACGTCCAAGTGGATCGATCGATCCATCGATCGGCTTGCAATGCGCGCAGGCCACCATACCATACGCCACCACCACCACCACCAGCAAAAGGATCGATCATCGATGGACGGCAGAGTTAAGCAGCGGTGGCCAGCCAGCCAGCCAGCCAAGCCGTGCATGCGCTCGTCGCGTGCATGTGTTAGACGCCGAGTCACTCTCGTAATCTGTTAGACGAGCTAGCTAGCTAGCTAGCTAGCTACATGCATGATCTTTTCGTGCATGTGCGCGCGGGGAAGATCCCTGCGATCGACTGGGGGAGGGGGGGCTCGCTAGCTCGTCGCGTCACGCAAGCACGCCCAGGCCGGGGCTACCTGGCCGGCACGCATTAATCGCCCGAGCGACCGACCGACCGCCCATCCGCCGGTCGGTACGTCGCGCGGTGCCGCCGCGCCTGTCGCAGCGCCATTGGACGCCCGTGTGCATGCATGCATGGTCCTCACTGCTCACACCCTTTCCGTAGCGCTCTTGAGCTGTTCGGTCGGTTCGGTTCGGCCCTCCGGCCCCCAGGCCAGGCCAGCACGTAGACGAGACGTGCCACGGGCCAAGCCCGGCTAGCTGGCAGCCACCACCACCGATCTCGCTAGCTCTCAACCTGCAGATGGCCTGGCCGCGCGCACTCGATCGGCATGCGCGGCATCGGCATGGTCCTGTCCGATCCGTGGGCGCGCGCGAGCACCGGTCGCATGGCTAGTAGTGGGCGGGCGTCGACGGCATCGCTAGCTGCCTCCCGACAGAGATGGCCTGTCTAACTCCAAAGCACGCACGCACGCACCAGTACTCCCATGCATGTGCACCACCAAACTGGGCGGCTGCCAGCTGCTTAGCGCGCGCGCTAACCACATTCGTTGTATAAGTACGTAAACTCTCTCAAGTCTCAAGATGATGCCATGTTAATGATGATTAGCTGCAACTGACAAACTGTCTTAGTACAAAAGTTCTACTACATATATATACTAGCTAGCAACGCCTAGCTGCTGAATACTATAGCTAGTAGCTCTCGTACGTCATCATTGCGCTCGTCATGGTGGGGGCACGTACTTAGGCCTTTCACAGTGGGATGTATTTTAGCACGTTGTCATATGCGTAATTATTATCTAAGAGACACCACCTCCAATGCATTGTATCTTAGAGGTTGTATCTTAATTTAATGATTTTACTCTCATGCATGCGTTTGATTGAACTATAAACATTATTTGCCTATGATTACGTGCAAAGGGTGTAGCTTACCTAAGATATAAGAACCCTCTCTCTCTCCTCCTTAATTGACATGCCACATCAGCATTTTGCCTAGGATAACGCGCTAAGAGATACCCATTATGAAAGGCCTTACGTGCTTTACCGGCCGCTTGGGCTGCTGTCAATGGGGGCTGATTAACTTTTTCGATGCTTTACCGGTGACCTGACCTGGTGCTGATTAACTTTTCGCGCGCGGACGCAGCGACGTGTGGCTGATCGGGGAGCATGCATGCAGAGGCCTGGAGCAACTAGTTTATGCATGTGCAAGTTCCCGTGCACGCACGATTAACAAGTCCGTTGACAGAGGGGAGCATGCATGCATGCACGCAATAAAGCTCTGGCGAACTAGTAGTAGTATTATTAATTATTTATTGACTGCCAGTTCAGTACCGTCATGGGGCTGAATTAGAAATAGCCTTAGTAGAAATAAGCTTCGGTTGAGCTCTCAGCCTCTCATGTGCGTTATTTAGGTATTGATTAAGCTATCATCCTAATTACTTACTACTACTCCGTACCACTGTCTTTTATTCTCTTTGTCCTGCACCTATCAGTGGTGGTGGTGGTGGTGTGGCCTTTACAGGCATTGTGGAGGGAGCAACCTGAATATTCCTTCAAATTATTAAAGCTTGATCAGAGCAACGTAATGGTACTACGATTATTCGGGAGAATTCGTGCGGCTAAAACGACCCCTTGCCTCTTGGGGCCGATCATGAGGTCTCGGAATCTCAGCACCCAAGTTGAGCTCATAGCTAATCACATGCTCCTATGTTTTTCTGTTGTTTAGACATCATTTGTTGCTGCTTGCAACGTCACGCACGTACCGTATATGATTTTTAAACGCTGATTCTCTGACGTGATTATCGCAAGTGGGAAGCTCCTAAACGCATAGTAGCAGGCCTAGTTAGGCCATAACAATTGTTTCTGCTTGGTGTCTCATGCTGACATGCAACTTTAGCCAGTGGATCTATGATGCGGTACAGACCAAACAAAGTACCATGAGATCGAGCTTAATTTGGATCGATGAAAGAGTTCACAAGTTGAGCGCATATGCGCAGTCACGGGTGACAAGGCTGTCACAGTGGTGATCCGTTGATTCTACGTACATACATCAGCTTAATTATCGATCCATCCAACTCGAAGAGGTAGGTCATCCTGAGAGCCAATCAACGGTTAATCGTATACTCCCTCTGTTTCAAAATATAAGATGTTTTAGATTTATAAGAAAAATATATCTAGACTTGTTTTAGTGTGTAGATTCACTTTAAAACTGTATGAACCTACATACTAAAACATCTTATATTTTAAAACAGAGAAAGTACTAGTAAGTAAGCTTCATGCAGCCGCACACACCCTCTGACCGGTGCACCGGCAACATCGTACTCGTCACGTCTAGCTACAGGCCGCGGCGCCGTGACAGCAACCAACAAAGCAGACGCGACGTACAGCATGTATCTTTCGGTGTTTGCCGGTGCGTGGCATGAAGTGCTACTATAGAATAGCCACGCCCGCCAATACAAATCAAGTGTTCGTACGAGGTCGTTCCTGAGAGCTGCCGCTCCTGTCACTACGGGAATAACCAACGTAGCTCATTCGGCAGTGCAATGGCGTCAAGTCTACGTCGTTGGCGTAGCTATCTTTTTTTTTCATATTAATCTTAAAAAAACATAATTAAATTATTTAAATTCAGAAAAATACATATAATATATCAAAATTTACAGAAAAATAAGATCTATCTATATAAACTCAAATATTATATATTTTTATTAAAAAATACATAAAAATACAAATACTTTCGTATAACATATTTTTCATTTTCCGAGTGCAAAAAACGGAGTGTTTTGTGAAGCAACCACCAAAAGAAAGTTTCAAAATGAAAATACCACATGTTTCAAAAATACTATACCATATTGAATGGACAATTTCCCAACCTAGGAATCTCAAACCTTTCCGTTCACCTCTCGTGAAAAAAGACAAATTCCTGCCGAATCGGTAGGAAATGAGCTAGATTTGAACTACAGGTACATGATATGTTGCTCATGATTTTTTGCAAAAATCATTTTTAGGTTCACAATATGCTATTTCATCATAGATCTAATGCAAGTTTAGTGAGGCTCAGCCCCGATCTAAGAATCAGCATGCCCCTCGATTTAGAAAGTTTGACGATAGTTTGAAATGGGCATAAAAAATTCAAAAACGATCGAAACAATACAAAACCTTCGCGTGGTGTCATATTATATGACATAGTTGCATGGAAAAATACCAAACTTGGTATATTCATTGAGTCTCAAAAAAACCTTCACAAAATGACCTATCTCAATCGATGTTTTCTGGATTTCAGGTCAAATGACCAATGTTATTGCGAGAATCGCGGTATAGTTTGCGATAATGTGTCCATATTGTGCACACATGTGTATCATGGGATGGTGAACAATGTTGCAGGAGGAAGTTTTTCTTCTCTTCGCACCGAAAAGCCATTTTTCATTTTCCTAGTGCAAAAAACGGGGTGTTTTTGTGAAGCAACCACCAAATGAAAGTTTCAAAATGATAATACCACATTTTTAAAAAATACTAGACCATATTGAATGGACAATTTCCCAACCTGGATATCTCAAATCTTTCCGTTCACCTCTCGTAAAAAAGACAAATTCCTGTCAAATCGGTAGGAAATGAGTTAGATTTGAACTACAGGTACATGATATATTGCTCATGATTTTTTGCAAAAATAATTTTTAGATTCACAATATGCTATTTCATCAGAGATATAATGCAAGTTTAGTGAGGCTCAGCCCTGATCTAAGAATCTTCATGCCCCTCGATTTAGAAAGTTTGACGATAGTTTGAAATGGGCATAAAAAATTCAAAAACGATCGAAACAATGCAAAACCTTCGCGTGGTGTCATATTATATGACATAGTTGCTTGGAAAAATACCATACTTGGTATATTCATTGAGTCTCAAAAAAACCTTCACAAAATGACCTATCTCAATCGAGGTTTTCTGGATTTCAGGTCAAATAACCAATGTTATTGCGAGAATCGCGGTATAGTTTGCAATAATGTGTCCATATTGTGCACACATGTGTATCATGGGATGGTGAACAATGTTGCGGGAGGTAGTTTTCCTTTTCTTCACACCGAAAAGCCATTTTTCATTTTCCTAGTGCAAAAAAGGGGTGTTTTTATGAAGCAACCACCAAATGAAAGTTTCAAAATGATAATACCACATTTTAAAAAAATACTAGACCATATTGAATGGACAATTTTCCAACCTGGATATCTCAAACCTTTCCGTTCACCTCTCGTAAAAAAGACAAATTCCTGCCAAATCGGCATGAAATGAGTTAGGTTTGAACTACAGGTACATGATATATTGCTCATGATTTTTTGCAAAAATCATTTTTAGATTCACAATATGCTATTTCATCAGAGATATAATGCAAGTTTAGTGAGGCTCAGCCCCGATCTAAGAATCTTCATGCCCCTCGATTTAGAAAGTTTGACGATAGTTTGAAATGGGCATAAAAAATTCAAAAACGATCGAAACAATGCAAAACCTTCGCGTGGTGTCATATTATATGACATAGTTGCATGGAAAAATACCAAACTTGGTATATTCATTGAGTCTCAAAAAAACCTTCACAAAATGACCTATCTCAATCGACGTTTTCTGGATTTCAGGTCAAATGACCAATGTTATTGCGAGAATCGTGGTATAGTTTGCGATAATGTGTCCATATTGTGCATACATGTGTATCATGGGATGGTGAACAATGTTGCAGGAGGAATTTTTTCTTTTCTTCGCACCGAAAAGCCGTTTTTCATTTTCCTAGTGCAAAAAACGGGGTGTTTTTGTGAAGCAACCACCAAATGAAAGTTTCAAAATGATAATACCACATTTTTAAAAAATACTAGACCATATTGAATGGACAATTTCCCAACCTGGATATCTCAAATCTTTCCGTTCACCTCTCGTAAAAAAGACAAATTCATGTCAAATCGGTAGGAAATGAGTTAGATTTGAACTACAGGTATATGATATATTGCTCATGATTTTTTGCAAAAATCATTTTTAGATTCACAATATGCTATTTCATCAGAGATATAATGCAAGTTTAGTGAGGCTCAGCCCCGATCTAAGAATCTTCATGCCCCTCGATTTAGAAAGTTTGACGATAGTTTGAAATGGGCATAAAAAATTCAAAAACGATCGAAACAACGCAAAACCTTCGCGTGGTGTCATATTATATGACATAGTTGCTTGGAAAAATACCATACTTGGTATATTCACTGAGTCTCAAAAAAACCTTCACAAAATGACCTATCTCAATCGAGGTTTTCTGGATTTCAGGTCAAATAACCAATGTTATTGCGAGAATCGCGGTATAGTTTGCCATAATGTGTCCATATTGTGCACATATGTGTACCATGGAATGGTGAACAATGTTGCGGGAGGAAGTTTTCCTTTTCTTCACACCGAAAAGCCATTTTTCATTTTCCTAGTGCAAAAAAGGGGTGTTTTTATGAAGCAACCACCAAATGAAAGTTTCAAAATGATAATACCACATTTTAAAAAAATACTAGACCAGATTGAATGGACAATTTCCCAACCTGGATATCTCAAACCTTTCCGTTCACCTCTCGTAAAAAAGACAAATTCCTGCCAAATCGGCACGAAATGAGTTAGGTTTGAACTACAGGTACATGATATATTGCTTATGATTTTTTGCAAAAATCATTTTTAGGTTCACAATATACTATTTCATCAGAGATATAATGCAAGTTTAGTGAGGCTCATCCCCGGGCTAAGAATCATCATGACCCTTGATTTAGAAAGTTTCACGATAGTTTGAAACGGGCATAAAAAATTCAAAAACGATAGAAACAATGCAAAACTTTCGCGTGATGTCATATTATATGACATAGTTGCATGGAAAAATACCAAACTTGGTATATTGATTGTGTCTCAAAAAAACCTTCACAAAATGACCTATCTCAATCGAGGTTTTCTCGATTTCAGGTCAAATGACCAATATTATTGCTAGAATCACGGTATAGTTTGCTATAATGAGCCCATATTATACACGCGTGTGTATCATGGGATGGCGAACAATATTGCAGAAGGAAATTTTCCTTTTCGTCGCACCAAAAAGCCAATTTTTATTTTTCGAGTGCAAAAAACGGGGTGTTTCATGAATCTTGACATAGTTTCAGTTGGTCTAATATTTAAAAGTTACGATATATAATTAAATAGATGATAGGGATGTCTTATTTGGATTCCTCTCATTTTTATGATTGATTTGGATATATTATTTGTCCAATTGTGATTTACGGATTTGTAGATATGAATTATTCAAATTTAAATGAAAAAAAGCAAAATAAATAAAATTTATTTTATTTTTATTTAAATTTAAGATTATTATTACTTATTCATTGTTGTTTACTCAAATAATTGTATGGAATGTAAAAAAATAAATATGTCTAACATTATAGTGTAATGGTTAATAGGTTTGATATGATAATATTTACAACAAGTTCTAGTTTCTTTGTCAGAAGCTCATGCGGAAGGAATGAAGAAGTTAAGCGTGTTGGGGCAGGAGTAGTATTAGGATGGGTGATCGGTTGGGAAATTTGACTAATTGTGCAATTTGACTTGAGACTAAGTATACTTAGAATTAAAAATGTCCACGTGAGATTAACAAGTTAAACAATTCAAAAATATTAAAAAAAAATGAAAAACAAATTTGAAAAAAAAAGATAAAGCCGTCGGCGTAGCCAAACGATCGTTAGTCATCTAGGTGGGATCCATATGGCAAAGCCGTTGGCGTAGCTATATACGTCGACGGCTTTTCTACGCCGACGGGAGAAGGGGCTACGCCTATGAGGTTGACGCCGACGGCAGCCATCGGGCCAGCCTACGCCGACGGCATTTAGGGACTACGCCGACGGGACCCGGCCGTCGGTGTATTCAGCTTCTCTTGTAGTGTGTGCATGCCAACCACGCACCAAAAGATATATTTTTTCCGTCTTAAAATAGATGTCGTATATTTGTTAAAATTTTAATTAATTTAGACACTATTTTGTATATAGATTTATTCAAAATTTAAAAAACCTCCGACATCTATTTTAAGACGAAAGGAGTATACTTTTGGAGCATATACGTCAAAGAAAAATGCGACTTGAGCGGGAGGGGGGGTAGCAAGGGGCCCTCCAAGAAGTTCAATAGAATTTTATCGGGTGTGTATAGTGAGAGAGCGGTCGCTAGCACTCGAACTCAGGATCTCACCGGTAGAACAGGTATCAATACCAGCCAACCATCCGACATATGCCTCGGTTCACCATATACGAGTCAAAGTATATGTGCCTCTCTTGATTTGAGATTAACTAATAACTTTTGCTTCGTTGTTCCCTCTTCTAACGAAGGACGCTTAGGATCGGTTGATACCTCTTCTTATCTTCCTTAACTAATTATTATAGCTAACTAATTTGTTGAATTGAATTAAAGAGCTAGCTTTGACACTTAGGAGAAAGTAGCCCCGTCTGCTATCCTTGTTTCTAATTCTGTTGCATTATATCTCATCGTATATATAACATCGTGTTCCATGATTTCGCTTCAACAAAAGAAAAGTGTATGCATGCATAAGTTCACTAGCTTTACGTCCGCTATCTCGATCATGATTATGCTACCCTCGGGGAAAAGGAAAGGCTATTCCCCATTGAAAGGTCGGTGTTTTTGTGAGAATTCTGAAGGGTTTCGCAGCATAGTAAATCAAAAAAATTCTACCGATGCGAACGGGAAAAGTCAAGATCTAATCTAGGAGATGCAAACAACGAGGGGGGGTAGATGAGATCTTCATACCCTTGAAGATTCACACAGCGGAACGTTCGATGGAACGTGGTTGATGTAGTCGTACTCGCTTCTCCTCCTCGCGATCCGATCCGATCTAACACTGCAAGTGGCGATGCCTCCGAGAGATGCACACGTGCGGCACCTCGACGTCTCCTCCTTCCTCGGTCCAGCAAGTGGGGTGGAGAGATGGATTGGATCTACAACGCAACGGCGCGGTGCAAGCGGTGGAGAGTTTCTGCGGCAGGGCTTCGCCTACGCGCAGTCGGGAGAGAGGGAGAGAGAGGAGGGGCAGCAGGGCGGCTAGGGTTGAGGAGGAGGTGTGGGGAGGGTGCGCCCCCAGCCCTCTTTATATAGAGGGGTGGGCGGCTGTCCCTTGCCCCTCCCCCAAGCCCTAGGCCGGCGGCCAAGGAGGGAGGAGTGGGGGGCAAGTTCCCCCCCTTCTAGAAGCTCCCCTAGGGTTTCCCTAGGTGCTTGGCCGGCTGGTCCCTATGGGGCCTTGTACCCCTGGCCCAATGCGGCCAGGGCACTCCCTCATAGGCTCACGCCCCCTCCCGACAAGTGGGTCCACGTTGGTCCCACTCCGGAAGGTTCTAGAAGCTTCCGATACAATACCGAATAACCCGAAACAATTCCGAACTCCAAAAACTGCATTGCCTTATATGAATCTTATTCTACGGACCATTCCGGAACCTCTCGTGATGTCCTGGATCTCATCCGAGACTCCGAACAAAAACTCATAAACCAATTATCCAATCTATCCTAGCGTCGAGACACGTTAAGTGTGTGACCCTTCGGGTTCGAGAATATGCAGACATGATATTCTATCAATAATCAGCAGCGGGCTCTGGAAACCCATATTGACTCCCACACATTCATCGATGATCATATCGGATGAACCACGATGCCAGGATTCAATCAATCCCATATATATATTCCCATCGTCTCGCGATATTTTACTTGCCCGAGATTCGATCGTCGGTACCGGATACCTAGTTCAATCTCGTTCACAGCAAGTACTTTACTTCGTTCCGTAATCCGATATCACTTTGTGATTAACTCCTTTAACCACGTGATTGCAAGCGGTGTTGATATCGATTACCGAGTGGGCCCGAAGTATATCTCTCCGACTTGGGAGGGACAAATCCCATCTCGATACATACAACCCAACAGGTACTTTCCGATCACCTGAGAGACACCTTTATGATCACCCTCTCATAGGATGACGTTTGATGACCTCAAAGCTTTCTTCCGATACCAGGGAGTTGCATTATCTCATGGTCTAAGGAATACAATATTAGACATAAGAAAAGCTTCGCAAAGATGAACACGATGACACGATCTAATTGCTCTGCTTAATTTGGGTCTGTCCATCATATCATTCTCCCAATGATATGATCTCATTATTAATCGACAACTCATGTCTATGGTTAGGAAACCTTAACCATCATTAATCAATGAGCTAGTCCATAGATACGTACTAGGGACACGGTGTTGTTTACAAACCACACAAGTATTAAAGTTTCCGCTTAACACAATTCTAGCATGTAATATAAAATTTATCATGAACAAGAATTATAATAATAACATCTTTATTATTGCCTCTAGGGCATAATTCCAACAAATTCCACACCTGTATTAATAATCAACAATAGTAGTACAAAGAGTGCAAAAGTAATAAGAAATACAAACAGATCTTTGGACCAGCTAACGATGATTACATACATTAGGGAGAATGGAGGGTGTGCCGCCGTTCTCGCTTCTCCATTACTGAAGCTGGACAAAGTTTGTCGTAGAAGAGTTTATTGTAGTAGACAGATGGAAAGTCTTCGTGCTAAGATCCAAAAACACCAGTGCACGAGATCATCAACCATCGCCAATACTAACAATCGTGGATCGGGAGAGGCTAACTTGGAACCACACCAATGAACACGAAAACCGACAGGATCCTAGGAGATCCACTACAACAGATGACTCCACACGTCTTCCGCCAACGCCAGGCAGAACATCGGAGCGTGGATAGGACGGGGAGGACCTTATTCTGATTTCAGGATGTGCCGCCGCCTAACCATCACGAAAAAGTCACTGAAAAATAGGCTAAACGGAAAAAAGAGCCCTTCCACTGGCGAGGGACCATGGTCCGTCACAAGTTCAACGGCCGAAGGCCACCGGAGACGCAGAGGACCATCGACTTCACCGGCTAGTAATATTTCAGAAAAAAGGAAATAGTTTGCATAGAGCTTGATCACCTAGTGCAAGAAAATTATAGGGAGTAGTAATAGTTCAGAAAAGATAAACAATTGTTTTTTGCACAAATGAATCTGAACGTTAAATGAGACACCATCGGTATGAAAAGAGAGTTGACAAATCGGGTTTTCGCTTCTTCTTTTTTTTGTCAAGCAATATCATACTCCCTCCGATCCATATTACTTGTCACTAAAATAGATGTATCTAGACATGTTTTAGTGCTAGATACATTCATTTCAATGACAAGTAAGTAATATAGATGAGAGGAAGTATATATTTATCGTAGCAAATAGTACATGGTAAAGATACATCGATGTCTACAAGGAACTATCCAATCATCGATGTCTTCAAACTCTTTCTTCTTCCATATCACAATCTTGTGCAAGAAAATTATACGGAGTAATAGTTCATGAAAAAATAGTTGTTTTTTGCACAAATGAATCTGAACGTTAAATGAGCCTCCATCGGTATGGAAAGACAGTTGAAAAATCGGGTTTTCTCCCATTTTAACGATCAATACCATATAGTATATTTATCGTAGCAAAATAATACTACATTGTAAAGATAGATGAGCTGTCTTTGGAAATTACAAAATAAAGTCTACAAAGAACTATCCAATCATGGAGGTATTCTAACTCTTTCTTCTTCCGCGTCACAATCAAGGGTGGCGAGTTGTGTTGAACTGTTGATGCATGAGGCGCAGCGGCCGGAGGGACAGCGGCACGCATGGCGTGGGAAGGGAAGGCGTCGTCACACTCGCACGGCGCGCTGTCGCCGGCCTCCGTGCGCGGTGTCGCCGGCCGGGCCCGTACCGTACCGTAATCGTACGTGGGGGAGAAATCGTCGCCCCGATCGCTCGCTCCGTCGCTGAGCGAACCCCGCCACGGCCGGGTGCGAGCATACTTATGCCTGGCAGCAACACGTGCGGGAGGGAATGGATCGACCCGCGAAGGCCGATTCAATGATGAGGGAATTTATCCGGGAGCACGTGAAACCCTGGGCGCCCGCATATGCCACTCTCTGCTACTGCCAGCGCCAGCCCCGACGAGTGAGGCGAAATTCCCTGGCCTGGCCTGGCATGCATGCATTCCCCTCCCGTCCCGTGCTGGTGTCCAGAGAGCAGGGCAGGGGACAGGTCTCGGGAACGGCATTCAAGCCAGCGCTGTACTTGCCGCTGCAGGTGTGCCAGTGCCAGTGACAGGGAGGGAGGGTTTCTGCAGGGTCACAGATTATTAACTTGGCTCTCTCTCTCTCTCTCTCTCTCTCTCTTTGTGCGTGTCTGTGTGTGTGTGGTGGTAGCAGGGTTTGGGCACACAGTGGTGGGTGATAGTGATATGGGTTAGCTTGGCGTTACGTGGATTACTACTGCGCCTTTTGTCCGTGCCAGCCGGTGTAGTACTAGTAGGTTTCCGTCGGCCCTACCGTGCATTTACATTTTTTGGGGCACCACATGCTAGCTTGCGTCACCGGGATGCGTCAGCCGCCCAGTTTCATTCCACAGCGTGGATTTTAGGCGCCCGACTCTAATTCGGGCCAATGCTTTTCTTTTGAGAGTACAATTTCTCCCTTTTTGTACACCCTCTGGTTTCACATACTCCATCCGCTTCCTTAGAATAAGGCCTATAAATTATTAGATACATTATCAAATATATTTTACAAAAAACTATAAACCTCTATAGGGTCAAACAAATCAAACTTATCAGATACATTATGAAATACATTTTCATACAGTAGCTATCTATTATCATAGTTATTGATAGTTTTTTTTATAAACTTGGTCAAAGTTTGCACGGTTTGACTTTGGACTAAATTTATAGGCTTTATTCTAGGAAACAGAGGTAGCATAAGCCTTTTTAACAAGCTTGGAATCAACCTACGAGGGAAAAAAATCCTACGCCTTCGCGATATTTGAAATTGTCAGTAAATCATATGCGATGATGTGCTTGATGGTCCAAATCGACTAGTGTGATTTTACAACCTTGTTGCTTCGTAGAATCTACGTTTTGATATACGTTTTATATGAGGTCTAAAGTGCAGGGAGGTATGGGCTTCGGAGATATGCGCCTCTTGAATCAAGCACTATTGGCTCGGTAGGCATGGCGGCTCGCATTGCGTTTCCTGACAGCTCATGTGCCAGGGTCTTGAAAGCGCGCTATTTTCCGAATGGTAACTTGCTGGATACGGTGTTTATAGGGAATCCGTCATCTACATGGTCAGCTATCTCCTATGGGCTTGATCTGTTGAAGAAAGAACTACCGTGTAGGGTCAGCAATGGAGATAACATTCAAATTTGGCGGGATAGTTGGTTGCCGAGGGTGGGATGTGGGAAAGTTATTACACCCAAAGTCAATGCTCGTCTCCGGCGGGTTGCGGAGCTTCTCGATGGTCTGGGTGGGTGGAACACTCAACTTATACATGATACTTTTCTCCCTGTGGATGCTAAAGCTATTCTGAGGATTGTCCCTTCGAGAAGGGGCCAAGACGATGTTCTGGTGTGGCAACCTGAGCGGTCTGGAGTGTTTTATGTCAGCTCGGCATACAAGCTTGCGTTCAATGAGTTGCCGGAATAATGCAACTATGGTGCTTCTATCGCTCACTCGCATGGTGATGACCCTTGTTGGAAGAAGATCTGGCGCTCTGCGGTTTCGCCAAAGGTGAAAAACTTTGCTTGGCGTGCCGCTTCCAAAGCTCTAGCTACATAGGATAACAAAAGGAAAAGAAGTATCAAGGTGTCTGACGTTTGCAATATTTGCTACATGGAGGTGGAGGATACGGCCCATGCCCTTGCACGATGCGCCCATGCAAGCCTTCTGTGGGAGGCTATGATCGAGTGTTGGGATATCCCTGCTGGCCGGGATCTTCATTTAAATTCCTTATATTGGTTTAGATCTCTTTTGCTGGAAGTGCCGGATCAAATGCTTGATTGCACGCTTATGGTTGCATGGAGAATTTGGTATGTCAGGAATAAAATTACCCATGATAATTCTGTTCCATCTATTGAAGGATCAAATAGATTCTTGTGTGGCTACATAAAAACTCTTCGGGTGTTCTAAAATATCCAACATACATTATTGTGAAAGGTAAACAACCTTTGTCTCTCTCTGATCGCCCTCAGAGGTCAATGCCAATGGCCAAAACCCTGCTAAACCTTGGCTAAAACCACATGTGGGGTGGATGAAAGTAACGATTGATGGCTCGTTCCGGATGGAGGATGAAACTGCTGGGACGGGTATGGTTTTACGTGATTCTGAGGGTCTGGTACTCTTCTCGGTGTGCAGATTCATTCCTTCTGAAAAAGAGGCTTTTGAGGCTGAATTATGTGCGTGTTCGGAAGGATTGGCATTTGCAGTTCAGCATAGTGACCTTCCAATAATTGTTGATACAGATTGCGTGTTGCTGGTGTCGGCCATTCAGGATCCATATAATCTTTCGCTGTATCGACATGTAATTACTACGATTAAGGACATAGTCAGTTTCTCTCGTTTATGCAAATTTGTAAAGGTAGATCGAGAGAAAGTCAGGGTTAGTCATCGCCTTGCCAATTGGGCAAGGACGGAGCGTAGAACTCTCATCATGTTCGGTTTGGGGCCTGATGTTTTCCTCCAGGATCTCGAACTAGAACAACTTGTAATCCCGTTTGCTCAATAAAGATCTGGTTTTACCTGAAAAAAAGATATACGATTTCCGATACTACCATTGGATCTCCATTCGGAAACACGATCCTGACTACCATGATCAATATTGACGTGTTTTTCTTTGCAACATCCAAATGCTTCTTTTGATCAAACTGTTGTGATTATCTATTTTCTATAGGCTTGAATATGGCATTACATTCTAACACCGTGTTTTCTCCGTGTCTATGTTTTAGGAATCGTGTGTCCCAAAGAATTCCCAAAATTCGACATGATAAGAACTTGCCCGATATTGAATCACTCAACTTGGAGTTGTATGATTGAAGTAAAATATTGGACATACAACACCCATGCAACCATGTATTACATATTTAATATCTAATAGCATCGTTTGCGATATTATTCTTACAACATGGAGCTTTCAAGAGATGCAATGTATTTTCAAAAAGATCGATCTTTCTAGATATTTATTCATACATATCACATATGTGGCTCCGTTGTCGTTGGAGTATCAGTAGGTTGTCTGTTTTCACTTGGTTGAGATGAACTTGTGGATAGACATGTGTCTTGTGGGGTTGTGTCATTAGGCGGTCAAGGATATATGGCAATTGTAACCAATTAGGGTTCTTATGGTGCCAAGCGCATGTGCGTTAAGGCTAGGGTTAGTCGTTGTTGGCATGCGGTGATTTCTTTTGTCATGCATGTGTTATTGGTAGAGTGTTATCTTGATGTTTTGATCCCCTTGCTTCCCCCCTCTCCATCGGTTGGATCTAGCAGATCGATGTCGGTGGACTTTCCACAACATGACGTGAGAATATACGATGGTGGCAGAGAAAAGAGATTCTAACATGCACGCTATTTAGCGTGCATTTTTACTCTATCCGTTCGGTATGACTCATTGGGTATAAATTGGACACTGAAACATGATGATACTTGATGAAACTTTGCAACACGAATCATAAAGTAGCGAACGAATGTCACAAACATGCACCCGAGCTAGCATGCACGCTAAAATCGTTGTGTTCGATGGTGGCTCCATTCAAGATGGATAATAATAGTCATTGTTGTTCATCCTTGTTTCCAGATGGGGTATGCCCTAGTTTTTGCCTCTTTATTTGGATCTCATTTTCTACTCGCAGAAATGGTTTGATTCGCATTGTGCCTAGGGCATGAGGTGGTTGGCTATGGTGTTAGAGGCATGGTGTGAAATGGTACTTTTTATAGGAACAATATTTGTCTAAATTCTAGTACAACCTTGTTGTGTACATTATTTGTTATTATCATTTCAAATGCGAGGGCATCATCTTATAGTGTTCAAAATGTTACATATGTTACATTCATATCATTTAACTTATAATGATATTTTCTTGTATTTATCCATATAATATTTTCATATCATTACCCTCCGTTCTAAATTATCTGATGTTTTAGCATTTTTTGAAACACGTGTATCTAGACGTTTTCTACTGTGTAGATTCAGAGTAAAATGAGTTAATCTACACACTAAAATCCATCTAGATACATGTGCTTTAGAAAAAACTAAAACTTCTTATATATTAAAATGGAGGGAGTAATAAATAAAACCTATGCATGTTACATTTTGGAATAAAATATTGTTTAGGTCAATTTAGCAGCTAGGACTACATCAAACTAACCTGCAATTCTCATGCATGCTAAATAAATTATTATATGCTAGCTAACATAATATTTGTATATATATTTCTATTTGACATGGTGTGGGGTGGCTATATATAGTAATTCTGTGTATTTTCTATTATTGTCCTTGATGAAAAAATACGCTTGAGCTAAGATTCTTGCCTAAATATACAATTGGATCAATCTCTTTTATACAAAGACAAACAAATTTTAATCCAATGACCGACACAACCTCATGTCTGTGTGTTTTAGTGAATCAACCCTTAGATGTCCATACGTCTTTCACCAATTGCCTACAAAAGCATAAGGTGGTAAAAGTAGATTTTCTTGTGTTAGCTATGACTTTCTAAAACTACCCAATAATGTATCTACAAATTCTAGTATATTAGTACGTCTGTCTTACGCGCAAAAAAAGTATGTCTGTCTTGTGTGGACTAACATGTTTAGACCAGGTGTAACATATGCTTGTTGTTTATATTCTAACCAATGTTAAATATTCACTTAAAATATTTTTAAGTTAATGCCTTTTGTCTTTTATTATTTGTGTTCTTCAAATAAATGTCGTCATAAATTAGCGATATGTTTTATCCTTTTTATAAAATTGTGTAACATATTTCATTTATTGACCAATTGCACCTTCTAGTTGAATTGTTTCGGCCATGTCGAGTCGTACATGACAATTATATAATGTAATGCATATAACGCAGTATATATTGATAACTATGGTGTACTATGATGTAATGCATATAACATAGTATATAATTATGTAATCTGAGTTTTAAAAAAAATCAGTCCGTGACAATTATATCTAATTATGTAATCTGAGTTCTTAAAAAATCAGTCTGCGTCAATCTGCAGTAAACAGTCGATGTGTTCATTACTTTGTGAGAATTGACGATTGTTATTATTTATAAATCTACAACTCGCGCACATATACATGTGTTGCAACCATCTTTTCTAGAGCATGCATGTAACGAAATAGATTGAGAAATCAACCATGTTATGCAAAATACGAAGAGATACATAATAGACCGTTCTTTTTTTCAGACACAATGAAAAGAAATTTTGTGACCGTGGAGCTGATGCGATGCATAACCTGATGGGGTCAGTCTCCTTTTTTTTCAAGTGCGCAGTCTCCTTACTTCTCACGTGTCATAGTCGTATGGGGGTGTTGGTTGTGTAACAGACTTTTTTTAACCATTAACTGATAGATTGACACGGACTGATTTTTTTTCAAAACTGCACAGGCTACTGTTTACTGTTTGGTAACGTGCATGTCTAGATTACAATAATATGGACCATTTTGATAAAGGCCCACAACACAAACGTGACAGCCGGATTACACCATATCAACCAAATACATTGTTACGGAATTACATAACTATTAATATTTAGTTAAATCCTAGCCCTAGATTCTAGATCTGACTATCAAAAATAATTTAGATGATGTGGATCAACCTGATACCTCGAAACACACTCTTATATTGCTTTTAGTATATAATAGATATGTCCTATATTATTGTTATTATGCGAACAAAATATGTCTTATATAGATCAAGAGAATATCGGATAAAAAGAGATAATAGCGTAACTAAACTCACAAAGAACAGAAAATGATCCTTGATAAATGGGAGGTTACTACCAAGACTAGTATATGACTCAAAATTCTTGCCGAAGCTGCTAAGTGCTGATGAATACTGCCTTGTACTAATTGTAGTTTCGTCAGAAAAATAGGTGCACAAAAATTTACCGAAGCATCTAGTATAGTGTACTGAAATCTACCACTCCTACTAGGGCGTTGAACAAATCTTTAAGTTCCAATTTGTAGAACTGCCTATTGGCACTTGGAAGTCTGTACTGGTAGTGATGGAGTAATATATTCCTTCTACGTACCAACTCCCGGAACTCCTGAAAACCACACTTTGAAAACAGGCACTGCACGCTAGTCGTAATCCGTGCAAATCAGGCGCGTGCAACAGTAGTCAGTGACCACTCCATACTAGTAGTACCACTACATGCAAAATTTACCTAAAAGAATGCATATTTACATATTTGGAAGTTTATCTGTACAGAGCATGTAGCAGTAAAGGGGAATGCACATCATGTATATGGGGGACAGCATTGTCCAAAGAAAGGGAGAATTCCCAAGAAAAGAAGGTACCAACAGAGAAGCATTGTGGCTCTGTTTCTGCTATTAGGGACAGATAGAGCTTGACCAAGATAAAAAAGCTGAGACAAAAGCTAGCACCACACTTATTGAACCTCCTCCTGCTCCTGCCCCTCCCCCCACCAAATAAAAACATCAGTTTGCAGGCGGCAGATAACAAAAGTCAGTCCATTCTGCATTATACTAGTAACTAAATCATGATTAATAAGGAAATTCAGTTTCCCTATATATTAGAGATCCTCAATTGAGGCCAATGGAAATAAAATGAAGAGATTGTTTTGCATTGCTGTCAAATCTGAAGGCAACACTAGCTAGCGGCTACATTCTGTTTGTACACCGGCCACTCTCTTCACTGTAAAAAGAAAACCTCGGCTCTTCACACCCTCAATTCAAAGAGGGGGTGGGGAAGAAGCCAAAATGTTGTTGTAAGGAGATTGCAGCTTATCCTTGCTCGGAATCCCTCAAAAAAGTTGAGTAGTAAGATTACAAAACTAGAGAAAAAATTTCCTATAGCTAAAAGAATCAATCAAGGATTCAATGATGATCCAAGAATCGAGTCTTGCTCCATGGTCCGCTACACACAAGCGGCCACCATGAGCAATGCGTTGTCGGCGTCTGGTTTGGCCGCCTCTGCATGCTTTCTCTTGTGCCCGTCGGCTTCATCGAGAATGTCGCCGTCCGCCGTACCGCCGCCGCCGGTGAGCTCGCGCGCGCGCTCCGTCTGCTCCTCCCAGTCGGTGCCCAGCACGGCGCGCAGCATCAGCGCGGCGCAGACCAGCTGCGCCGCGAGCATGCCGCCCCACATCCCGCGGAAATCCAGGTGCGCCGGCCGGAACGCCAGCGCCAGCGCCACCGGCATGCCGACGCCGTAGAACGCCCAGACGTTGATCCTGGCCGCCTTCTCGGGGCGCGCGCTGCCGCGCAGGACGCCGCACCCCGTGGTCTGCGGGCAATTGCCCAGCTCGGCCAGGCCCAGTAGCGGCAGCGCGGCGGCCGTGAGCCGCAGGATGGCATCGTCCGACGTGAACATCCGCGCCCACACGCCCCGCACGGACACCGCGAATGCGCATGCCACGAGGCCCAGCCCCGCGCCAAGGCCTAGCCCGACGCGTGCCACGAGGCGCGCGCGCTCCGGTCGGCCGGCGCCGAGCTCGTGGCCGACGCGCGTGGACACGGCGCAGCCCAGGGAGTGTGGGAAGATGTATATGAGCGACGTGGTCTGTATGAGCACCCCCATGGCCGCCACCGCCGCCTTGGGGTCCGCGAGCACGCCACAGAGTAGCACCATGATCTCGTACCACCACCACTCCAAGCAGACCGACATGCAGCTGTGTACGGACAGCCTCACCAGACTCCACCATTCCTCTTGGGCCGGCGCCGCGCAGGCTTTGGTCTCGCCGTCATCATCGTGGCTGTACATTCCGAAGAAGCAGACGTACGCGAGGAGGAAAATGACGAAATTGAGGTTGGTGCAGACCGCGCCGAGCGCGATGCCGCGGATGCCGAGGCCGAGGACGTCGACGAGGACGAAGTTGATGGGCACGTGGAGGAGGACGGCGGCGGCAGCGGCGTAGGTGAGCGGGAGCGTGACGGACTGGGCGCGGAGGTAAATGCGGAGCGGGTGGAGGAAGGACTGCACGAGGAGGTCGGGGAGGGAGCAGAGGATGTACGCGTACGCCGTGGAGGCGATCTCCGGGTCCTGGCCTGTGGCGACGAGGACGCGGTGCATGGAGACCCAGAGCACGCAGATGGGGACGGAGGCGACGAGGAGCAGCAGGACGGTGCGCCGGAGCGCCGCGCGGAGAAGATCCGTGCGGCCCGCGCCGAAGGCCTGGCCGCAGACGGGGTCCATCCCGCCGGCGAGGCCGGAGAGCACGGAGTAGCCGGTGATGTTGGCGAAGCCGAGCGCGAGGGAGCCGCCGGCGAGAGGCAGCTCGCCGAGGCGACCGAGAAAGACCATAGAGACGAGGGAGCGCAGGTAGAGGAGGATGCCGGCGCCGACCATTGGCCCCGTGAGGCAGAGGATGGAGGCCACCTCAGCAAGGACGCCGCTGCCGGCAGCCACAGTTCTCCTCTTGCGGTCTTGCAGCTTGGGGTATCCACTCCCCGTGAAGAGCAGGGCGCGGTGGTGGCATTGCGCTGACTCCGAGCAGTGGCAGGTTGCCATGGCTGCCCGGCGGGCTGGTGTGGTGCGCCAAGTGTTTGTGCCGGGCCTCTGGTTAATTTGTTGGGCAGGAGAGAGGCAGAAGCGAGCGTTGGGCTGTGGTCAGTGGTGGGGGTGATGGGAGTTGACGCTTATATAAAGGGCTGGGTGCCTCCATGGCATTTCCTGTGGGCCCAAGGTGAAGAGATCCAGCTAGAATGCGAGGGAAAAGGGTACGGCTCACGATGAAGAAGGAGGGGCTTGGAGTATGGATCTTCCAGAATTTTGGTTGTCGCGGCAGGCAGAGGCACAAAAACGAGAGAAATCAAACGTGCTCCAGCATTTCGATTGCACCCCACTCTGTAGTGTATGCTGCATTTGGACCACCGGACGAGATCGTCTCTTGCGCGCGCCAGAGATCACCCGACTGTACAGTAATACTACTCCCTCTATTTTTTATTTTATAATATAAGATATTTTGGTTTATAAAAAAATGTATTTAGACATCTTTTACTGTGTAGATTCAGAGTGAACCACACATTAAAAGGCGTCTAGATACATTTGTTACATAACAGCTAAAACATGTTATATTATGAACGAAGGGAGTACATGACAATAGTGATATACTTTAGAAATCACAACCATATCTTACCATAAATTGATCCAAGTAAATACGTACGACTAGCTAATGGATGGTGGAGAGGTACTCTCTACCAGCGCAGTAACTCGTGTACTAGGAATCCCAACACCGTATTCGAATATTCTATCGACCCAACAGATTCGACCACGTGTTTGTCATAGTGAGAGTTATCTTGATACTACATTACACATGTAATTAAATGCACCTACTATATCATTTATCCAAATATATTGAAATGCACCTATATCCTTATCCAAATACGTGTGCGCCATGCCCAAGAGTTATCTGGATACTAAAATAGATATACAATCAATGAAGTGTATCGATGAAATAATCTAAATTAGTATTACCATAAATTTATATAAAAAAACCTTTTCAGTCTCAAAATCAGTGATTTCACTTTGTCTAGATACATACAATATCTAGACAAAGTTGGGTCACTTATTTTGCGACTGAGAAACTAGTACAAATAAAAGCTAGGAAAATGGGGAACAACTTATATCGATGTCGTGATAATACGAACATAGGATTTGCCCGATCAAACATACCTACAACATGATCTACATGTTGTAATTTGATCAAAATAAATATGAAGAACTATGAGCAAACCAAGACATCAAGTAGTAATGCAAATGTGTGATTCACCTGACGAAGCAGATTTCATCACGTGTCCGACATGCAACACGAACTTCATGGACATCAAACAAAATCAATCAAATAATGTCACAATCCACTTCATGCTAAAATGTACTAAACAAATTCGACAGACAAGTTTACATTATCCAATTTGTGATGTGAGTCATCATTAATATTGGCTCACCAATGTCCAGTGTCACAAAGATCTTTCGACGTCACACTAACGGGAAACCTAACATTATTAGGAGTTTGATGTTCTCCAAGTGTGGTTACCGGAATAAAAAAACATAACATGTAGCCGGTGAGTAATCACCACATACTTCCAACAAAATCAGTCCGAGGATAGCACAATCCAAATGGTATTAAAATATACTAAGAGAAATCATCCAGAATGTCACGTTGTCTACGTGCGAGGTAACTAGTCATTAATATTGGCTCACCAATGTCCATTTCCACAAAGACAGTCAGCGTCCCACTAACAACAAGCCTAGTGTTACTATGAGTTGGATGTATTGCATCGATACATATTAATCAAACTTTTGGCTACAGGAACAGAAGCGTCAGGACATCTAACCGACGAATAATCACTAGGTACATCCAACAATAGCATAATCTAAATGGAGTACTAAAATATACTAAATGAAATCGACACGGAATGTCATGTTCTACACATGTGAGGTGACTAATCACTAATATTGGCTCACCAGTGTCCAATATCGCAAAGATTTGTCGACATCACTTATGTCAATTAGATGTTTTTGTTAGTATTACATGTTAGTCGAGATTATGGCTACAGGATGAAAATGGCATAACATGCATGGAAAATACATTTTTTTCTTTGGTTGTAACTTAAAAAATATAATGATAACGTTTTAGAAGTTAATAAGTTATTCTACATATGCACAATGAATATGTTGGTTTGTTAACAAAACCTAGATTTTATTTGTTGGAGATATGCCCTAGAGGCAATAATAAAAGTGGTTATTATTATATCTTTGTTTTTATGATAAATGTTTCCATTCATGCTATAATAGTATTATCCAGAAACATTAATACTTGTG
Organism: Avena sativa; assembly: GCA_916181665.1. Taxonomy (NCBI): domain Eukaryota; kingdom Viridiplantae; phylum Streptophyta; class Magnoliopsida; order Poales; family Poaceae; genus Avena; species Avena sativa. Next base: position 412,031,439 of record OV702297.1, read on the forward strand.
TGATTTGTAAACTAAATTAGAGTCCCTGGTAAAGCCTCTTTGTAATACTAGCTTGTTGGTTAATAGATGATCGTAGTTTTCCGATCATGAACATTGAGATGTTATTAACAACAAGATCATATCATTAGGAGAATGGTATGATGGACATACTCCTATAGATAAAGCGTAGCATAAAGATCAAGTCATTTCAATAGTTTGTTTGCTATAAGCTTTCTGATACATAGTAACCTAATTCCTTCGACCATGAGATCATGCTAATCATGATCACCAGAAGGATGCTTTGGTGACATCAAACACCACACCGCAACTGGGTGGATATAAAGGTGGCATTGAGTGTTCGGAAAGTATGTGTTGAGGCACATGGATCAAGAGTGGGATTTGTCCATCCATATGACGGATAGATATACTCTGGGCCCTCTCGGTGGAATGTCATCCAATTGGCTTGCAAGCATGTGACTGGCTCATAAGAGATCACATATCACGGGAACGAGAAAATAGTACTTATCGGTAACGAGGTTGAACTAGGTATGCAGAGATACCGACGATCAAACCTCGGATAAGTAAACTATCGCGAGACAAAGGGAAATTTGTATCGTATGTAAGTGGTTGATTCGATCGCAAAGTAATTGTAGAAATATGTGGGAGCCATATGAATTTCCAGATTCCTCTATTGGTTATTGATCGGAGAAGTGTCTCGATCAGGTCCGCATAATTCACGAACCGTAGGGAGACACACTTAAGGATTCGATGTTGTTTAGTAGATATGGAATGTAAGTAGGGGGACCGAATGTTGTTCGGAGTCTTGGATGGGATCCGGGATATCACGAGGAGATCCGTAATGGCCCGGAGAATAAGATTCATATAAGGAAAGTCCAATTCCGGAGTTCGGGAATGATTCCGATGATTTCATCGGAGAGGTTCTAGAAGGGTCTAGAAGATTCACCGGACCGAAAGGGGAATGATTCATGAATGTGTCATGGTTAAGTGGAATGATTGGATCATGTCCTACTTCACTTGGTTGGGTATTTGCAAGAGAGGAATTAAGCTCCAAATTGCAAGTGAAAAGGCAGGTTTAAAAAGTCAAACTGGAACAATGGTTTCCAAGTGGAAGAAGGAAAGAGTCCTTCTTTCCTTCCAACAAAAAGAGGGAGTTGGGGAAGGATTCGAACTCCCCTCTCCCAAGCTGCCCTCCCTCTCATACATAGAGGGGAGGGGTGCCCCAAGAGATCACAACAATCCCTCCCCACCAAGCGTCGCCGCCACCGCCCCCCGCGTCGCCACACGCCGCCAGCCGCCGCCACCGTGCCACCGCCCAGCGCCGCCGCCAGCTCGTCACCGTCGCCCGAGCCACCGCCGACTCCACCTCGTCCTCTTCGGCCCTCTAAATCTAGATCGCTGGAAACCCTAGATCCACCATAACCTGCTCCGGCTTAAGCCTTGTAGGATTTTCCCTCTACTTCCGACACCACGCCGTCGTGCTGCCGGAATCGCGAGGGGAGAACTACAACCTCCACTGTATGCTGGAACAAGGGAGAGAAAGGTCTTCATCGAGTACCGAACGTGTGACCGACTGCAGAAGCGCTGCCGGAACACAACGCCGGAAGGATCGTCTACGCGATCTTGAGATCGACAAGTGTACGACTACATCATTTGCGAGAATCTGCTCTCGTTAACCGCTTTGGAATCTTCGAGGGTAAGTACTCTAATCAACTCGTTGCTACAATCTAGTAGATAGATCTTGGCTTGTTTGTGTGCATGCGGTAGAAATTTTTTGTTTTCCATGCTACGAACCCCTACAGTCGTATCAGAGCCGTGTCTATATGTAGATCTGTTGCACGAGTAGAACACAATGGTCATTGTGGGCGGTGGTGCTTTTATTATCAATTGCCTTTTGTGTACTTTGCATCTTGCGGTATGATGGGATGAAGCGGCCCGGGCTAACCTTACATGACATCGTTCATGAGACTTGCTCCACGCTTAACATGCAACTTGTATTGCATAAGTGGCTTTGCGGGTGTCTGTCTCTCCCATCATATTATAGATTCAATTTACAACGGGTGATTGACAATACTAGTATCGATGTTGTGGTTCTTGTTCGTAAGTTAGAACGACACTTATTGAAAGCCACAAACCACGTAAAACATGCAAAGAAAATTAGAGGCGTCTAACTTTGTTTTGCAGGGGTGTGCTGTGATGTGATATGGCCATGATTGTGATTATATATGATGTATGCAATATACCTTATTGTAAGTCGGCAACCGACAGGATCCATATGGTTGTCTTTTAATTCCGTTAAGACCTGCGTGTCTATTCAAAGTAGTTGTAATAGTTGATGCTGGTGGACGACAACCATGAAGCGGCGCCATTGACCTTGACGCCATACCGGTGATGATGGAGATCATGTTCGTGCTTGAAGATGGAGATCTGAAGCACAAGAAGAAAGGCCATATCATATCACATATTATGAATTGCATGTGATGTTAATCGTTTTATGCATCTTGTATTTCTTAGTTCGCGACGGTAGCATTATAAGATGATCCCTCTAGCACAAAATATCAAGTTATAAAGTGTTCATCCTTAGTTAGCACAGTTGCTAAAGCTCGTTGTTTCGAAGCACCACGTGATGATCGAGCGTGTTAGATTCTGCGAGTGTATACAACGTGAGCAAGCCAGATTTGCTCATGCAGAAGCTAAGGTTTGATCTTGACGAGCCTAGCATGTACAGACATGGTCTCGGAACACGGATCACTGAAAGGTAAAGCATGAGTCATATAGTAGATATGGTGAACATGTTGATTGTTCGCCATTGAAGCTACATCAATTCTCGAGATGATCGGTTTTGATGTGGTGGATTTGGTTCGTGTTATCACTAAAACAATGCGAGGGATATTGTTTTGAGTGGGAGTTCACCTAGATTAATTTAACTATTAGTTAGAACGCAATTTGTCATAAACTTAGTCTAAACTATTGCAAATATGTTGTGGATCAATGGCGGCCCCTACCATCAATTTTAATGTGTTCCTAGAGAAAGAAAAGTTGAAAAACAATGGAAGCAACTTCGCGGATTGGTTCCGCAATTTGAGGATTGTCCTCAATGCTGGTAATTTGACCTATGTGCTGGATGCACCGTTGGGTGACCCACCTGTAGCTGATGCTACCGATGAGGTAAAGAATGTTTTCCTTGCTCAGAAGAATCAGTACTCCACAGTTCATTGTGCTATCTTATATGGTTTGGAATCAGAGCTTCAGCAAAGGTTTGAGAACCATGACCCACATGATATTGTCCGTGAACTCACTATGATATTTGAGGCTCACACGACAGTTGAGAGTTATGAGGCTTCTGAAAAGTTCTTTAACTGCAAGATGGAAGAGGGCAGCTCTGTCAGTGAGCACGTGCTTAAGATGTCTGGGCACGCAAGCAAGATTCAAAGCTTGGGTATAGTGATTCCTAATGCTTTGGGGATTCACCGTGTCCTCCAATCACTACTACCAAGTTACAAGTACTTTGTGATGAACTACAATATGCAAAACATGGACAAGTCGTTGCCCGAACTCTTATCCATGTTAAAGTCTGCAGAAGTGGAGATCAAGAAAGAGCACCAAGTGTTGTTGGTCAATAAGACCACCAAATTCAAGAAGCAAGGCAAGTCTAAGAAAAAGGGAAACTTCAAGAAGGGCGGTAAGAAAGTTACCGCGCCGACGAAGAAGACCAAGGCTGGGCCTAAGCCTGATACTGAGTGTTTTTACTGCAAGGGAGAGGGTCACTAGAAGCAGAATTCCCTAAGTACTTGGCGGATTTGAAGAACGGCAACATCAAGAAGAAAGGTATATTCGATATACATGTTATTGATGTGTATCTCACTAGTACTCGTAGTAGTGCCTGGGTATTTGATACTGGTTTGGTTGCTCATATTTGTAACTCGAAACAGGTGTTGCAGAATAGACGGAAACTAGCGAAGAACGAGGTGACGATGCGCGGCGGAAATGGATCAAAGGTTGATGTGATCGCGGTCGGCACGCTACCTCTTTATCTACCATCAGGATTAGTTTAATACTTAAATAATTGTTATTTTGTGCCTGCGTTAAGCATGAACATTATATCCGGATCATGTTTATTGCGAGACGGTTACTTGTTTAAGTCCGAGAATAATGGTTGTTCGTTTTATATGAGTAATATGTTTGATGCACATGCACCTTTGATAGATGGTCTATTCTTGTTGAATCTCGATTGTAGAAATACACACATTAATAACATTGAAGCTAAACGTTTGAAATTGAGCAATAACTCGACCTATATGTGGCATTGTCGTCTTGGTCATATTGAAGTGAAGCGTATGAAGAAACTCCATTACGATGGAGTTCTTGAATCACTTGATTTCGAATCACTTGAAAGATGCGAAGCATGTCTGATGGGTAAAATGACTAAGACTCCATTTTCTGGTATGATGGAGCGAGCTACGGACTTATTAGAAATCATACATACCGATGTGTGTAGTCCAATGAGTGTAGAATCGCACGGTGGTTATTGTTATGTTCTTACCTTCACGGATGACTTGAGTAGATATGGGTATATCTATTTCATGAAACATAAGTCCGAAACTTTCGAGAAGTTTAAGGAATTTCAAAGTGAGGTAGAGAATCAACGTAACAAGAAGATTAAATTTCTACGATCTGATCGTGGAGGTGAATATCTAAGTTACGAGTTTGGCGAGCATTTAAATAAATGCGGAATACTTTCACAATTGACACCGCCGGGAACACCACAACATAATGGTGTGTCCGAACATCGTAATCGAACTCTCTTAGATATGGTTCGTTCTATGATGTCACTTACAGATTTACCGCTATCATTTTGGGGTTATGCATTAGAAACAGGCGCATTCACTTTAAATAGGGCACCATCTAAATCCGTTGAAACGACACTGTATGAATTATGGTTTGGGAAGAAACCTAAATTGCTGTTCCTTAAAGTTTGGGGTTGCGAAGCTTATGTAAAGAAGTTACAACCCGACAAGCTTGAACCCAAAGTGGAAAAATGCGTCTTCATAGGATACCCGAAGGAAACTATTGGGTATACCTTCTATCATAGATCCGACGGCAAAATCTTCGTTGCCAAGAATGGATCCTTTCTAGAGAAGGAGTTTCTCTCAAAAGAAGTGACTGGAAGGAAAGTAGAACTCGACGAGGTTGATGAACCTTCTCTCGAACTTGAGAGTAGCGCAGCACCGGAAGTGGTTCCTGTGGTGCCTACACCAATAAGAGAGGAAGCTAATGATATTGATCATGAAACTTCGATTGAAGTTACTACGGAACATCACAGGTCAACAAGAACTCGTACAACTCCTGATTGGTATGATCCCGTTATGAGTGTCATGTTGGTGGACAACACCGATGACCCTATGACATATGAGTAAACGATGATGAGCCCAGATTCCAATAAATGGCAAGAAGCCATGAAATCCGAGATTGGATCCATGTACGAAAACCAAGTATGGACTTTGGTGGACTTACCGGATGGCCGGAAGGCTGTCGAAAACAAATGGATTTTCAAGAAGAAAACATATGATGGTGGTAATGTTACTGTCTATAAAGCTCGACTTGTCGCAAAAGGGTTTCGACAAATTCAAGGAGTTGACTACGATGAGACTTTCTCACCGGTAGCAAAGCTAAAGTCTGTGAGGACTTTGTTAGCAATCGCTGCATATTATGATTATGAGATATGACAAATGGATGTCAAAACGACATTCCTCAATGGAGACATTGATGAAGAGCTGTATATGGTACAACCCAAAGGTTTTGTCGATCCTAAAGATGCTAACAAGGGATGCAAACTTCAACGGTCCATTTATGGATTGAAGCAAGCATCCCGGTGTTGGAATCAACGTTTTGATAAGGTAATCAAAAAATTTGGTTTTATACAAACTTATGGAGAAGCTTGTATTTACAAGAAAGTGAGTGGGAGCTCTGTAGCATTCTTAATACTATATGTACACGACATATTGTTGATTGGGAATGATGTAGACCTTCTTAATAGTGTCAAGGATTATTTGAATAATAGTTTTCAATGAAAGATCTTGGCGAAGCAGCTTACATATTAGGCATAAAGATTTATAGAGATAGATCGAGATGCCTAATATCATTGTCACAGAGTACATATTTGGACAAAGTTCTAAAGAGGTTTGGAATGGAAGATAGCAAGAAAGGGTTCTTGCCCATGTTGCCCAATACGATTTTGAGTAAAACTCAAAGTCCTGCAATGGCAGAAGATAGAGAAAGGATGAGTAAGACTCCCTATGCCTCAGCCATAGGATCTCTTATGTATGCCATGCTATGTACAAGACCCGACATTTCATATGCTATTAGTTTGACTAGCAGATATCAAAGTGATCCAGGAGTGGATCATTGGACAGCGGTCAAAAACATCCTTAAGTACTTGAGAAGAACTAAGGATATGGTTCTTTCTTATGGAGGTGATGAACAGCTTGTTGTTAATGGTTACACCGATGCTAGTTGGAACACCGATCCGGAGGATTCTAAATCTCAATCTGGATACGTATTTACTTTGAATGGTGCAGCAGTTAGCTAGAGGAGTGCAAAGTAAAGCGTTGTGGCGAGATCTTCATCTGAATCGGAATACATAGCTGCTTCGGAGGCTTCACAAGAGGCGATATGGATGAAGGAGTTCATTACAGAGCTCAGTGTGGTTCCAAGTGTGCTGGACCCAATGTCTATCTATTGTGATAACATGGGTGCCATAGCCAATGCGCAAGAACCAAGGTCACACAAGAAGTTGAAGCATATCAAGCTATGTTTTCACGCTATTCGAGAGCATGTCCAAGATGGTGACATAAAGATTTGCAAAGTACACACAGATTTGAATGTGGCGGATCCGTTGACTAAACCTCTCCCAAGGGCAAAGCATGACCAGCACCAGACTGCCATGGGTTTTCGGTATATTACCATGTAATCTATATTAGTTGACTCTAGTGCAAGTGGGAGACTGTTGGAGATATGCCCTAGAGGTAATAATAAAAGTGGTTATTATTATATCTTTGTGTTTATGATAAATGTTTACATTCATGCTATAATAGTATTAACTGGAAACATTAATACTTGTGTGATTTGTAAACTAAACTAGAGTCCCTAGTAAAGCCTCTTTGTAATACTAGCTTGTTGGTTAATAGATGATCATGGTTTCCCGATCATGAACATTGAGATCAACAACATCATATCATTAGGAGAATGGTATGATGGACATACTCCTATAGATAAAGCCTAGCATAAAGATCAAGTCATTTCAATAGTTCGTTTGCTATAAGCTTTCTGATATATAGTAACCTAATTCTTTCGACCATGAGATCATGCTAATCACCATCACCGGAAGGATGCTTTGGTGACATCAAACACCACACCGTAACTGGGTGGCTATAAAGGTGGCATTGAGTGTTCGGAAAGTATGTGTTGAGGCACATGGATCAATAGTGGGATTTGTACATCCATATGACAGATAGATATACTCTGGGCCCTCTCGGTGGAATGTCATCCAATTAGCTTGCTAGCATGTGACTGGCTCACAAGGGATCACATATCACGGGAACGAGAAAAGAGTACTTATCGGTAACGAGGTTGAACTAGGTATGCAGAGATACCGACGATCAAACCTCAGATAAGTAAACTATCGCGTGACAAAGGGAAATTGGTATCGTATGTAAGTGGTTCATTCGATCGCAAAGTTATCGTAGAAATATGTGGGAGCCATATGAATTTCCAGATTCCTCTATTGGTTATTTATTGGAGAAGTGTCTCGGTCATGTCCGCATAATTCACGAACCGTAGGGAGACACACTTAAGGATTCGATGTTGTTTAGTAGATATGGAATGTGTGTAAAGAGACCGAATGTTGTTCGGAGTCTCGGATGGGATCCGGGATATCACGAGGAGATACGGAATGGTCTAGAGAATAAGATTCATATAAGGAAGGTCCAATTCCGGAGTTCGGGAAAGATACCGATGTTTTTATTGTAGAGGTTGTAGAAGGTTCTAGAAGGTTCACCGGACCGTAAGGGGAATGGTCCATGAATGTGTCATGGGTAAGTGGAATGATTGGATCATATCCTAGGTCACTTGGTTTGGGCATTTGCGTGAGATAATTAAAGCTCTAAATTAAAAGTCAAACGGGAGGTTTGAAAAGTCAAACTGGAACAATGGTTTCCTAGTGGAAGAAGGAAAGAGTCCTTCCTTCAATCCAACTTGGGTTTGGGTTTGGACTCAAACTCTCCCCTCCCAAAGCCGCCCCTCTCATAAATAGAGGGGAGGGCTGCCCCAAACAACACAAGAGCCAGCCCTCCCACCCCGTGCGCCGACGCCCTAGGCGCCGCCTCCTCCTCCTCCTCTCCAGCCTTCTAAACCTAGATCGCCGGAAAACCCTAGATCCACCATAACTCGCATCGGCTTAGGCGAAGCCCTACGGGATCTTCCCTCTACTTCTGACACCATGCCGTCGTGCTGCCGGAATCGCGAGGGGAGAACTACAACCTCCGCTACCTGCTGGAACAAGGGAGAGGAAGGTCTTCATCGAGTACCGAACGTGTGACCAACTGCGGAAGCGCTGCCAGAACGCAGCACCGGAAGGATCGTCTACGCGATCTTGAGATCGGCAAGTGTACGACTACATTACCCACGAGAATCTGCTCTCGTTAACCGCTTTGGAATCTTCGAGGGTGAGTGCTTCTATCGACTCGTTGCTACAATATAGTAGATAGATCTTGGCTTGTTTGTGTGCATGCGGTAGAACTTTTTTGTTTTCCATGCTACGAACCCCTATAGTGACTGGCTCACAAAGGATCACATATCGCGGGAACGAGAAAAGAGTACTTATGGGTAACGAGGTTGAACTGGGTATGCAGAGATACCGACGATCAAACCTCGGATAAGTAAACTATCACGAGACAAAGGGAAATTGGTATCGTATGTAAGTGGTTCATTCGATCACAAAGTAATCATAGAAATGTGTGGGAGCCATATGAATTCCCAGATTCCTCTATTGGTTATTGATCGGAGAAGTGTCTCGTCCATATCCGCATAATTCACGAACCGTAGGGAGACCCAGTTAAGGATTCGATGTTGTTTAGTAGATATGGAATGTAAGTAGGGAGACCGAATGTTGTTTGGAGTCTCGGATGGGATCTGGGATATCACGAGGAGATTCAGAATGGTCCGGAGAATAAGATTCATATAAGGAAAGTCCAATTTCGGAGTTTGGGAATGATTCCGATGATTTCATCGGAGAGGTTCTAGAAGGGTCTAGAAGGTTCACCAGACCGGAAGGGGAATGGTTCATGAATGTGTCATGGTTAAGTGGAATGATTGGATCATGTCCTAGGTCACTTGGTTGGGCATTTGCAAGAGAGGAATTAAGCTCCAAATTGCAAGTCAAAAGGCAGGTTTAAAAAGTCAAACTCGAACAATGGTTTCCTAGTGGAAGAAGGAAAGAGTCCTTCCTTCCTTCCAACAAAAAGAGGGAGTTGGGGAAGGATTCAAATGTTGGGGATATGCTATATGGGTATCTTCATAGCATGTCCTCTATCCGGATAACCCGGGTGGCCCACAATTGGTAGCATGGCCCATGGCCTGCTGGACGACCCAGTTAGATGGGTCCAGAAGGGAGGCGCATGCCGGATAAAGGAAGGCTACGGAGGAGTCACCGACATACCTGGAGCCTTGGAGTGCAAGACACGCTAGACTAATTGTAAGCAGTGTAGGACTCTGTTACCTGTCCAGCTAGGACTTTTCCCTATAACACTAGGACCTGACGACTATATAAGTCGGGCCTCTGGGAGCCTTTAGGGCATGATAACTTAGACTTTCTAGTCACCTCGCACAACGAACCAATTCTTGTAACTCGGCGTATTGCCCTTATAGTGATTTATAGCAGGAGTAGGATTCTGCCACCATCGTGGGATCTGAACCTGGGTAAGCTGTGTTACCTCGTACCCGTCAACCGTCCGCCTTCCCCACGTCTCTAAACACGCACTATGAGGACCCCTCCATGGCGTACTCATTGGCAATACCACGACAGTTGGCGCCCACCGTGGGGCAAGAGGCGCTTCAGGCTCTTCAGCGGGCGAGGACCAAGATCTTCAAGGGAATCGGCAAAACCGTAGCCATCGGTCGAGTTCTCTTCTCCAACAACGTTTCGATCGTCCCTCCTGACGAATTCTGGATCCCGACGAAGACGAACCCTTCGCGGTGCTCGATCGTCCCCATCGGAGATATCCACCTCTTCATCGACGAAACCGACTCGGGCACTAGTTCCCTAGGAGTCAGAGGAGCATCAAGACCGGCACAGACCGCCTACGGGCAGGATACGTTTGCGGGAGGATCGATGTCGGATCTCTCCTCGGAGTTTGCCGGCAAATATCGAAAAAATTCAAGGCCCACCCAAACCGCCCCTGTGCAGGATATAATGGTGGAAGATCGCTGCAAGTCCGCCGGCTTCGTCCGTGCGTCTGGACAGCAAAGGTCCAAGTTCGTCGGCGTGGTCACCATCTTCGATCTGGCGCGTTGCGTTCAAAGAGAGGGCGAAAACCCCCGCGATTACCTTGCCAGGTGGCTCCGTATACGGGACGATCTGGCGCACTACCCCAATGATGATGCCATGTATCACTTTGTGGAAGGACTGGACCAAGGTACGCTTCTCCAGCATTCTCTAAGGCGGCAGCAGGCTTCGGGACACCTCACCTTCGAAAGCATGGTGAACACCATCAACAACTACACGGAGGCCGAAGAGGCAGCCCAAACAACGCTTGTGCTCATTGACGGAGCCCCTCCGATTCAGCCACCTCCACCACCGCCTCCCTCCACCATCACCACAGCTGCACCACCGCCTCCAGTCATCGTCCCTGCTGCTGCACCTCCACCCCCCGTCATCGAGGAAGCCCTGGCACCCTCCGACTCTATGATTGACGCACTTTACGCCGACTTCAGTGCAGATTCAGAGGAGATAGATTTCAGCCTGGAGGATCTAGACTCTGCCATGCAGGAGATGGAGGAGGAGTACACATGCGATGAACAGGCCAACAACACCGTCACGCCCCGATAGGTGTTCGTCACCATTGGGACGGCGATGGACGAAGATCTACCCGGACGAGCTCTGCCTATAGCTCTGGACAAGGGGAAGGGACCACGTATTGCTGTCGACAATGATCGCGCAAAGGATATGCCCCCTCCGCCTAACCCATTGCAACAGCCGCAGGAACTCGGCACCGGACCGAGCAACAACAACACCGCAAACCCGCCGCCTCTGGCATCTACTTCTGCTGCTGCCCAGGTTACTCCAGCTGATAGAGTCATGTACGGCAATCTCCTCGTCGAGCCTATGACCGTGGCTCATATTCGCAATGTAGTCCAGCTTGACGAGAAGCGCCAGGAGCTGCTGGAGGAAGCGCAGGCCATCGCGGAGCAAGGTGCAAGGGTAGATCGAGATTTGGCTAACGAGCAGAAGTCAATAGAGAAAGCCAGAGCAATGGAGGCCGAGTAAAAGACTCTGCTGCAGCAGCAGAAGGCCAAGAAAGCTCTGGCTCGCGTCATCAATGATCCTGGTTTGCGGCGAAACCTAGGATGGGCTCCCCCGAAGCCGGCACAAGCCAAGCCATACATTGACAGTGAAGGCAGGCAGGTGATGCCCACTCCTCTCCTCAACCTTGCCGTCGCCAAGACCCTTCTGGAGCAGGATAGATCACCTGAAGCGGTGGACTAGGTCTATGACCTAGTGGCCAATGCGGTGAAACAACAGGAAAAGGCCACCTCTCAGAGGCTCGAGTCTGACCCAACGTTTTGTCAGTCTAGCCAGCACAAGCCGCCAAGGGACAGATCTCCTCTTGATGTCAGGTCTCAGACGGGTTCATCAGAATGAAGACAGAGGGATGCACGTAACTGGAAGGATGTTATCCCCATATCCTCCGACCATGGAGGCAAGGCCCAACCTCGTCGCCCATCGCCACCGCCCCGCTCCCCCGACATCGCGAAGAAACCAAGGCTCACTGTCGTATGGATATGCCCCCACCAAGGCAGAGAGGCATCGTCATCCGCGACAACACGAAGCAGACCCGTCATGACGAAGAGCGCAATCTAGGACACAAGAGCAGGTCGCGCCATGACCCTCCGTGTCCGACAAGCAACCGCGACAAGCGCGAGGCGTCGCAGGAGGGTAACAGAAAGAAAGGTAACCCACTGCCACCTCCGCCTCCATTGGCACCTAGCAGCCACCAAGGCGGAGGAGGCCCGCATTGTTCACGCATCCCATCCCCTGATGTCAAGAAGAAGAAGAAGAAGAAGAGGAAGAAGAGAAGCCCGGAGCCATACGATGCACGTTCGCGTCTGGACAAGATCCACGAGGCCCGGGAAGGACCATACCTGGGACCATGTTGCTTTGGACCTGTAATACGGTCCGAAACTTACCCCAAAGGTTTCCGGATTGACAAGACCATCAAGCCGTATGACGACACAGCCAAGCCAGCTACATGGTTGCAGGACTATGGCAACGCGGTGGAGATCACCGGGGGTAACCCCAACATCGCTTTCAAGTACCTCCCATTGATGTTGGCGGGCACGACCCATCAATGGATTGATGACTTGTCGGAAAGATCCATCTGCAATTGGTTGGACATGCAAGAAGCATTCACCAAGAACTTCGAGGGTACGTACAAGCGTCCATATACTGTTGGCGATCTACAGCGGTGCGTGCAAGAGAAAGACGAGACATATCGCGCCTACCTCTCCTGCTGACTGGATATGAAGAATTCCTGTGCAGGAGTGCACACCCAGACCTCCATGGCCGCCTTCATCGATGGGTTGGAAAGGGGCAAGTTGCTCCGACATAAGCCGAAGCGCTTGCAAGACAATCACCAGCTAGACTTGAACCAAATGATTCAGTTGGCCAGTGAGTTTGCAGCTGTCGACGACGATGCTCGCGGCTCTCTGCTAGCAACGGCCGTTCCAACTCAAGCTCGGAGGAACAGCAGCACCAAGCGTAAAACCGCACCAGAAGAAAAGCAAACCCCCGACATGGTCGCTATGACTTTTGCAGGACGAGGTGATGGCGGACAGCGTGGCAGCTGGTCGTGGGCAGCAGCGAGGCAGTGAAACTACCTCGGCAGTGCTCCGTGTTCCCCAAACCTACGAGGAGTATCGCGATATGCCGTGCCTCATACACCTCGATGTCAGCAGCAAGGCCACCCACACCAATCGACACTGCAAGTTCGTCAACGACCTCAAAGAGGACCCAGAGTCCGTCTACAAGTGAAGTCGGAAGAACAGACCACGAGGAAAGGGCAAGGGGAAGAAGAAGGAGGAGGAGTCCAAAGATTCAAGTGACATGGATGAGGACATTGACCCCAAGCATGCCACCAAGAGCGACGACAAAGGAAAGAACCCCTTCGAGAAGAAGGCGGCAGTTTTCCACACTTTCCTTGGCACCCCCACCGTCCGACAACAGAAGACCTCCATGAGGATACTGATAGCTACTCTACCCCAGTTCCTCAGTTCCTGCGCTGGTCGGAGATTCTAATTAATTGGGACAGGAAGGATCACCCAGACCTCATCCCTACGGAGAACCAATACACCATGGTCATCAACCCCCTGGTTGACGGCAATGAGTTCACCAAATGTATGGTGGATAGTGGAAGCAGCATCAACATCATGTACCTGGATACACTGCAGAAGATGAACTTGACAGAGGCAAACCTAAGGTGGACCAACACCATCTTCCATGGCATAGTTCCTGGTCGGGACGCTCGGTCCCTTGGGTGCATCACACTTCAGGTCGCTTTTGGTGATGTTAATAATTACCGCCAAGAACGCATGACCTTTGAGGTGGTCCCCTTCAAGAGCATGTACCACGTCATATTCGGCCGCGACATATTCCACACCTTCATGGCCAAGCCATGCTTCGTCCACAACAAACTCAAGATACCCGGACCAAACAGTGTCATCACCGTATCCGGAAGCTTTACCAAAGCAAGGGACTGCGAGATTGGAGAAGCAGCCTACGCAGAAGCTGTCCTCTACAACGAAGAATTCAAGGATATCCAGAGCAAGGTCAATGCCTCAGAGATGCCCGTGTCAAAGAAACAGATTTATGACTCCGCCCCAGTATTCAAGGCCGCCATCGAGACCAAGCCGGTGGAACTTGTGGTAGGCGATGCCTCCAAGACCACCGCCATTGGGACGAACCTAGACCCTAAATAGGAAAGCGTGCTCTTCAAGTTCCTCCATGAGAATAGGGACACCTTTGCCTGGCAACCTGCCGACATGAAGGCGTACCTAGGGAACTTGCCGAGCACAGCTTTAATATTGATCCAAAATGTAAACCAGTGAAACAACCTCTATGACGCTTTGGAGATGAGAAGAGATGCGCCATAGGTAAAGAGATAGCTAGGTTACTTAAGGCTAGTTTTATCCGAGAAGTTCTTCACAACCAATGGGTGGCCAATCCTGTACTTGCCCCCAAAAAGGTAACCAAAGAATTAAGAATGTGCGTTGATTACACCGGCTTGAACAAAGCATGTCCCAAAGATCCATTTGCTTTGCCTCGCATTGACCAAGTCATTGACTCGAAGGTTGGCTCGGAGCTTTTGTGTTTTCTCGATGCATACTCAGGATACCACCAGATCAAGATGAGGAAGTCGACCAATTGGCCACTTCGTTCACTACACCCTACAACACGTTTTGCTATGTCACGATGTCCTTTGAGCTGAAAAATGCAGGCGCTACGTACCAGCGGACAACACAACATTGCCTACACGACCAAATTGGTCGGAACGTTCACGCCTACGTGGACGATATAGTGGTGATGTCTAAAAAACCAAACGACTTAATCTCTGACTTAAAAGAAACCTTTGATAATCTCCGGATACACATCATGATGCTTAACCCTAAGAAGTGCGTCTTCGGGGTTCCAGCCGGCAAATAGTTGGGCTTCATCATTTCCAAACGTGGAATCGAGGTCAACCCGGAGAAAATCAAGGCCATCTTAAACATAAATCGTCCGACATGCCTAAAGGACATACAACGACTAACAAGTTGTGTTGCAGCAGTTAGTCGGTTCGTCAGCCGACTTGGAGAGAAGGCTCTGCCGCTGTACAAGTTGCTGAAGAAGGCGGACAAATTCACGTGGACGGACGAAGAAGATGCAGCATTCAAGCAGCTCAAGGAGATTCTTTCCTCAGCGCCTATCCTTGCAGCACCCGAGCCTGGTGAGCCCATGTTAATTTACATGGTTGCCACCAACCGGGTAATCAGCATCGTCGTCGTGGTAGAGCGGAAGGAACCAGGGAATGAGTACGGAGTTCAACAACTAGTTTACTATGTAAGCGAGGTCTTGACGGAGTCCAAGCAGCGTTACCCGCACTACCAAAAGATAGCTTATGGAGTATTCCTTGCTTCTCGGAAGCTGAGGCACTATTTCCAGGAGCACCCCATCACAGTGGTGAGAAAGACTCCACTGTCCGACATCATCAACAACAGCGACGCTACAGGAAGGGTTGCGAAGTGGGGCATTGAACTTGCCGCCTTCGAGATCACCTACAAGAGACGCGACGCTATCAAGTCACAAGCCTTGGCGGATTTTATCATAGATTGGACGGAGATGCCAGATGCTACCCCAATGCCGGAGCCAGAATACTGGGTGATGCACTTTGACAGATCAAAGTTGCTCAATGGCTCGGGGGCTGGTGTACTGCTACAGTCACCAACTGGGGACAAGCTACACTATGTTTTGCAGATCCACTTTGAGGCTACAAACAACATGGCGGAGTATGAAGCACTCATTCACAGATTACGCGTAGCCAAGGATATTGGCATCAAGCGCATAATTTGCTGTGGAGATTCCGACTTGGTTGCCTAGCAGGTGGCTGGCACCTGGAACACGCGGAACCCTATGATGGTGGCATATCGAGACGAAGTGGACGAGATAGCCAAGAGCTTCTTGGGCTACGAGGTTAAGTATGTACCTAGGGAGCAAAATGAGGCGGCTGATCTACTGTCTAAGCTTGGATCAGGGCGCAAACGAATTCCGCCTGGAGTTTTCCTGGAGCATCTACGAACACCATCTGTGAAGGGAGCAGACATCGACAACCCGGATAGATTTGACTCTTTCGTCCACATGGTGACAAAGGTCCCTCCGGCTTGGACAAAACCGTTCATGGAGTATCTTGAACACGGAACTTTGCCTGACGACGAGGTCAAAAGACGACAAATAGTACATCGAGCAAAGGGCTATACCATACTCAATGGACAGCTCTACAAAAGAATCACTAGTAGTGTATACCTTAAGTGTGTTTCCCAGCAAGAAGGTATTGAAATCCTACGCGAAATCCATCTCGGAGATTGCGGGCATCACGCCGCTCCCCGATCTTTGGTCGCTAAAGCCTTCCAGCAAGGATTCTACTGGCTAACCGCGAAGGCGGACGCCGATAAGCTGGTTGAGACATGCATGGGATGCCAGTATTATGCTCGACAACCACATGTTCCTGCTGAAGAATTGTGAACAATACCAATAACTTGGCCATTCACAGTCTGGGGGCTGGACATGGTTGGACCGTTGCAGACGACACCATGTGGGTTTATGCATCTGCTAGTAGCAGTTGATAAATTCACTAAATGGATAGAAGCTAAAGCCATTAGAAAGCTCGATGGGGCAACTGCCCTTAGGTTTGTCCGGGATCTAGTGGTGAGATTTGGTCTCCCACATAGCATAATCACCGACAACGGCAGCAACTTGTCACTCGGATAAGTGGAGGCTTATTGTTGGGAGAAAGGCATCTGACTTGATCTTGCATCTGTGGCACACCCACAGTCCAATGGTCAAGTTGAGCGAGCTAATGGATTAATTCCGCAGGGACTCAAGCCACGTTTTGAGGCACCGCTACATAGAGCAGCTGGAGCCTAGGCAGAGGAATTGCCATCTGTGCTATGGAGTTTACGAACTACACCCAACAGATCCACCGGCTACACCCCTTACTTCATGGTATATGGAGCAGAAGCCATCCTGCCTTCCGACATCCTTCACGATGCACCAAGAGTTGCCGCCTACGACGAAGATGATGCTGAAGAATCCAGACGCTTAGATGTGGACCTTCTCGAGGAAGAGCGCGTTTTGGCATGCCAAAGATCCTCCATCTACCAACAGAAGCTACACAACTACCATAGTCACCGCGTTCAGCATCGCTCGTTTAAAGAGGGGGATCTAGAGCTCCGACTTAAGCAGAAGAAGTCACACAAATCATCCCCGCCATGGGAAGGACCGTTCATCATAAGCAAGACGCTGATCAATGGGTCTTACTACCTTGTTGACAATCGTGAACTGAAGGATAGACCCAACGAAGATCATAAGCATAAGCGACGTGACCCGGATGATGACTACCCAGAGCTTGATCGGCCATGGAACATAGCACAACTACGTCCTTTCTACACTTAGAATTTTTTATCTATTGTGTACCTCTTATATGATCAATGAAATAAAGCTCTCTGGTTCGCTCATATTTCTGAGTCTTTTACCTCCTTTAGTGTTCATTTTTGGATCGTATAAAACCTTTATGCACAAGCTTTGCGATTTCACTTGTGAAAATTCCGCCTACGGGCGTTAGCTTAAGTTTTCTGGTCTACACGTTCTTTGTCGTTTTTATGTGGATTCTGGAGTAGTGACTTTCGACACGTATTGTCAGTGATTTTGTGCTTAGGTTATTGATGGTGCCATTGGGCATCATCGCCTGAGCGCATGGTTTCGACAACAAGTCTTCCAACTCACGAAAAGTCAAGCATAAAAACCAGAGTAATAGATAAGGCAACACTTGCTTAAAAAATATATACATGCCGGAACCAGTTCTTGAGTAGCAGGAAATAACAACCATTGTTTTCCGCCTTAAGTTAACACGTAGTTTTTTCCGCATACAAATTATAGAGGAAACAAATATTACATAATTATTTTTCATTCCTCTGGCAGGCGACTTGGACGCATCATCGTCAGCAGCAGGAGAGTCACCTTCCTCGAAGTCGGCAGTGTTGAGGGACTGGATATTGCCTTCAATGGTTTTCATGGGCACAAAGACGTTAGGGTCGACCAACTCGGCGACTCTGGTAAAAACCCGCGAGCGATGCCAGGATAGCTTCATGATCTATCTTTTGGCCTTCGTCGTCTACGTCGGGGATACCAGAGGTCACCGTGTCGATGTCGGCATTTTCGTAGTGTGCCTTGACCATTGACAGTGCCATCCTGGCGCCAGCCTGTGTACACGAAGCTTTCCAGCTTGAGATACGCTTGGGGGCTCGGCGCAGGATCTCCGAGAACTTTGCCACAGAGTCCACCACCTTGATGTTAATCTGGAGGGGCTTGGCTATCTCCTTGGTCTGCTTGATGACGGTGTTGATAAAGTTGCCGGCAAGAACCATGCATTCCTTTGGCGGAGGAGGCGATCGGGTTAAACCCATAGGAGCTGCAAAATTCCGACAAAGGAACGCATGAGTTCAATAACACAAAAATTCAGAGTATCTAGCTTACAGAAGTACAAGGCGGAGAATCACTTACTGAAGATGCTAATCTCAGCCTGCTGGATAGTTTCCGCCATGGAGTCCCGTTCTTGTCGGAGGATCCTGTATGCGTCCAGATAGCACTGATTTTGCTCATCAGCAGCTTTCTTCTGCTCTTTCAGGATCGCGATTTCCTCCTTCAAGCGATTCATCTCCTCGTGGGTGGAGTCCTGCAGGACTTTCATTGAGTCCTCATGCATCTTCAGCATATTCTTTCTCTCCTGCTTAAGGATTTTGTTTTTGCTATCCAGCTGCTGAATATCCTTGGATTGCTTAACAATATCCTTAGCCTTGGAAATGGCTTCTGCAAGTCTGATAAAGAACAGTGCACAGTGAGTACCTGGAGAATGTTGGCACAAGACCAAGACGGAATACGAAAAAGAAAGGAAAAACAGACGCTTGCTCTTGGTAATTTGTTCCTTCAAGAAGGCAGATTTACCCTTTTCGGCTTCCAAGTCCGCGCGCATCTTCTAGTACTTGTCATTGGCCACGCCTCTCCGAGCATTTTCATTCTGTGGAAAGAGGAAAGTTAACGTTGTTCAGTCTACTTGGAGGATCTAGCCGGAAAATTTCCACCTATAAGATCGGGGGCTACAGCGAGAGTTTTTTAACTTAGCAATATGCTTATTCTTTCTTTAAGCATCTAGTCGGAACTAATTCAATTTTCGATTAGAAGCTTGGGGGATACAGTATAAAGTTTTTTAACTCAGTCATCTGCTTCGTTTCTCTTTAAGCATCTAGTCGGAACTAAAGTTACAACTAGAAGCTTGGGGGCTACAGTATCGAAATTTACAAACACTGCGTATGCTACTCTGAAAGCATCTAGTCGGAATAATTCATTCAAACTATATGCTTGGGGGCTGCAGTGAGAGGTTTCCTAGCTTAGTCACTCTTAGAGCATTCAGATGCAAAGACCTATGGTTTTCCGTCTAAATCCTCGGGGGCTACAGAGAGATACTCATATCAAAAACAAAAGGCAAATAAAACTTACAAGTGCGATGATCTTGAGGTTTGTAGCACTCTCAACAAGCAACTTGCTGAAGGATAAACTGTTTCCTTGCAAGATTTCTGCTTGCCGAAGAAGCTCCTCAAGACCGCATGTTGGAGATGTCGGTGTAGCACCAGGAACCACAACGGAGCTACCCGGGGTAAGTACCGGGTAGACTATCTTCGGGAACTCTATGACTTTCTTGGGTGCGGAGGCGCCGCCTTCGGCAGACATACCACCCTCCACCATCGCCTTACCGCTACCGATGGCATCCTTAGCCGGAGCTTCAGCCATTTGGTTTGTGGCACTTTCTTGCGTTGCCTGCTTGCCGACAACGGCAAGCTCCATGGAGGCACCTGAGTCCACTTCCATGGCGGAAGGGCCAGATGATTCTTTGGCCTGTGAGCTTGTCGGACCGGGTGTGGGCTGGACGCTAGGAGTGACAGGGGCGATGGCGGGAGATGCGTGGGGAGACATGTGACGATGCAACATATCCTTAATGTTTTTAGAAGCCCCGAAAGTTTTGGAGGTCTTCTTCAAACTGTTAGTGTCCTTCTTCCTAAAACGTGCAAAAAGTATAAGTACAGGAATAAGACAAGCAATGGACAATGTCGGAGAGAAAGAAGCTTACACAAGAGGGGGTGCTTTGGCAAAGGGGATCCCGGTAACCTTTCTTTTCTCCGCCTCCAGGGCGGCGGTAGTCTTCTTGGAGGCTCCACCATCCGCCTTCTTCTTCTTGCCTCTGTCGACATCGCCAGAGGTGGAGCTCTTCCGCTTTTGCGCCAACAGTACATCATCGTCGGACACGACGGTGACTTCCTTCATCTTTGGATCATAGATTTGGATAGCCATGCTATCCTCATCTAGATCGCTAAGCTGTTAAGTGAAAACCCAAAGTGTTAGATGAAATGATAATGGCTAGACGGAAGAACTGGGGTATATGTCATACACGGAAAATAAACATCATACCTTTGGGCACTTGCTCTCTATGAACATGTCATAGGTGATGGTGAAGCCACGCTTCCTATCCTTCACTTTGACGATGTCCTTAAGGCAGAGCTTGATGGAGTCGCTCGAGAAGTTATCCTCGGAGATGCGGAGGCTATCCTTCCTATCCTTGGTATACTCGTGCATCAACTTCAAACGGTGCTGCAGAGGCTGGATCCGCCTGACAAACCAGCACATGGCCAGGTCCAATCCGGTCAGACCTGTCTCTACGAACCACTCTATCCGCCTTATAGCGCGGGAAGCATCGATGTCGGAGGGAAGGGAGGCCTGGGATCTCCATGTTGAGGCTTCGGCGGCAGCTCCATCGACAAAGTCCGGATACGTTGCTTCTCGGTCGGCTAGAGGGATATCTGGGCTGTAGGAGTACGGCTGTTGCCAGTTTTTACAAGACTCATGGCCGACGATGTCGAGGAACCGTCGGCCAGGCCGGATCTTGAAACTAATAGTGCCACATTTCTTGAGCTCGTCCTTGCCGGCTCTGGCTTCACGCTTGACGGTGAAAAAGTATATAAAGAGATCTAGCCTAGGCCTAATCCCTAAGTAACCCTCGCAAAGCACCGCGTAGTTTCTAAGCGTGAGGATGCTATTGGGGGAGAGGTTCTGAGGCTGTACTCGGTAATGGTTGAGGACAGCTAGGAAGAAATTGGGGATGGGCAGGGAGACGTCACGTACCATTTGGGCTTTGAGGTGCACCTTCTCTTTGGCTTGGGAAAAGGGGTGACCTCGCCGGCCGGAGCCGCCCGCCAGGCGAGCCCCTCCATCGTAGGGAGGTAGCCCTCAATGATCAACTCCTTGATGTCGCGGTCCGTAATATCCGAACCGCGCTAGTCCCCCTTGTGGGAGTTGTTTTCTCCTCTAGCAGCTCCTGCGCCGCTGAGTTGTGGTCGCCGTCGGTGGATTCGACCACCGCGGATTTGGGAATCACCAGGCCCTCTGGGGGCACGATGATGGTGCTCGCCGGTGTCGCCGCGGCATCACCTGACGCCGTCATGGAGGGGGCGGAACTGCTGCTGGCCATTGGAAGGTTAAATTGGTGACTGGGAAAGGTCGAGGAGCTAGAATTTTTGCACGGTGCGTGGAGAGCTCGAGGAGGCGCTCGCTGGAGGAAGAAGATGATGCAGAGGATAATGAGGTGAAAAGTAAAATTTCCACTGCTGTTACTATTTATAACCTCCGGCATCAAGATTCGTGCAACATGATCGAACGGTTGTCGCTTGGGCGACGTGTGCAAGGGCGTACGCGGAAATTTCGCCATGTTGCCAACCGTCGCCGCCAACGGTTCGTATCGCTCGCGCGAGAAAAATGGACATGATTGCGTTCTCTGCATGTGTGAGTTACGAGGCGTTGCTGACCTATGTCTATGTCGCCCTAGCTGTAATTGGCAGATGAACCATCACATCGGAATATTCCGGCATGGATGGATCCAGTCCGGCTACAGAAGAGTACGATAGAAGATTCAACAATTCACCGACTTACAAGTTGAAGACGGAGAAAACCTTGCAGGGTTCTTTGGGAGGACTACAAGATATTGCTTGACAATTTGCCGACATCCATCTAGACGGAGCATTCAACGTGAAGAGGCAAGACGGCGCAAGATCTCGGAGTTCTCCGGGGCTACTGTTGGGTATATGCTATATGGGTATCCTCATAGCATGTCCTCCATCCGGATAACCCGAGTGGCCCACAGTTGGTAGAATGGCTCATGGCCTGCCGGGCGGCTCAGTTAGATGGATCCAGAAGGGAGGCCCATGCCGGATAAAGGAAGGCTATGTAGGAGTCACCGACGTACCCGGAGCCTTGGAGTGCAAGACACGCTAGACTAATTGTAAGCAGTGTAGGACTCTGTAACCTGTCCGGCTAGGACTTTTCCCTATAACCCTAGGACCTGACAACTATATAAGTCGGGCCTATGGGAGCCTTTAGGGCACGATAACTTAGACTTTCTAGTCACCTCGCACAGCGAACCAATCCCTGTAACTCGGTGTATTGCCCTTATAGTGATTTATAGCAGGAGTAGGATTCTGCCACCATCGTGGGATCTAAACCTGGGTAAGCTGTGTTACCTCGTACCCGTCAACCATCCGCCTTCCCCCACGTCTCTAAACACGCACTGTGAGGACCCCTCCATGGTGTACTCGTCGGCAATACCACGACATCAAACTCCCCTCTCCCAAGCTGCCCTCCCTCTCATAAATAGAGGGGAGGGGCTGCCCCAAGAGATCACAACAAGCCCTCCCCACCAAGCGCCGCCGCCGCCCCCCACACCGCCGCACGCCGCTGCAGCCGCCGTCTTGTCGCCGTCTCCCTAGCCGCTGCCGACTCCACCTCCTCCTCTCCAGCCCTCTAAATCTAGATCGCCGGAAACCCTAGATCCACCATAACCCGCTCCGGCTTAGGCGAAGCCCTGCAGGATTTTCCCTCTACTTCTGACACCACATCGTCGTGCTGCTGGAATCGCGAGGGGAGAACTACAACCTCCGCTGCCTGCTGGAACAAGGGAGAGGAAGGTCTTCATCGAGTACCGAACGTGTGACCGACTGCGGAAGCGCTGCCGGAACGCAGCGCCGGAAGGATCGTCTACGCGATCTTGAGATCGGCAAGTTTATGACTACATCATCCATGATAATCTGCTCTCCATAACCGCTTTGGAATCTTCGAGGGTGAGTACTCTAATCGATTTGTTGCTACAATCTAGTAGATAGATCTTGGCTTGTTTGTGTGCATGCGGTAGAAATTTTTGTTTTCCATGCTACGAACCCCTACATTATTTGCTACTCAAACAAATCTAGACACCCTATTGTCGTGGTGTGGAACACGGCGGTACCATCTGATGGGGTTCGTTGCATAGAAAACATTGTTTTCCTACGATAGCAACTGCCAAGATCGAATCTAGACGACACTTGTAACTGTTTTAGAAGGACTAACCCTTGAAAACTGTAAGAAGGATAACGTTTCCGTAAACAAACATGGTCGTAGTAGATGTACACGACTGTCCTCAAGGAAGTGCAGACGATCAGTGCCACAAAGGGGGCAACGTCTTCGTAATCGGTAACACATACGGTGTGCCGACGACTTTTGTCCCTTGCTCCACCAGGCAACGAAAGTACAGCAGCACTACGACATGGTAGTGATGGTGGTGGGAAGATCTTGAATAGGGCTTCGCCTATGCACTGTGCTCGTTGCAATGGACAAGGCTAGCAAGGGGAGGAAGATGCCAACCAAAAGGCATATAAGAAGGAGATGGAATGAGTGAGGAAGAGAGGAGGAGGGCGGGCCTTTTTTATAGGTGAGGTAGAATCCCCAAGGGCCATGGCGTGGCAACCATGGTGGTTCCCCCACCTCTCCTCCATTTATGTGTGTGGACTCTCCACTCACAAAAATTCATCTCCGTTTTCTTTCATTTATTCTCCACTCAAAAATCAAGAGTCTCTCCATTAAAACAAATTTTAATTCACTTGATTTAATGTCACTCATTTAATGAAAACTTCATTTAATGAACACATTAAAAATTCAACCCCTTGCAATATTTCGATACACCGAAACTATTCCGGCAGATTCGTCAGAACAATTCCAATCCACTCAAATGCATCGAATTACCTTAAGTGTGTCTCCCTAAGACAAAATATTTTCCATTTTTATTAATTAAGAAGGAATTTTGTAGAGATGTTAAAAACCCAATATTAGCAGTAGCAAATATCCAAAAGAAACACAAGCCTACTCTCGCGACATTATATTACACAAATCCTTTGCACCGGCAAGGCACCACAAGGACACCTCAATTTTAATTTTGGAGACTAGCATTGTTGATGGTTATGCTTGATTGCTGCTAGCATTGTTGATGGTGATGCTTGATTGCTGAAGACGTGGGCTTTTAGTTTCTTCCAAATTTCCTATGAGACTAACATTGCAAGCAAAGCCATGGCTTTACTTGACCCTCCTCTTTTGTCGATTCCTAGCGTCCACCGATCCTTGAACAAATTTATAGCATGACAATCCCTTGGCTGAACATCATGAAGGCCTAGCCAAACTTTCAAATCTCTCCAAACCTGGGTAGTGAACTGGCATTGAAACAAAAGGTGGGCGGCCATTTCTTGCAATTGCTTACAAAGATTAGATAACCCACAAGTTGGACGCCCTCTTTTTTGAAGTCTATATGCTTTCCAAATATGGTTTTGAATGATGAACCAAGCAAAGATTTTGCATTTGGGAGGTTCCCAAGGATTCCACGCGAACTTAGGCATGGTGCAGGTTACGAGGCCTTGCAATTGCATCTTATATGCCGACCGAGCCGAGTAACACCCATTATTTGTGAGCTTCCAAGTTACTGAGTCCAGGACATCATTGTTTAAATAGGTACTTTGGAGCATCTCCCAAAGCCTTTAGAATGTGGTCAATAGAGAGGCCCTTGATGTGGCTCGATCACTTCAGAGCCTGTTGGGAAACCCCAAGAGCAAGGTATGATGATGAGTACAGCAGCAAGTTTTCCCTCAGTTGTGAAACCAAGGTTATCGAACTAGTAGGAGAAAGGAAACCGCTCCCAAGGTGTTGCTGGCAACGTGGAACCTACACAACACAACCACAATACTTTGTCCCAACTTACAGTGAGGTTGTTAAGCTCACCGGTTTGCTGAAAATAAGGATTAAACGTATAGTGTGGAAGAAAGTAATTGCTTGTAGTAATTGCAAATATAAATAGAAGACAGTAGATTGAATATTAGTGGGAAGGAATGGATCGGGATCCACAATTCACTAGAGGTGTTTCTCCATAAGATAAATAGCATTGTTGGGTGAACAAATTACATTTGGGTAATTGACAGATTGATAATGCATAACAATGCATGTACATGTCATGATGATCGCTATGAGATTCATTTGGGCATTACAACATAATACATAGACCGTAATCCAACTTCATCTATGACTAAAAATCCACCTTCAGGTTATCATTCGAACCCCTTCTGTTATTAAGTTGCAAGCAACAGATAATTGCATTAAGCAATGTGTGTAAAGTAAACAATATAATTGCACTTGGACAAAGGATTGTTGTTTTCTCCCTAGTAGCAACAACACATCTACAACCTTAGAAGTTTCTATCACTCCCCCAGATTACTAGAGACATGAACCTACTATCGAGCATAAATACTCCCTCTTGGAGTCACAAGCAAATACTTGTCCAGAGTAGCTACTAGCAACGGAGAGCATGCAAGATCACAAAACAACATAGACATGATAGAATCAATAATAAATCTTGACATAGTACTCAATATCCATCGGATCCCAACAAACACAACATATAGGATTACAAATAGATGATCTTGATCATGATATACATCTCACAAGATCTAAACATGATAGCACAAAGAGGAGAAACAACTATCTAGCTACTGCTATGGACCCATAGTCCAAGGATGAACTACTCACGCATCACTCCGAAGGCTGGCATGGTGATGAAGAAGGCCTCCAAGATGATCTCCTCTCTCCGGCAGGGTGCCAGGAAGAGCTTCGGATCCCTCCCGATCTAGGGACGTTGGTGGCGGCGGCTATGGACTTTTTCGTGGATTTCTGATCGGGTACTTAGGGTTTCTGCCTCGGGGGGTTTATATAGGCGAAGGGGCAAGGTCGGTGGATGCCCGAGGGGCCCACACCATGTCCAGGTGAGGCCCAGGGGGCCCGCACCTAGGGGTGGTTTGGCCACCTCGGTGCCCTCCCCCATCTCTGCTTTGGACTCCGTCTTGTCGGAAAAAATAGGAACTTCGGCTTTTGTTTCGTCCAATTCTGAGAATATTTCTTTACTAGCTTTTCTGAAACCAAAAACATCAGAAAACAGGAACTGACACTATGGCATCTTGTTAATAGGTTAGTTCTAGGAAATGTATAAAAATGCCTCAAAGTGTAAACAAAACATAAGATAGTTGGTACAAAATAAGCATGGCGCATCAAAAATTATAGATACGTTTACGACGTATCAAGCATCCCCAAGCTTAACTCCTGCTCGTAATCGAGTAGGTAAGTGATAAAAAGAATTTTTGAGGTGACATGCATCATCACAATCTTGATCAAGATATTGTAAAGCATTGATAGCTCGGATCAAAGTACTCTAACATAAGCATGAAAGATATATTTCTAACAATAAGACATAGAAACTATGTTGCAACATGAAAGGTTACACAAACAAAAGATCATGAATAACAATGCATTGAAAGACATTTGTTTGTTTCGCAAATATAAAACATAGAAAGAGTGGTAATTAGCTTGTCCTTCATGGAATAGCAAAACATAAATGCATAGGACACCTTCAAAGTTCATAAGGGTGACTAGATATAAATAATTTAAGAACAAACAATACCATAATTATGAATCAATCAACAAGTTTTGGAATAATGCACATTGAACTAAGAATGACAACTATGCTCTCTTAATTGGTGCATAAAGATAGAAGATGGAGACTCAAGAAAAAGTAAAAAGAAAGAAGGGTCCTTCGCAGAGGGGAGCAGGGATTTCAAGTTTCATAAAGACCTTCCAAAAATTATGGTACTTATTAGCTTTCAGCTCTCATTGCCCCTATCATTGGAATCTTGAGCTAGTTAAGGTTAAAGTGACACAAATATGAGTATATGATTGACAAATCACAAGTTGAAAATCACATGCCCCTTGCGTACGAGTACCGAACCTCGTGCTGCTCAACTTTGGTCACAAGCAAGTTCTTGTCATTGTAAGTATATGTTTATCATAGAGAACCGCCAACGGGGTACTCCTTTCCCCATGACACAGAAGCTATCCCATATCAAAATTACAAGGCAACAGACAATGAGCATCTCAGCAATCTTTTTATTTGCTATTTGCATAGGTTTTTATTGAGGATGCTTCACAAAATGCTCATTATGGTTATGCTGCAAGTTTCCACCATGATTGGGCATGGCTTAGGGTAGTTGCCCAGGCGTTTCTCTAACACATATACAAACTCCATGGACTTACAAGCTCCCCTTTTATTTCACACCGTCGGGATCTATAAACAAAATAACATGATATCAACTAAATAGAATAAGTGCAATGTTGAAAGCGTTCCCCATGACATCATGGTTCTACTAATTCCCAACTTATAATGTGCAAGCATATAAGCAACATAGATGGGCACAATGGTTCAAGTTTATTAAGTGTAAGAAACTAAAGTGTGCCATCAACTTCGTGAGGGCTTTAATCACTAATTTTCACATAACAAAAATTTAATTTGGAAGATAGATAAACACATGAATATACTTGGAATGGTGTAACACACCACGTATAGGAATTTATGGTGGACTCTTTGGAATAACTTGGTTTCTTGGGAGTTGGATGCACGAGTAGAGCTCATACTCAGTACAGGTGGAGGCTAGCAAAATACTGGGAGCGACCAACTAAGAGACAATAATGGACATAATCATGCAGAGCGACAAAACATTATTAATTAAAGCATAAAGTGATATCACAAGTCAAAAAATAAATGATAATAGAAGCTAAGGTGACTGGTTCATAGTCATAACAAGGTGTAAGCATTTACCAAGTCAACCCAAATAAAGCATCAAAGGAGAATACCATAATATTATGGTTTTGTATGCTAAAACAACGCATGATTCTTTCAAGGCACATTAAGCAATCTCAATTGTTTGAAACAAGTCATGCTACACAATAATCACTAAGCATATGGTCAAAGCAACATCTAACATGACATGATAAATACCAAGCCACATTCAAAACAAGCTTCCTTTTGTACCACTATAAGCATGAAACATTCTACTCTTTTCCAACACCAATCAACTTATTTGAAACAACTCACAAAGATAATAATCAATAAAGACCAGAGAGTTTGTATCACCTAACTACAAATAAGAACTAAAAAGTTCTAAGCAAAAAGCATAAGGAAACTAAAGCTAAATGCAGTGCTAGCAAAAGAGAACACTCACAAAACAATAAGAGTGAAAACTAGAGTGTTCTAGGCAATGAAGAACTAGGTGTGACTTCTCTAAAATAGGTGTGTTGGGTTCTGGCCAACTTATTACAGAAAAAAAAACTAAAAACAAAACAAAGACGCTCCAAGAACAATATATAGTGCATGAAGCAAAAGATAAAGTGTTTTGAAAGAAAACCTGAGATTTTTATTGATGAAGAAGGGGATGCCTTGGGCATCCCCAAGCTTTGACACTTGTACTTCTTGAATATTTCTTGGGGTGACACGGGTGGCATCCCCAAGCTTGAGATTTTGCCCATACTTCATCTCATCACATCATTCTCTCCCTACACTTGAAAACTTCCTTCATACAAAACATCACACAATCTTTATTAGCAACATTAGTGTATTTAAGATAATAAACCTATGGGTTTAGTTTCAACTCAAGTAAATCTTCCATTAAAACATAAGCTACCATATTAACTCCTTTTAATATCTCAAGTGATCAAAGAGAACTCAAAAAGGAACCGATTAAGAGGAAAATGCAAATAATGGCAGAAATCTGTCAAAATAGACCAGCAGGTAAAGACCGATTTTTTCGAAAAATCTTTTGTTGCTCAAATTTAAAAGTGCAAAACTAACAAAAGTTGGGTAAATAACAAGGGCACGCACACAAACGATTACAGCTAAATCGGACATACTGGGATTTTTCACGATTTTTTATAGTGAAGCACATAAATCTGTTCCGGGACAGCAACTTCCCCAAATCTTACTTTCCTCTCATTAGATGTTATTCTTGGCACAAAAACCAAACAAAAAGGATAAGGAGAGGTTATTACAGAAGCAATACCTTCCAAGACTCAACAAAAGAAGAACTTACTGAATTAAAAATTGGGTTATCTCCCAAGAGTGCTTTTCTTTAACGCCTTTCAGCTAGGCACAGAAAGCAAGAATCAAGTATTTTCAAATGAAGAAACATTAACATCAATTATTTCCTTTATAATAGGGCTTTTCTTAATAGGTACCTTAGGTGAAGATGATTCAACATGTAAATCACTCTTAGTTTCACTAAAAGTTTTATCAATTTTAAGCTCATTAAGGGATTTTGGTGTAGGCACCTTTGGAACATACACAAATTTTTGCTCTTTTCCTACAAAAGATTTCTCTCTTTTCAACTTAAGGGAAGAAAAAGTTAAACTTAGAGTTTCCATAACCTCATCTAGTTTACTAATTCTAAGATTTTGATCATGAACAATGCTAGCCTCTATAACAGTGATACTTCTATTGATACTTTCTATTGTTTCATTAACTTGGCTAGTGTTATCAAGGAGCTTTGGAAAACTTTTCTCTATGGAGATCAATTTTTTTATAACTTCTTCCAAGGTGATTTAAGTTTGAATGACATTAATAGGTGTGCTCCTACTAAAATTTCAATTAAATTGCATGCTTCCAAAGCAGGAGTGCCCAGAAAATTACCCCTATGAGAGTATATAGAACATACCTATTCCAACCAGATATGCCAACATAAAAAATTCTAAGAAGGATTGTGGTAGAATATTTTTTAGTACATCTATGATGAGCATTACTTATTCTATACCAAGCATCTTTCAGACTTTCTCCTCCTGGTTGCTTAAAGGAACGAACCTCTACTTCAGGAATACTCATTTTTTTTAGGATTAAAGTGAACCAACAAAAATAACAGCTAAAGTAGGAACTAATTTTTTTGTTTTTTTGATAAAAATAAGTAAAACAAACAAACAAAAATAAACTAAGCAAAACAGAAACAAAGTAAACAGATTGGTTGTGAGAGACTCCCCTTGCAAAAGAAGCCCTATACTCCCGACAACGACGCCAGGAATTCTTGATGTGGCTCGGTCACTTCAGAGCCTGTTGGGAAACCCCAATAGCAAGGTCTGATGAG
Organism: Avena sativa; assembly: GCA_916181665.1. Taxonomy (NCBI): domain Eukaryota; kingdom Viridiplantae; phylum Streptophyta; class Magnoliopsida; order Poales; family Poaceae; genus Avena; species Avena sativa. The sequence goes on from OV702297.1 coordinate 412,061,865, forward strand.
CATAGCCGCAAGTTTTCCCTCAATTATGAAACCAAGGTTATCAAACCCGTAGGAGAAAGGAAAGCGCTCCCAAGGTGTTGCTAGCAACATGGAACCTGCATAACACAATACATTGTCCCAACTTACAGTGAGGTTGTCAAGCTCACCGGTTTGCTAGAAACAAAGGATTAAACATATCGTGTGGAAGAAAGTAATTGCTTGTAGTAATTGCAGAAAGTAAATAGTAGACAGTAGATTGAATATCAGTGGTAAGGAATGGACCGGGGTCCACAGTTCACTAGAGGTGTTTCTCCATAAGATAAATAGCATGTTGGGTAAACAAATTACAGTCGGGCAATTGATAGATTGAGAATGCATAACAATGCATGTACATGTCATGATGATTGCTATGAGATTCGTTTGGGCATTACAACATAATACATAGACCGTAATCCAACTGCATCTATGACTAATAATCCAGCTTCAGGTTATCATCAGAAACCCTTCTAGTATTAAGTTGCAAGCAACAGATAATTGCATTAAGCAAAGTGTGTAAAGTAAACAATACAATTGCCCTTGGACAAATGATTGTTGTTTTCTCCCTAGTAGCAATAGCACATCTACAACCATAGAGGTTTCTATCACTCTCCCCAGATTACTAGAGGCATGAACCTACTATCGAGCATAAATACTCCCTCTTGGAGTCATGATGCGGCTCAGATCACTATAGAGCTTCGTTGGGAAACCCCAAGAGAAAGGTATGATGAGCACAACAGTAAGTCTTCCCTCAATTAGAAACCAAGGTTATCAAACCAGTAGGACGAAGGAAACGACCCCAAGGTGTTGCTAACAACTTGGAACCCGCACAACACAAATTCAAGACTTTGCCCCCAATGAACAGTGAGGTTGTCAATCTCACCGGTTTGCTAAAAACAAAGGATTAAACATATGGTGTGGAAGGTAATGGTAGCTTGCAGAAAGTAAACATTAACAGTGGATGGTGTATCAATCGTAAAGATTGGACCGAGGTCCACAGTTCACTAGAGGTGTTCTCCTTAAGATAAACAACACAACATGCTGGGTAAACAAATTACAGCGGGGCAATTGACAGGACAGAGCAAGGCATAACAATGCAATACTAGACATTGATGATCCTATGAGATTTGATTGGGCATTACAACAATATACATAGACCGCCATCCAACTGCATCTATGACTAGTAATCCACCTTCAGGTTATCATCCGAACTCCCTCCAGTATTAAGTTGCAAGCAACGGATAACCGCTTTAAGAATGTGTGTAAAGTAAACAATACAATTGTTCCATGAACAAAAGATTGTTGTTTTCTCCCTAGTAGCAACATCACATCTACAACCTTAGAGATTTCTGTCACTTCCCCGGATTCAATAGAGGCATGAACCCACTATCGAGCATAAATACTCCCTCTTGGAGTCACTAGCATCTACTTGGACAAGATAGCTACTAGAAATGGAGAGCATGCAAGATCTCAAAAAACACATATATGATAGAATCAATAAGATAGAATCATTAATAAATCTGACATAGTAATCTCAATATCCATAGGATCCCCGCAGAGACAACATGCATGATTACAAATAGATGATCTTGATCATGAACGAAGCTCACAAGATCTAAACATGATAGCACAAAGGAGGAGAAACAACCATCTAGCTACTGTATGGACCCATAGTACAAGGTGTAACTACTCACGCATCATACCGGAGGCTGGCATGGTGATGAAGAAGGCCTCCGGGATGATCTCACCCCTCCGACAGGGTGTCGGGAAGAGCTTCAGATCCCCCCGATCTAGGGATGATGGTGGCGGCTGCTATAGACTGTTTCATGGAGATCTGGTCGGGTACTTGGGGTTTTGGCATCGGGGGGATTATATAGACGAAGAGGAGAGGCAGGATGGCGGCTAGGGGGCCCACACCCTGCCCAGGCATGTCCCAGGGTGGGCCCGTGCGTGGGGGGTGTGGCCACCCTATGGCTCCCCTCTGGTCTCCCTTCGGTCTCTGTGTTCGTCTCGGTGAAATATTGACTTTGGGTTTTGTCCCGTCCAATTCCGAGAATATTTCCTTACTAGCTTTTCTGAAAGCAAAAACAACAGCAAACAGGCAACTGACACTATGGAATCTTGTTAATAGGTTAGTCCCAGAAAATGTATAAAAATACGTCAAAGTGTAGACAAAGCATAGCAAAGTGGATACTAAACAAGCATGGAACATCAAAAATTATAGATACGTTTACGACGTATCAAGCATCCCCAAGCTTAACTTCTGCTCGCCCTTGAGTAGGTAAGTGATAAAAAGAATAATTCTTGAGGTGACATGCACCATCACAATCAAGACCAAACCATTTGCAAGCATTGAAAGCTGGGATCAAAAGACTCTAAACATGAGCATGAAAGATGAAGTTCTAACAATAAGACAAAGTAACTATGCTGCAACATGAAAAGATACAAACAAAGATTCATGAATAACAATGCATTGAAAGACGTTTATTTGTTTCACATATAGAAAACATAGCATAGTGGCATTCAGCTTGTCCCTCATAGAGTAGCAAAACATAAATGCATAGGACACCTTCAGAGTTCATAAGGGTGACTAGATACAAATAGTTCAAGAATAAGCAATATCAACAATATGAATCAATCAATAAGTTTTGGGACAATGCACATAGAACTAAGAATGGCAACTATGCTCTCTTAATTGGTTCCTAAGGATAGAAGGCGGAGACTCAATATAAAAGTGGAAGAAAGGCCCTTCAAAGGGAAGCAGGGATTTCAAGTTTCATAAAGAGCTTCCAAAAATTATGGTACTTGTTAGCTTTCAGGTCTCATTGCCCCTATCATAAGCATCTTGAAGTGATTAAGGTTAAATGGAACAAAATATGGAGTATATGCTTGACAAAGTATAAGTTAGCAATCTCATGTCCCTTGAGTACGAGGACCGTTCCACATGCTACTCAACTTTAGTCACCGGTAAGTTATTTTCATAGTAAGTATATGTGTATCATAAAGAACCGCCAATGGGGTACCGCTTGCCCCGTGATATAGGAGTTATCCCATATCAAAGTAATAAGGCAAGCAGACAATGAGCATCTTACCAATCTTCTTATTTACCATGGGAAAATGGTGCTTTTTCTCTCTTTCTTATTTTCTCATCTCTTTTTTTTTCTTTTTCTCAATCTATTTTTTTATAAGAAGAATGATTCATAGATTGCTCACTATGGTGATGCTGCAAGTTTCCACCATGATTATGCATGGCTTAGGCTAGCGGCACAGGCGTTTCTCTAACACACATACATAACTCCATGGACTTACAAGCTCCCCTTTTATTTCACACCGCCGACATCCATAAATAAAAGAGCATGATATCAACTGTGTAACATGTACAAGTGCAATGTTGAAAGAGTTCCCCATGACATCATGGTTCTGCTAATTCCCAACTTATAAGTGCAAGCATATACAACATAGATGACACAATGGTTCAAATTTATTAGGGGTAAGAAAAATAAAGTGTGCCATCAAGTTTGTGAGAGCTTTAATCACTAATTTTCACATAACAAATTTAATTTGGAAGATAGATAAAACAAGAATATACTTGGAATGGTGTAACACACCATGCATAGGAATTTATAGTGGACTCTTTGGAATAACTTGGTTTCTTGGGAGTTGGATGCATGAGTAGATCTTACTCAATACAAGTGGAGGCTAGCAAAAGACTGGGAGCGACCAACTAAGAGAGCAATAATGGCCATAATCATGCAGAGCAACAAAACATTACTGATCAAAGCATAAGTGGTACCACAAGTAAAAAACTAAATGATCATAGAGGCTAAGGTTACTGGTTCATAGTCATAACATGGTGTGAGCATGTGCCAAGTCATCCAAACAAAGCATCAAAGGAGAATACCACAATACTATGCTTTTGTATGCTAAAACAATGCATGATTCTTTCAAGGCACATTAAGCAATCTCAATTGTTTGGAACAAGTTATGATACAACAATAATCACTAAGCATAAGGTCAAAACAACATCTATCATGGCATGATAGAGTCTAATCCACAGTCAAAGCAAGCTCCTTTTTGTACTACTATAAGCAAGAACTTTCTACTCCTTTCCAAAACCAATCAACTTATTTGAAACAACACGGCGAAAGCGGGGGTCCAACTACTTTATTCAAGCAAACTAACCAAACTAAGCAAACAAAAACCAAAAATGAAAACTAAGACGCTCCAAGAACAACACAACAGTGCATGAAATAATAAAAACGAAGTGTCTAGAAAGACCTGGGATTTTTATTGATGAAAAAGGGGATGCCTTGGGCATCCCCAAGCTTTGACGCTTGTACCTCTTGAATATTTCTGTAGAGGTCCCAACCTTTAATAAGGTAGAGATCCATGTGTTTACAATGCTAGTCCCTGGATCAATAGCTAGCATCCACAGTTAAGATGTAATATCAAGAAACAAAGGTCATAATACAACTTTATAACCAGGAATAAAATAACTCATTACATCTTACATAGCTCATTTGGCTATCTCATTACAATGCAGCAGAAATAACTATAGCATGGAGTCCTTCATCTTCAAAGTGCCACAGGCAATCATGTTGGTTGTAGACTTGTAATCCCAATCAACACACTTCACTAACATCCAACAAACCTGCAACATAATAAGTTATAGCCACAAGGGTCAATACATTTGAATTGTATTGGCAAGTGATACTATGGTAGTATAGTGGAGTCTATCATCTATATGCATTTGCCTAGGTGGATCTTAGGCTTGCTTTGCTCAAAATAGATTTTCCTTATCTTTTGAAAAACACTAAGTTTTTGTTTGTCAAAAATCACCCAAGGAACCACCAATAGAAATTGGTGAACCTTCAACCCTTGTTCAACCACAAGTTTTTAACTTAGAAATTTGGATGAGGAGATTCTTGATAGCTTCCATGTCTTGATGCTCAAATTGTCCTTTGCCAGGGACATGGCTAAGTACTTAGATTTTTCACTCTGCAGAGGTGGTGCACTTTCCCCACAAGACTCGGTTTCACCAAGACAAGATCTTTCAGAAGCCTTCCCTTAGACCAAAATGGACGCGCTCAAAACCTATCATCCCCTACCACCAACTGTTCATTTGGCGAAGTTATTGCAACCTATATGATCCAAGCAGAGCCCATAATGCCAAGTGGCTGCACTTGAAGCTTCACAACATTTGACATCTCAAATCTCTTTGTTCCTGCATGGCATTCCACAAGTGAGATACACAAGGTAAACCATAGAAATGGGCCTTATGTAACCACTCAACACAAACCATTCTTTCCATTCCACCCAGGTGTTTCATTCACTTAGTAGTTTTATTAAATAAAACACAAGTCCTTGACTTAGAAATATTCCATAGCATGAATATAAACCACCCTTGTTTTCTACTAGCTAAGCTAAGCATGATGGTAGTAGGAATCTTAGCTTAGGAAAGTTCTACTAAGGATTCATCTACTAGGATTTCCCATGGCATAGTTTATACTTAGCAAAAATTCCATGCAAGTCCTACTTACAAATATCACTAATACATAGTGAAAACAATGGGACAAAAGTATGAAGCATCACTTCCCTTTTTGGTAGAGAATTATAAGTTCACTCCTTGATCTTGCAATATTCACACTTTCAAATTCCACTAGAATTCAACCAAGCAAGTAATATTCAATCTACCAATAAAGAAAAATCACATAAAATAATAGAAACAAAGCAATGCATCCAAGCATGCCAAAGATTGTTTTATTTGGAAAAGTGGTTTCTATTAGGTTATAAACATTTTAAAACACCTATTGGTCATTTTCTAAAAGTGGCAAAACCATTTGCAAAAGATTTTACCTATAAACCATTTTTAAACCAAATAAATATTTTATGTGGTTGGAAATGCCTTTAGCAAAGTAATAATTTTTATAGGGTTCACAAAATATATATTTAAATCATAAAACTTTGTGTTTAGGGTCATAGAGTTTAAATCAAAACATTTCCCAAAGGGTTTCATCCAAAAGCATTTTTAACACATAAACATTATTTTTATTTGACTAGAAATGTTCTAAATCAAAGATCTATTCTTTTGCATCACAAAATATGTTTTTGAAACCACAAGTTGTTTTATATGGTCAGTAGGTTCAAAACAATCCATTTTCCAAAGATTTTATCACAAAAAAATAATTTTAGAATGAATTTTATATTCAAATTATGCCTACACAAGTTTCTGCAAAAACAACCATTTTACCAGAAGCAATTTATTAAACAAAGTGCATGGTTGGATAGTACTTGTTCTGCTGGTTCCATTGGTATACAATTTGCAAAATTGGACGTGTGAATCAAAAGTTATGAATTTTACAAACTTGAACATCTAATAGATCATTTCTGATTTTTATACAACAGACTAAGCCACGTGGCGTGATTCTACTGGGCGACATCGGTTCGGTTGGATCGGCCTCTCTGGTGCGTTGGATCTAAGCTGCAACACATGGTTCAGATCAAAACATACCTCTTCGATTAATGAATCTATCGTAGCCGCGCGATCGTGATCTAACGGTGCACAAGAGCCTGACCAAATCTGAGCGGCGCTAGCGGCGGCGGACGGCGGCGCACGCTCTGGCAGTGTCGTTGCCGACGATGCAGGATGCGAGAAAGAGAGATAGGGGCTCACCGAGTTCGCAACATGCTGCTGATGCTCCACGTGGTCGTCACTTGTCGAGGGGCACTCTGAATCACCGGTGATTCCTCGCGGGAGTTCAAGACAGTGTCGGGCACACACTGTCATGGTCGGAGAAGAGGTTGTAGATCGCGCACGGTTGATTGGCGAGCACCTGGAGATGCATAAGACATAGGCGAACAAAACGACATGATTCACTGGTCGAGGCGCGCACGGAGTCGAGTTCTAGGGCTCACCGGAGTTGCGGTGGTAGTCGGTGGCGCACTGGTGAAGACGTTGCCGACGTTCTGGACTTTGCGCGAGTGAGCTAGTGTCACAGGGAGGTGCGTAGGGAGATGGGGAGCAAGCTCTCATGGTTGAGGGGGCGAGGGGCGACGGTGGCTGGCCGGAATCGTCGCTGAAGTGCGTCGGAGGCCGCGGCAGTGCAAGGAAAAATTGACGCAGACTGGTGGCTCTCTGGCAGCGGGGTTTGAGCGGAAAGAGAGAAAAGAGAGAGGGGATTTATCGAGCGTGATCGCGAGGAGAGATTACTACGCCATCAACGCGTATTGACGCTGAGAAATTTTTGCCAGAAACGGCCGAGGAGGAGGCGCGGTCACCGCGGGTGGAAGGGATGATGACGGGGCAACTGACATGGCGTGGGGTTCGCGGGTCAGGGAGAGAGGAGGGTAGGTGCGCGAGTGAGAAAAGTCCAGGGAGATAGGGGATCCGGGTGGGCTGCTAGGCTTGTTGGGCTAGGGTTTGATGGGCTGGGTCTTTTCTTATTTTTTCTTTTAGAAACTTTTTCTCTTTTCTGATTTCATTTTCTGTTTTGATTTTATTCAAATAATTTCAAACTCTTTTTCTTTTCAAATCTTCTCAAACTTTTCAGAATGCTTTAATACTGTTTTAAACTTGTATTTTTAAATACCATTTTGGTATAATTCTTTTATTCTTTTATGGTTTATATTTTATTTAAAAAGGGCACTTGCCTTTAATCAAATAAGATTTTAAATATAATTCCAACTCTTATTTGAATTCAAATTTTCACCAAACCTTTTTCAGTAGGTTTTATTTATTTATTAGGGTGTCAAATAATTCACTTTGAATTATTTGGAATATTTTTAATATGATTTATTAATCATTTAAATTGGGTATTTATCTTCATCAAAATAGGAATAGAATTTGGTTAATGTCATTTTATTTTATTTGAATATTCTTTATCCCTTTATTTTATTTGATTTATCTTTAATCCATTTGCTTATCGATTTGGCCAAGATTTAATTTGGCTTTTAAGTATTCCTTATTAATATTTCTTTCTTTATCTTATAAAATCCATATCTTTTTTTATTTATAGATCCAAACTTGGTGATTCCAATTTGTATAATTTTATTTAGTATTTGTTTATCCTTTTACATATATTTAGGATAACTTTCTCACCATTTGGTATGGATTTTTAGATAGGTGCTTTATTAGCTTTGGAAAATCAATTTCCTTAGCTTATTAAATTCATAAGATTTTGTCTATGGCTCCAAATTAAGTGAAACCAATTCATATGGTTTTATAATATTTCTATTTGTCATTCTTGATCATTTTGAATTGTTAGTTGACCAATTTTATATGGATCAAATCCATAGGCTTATAGATATCTTGGAAATGTTTTCTTCCATTAGGGTTTTAGGGTTTTGGTTTATTTTCCAAGTGTTTAAATTTCAACATACATTTATGAAGAATGCATTTCACTTGATTTGAAATTAGTTGGATTCAAACATTAACCAAAGTTTGTTCAAGATGGGATTTTAAGTTTCCACTTAGAAACAAAAAGTTTCTTTTCACCCTAAATTTCAACAATTATTTATTTTGTTTATTTGTTTTTCACATTACAAAATTTGGAAAATTTTGGGATGTGACAATTTCTTGGGGTGACACGGGGTGGCATCCCAAAGCTTGAGCTTTTGTCCATTCTTCATCTCATTACATCATTCTTCCCTTACACCTAAAATTTTTCCGTCATACAAAACTTCACACAATCTTCACTAGCAACATTAGTGCATTCAAAAGATAATAAAACTTTGGGTTTAGTTTCAAAACAACAAAACTTTCATTAAAACCACAAGCTACTATAGCAATTCCCTCAAAAATATCAATTTACCAAAGAGAACCCAAAAGGAAATCGATAAAGAGGCAAATGCAATTAATGGCAGAAATCTGTCAAAACATACCAGCAGGTAGAAACAGATTTTTTCGAAGATCTTATGTTGCTCAAATCAAAAAAGTGTTGAACTAATGAAAGTTATCTAACAACCTGGGGGATTTATTTAGAAAATTATAGCTCAATCCGACATACAGAGATTTTTCAAGAATGTTTACAGTGGAGCATAAAAATCTGTTTCGGGACAGCAACTCCCCAAATCTTACTTTCCTCTCTTTAGAGGTTATTCTTGGCACAAAAATCAAACAAAAAGGATAAGGAAAGGTTATTACAGAAGTAGTAACTTCCAAAACTCAAGAAAACTATTGGGTTATCTTCCAAGAAGTACTTTTCTTTAACCCCTTTAAGTTAGGCACAAGAAGCAAGAATCAAGTATTTTCAAATGAAGAAGCATTAAGATCAATACTCGAAATTTCTTCAACTAGGAAAGGTATCTCATCCAAATGAGTTGTATAGGATCCTCTCTTAACACTCTTGGGTTCACTACTTTCATCAAACGGATTTTCATGAACAATGCAATCAAAATTCTTTTCTAGGGCTTCATGCATTCCTACAAGTTTAAAAGGTATGGGTATTTTAATTTCCTATCCATTGAGTTTGGTTTTATCCAACTTTTCTAATGTACCCATAACATCTACACATGATCCTAGCATATTAAAACGACCAAAGACCTTTTTTGGCTTCCTTAGCAACATCACTGAACTCCTTTAGCAAAGTTTCTAGAATAAAATCTCTCTTTTCAGTATCCTCCACTTCTTTTAGTTTAAGAAACATTATTTGCATCATGGGGTTAAGGTTAACAAACCTAGCCTCCAACATGTGAACTAAAGAAGCTGCAGCAATTTCATAATTAGGAGCAAGTTCTGCTAAGGATCTATCCTCAATATCCTCATGTTTGCTAATATGATTAAAGAATTCTTCAATATTTTCTTTCTCAATTATAGAGCCACTACCTATTGAAAGGTCTTTCAGGGTGAACTTAGGGATCAACATGGTGAGCTAGAGAAAGGTGACAACTATAGGAAGAACTAATATTTTTTGTAATTTTTGATAAAAAGAAGCAAGCAAAACAAAGCAAAACAAAAACAAAGTAAAGAGAAAGGTTGTGAAGGACTCCCCTTGTGAGCCGTCCTTAACTCCCCGGCAATGGCGCCAGAAAACGTCTTGATGCGGCTCAGATCACTTTAGAGCTTCATTGGGAAACCCCAAAAAGTCTTCCCTTAGTTAGAAACCAAGGTTATCGAACCAGTAGGAGGAAGGAAATGACCCCAAGGTGTTTCTAACAACTTGGAACCTGCACGACACAAACTCAAGAATTTTCCCCAACAAACAGTGAGGTTATCAATCTCACCGGTTTGCTAAAAATAAAGGATTAAACATATGGTGTGGAAGGTAATGGTAGCTTGCAGAAAGTAAACAGTAACAGTGGATGGTGTATCGATGGTAAAGATTGGACCGAGGTCCACAGTTCACTAGAGGTGTTCTCCTTAAGATAAACAACACAACATGTTGGGTAAACAAATTACAGTGGGGCAATTGACAAGACAGAGCAATGCATAACAATGCAATACTAGATATTCATGACCCTATGAGATTTGATTGGGCATTACAACAATATATATAGACCGCCATCCAACTGCATCTATGACTAGTAATCCACCTTCAGGTTATCATCTGAACCCCCTGCAGTATTAAGTTGCAAGCAACGGATAACTGCTTTAAGCAATGTGTGTAAAGTAAACAATATGATTGTTCCAAGAACAAAAGATTGTTGTTTTATCCCTAGTAGCAACAGAACATATACAACCTTAGAGATTTCTGTCACTTACCCAGATTCAATAGAGGCACGAACCCACTATTGAGCATAAATACTCCCTCTTGGAGTCACTAGCATCTACTTGGCCAAGATAGCTACTAGAAACAAAGAGCATGCAAGATCTCAAACAACACACATATGATAGAATCAATAAGATATAATCATTAATCAATCTAATATAGTAATCTCAATATCCATCAGATCACCCAAACACAACATGCATGATTACAAAGAGGTGATCTTGATCAGGAACGGAGCTCACAAGATCTAAACATGATAGCACAAAGGAGGAGAAACAACCATATAGCTACTGTATGGACCTATAGTCCAAGGTCAAACTACTCACACATCATACTGGAGGCTGGCATGGTGATGAAGAAGGCCTCCGGGTTGATCTCTCCCCTCCGACAGGGTGTCGGGAAGAGCTTCAGATCCCCCCGATCAAGGGACGATGGTGGCGGTGGCTATGGACTGTTTCGTGGATATCTGATCAGGTACTTAGGGTTTTGGCATTGGGGGATTATATAGGCGAAGAGGCGAGGCAGGAGGGCGGCCAGGGGGCCCACACCCTGCTCAGGTGCAGCCCAGGGTGGGCCCGCGCGTGGGGGGTTGTGGTGTCACATCCAAAAAAATGCAAATTTTGAAATGTGAAAAATAATCAAACAAAAGGAATAAATGATGAAATTTAGGGGGAAAAGAAACTTTTTGTTTCTAAATGGAAACATCAAAAGCTTATTTGATCAAAATTTGAATGAGAAAGTAACAAACAAATTTTCAAATAGATCAAATGCATTCATGCATGGAATGTATCTTGATTTTGAACATTTGGAAAGGATAAACCTAAACCCTAAACCCTAATAAAAGAAATCATCATCAAGATCACTCCAAGACTATGGCTTTGTTCCATATAATAATTTAGCAACATTTTTTGTTTCCAAAAAATCAATATTGGTAAACAAAACATTACAAAACCATGGGAATTAATTTCACTCAATTTGGAGCCATGGATAGAAACTTATGGTTTTTAGAAGCTAAAAGAAAGTATTCCAAGGTTAATAAAGCTCATAGCTAAAATCAATACTTAATTTTGAACAAAGTAATTCTAAAAGGATTTAAAAAGATAAATAATTATTAAATAGGATTATACAAATTGGAATCACCATTTTTGGAGCTATAGATAAAAAGATATGAATTATATAAGACAAAGAAGAAAAATAAATAGGTTATATTGCAAAGACAATTTAAACCATGGATAAAATCCATAAGTCAATGGAATAAAAGTTTATCTAAATAATATAAACAGATAAAAGTTTATTTAAATAAAATTATATGGCCTTATGAACCATATTCAAATTTTATTTAAATAAAAGCCAATGTGCCCCCACTCAATTTAAATGATTAATAAAAATATTTTTGAAATCCTCAAATTGGACTAAATAACCAATTTGTATTTTGTACAAAATTTACTGAAAATGTTGGAGAAGGTTTGAAATCAAATTGATGTTTAAATCAATTGATTTGAATAAAAACAAAAAAGATAAAAAGAAAAGGAAAAATATTAGAAAAAAAAGAGGAACTTACCTGTCCAGTCCAGCCCAACACCCCCAGTCCAACTAGCCCACCCGGGCCAGTCCCTCTCCCCCTCTGCTCCTTTTCTCACCCGCGCACACCGCACTAATACGTCAGAAACGTATCTATAATTTTTGATGTTCCATGCTTGTTTAGTATCTACTTTGCTTTGCTTTGTACACACTTTGAGGTGTTTAAATATGTTTTCTAGTACTAACCTATTAACAAGTTGCCACAGTGCTAGTTGCTTGTTTTCTGCTGCTTTTGGTTCCAGAAAAGCTAGTAAGGAAATATTCTCGGAATTGGATGGGACAAAACCCAAAGTCAATATTTTATCGAGGAGAACACGGAGTCCAAAGGAGAGACAGAGGGGAGCCACAGGGCGGCCGCACCCCCCAAGCATGGGCCCATCCTAGGCCGCGCCTGGGCAGGGTGTGGGCCTCCTGGCCACCTCCCAGCGTCGCCTCTTCGCCTATAAGAAGCCCCCGATGCCTAAACCCTAAGTACCCGATCAATATTCTACGAAACCGTCTGTAGCCGCCGCCACCATCGTCCCTAGATCGGGGGGATCTGAAGCTCTTCCTAGGACCCTGCCGGAGGGGATATCATCCCGGAGGCCTTCTTCTTCATCATGCCAGCCTTCGGTATGAAGCGTGAGTAGTTCCACCTTGGACTACAGGTCCATGTAGTAGCTAGATGGTTGTATATCCTTCCTTGTGCTTTCATGTCTAGATCTTGAGAGCTCCGTTCATGATCAAGATCTCATCTATTTGTAATAATGCATGTTGTGTTTGCGGGGATCCGATGGATATTGAGATTACTATGTCAAATTGATTAATGGTTTTGTCTTATTGATTCTATCATGTCTGTGTTGTTTGCGATCTTGCATGCTCTCCGTTGTTAGTAGCTATCTGGGCAAGTAGTTGCTAGTGACTCCAAGAGGGGGTATTTATGCTCGATAGTGGGTTCATGCCTCTATTTAATCAAGGGAAGTGACATAAATATCTAAGGTTGTATATGTGATCTTGCCACTAGGGAGAAAACAACGATCTCTTGTTCATGGAACAAGTGGATTGTTTACCTTACACACTTTGCTTAAAGAAGATGTTTGTTGCTTGCAACTTAATACTGGAGGGGGTTTGAATGATAACCCAAAGGTGGACTTCTAGTCATAGACGCAGTTGGATGGCGGTCTATGTATCTTGTTGTATTGCCCAATCGAATCTCATAGGATCTTTATGTCTAGTATTGCATTGTTATGCCTTGCTCAGTCCTATCAATTGATATGCTGTAATTTGTTTACCCAGCATGCCATGTTTGTTTATCTAAGGAGAACACCTCTAGTGAACTATGGACCCCGGTCCAATCTTTACCATTGATACATCTTCCAATGTTACTGTTTACTTTCTGCAAACCACTATTACCTTCCACACCATACAGTTAATATTTTGTTACAGCAACCGGTGAGATTGACAACCTCACTGTTCATTGGGCAAAGTCTTGAGTTTGTGTTGTGCAGGTTTCCAAGTTGCTTGCAACACCTTTGAGACGTTTCCTTCCTCATACTGGTTCGATAACCTTGGTTTCTTACTAAGGGAAGACTTGCTGCTACGATGCATCACACCTTGCTCTTGGGGTTTCCCGATGAAGCGCTCCCACGTTGACGCAGTGCCATCAAGATTTTCTGGCGCCGTTGCCGGGGAGGCTAAGGACGTCTTCACAAGGAGAGTCCTCCACAACCTTTCTCTTTACTTTGTTTTAAGTTTGCTTAGTTTCTTTTGTTTGGTTATTTTTGCCTCTTTTTATCAAAAACTCAAAAAAAATATAGTTTAGTTTGGTTTGCTTTCTCTTGTCAAAAACACAAAAAAATAGTTTGAGCCCTAGTTGCTACCATGTCTGGTTTTGGTCCAATCTCTGTGACACCTATGGAAAAGATCTTTACTTTCAAGAAAAAAAGTGAAGAGAGTTTCAAATAATCTTGGTTTAGAATCTCTGCTTTACAAAGGGAAACTGAGCCTAAGATGAGTCTTAGCTTGGTTATTAATAGTTTTTACCATGGTATTGCTCTTTGTTATAGATATGCTTTGGATGCTGTGGCTGAGAAAGATATTTTTCGATGTACTGAGGATGAAGCTTTTGATACCATAAAAAAATTGATTATAATTTATAATATACCTGGCAAGTCTTATTCCTCTTTTATAAACATTTTTGCTAGGTTGAACACTCTTGAGTCCAGTACTGCTGCTTTGAACAGTTGCTATCACACATTTAGGGAGTACCATGACTATGTTCCAATAAATTCTGAGCCTTCAAAGTGGTTTCCCACAATCAAAGTCTGTATAAATAGTGCAACTTTTGATTCTCGTTGTGATATCATGTGTGAATTTTGCCTTATGCCTAAAGATATTTATGAGTCTTTGAGTCTTCGGGGACTTTCTAAAGGAGGAGAATAAATATCTCTTACCAATAATGCAACTTTATTACCCATTGGAATATCTGAAGGTGTGTTTACAAAAATCTCAGGGAAAATGGTGTCTACTGATTATCTTGTTATTGAATGAGTAGGCACATGACAGATTACACTCGGAAGATCCCTGCTGAAACACCTTGGATCAATAATAGATGTGGGAAAAGGCATTATGCATTTTGCTCCTCCAGTAAGCATTCATATTTTACCTAAACAGAAGAAGAAAGGTATGAGCAAGAGATTTGAAGTTAATGCTTCTTCATTTGAAAATACTTGATTTCTTGCTTCTTGTGCCTAACATAAAGGCGTTAAAGAAAAGTACTTGTTGGGAGATAACCCAAGAGTTTTCTTGAGTCTTGGAAGTTATTACTTCAGTAATGACCTCTCCTTATCATTTTTTTTGGTTTTTGTGCCAAGAATGACCTCTAATAAGAGGGAAGTAAGATTTGGGGAGTTGCTGTTCCGAAACAGATTTCTTTCCTCCACCATAAAAATTCGTGAGGAGTCTCTGTAAGTCAGATTGAGCTGAAAATTTATGAATAAATCCCCCAGTATGTTGGATAACTTTTATTAGTTCAACACGTTTTAATTTGAGCAACAGAAGGTCTTCGAAAAAATCAGTTTCTACCTGCTGGTCTGTTTTGACACATTTCCGCCATTATTTGCATTTGCTTCTTATTGATTCCTTTTTGGGTTCTTTTTGGGAAATTGAGCTTTTTGAAGGAGTTGCTACAGTAGCTTGTGTTTTTAGTGAAAAGTTTTGCTGTTCTAAAGCTAAACCCAAGGGTCTATTATCTTTTGAATACACTAATGTTGCTAATGAAGATTGTGTGAAGTTTTGTATGAAGCAAAAATTTCAAGTGTAGAGAGAGAATGATGTAATAAGATGAAGAATGGACAAAAGCTCAAGCTTGGGGATGCCACCCCTGGTGTCACCCCTAGAAAGATCCAAGAGGTACAAGCGTCAAAGCTTGGGGATGCTCAAGGCATCCCCTTCTTCATCAATAAAAAGCTCAGGTCTTTCTAGACACTTCGTTTTTATTGTTTCATGCAATGTTGTGTTGTTCTTGGAGCGTCTTAGTTTTCGTTTGCTTAGTTTTCTTGAATAAAGTAGTTTGGACCCCCGTTCTCGCTGTATTATTTCAAATAAGTTGATTGGTGTTGGAAAGGAGTAGAAAGTTCTTGCTTGAATAGTGCAAGAGGAGCTTGCTTTGACTGTGCCTTAGACTTTAGCATGCCATGCTAGGTGTTGTTTTGACCTTATGCTTAGTGATTAATGTTGTAGCATGACTTGTTCCAAACAATTGCGATTGCTTAGTGTGCCTTAAAAGAATCTGTCGTGGTGGTGACACGGCAGATGCCATGGGTAGGCTAAAGTGAGGGGCCAATGGATGCTAGTGGGATCTGGGGAGGGATGTTGTTGTTGATTCTACACACAAAAGACTAAGGCAAAGATCTTTATTTCTCCTTCCTTGAGTTACAAGTGCTCCTTGAGCTGTATACAAGGAGAAAGGAAGAACTTTACCAGCCTAACGGTACTAAGATGAGCCGATCTCCTCCTCAGGGTCCAAGCCCCTCCTTATAAAGGAGAGCCTTGGGTTCCTTTAGGGCTGACGTGGCAAGCATATTCGAGGAATATGCTTGTCCCAATATAGTAGTTCGGCGGCCTCCTTTCCCTGTCACCCCTCTAATGACGGCAAGGTTCCAGAGGGCCCCTCCTGCGTGCCTCGGGCTCCAGGACTGTCACCTCCGTGACCTCCTTCTGCCCCTCTGTCGCACTGCGCCTTTGTCCCTTGTGCTTGGCTCCGCTTAGATTCTCTGTAGCTTGCAGCTAGAGTTTGACTTTAGGCTTATCCTTCTCCTGCAAGCTTCGTATCATTCGGCCCTTCCTCGCGTAACTCGGCTCGTCCTTCACCTGCATTAAGATTACTCGGGCTAACCCGGTCGACTTACGCGATATCTCGGCCGGGTAATGCCTTGCCATTATCATAAGGGTCCTACCCTTCCCTTTTCCGACCGACCTCTACAGGATTCGGCCGACTCAGACTGTAACTCAGAAACACAACGGGCAACACCCTTTCGTCTTTCCCCGTCTTTACCCTATCCGAGGTCATCTTCCCAACATTAGTCCCCGAAGCTGGTATGGCCCTGCCGACAACTTCGGCCGGGTCGTATCAGTTTCACGGCATTTGCTCTGCATGGTTTCCGAGTTACCTTTTTCTCGTTCGAGGTATCATCGTATCTTCTCGCGTACGCCTCGTCCTACGTGTCATACTCATCATTGTTTCCCTAGTTTTTTGTTCCTCTACAGTATTTACTGACAGGCTATAGTTACTGCTGCGCCCGTCGCGTCGGCACTGCGACGCCTCGCGTGCCGTTTCCATCGGGGATCGTGGCTCTCTTTTCCATCGTGTGGTCGTCGGTGCGGTTCCACTTATCGTCGTGTGTTCGTGCTGCATACACGATCTACACGGTCAACCGCCACACCCACAATCCCATTACCTCGCAGGTAGCGCGGTTATAAAGAGGGGCGCGGCGCTGGGGGATTCACTTTCCCCCTTTGCTTACCTACGCCCTTCTTCTTCCTCGCGCCTCTGCCCCCGCTCACGCTTCCGCCGCTGTGCGCTCGTTTGAGCCCTTGACGGCAGGGGTCCTGCCGTATTGCTCCGTCGCCTTCGCCCCTGCTCGCTCGTTCCGGCACCGTCGCTGGTGAGTTCTTCCGGTCCAATCGCCTAGCTTTTCTTCTAGAGATCTCTGTTCTTCTTCTTTACTCGCGCGGCAGTTCTTTCTCTGCTCCGCCGCCGTTTTTGGGTAGAACCACGACGGGGCCCTGCAGCTCTAGATTTTCCTTCGCCGCTATCTCCTCCTCCGCAAGTCTCTCCGGCGATCTCATGTCTAGTTCTGTTAGCGGTGTGCTTGTTGAAGACGACGATGCCGGATCTGGGCCCGAGCGGGGCTCATGGCAGGGTTCCTCCGTCACTCGCCGCGAGATCGAGTGGCTTATCCGGACTCGTCGGATTCCTGCCAAGGTAGCTTGTTGCTTACACGGCAGCAAGTCCTCTCCAGACCTTAGGGACGGAGAGTATGTAGTTTTCATGTCGCATTTCGCACGCGGCTTTGGTCTCCCTCTTAGCGACTTTGCTAGGGATTTTCTTGATTACTTCGGCCTTCAGCCGCATCATCTCCCCGCCAACGCCATTGCCTCTCTCTCGGCCTTCATCTCTGCATCGGAGGGATACTTCGGCCTATGGCCATCCGTGCATGTCTGGTCAAAGTTTTTCTAGATTCGTTCGAATGTCATCCCAGACAAATCTCTTCACCCCTCCGAGAAGCTGCTCACACAATGTGGAGCAGCGTCCATCACACCTCGGAGGAAATCCAAATTCCCTCGTGTTGCGGGGCTAGAATCGTGCAAGAAGTGGCACAAGTCCTTTTTCTATGTCAAGAACACGGGGAATGAAGATAGAATTCGGCTTCCTGCCTTCTCCATTGGCCCTCCTTCCAAGAAGAATTGGACATATAATCCGAGGAAGAGCCATGCTTTGGCCGAGGCTTTTGAGATTCGGCTGAAGGAGCTGATCCGCGCTGGGCTACGCGGCGAGGACCTGATGACTACCTTCGTCAGTAGCCGAATCTGCCCGTTCCAGAAACGCACACACAAACTCTGCTATATGAGCGGTCCCCTTGACCCCAACCGAGTCTCGACGGTGGAGCTGGACAACTACCTCATTTTCAAGCGTGTCCGGGCTATTTTTAGAACGGAGATGCCGGAGGATTGGGCTTGGGGACTGAAGCCGTTCACCCGCGAGCGTCCCCCACCCGCAGTAAGTTTGTTCGTTAGTGTTTCGCTCCTTAACTGCGTTCGTAATTCTCTCTGCTAATTTTTCTCCTTCTTGTCCCACAAAGGTTTGATGAGCAGAAGAATGAGGATGCCGAGGTTTTGTCACTCCCGTGGCCTGTGGATCGGAATATTCCGGATAGTGGGGAGCCGGACTCAGAAGAGTTCGTCCCCAAGGCTGATCTTGCTCCGGCTCGCGCTCGTGGCAAGACTCCGGCTCACGAGGAGGAAGGTGATTCGGACGAGGTCCAAGTTCTAGAGGTAGTTGCCGCAGTGCCAATTTCTTATGCATTTCCGGCTTCTACTTTCTCAGCTAATCCGGCCGGTCAGGTTCAAGACGCCGAGCCTCTTGCCTCCCGGCCTCCTGTTACTTCGGGGAAACGTGGTGCTCCCGCTGGTGCCTTAGAGACGGCTCCCAAAAAGCGAATGAAGAAGTCAGCTCCGAATCCTCCCAGGTGCAAGACCATGCCCGGGGTCACTGGGTGAGTCTCTTTTGCTCGTATTTCTTGTTTCTCTCTTTCTGCTTTTTAACTTACCTTTTTTGTTCTCGTAGTGCTCCACTTTATGTTAAGCCCGGTGGTCCCAGCATGACGAGTCGTACGACTCGGCAGCCGTCCCCTCCGCCTACTGAAGATACCAGGATTCCCAGTCCAGCTCGCGCTACATCTCCTCTAGCTCCGAATCGGATGCCACCTTGCCACGATATGCCTGAGATTCCTCTCGTTGATGTTGATTCCACTCATCCCACAGATATTTCTACCGAACCTGCTGCCTCCTCAGTGAACCCTAATGTCTCTACTGAGCATCTTTCTACCCCTGCAGTTTCTACAGTAACTCTAACCCCGGCCGAGGACGTCAATATCTCGGCGCCCTCTGCGACCGTGACTCCTCCGGCTCCTAAAGACGATGTTCCCATTGCCGAGGTATCAGCTCCTACTGATGCCTCTTCTAAAACAAGAAAAGTTGTCGTCATCAAGGCTTCCTCCTCCCAGAAAGGTCTTGCTGGCTCTTCTCAGCCAAGTATTGCTGATGCGTTGTGCAAAGGGGTTGCTTCTGCCAAAGCCTCCGTTACTCCGGCCACCAGTACCCAGCTCGCTCTTCATAAAAGCCCTGCGGCAACGGTGGCCACACAGCATGTCCGTGGTAAAGTCCTAACTCGCACGACGAGTGGGAACAGTCTCGGCTCGCTGGTTGAATATGCCAACAACTGGAATGTCGCCGATCAGTTCGAGGGTAATCCAGGCAGCCAGCCGTTTCAGCTCTCCGACATCAGCGGCCGCCTGCATCAAGCTGCTAAGATCGTTCTTGAAAGTGACAAGATGAATGAGGTAATTGTTTTTTATGGAGTTTTGATTAGTTCTCTAGATGATATTATATATACTCTAGTCCCCGAAGCTTGCAAGCGAATAACTTGTTATTTGTTTGGAAGTTTTATGATGCTCTACTTAATTCAATTTTATCGTAGAGTCCGAACCTCCATCCAACTAGATCTGCCTTAAACTTTGCTTGATTTGTGTCTATCTGAACTTCGAATATCCAGCCACCTAGATCCGGGTTAAGTTTTGCTTGACTCGGATCTGTTTTAGCTTCGAATATCCAGCCACCTAGATCCGGGTTAAGTTTTGCTTGACTCGGATCTATTTTCTTCGAATATCCAGCCACCTAGATCCGGGTTAAGTTTTGCTTGACTCGGATCTGTTTTAGCTTCGAATATCTAGCCACCTAGATCCGGGTTAAGTTCTGCTTGACTCGGATCTGTTTTAACTTCGAATATCCAGCCACCTAGATCCGGGTTAAGTTTTGCTTGACTCGGATCTGTTTTAGCTTCGAATATCCAGCCACCTAGATCCGGGTTAAGTTTTGCTTGACTCGGATCTGTTTTAGCTTCGAATATCCAGCCACCTAGATCCGGGTTAAGTTTTGCTTGACTCGGATCTGTCTTAGCTTCGAATATCTAGCCACCTAGATCCAGGTTAAGTTTTTCTTGACTCGGATCTGTTTTAGCTTCGAATATCCAGCCACCTAGATCCGGGTTAAGTTTTGCTTCACTCGGATCTGTTTTAGCTTCGAATATCCATTTACTATTTGTCCTATTGTTTAGGTTGCGCATGACCGGCGGACCGCCGAATTTCAAAGGCTGATTTTTGCGCATAGAAAATTGCAAGAAAAGTATGAGAAAGTTATTCCTGTGGTGAAAAAAGCTGGTAAGTCGACAAATCTTTTTGTTATCTCTGACGCTCTTATTGTTTTGTATATGAGATGTTTGCTCACTCTGTTGGTAAACAGGCAACATCAATAATCTGAACATCCGTCTTGAGAAGAAGGTCAAGGCCCTGGAAGGTTAGTTACTCTTTTATTTTATATATTCCCCTTTGAAATGTGCGCTAAGTTTCTTTTAACTCTTTTGGCTTTGGTAAAGCTGAGTTACAAACTTTTGCAGTATCTCACCAAGACTGCACGTCCATGCCTGATGTGATGCTGCATTTTTTAGAACAAAACGCTACTCACTCGGCGGAGCTGAAGGATAAAGATGACGAGATAGCTCGCTTGCGTGCCGAGGTGGAGTCACTTAAGCTCTCTCAGAAGTCTGAATTAGAAAAGGTCGACCAGGAGTTCTCCGAGGAGAAAAATCGGCTAGCTCTACAATTGCAGAAAAATAAAGAGCTCCTCGAGGCTGCCGAACTGAAGACACGTGGGATGAGCGAGGAGATCACTCGCTTTGAGAAGAGCAAGATTGACTGGGCTAAAGTTCTTCAGATAATGCTGAGTTATATTCATTGTAAGTTTTTGACTGCAGCCGGGTTATCTTTTTTCCTTTTCTTACTGCTGGCTGATGCAGTCGTGTTTTGCGCAGACCATTTTCCGGAAGCTAAGCCCGTGAGCTCTAAAGCGGTGATTAGCGCTCGTGTGCGCCGAGGTGTTCTTGCTGATGCAGACTCGGAGTATTCGATGGAAGACTTTTTGGTTGCTGTTGGCGCTGCAGTTGGTCCGATGAAGATTATGGGCAGGGATTTGGTGCAGGCAGCTAATCGAGCTTACCATGTTCTCTGGCCGAATACTTCGGGGACTCCAAATATTGATGAGGTCAAATTGTTGGCGGAAAGATTAATGGCCTCTGAGAAGCAGCTAAGTCTTTGGAGGGAGTCGGCCGGACGAGCTGGTGCTGATATGGCTCTTACTGTCATCATGTCATGGTATGAAGATATTTCTCTTGATATCTTGAGAAATTTGCGCACTGGCTCTCGTTGGGTTGAGGACCCAGACTTTGTCGCTCTCCGGCAAGCTCGTGCTTATCAGCTTGTGGAGTATGCCGACGTGCATAGCTAGAATGAAGGTCCGAGCTTCCTTCCTAACCCGGAGGACGAGGTCCAAGTTGAGGATGCTTCGGACGATAACTCTGCTGAACAAGGTGACGATGACGGTGACTCGGCTGCCTCTACTGATTCCAGTTCGACCTCGGATGGCAATGGCGACGCACGGTCCTCCTCCAAAGGTACTGGGCATTCCACTGCGCAAGCTGACGCTTCTCAACAGCCTCGGGCTTCCTCCGAAGTCGCTCCTGGGTCTGTGGAGGGCGAGGCTACCTCGGCCGAGGTTCCCCCTACTTCGGAGTGCACAGCTCCTATCCAAACCACTGCCTTTCCAGCTGAAAACCTCTAAGTTACTTCTTGCCCCTGGTATGCCGGGGGTATGATGTACGTGGAATATTTGTCCGTCTTTTGTACGGTATGAATTTCTTTTGCCGAGTGTCGCTAAGACATATATGGTTGTAACCGTTATTACTTTGTTTTTAACTGGTGTTGTTTGTCCGAATC
Source organism: Avena sativa (assembly GCA_916181665.1). Lineage (NCBI taxonomy): Eukaryota > Viridiplantae > Streptophyta > Magnoliopsida > Poales > Poaceae > Avena > Avena sativa. The sequence continues at coordinate 412,084,255 of OV702297.1, forward strand.
CTTGTTTTAGCAGCCTTTAACTTCTTTGAGTTTGGTGTATATTTTTGCCTTTAGATCACTGTGGTTTAGACTGTTAATCTGGGTGTGGACCTCGAATATCATACTAGAGTGAGCTGTTCTTATTCTGGGTGTCGAAGTTTGATACCCACCCTTGTAATAAAGGATAACTCCTTCGAAACAATATAGGACAGTCCCCGAGTCACCGCCTATGATGCCGAAGTTTAGTATATAAATCAAACTTCGGAAAGAATGTAAGACAGTCACCGAGTCGCTGCTCAAGGTGCCGAGGTTTGATATACAACCCAAATCTAGAAATAATATAAGAAAGTCCCCGAGTCACTGATCAAGGTGTTTGGTTTTAACATGTAACACAAACTCAAAAACGATATATGTCGGTCTTCAAGCCACTGCTCAAATGCCGAGGTTTAATACCTGAATTAAGCTTAGAAATAATTATTGGGCAGTCCCCGAGTCACTTCTCAGGGTGCCGGGTTCTAATACATAATCCAATCTTAAAAACAATTTAGTGCAATCCCCGAGCCACTGCTCGAGGTGCCGAGGTTGAATACATAACATGAAATTTAAACAACATATGGCAGTCCCCGAGTAACCGCTCGAGGTGCCGAGGTTCAAAACATAGTTGGTGCTCCATCCCGAGAAATTACTTTACAATGTGTCATAGGTGACTGCTATGAGTAAAATGAACGAAGTAAAGCTACGTTCCATGGTCTTTTCGTTTCTTCGCCGGCTTTGTCTGCCCTGTTCTTTCCTGGTGTTTGAGCATCGATTAGGTAATAGGCATCATTGTGCAATGCTTTGCTCACGATGAATGTTCCTTCCCATGGAGGCGACAGTTTGTGCATGCCGGCCATGCGTTGCACCAGTCGGAGAACCAAATCTCCTTCTTTGAACATTCTCGGATTCACCTTCTTGCTGTGATATCGTCGCAAGTTCTGCTGATAAATAGCTGATCTTGATAGCGCTAGCTCTCTAGCTTCTTCTAGCAGATCGACAGTATCTTGCCGAGCTACCTCATTTACTTCCGAGGTTGTATATTGGGTAACCCTCGGCGAGTCATGTATTATGTCGGCTGGAAGCACGGCTTCTGCCCCATACACTAGAAAAAATGGTGTATAACCTGTTGACCTGTTTGGGGTAGTCCTGAGGCTCCATAGTACTGCTGGTAGTTCCTCAATCCAACATCCTGCCGACCTTTGTAGCGGTTCGACAAGTCGTGGTTTTATTCTGGACAATACTAGTCCATTAGACCTTTCCACTTGCCCATTGGATGCTGGGTGAGCCACAGAGGCGACATCTAATCTTATGTGCTTTTCTTGGCAAAATTTAGCGAAAGCTCCTTCTGCAAAGTTTGTGCCGTTGTCTGTAATAACACTGTGTGGGTATCCGTATCTTAAGATAATATCTTTGAGGAATTTCACTGTTGTGGGCCCATCACATTTTTTTATTGGTTTCACTTTAATCCATTTTGTGAATTTGTCTACCATGACCAATATGTGGGTCATCCCACCTCGGGCCGGCTTAAATGGTCCCACCATATCTAAGCACCACACAGAAAATGGCCAAGTAATTGGTATTGTTTTTAACTCGTATGATGGCATGTGTATCTTGGTTGCATATCTCTGACAACCATTACATTTTTCGACCAGTTCTTTGGCTTGTTTCAACGCTGTTGGCCAATAAAACCCATGCCTGAATGCTTTGGCCACTAAGGCTCGGGATGAGGCATGATGTCCACATTCTCCTTGATGTATATCTAGGAGGATCTCCTGGCCTTCTGCCGAGCTCACACATCTTTGCAATACACTTGTGACACTCCTTTTGTACAGTTCATTGTTTATGATTGTATAAGCTTTAGCTCTTCTCACTGTCTGTCTTGCTAATACCTCATTATTCGGCAAAATCGCATCTCTAAGGAAAGAGAATATGGGTTGCGCCCATATAGGTGTGATTTTCTCTGGTGTGGTCTCACTATCTATTTCCATGTTTTCTGCCGACATAACGACCTCGGATTTCTCCATAGTCATGCTTGCATCAGCTGTCTTTATTTTTGGGAATTTCGGGTTATATTGCTTGTCAATTTCCATCGGCACATTATCTTCTCCTGATTTTATCGGGATAAAGATAGATTCGGACTCTGGTGACGGTGTTATTGATGGTTTCCTTAGGTGCTCTAGGGCGATACCTGGGGGAATTGACTGCCTAGTTGATCCTAGTTTTGACAACGTGTCTGCGGCGTTGTTTTCTGCCCGAGGTATATGGTGAAATTCACATCCTTCGAAGTATCCGCTGATTTTTTGCACATGAAATCTATACAAAGCCATATTATCATCTAACGCATCCCAATTGCCTGAGACTTGCTGTACTACTAGATCCGAATCTCCATAGCATAAGGTTCAGCGTATGCCAATCTCTTTTGCCACCTTCAATCCATGGACAAGTGCTTCATATTCGGCTACATTGTTTGACGCGACAAAATGTATCTGCAGCACATATCTCAGTTGATCTCTTTTTGGCGAGGTTAACACTATTCCTGCCCCCAAACCATTTCTTAGTTTGGAACCGTCAAAGTGCATCGTCCAATAATTCGGGTCTGGCAATGGTGGCTCATACTGCACCTCGGCCCAATCTACGAAGAAGTCGGCCACCGCCTGAGATTTGATTGCATCTCTCCTATCGAATTGTGGAGCATAAGGTGACAATTCGATTGCCCATTTTGCTATTCGGCCACTTGCATCTTTGTTACTCAATATGTCGGCTATGGGTGCTTCACAAATCACTTTGATGGGGTGCTCTTCGAAGTAATGTTTAAGTTTCTTTGCCGACATGTACACTCCATAAGCCATCTTCTAATAATGTGGGTAGTTTTGTTTTGAGGCTGATAGTACCTCGCTCAAGTAATACACCGGCCTTTGTACTGACCTATCATTTTCCATTCGTTCTACGACGATCACAGCGCTCACTACTCTGTTGGTGGCCGCTATGTAGAGTAACATAGGCTCTTTTGATAATGGAGAAGCTAAGACAGGCGTTGTGCCCAACATCCTTTTCAATTCATGAAATGCACTGTCTGCTTGTGGAGTCCAAATGAACTTATCCGATTTCTTCATCAGTTGATAGAGTGGTAATGCCTTTTCTCCCAGCCGACATACAAATCGGCTGAGCGAGGCTAAACAACCTGTGAACTTTTGTACGTCATTTAGACACCTTGGCAACTCCATCCTTTCTACTGCCTTTATCTTGGTTGGGTTGGCCTCTATACCTCGGCTAGATACGAGAAAACCGAGCAATTTTCCCGCTGGCACGCCAAATGTGCATTTTTCCGGGTTAAGCTTCATTCGGAAACTTCTCAGGTTTGCGAAAGTCTGCCGTATATCATCCAATAATGTTTTGCTTTCTTTGGTTTTGATAACCACATCATCCACATATACTTGTACATTTTTTCCTATCTGGTCATGTAGACATTTTTGCATGTATCTCTAATACGTTGCTCCTGCGTTGCGCAGGCCGAATGGCATTGTGCGATAGCAATAAGCCCCGTACGGGGTAATAAACGCAGTTTTTATTTGATCGGCCGGATTTAATGGTATCTGGTGAAAACCAGAATACGCGTCTATAAATGACAATAGTTCACAACCAGTGGTCGAATCAATGACTTGGTCTATTCTAGGTAAAGGGAAAGGATCTTTTGGACACGCCTTGTTCAGGTTTGTGTAATCGATACACATTCGCCATACAATGGCTACATTTGGATCATCCTTCTTATTTTCTACTAGCACCGGGTTTGACAGCCAATCCGGATACAACACCTCCATGATGAACCCGGCCGCAAGGAGCCGAGCTATTTCATCCCCTATTATTTTTCTCCTGTCTTCGGCGAAGCGGCGGAGAGGTTGCTTCACCGGCCTTGCTCCTGGCCTTACATTTAGAGAGTGCTCAGCCAACTCCCTCGGCACACCTTGCAGATCCTGAGTTGACCATGCAAAGATATCCGATTCTCACGGAGCAAGTTGGTGAGCTCGCTTTCCTATTTAGCATTTAGGCCGGCACCAATAGTGACGGTGCGCTCTGGGAATTGCTCATCTATCTGGAACTTTTTTGTTTCTTTAGTCGGCTGAAAGGAGACACTTCCATGTGGATTGGCTAATGCTGACATATTCAGCTGGGCCGACTGAGCAAGGGCTGCTACCTCCTGAATCCTTCTTTTTTCTCTTGCTATTACCAATGATTCGGCCAAATTTGACCCGGCCGAAGCACATTCCATTGACTTCCTGTAATCCCCTGTTACTGTTATCACCCCTTGTGGTCCGGGTAACTTCATTTTCAGATAACTCACATGGCAGCTGCTCATGAATTTGGCCAGCGCCGGCCGTCTGAGTAAAGCATGATAACAACTTTCTAGATCCACCACCTCAAACTCTAAGTTTTCTGCTCCGCAGTTATCTCTTGTGCCGAATAATACATCCACTCGAATCTTTCCAATGGGTTCGCATGAAAGTCCTGGTACTATCCCATGGAAAGTGGTTCTCGTGGATTGCAGCATGTTCTGCGATATTCCGAGCTTATGCATTGTATCTTTGTACATGATATTGATACTGCTTCCATTTTCAATGAGTACCTTTGAAAATTTCACATTGATGCTTGGTCCGACAAATGTCAGATCAAACACGAGTGCATACGACCCTGGACTAGGCATTATATTAGGGTGATCCCTTATGCTCCAGGTTACCTCCTGATCTGACCAAGGCACATATCTTGGTACTGCCGGCATTACTGCATTTACTTCCACATGCCGGCGCTGCACACTCTGCTTATCTTGCTGTTCTGTTGTGAACATGCAATACGACTGATGATGTTCTCTGTAATCATTGCGTCCATTATTTCCTGGATTTGTCCTTCCATCCGGACCTTGGTTCATCACTTGATGCACCACATCCCTCCGGTCCGAGTTGTCATACCTCGGGGGAGGAGGTGGTAACATCAGTTGCTGTGCATTTGCCGCAGTCAACTGTGGCTGATGCTGCGGATGTGCCTAAAGAGATGCTGCTTGTATGCCTGCGGGGTTTCCCATTGCATTTTTCATCCATGCACATTGGCGGGTCGTATGATTGGCTGGCCTGGCTGGGTTTGACGTGTGAAATTTACATGGCTGATCTAACATAGACTCGAACGTGTACTTCGGTCTCTCCTGCCATTGCTTCTTTTGTTCTGGTGTCCACTGTCTTTTTCCCTCATTCCTTGGTGTCCATTGCTGAGGACCGTTCTTTTGCCGTTGAGTGGTTCCGTGACTCGGCTGGTCTTGTGCTACTGCCGCCACCTGGGCTGAACCATATCTATAATCCGGTCTCTCTTCTCTTCTTCTTCCTCTGAAATCGTTGCACCTGGATGACCCGGCCACATCTCTTGCATATTGATCCTGATGCTCCCGATGATCTGCCGACATTAATTCTGGTTGCGTCGGATCTCCTAATACATAGGAATCCGCTATTCTGATGGTTTCTGCCAGTGTAGTTGGCATATCTCTTTGCAGTCGCTGCCACAGCACACTGCCATAGCGGCATCCTTGAGCGAACCAAGCTATCACTTGTGATTCTATAACTCCTTCACATGAGTTTCTCAGGTTACACCACCGAGTTAAAAACTCTCTGTCCGTCTCATTCGGTCTTTGCTTGCACATGGCTAATTGTTGCGGCCTGTTTGGCCTCTTGTAAGTACTGGTAAAGTTGCTAACGAACATTTCTTCGAAGTCCAACCAATAGTTGATACTGCCCGACGGCAGATTATTCAGCCATACTCTAGCTGGTCCTTCCAACATTTGCGGGACATATCGCACTGCCCATCGTAAGTTCTCACCTGCTATTTTCACAACCGTGGCATAATCAATCAACCAGTCTTGTGGTTTGGTGCTCCCATTATATGTTTTTGTGCCCCTTGCCAGCTGAAAATTCGGCACAGGCGATTCGCCCATGATCCGTGGTCCGAAGCATGCCGGACCCGGCGGACCCTATTTTTCCAGCAACTCGGACCGGTATAGCCGGTCTAGTTTTACTCTGGCATCATTTGATGGCAAATCTCTGTATAGAATTCTGTCCTGTATTCCATAATGATTGTTCCCTCCATGTATCGCATATTCCATCTCGGAATAACCATCATTGTACCTCTCATTCACCAGATTGTGGCGAGCTGGTCTCGCTTCCCTTTCTAGCCGAGGTTCATGTCTCGGCTGCGGGTTGTGCGGCAGCTCTCTTCTTCCTTCGACCGGGATATTGTTCTCGTGATTTCCTCTTCCGAGTTCTGCTCTGCCAAGATCTCCATTGCATCGGCTTCCGTCGCCTTTCTCAGCACGGCCTGGGTTCCTCTCGCCACTGTTACCTCGGCTTCCATTGCCTCTGTTCTCGTTTGCCTTTCCGGCTATCGCCGGATCATACGGAACAATTTGCTTGTTTCTCTTTCCCGAAGTTACGGCTCTGTCCTTTCGTGCATTGTTTCTGGGTGAAGATGCTGCTGCCACAGATAAGGCAGGTGCTGCGCCAGCCGAGTGAACCATTCGCGAGGCCCCTGGCCTTGCCGGGTCTGCTCTGAGCATTTCTTCATTCTGCTGGTTCACAATGCACACTAGCTCATTCACTCTTTCTTGCTGTTTCTGCCGTGCTTCGCCGGTCAACCCCTCTAACTCTAATGCTACGACATTCGCCGCTCTCAGGTTCTTTGTCGGGGTACTGTACCTCGGCAAGCCTAGATCAACTGATTCTGCCTTATGAGCATCATGCTCCTTGTTGATATCATCTATGAGGTTCTTTCCTCTTAATCAAAGCTCGTCGACCCGCTCGGGGTCGACGTCAAGCTTGTTTGCTTTGGCGTACTCTTGCAGGGTCCTGTTTAAGGACTCCCGCAAGGCCGACACCTTTTTTGCCTCTACCAGCACCTTTTGCCTGGTTTCTTCCCATTCTGCCTGAGCATTTGCCGGATCACGTATCGGCGCTAAAGGTGTCGTCGGATTTTCTATGGTTGCCTGCAGAATGTTTTCTGGTCTTTCCAGAGGTGGCCCTCTTATTCTTGGTGCCTTTGGGGTTGTCTCCTGCACCTCGGCCGGGTTGACCACTGAAGGAATTACCTCGGTGGGTGGTGGGGCTGTCTGCCTGGGTGCGACCTGCACGCCCTCTGTAGGGTCTCTGCTTGATCTGGCGCCTACTACTCCCGCCTGCACCCCGGCCGCGACCATCACCTCGACGCTGCTGACAGGGCGCGCTCCGCGCGGACTGCTCGCGGCGCTGAGGGGAGGCTCTCCTGCAACAACAACCTGGTGAGGATAAACGCCGGAGATGTCGACGCCGACGTAAATCTGGTGCATGCCCAAGTTGATGAAGACGTCGTTGCGCGGAGGAGTTTTTCCCTTGAAGCTGCCCGCGTTGTCGCTGACGTAGTCATAGAGATCAAGTCTCCGGACCAAGCCAGAGACAATGCGCTCGCCAGTGTTGATGAAGTTTCCCGTCCGGATCATGACTCCAGCTAGCACCGCTGCTGGCCCCACGGTGGGCGCCAACTGTCGTGGTAGTGACACGGCAGATGCCATGGGTAGGCTAAAGTGAGGGGCCAATGGATGCTAGTGGGATCTGGGGAGGGATGTTGTTGTTGATTCTACACACAAAAGACTAAGGCAAAGATCTTTATTTCTCCTTCCTTGAGTTACAAGTGCTCCTTGAGCTGTATACAAGGAGAAAGGAAGAACTTTACCAGCCTAACGGTACTAAGATGAGACGATCTCCTCCTCAGGGTCCAAGCCCCTCCTTATAAAGGAGAGCCTTGGGTTCCTTTAGGGCTGACGTGGCAAGCATATTCGAGGAATATGCTTGTCCCAATATAGTAGTTCGGCGGCCTCCTTTCCCTGTCGCCCCTCTAATGACGGCAAGGTTCCAGAGGGCCCCTCCTGCGTGCCTCGGGCTCCAGGACTGTCACCTCCGTGACCTCCTTCCGCCCCTCTGTCGCACTGCCCCTTCTGCCCCTTGTGCTTGGCTCCGCTCAGATTCTCTGTAGCTTGCAGCTAGAGTTTGACTTTAGGCTTCTCCTTCTCCTGCAAGCTTCATATCATTCGGCCCTTCCTCGCGTAACTCGGCTCGTCCTTCACCTGCATTAAGATTACTCGGGCTAACCCAGCCGACTTACGCGATATCTCGGCCGGGTAATGCCTTGCCATTATCATAAGGGTCCTACCCTTCCCTTTCCCGGCCGACCTCTACAGGATTCGGCCGACTCAGACTGTAACTCGAAAACACAACGGGCAACACCCTTTCGTCTTTCCCCGTCTTTACCCTATCCGAGGTCATCTCCCCAACAGAATCATGCATTGTTTTAGCATACAAAAGCATAGTGTTGTGGTTTTCCCCTTTGATACTTTGTTTGGGTTGACTTGACACATGCTCACACCATATTATGACTATGAACAAGTCACCATAGCCTCTATGATCATTTAGTCCTTGACTTGTAGTACCACTCTATGCTTTGATTAGTAATGTTTTGTCGCCCTGCATGATTATGGCCATTATTGCTCTCTTAGTTGGTTGCTCCCAATCTTTTGCTAGCCTCCACTTGTATGAGTAAGCTCTACTCATGCTTCCAACTCCCAAGAAACCAAGTTATTCCAAAGTGTCCACTATAAACTCCTATGCATGGTGTGTTACACCATTCCAAATATATTCTTGTTTTCATCTATCTTTCAATTAAAAATACCTTGTTATGTAAAAACTTAATGATTAAAGCTCTCACGAACTTGATGGCACACCTTATATTTCTTGCCCCTAATAAACTTGAACAATTGTGTCATCTTTGTTGTATATGCTTGCACTTATACTTTGGAATTAGCAGAACCATGCTGTCATGTGGAACATTTTCAACATTGCACTTGTACTTTGTACACAGTTGATATCATGCTCTTTTGTCTATGGATGTCGCTGGTGTGAAATAAAAAGGGAGGTTGTAAGTCCATGGAGTTATATATTTTGTGTTAGAGAAACGCCTGGGCCGCTAGCCTAAGCCATACCTAATCATGGTGGAAACTTGCAGCATCACCATAATGAGCAATTTGTGAAGCATCCTCAATAAAAACATATGCAAATAGCAAATAAAAATATCGCTGAGATGCTCATTGTCTACTTGCCCTGTCATTTTGGTTATGGGATAGCTCCTGTACCATGTGCAAGGGGTACCCCATTGGCGGTTCTCTATGATACACATGTACTTACTATGACAAAAACATACAGGTGACTAAAGTTGAGTAGCATGAGGTGCGACCCTCATATTCAAGGGACATGAGATTGCCAACTTATACTTTGTCAAGCATATACTCCATAGTTTGTTCACTTTAACCTTAATCACTTCAAGATGCTTATGATAGGGCAATGAGGGGCCGAAAGCTAACAAGTACCATAATTTTTGGAAGCTATTTTTGAAACTTGAAATCCCTGCTTCCCTTTATAAAGGGTCTTTCTTCCACTATTATATTAAATCTCCACCTTCTACCTTTAGGCACCAGTTAAGAGAGCATAGTTGCCATTCTTAGTTCTATGTGCATTGTCCCAAAACTTATTGATTGATGCATATTGTTGATATTACTTGATCTTGTGCTATTTGTATGTAGTCACTCTTATGAACTTTGAAGGTGTCTTATGCATCTATTTGCTACTCTATGAGGGACAAGCTGATTTCCACTATGCTATGTTTTCTGTATGTGAAACAAACATACGTTTTCAATGCATGTTATTCATGATCTGTGTTTGTATCCTTTCATGTTGCATGCATAGTTACTTTGTCATTAGAACTCCATCTTTCATGCTCATCTTTAGAGTTCTTTGATCCCATCTTTCAATGCTTGCAAATGGTTTTATATTGGTTTTGATGGTGCATGTCACCTCAAAAATTATTCTTTTATCACTTACCTACACGAGGACGAGCAGGAGTTAAGCTTGGAGATGCTTGATACGTCAGAAACATATCTATAATTTTTGATGTTCCATGCTTGTTTAGTATCTACTTTGCTTTGCTTTGTCCACACTTTGAGGTGCTTTTTATACTTTTTCTGGTACTAACCTGTTAACAAGTTGCCTATTTTCTGCTGTTTTTGGTTCCAGAAAAGCTAGTAAGGAAATATTCTCGAAATTGGACGGGAAAAAAGCCAAAGTCAATATTTTATCGAGGAGAACACGGAGTCCAGAGGAGAGACGGAGGGGAGCCACATGGCGGACGCAACCCCCCAGGCGCGAGCCCACCCTAGGCCTCGCCTGGGCAGGGTGTGGGCCCCCTGGCCACCTCCCAGCCTCGCCTCTTCGCCTATAAGAAGCCCCCGATGCCTAAACCCTAAGTACCCGATCAATATTCCATGAAACCGTCTATAGCTGCTGCCACCATAGTCCCTAGATCGGGGGATCTGAAGCTCTTCCCGGCACCCTGTCGGAGGGGAGATCATCCCGGATGCCTTCTTCTTCATCATGCCAGCCTCCGGTATGAAGCGTGAGTAGTTCCACCTTGGACTACGAGTCCATGTAGTAGCTAGATGGTTGTATCTCCTCCTTGTGCTTTCATGTCTAGATCTTGTGAGCTTCGTTCATGATCAAGATCTCATCTATTTGTAATCATGCATGTTGTGTTTGCGGGGATCCGATGGATATTGAGATTACTATGTCAAATTGATTAATGGTTTTTTCTTATTGATTCTATCATGTCTGTGTTGTTTGTGATCTTGGATGCTCTCCGTTGTTAGTAGCTATCTTGGCCAAGTAGTTGCTAGTGACTCCAAGAGGGGGTATTTATGCTCGATAGTGGGTTCATGCCTCTATTTAATCAAAGGAAGTGACAAAAATCTCTAAGGTTGTAGATGTGTTGTTGCAACTAGGGAGAAAACAACAGTCTTTTATTCATGGAGCAAGTGGATTGTTTACCTTACACACTTTGCTTAAAGAAATTGTCTGTTGCTTCCAACTTAATACCGGAGGGGGTTCGGATGATAACTCAAAGGTGGACTTCTAGTCATAGACGCAGTTGGATGGCGGCCTATGTATCTTGTTGTATTTCCCAATCGAATCTCATAGGATCTTTATGTCTAGTATTGTATTGTTATACCTTGTTCAGTCCTGTCAATTGCCCTGCTATAATTTGTTTACCTAGCATGCCATGTTTGTTTATCTAAGGAGAACACCTCTAGTGAACTATGGACCCCGGTCCAATCTTTACCATTGATACATCTTCCACTGTTACTGTTTACTTTCTGCAAACCACTATTACCTTCCATACCATATAGTTAATCCTTTGTTATAGCAACCAGTGAGATTGACAACCTCATTGTTCGTTGGGGCAAAGTCTTCAGTTTGTGTTATGCAGGTTTCCAAGTTGCTTGCAACACCTTTGAGACGTTTCCTTCCTCCTACTGGTTCGATAACCTTGGTTTCTTACTGAGGGAAGACTTGTTGCTGCAACGCATCACACCTTGCTCTTGGGGTTTCCCGACGAAGCGCTCCCACATTGATGCAGTGCCATCACGCGCCCCCTCACTGACCACCTGACCCCACCCTGCCTCGTCACCCTCATCGCCAACCCCGCGCCGAGCCCACTCTTCCCTCTCCTGACCATTTCTTGTCGAATTACTCTACGTAAATTATCTTCACTGCCGCAGTAATCCCCTCCCCCGACCTCGTCTTCTTAACCCCCACTCCCTCCCATCCATTTCCCCTCAAAACCTCGTCGCCAGAGAGCCACCAGGCTGCTCAATCTCGAGCTTGCACCGCCGCAGACCCCGACGAGCTCCGGCAAGAAATCCGGTGAGCACAGACCTCCACTTGCCCTCTGGTCCATGCTAGCTTGCTCGCCATCATGATGCGCACCTACTGACACTTGCCTCTTTCTGGCTCGTGGCCTAGGAGCTCGCCTACGTCGACCTCTGCAAGCGCCAGACGGTGAGTGCAACTTCGGCGAGGAATCGCAACTGTACCGGTGCGCCCCATCCTCTCCCGTGACCTCCGCTGCAACCCTCGCGACCTTGTGACCCTGGTAATTCCCCTGCACCTCTCACTTACCCCCTAGCACCGCCGGTATGCCGTCGCCCGACGCGCCACCGCTGCAGCTCGCCAGCAGCGTCGCCCATCCTTGGCCAACACGCTTAGATCCACTTGATAAAAATCTTAGGGCCTAGATTAGATCACTAGCCGAAGCGGTATTGGTCGATCTGGTCCGTGCGATCCCACTTAGATCTAACGACCCACATAGCTGATCCTACCGAAACGGTATCGGCCAATAGAAACATGCCATGTGGCCAGACCTTTCTGTTTAAAATCCAGAAAATGTTTTTAGATGTTTAAACTTGCAAAATTCATAACTTTTGATCTACAAATCAGAAAAATACAAATTTGGTGTCTATGGATTCAGAAAAATATGAACTAAACTACTGTGGCCTTAATTTGTACACTTGTTTCTATAAAAATGGAGTTTTAGGCAGAGACTTGTTTAGGGCCATTTTGGCTATACAAATTGTTGTACAAATTATTTTTGAGTAAATCCTTTTGCAAATGGTTTTGTTTTGAACCTCTAACCAGAAACACTAACTTTAGAAATTAAAAATATATTTTGTTAGCACTAGAAAATATCCCTTTGAATAAAAGCTTTTCTAACAAAGAAAAATGATTTAAATGACTTATTTGCACTAACTTGGTTCCAATTGAAATTCCACTTTTATAAAAAGACCAGTAGGTGTTTGTAATGTTTAGAACCTTGTTAGGAACAACTTTTTCACTAAAATGACCCTTTGCATGCGTGCATGCATTTCTTTGTTTTCTTGTGATTATTTTGTTATTTTTGTGTTCTAGTTTTGAGTGTGTGCTTTTGCTTGATTGTATTGTAGTGAACTTTTAAGAGTGTGGCATTGCAAGATCAAGGAGAGTACCTACAAATTATACTATAAAGGCAAGTGATACTTTGGTCATCAAAAGTCCTAACTTTTCAATATTGCAATAGTGATATTTTTGTAGTATGCATGATAGGGCTATTTTGTATATTTCTATGCTCTGCTAAACATATAGTATCTACCTTGGTAGTATATCCTAAAGATAGGAGACATGGTAAGTTTAGAATGCTTAGTATAGCTACATAGATTTGTGGGCGGAAATCATGATATGTTGTCTTATGAAAATACAAGTATTGTTTTTGGACTAATGAAAACAACTGATGTTAATGAAACACCTGGGTGGAAATGGGACTTGTATGGATTTTTGTTGAGTGGTTACTCAGGGCCCATTTCTATGGTTTACCCTGGTGTATCTCACTTGTGGATGGCCACCCACGAACAAAGAGATTTGAGACATTCTTTTCACGAAAGCTTCCAGTGCACCACATGGAATATGGGCTCTACCTTGACCAACTAAGTTGCAAGAACTCAGCCAGATGGACAGAAAGTGGTAGTGATGATAGGATGGAACGCGTCCATGGTGGTCTGAGGGACTGCTTCTGAAAAGTCTTGCCTCGATGCATGTATAGTCTTGTGGGGAAAGTGTACCACCTCTCGAGAGGGTAAAACTAAGTACTTAGCCATGTCCTCGGTTATGGAGAATTTTGAGCATCAAGACAATGAAGCAAGATCAAGAATCTCATCATTCTAATTTCTAAGTTAAAACTTGTTGGGTGAACAAGGGAAACACCTGGTGTGTATCCAGTGTGCCATGTTTGATGAAATGTTCTAAAAAAGAGAAAAACTATTTTACAAAGGATAGGGAAAACGTATTTTATGCAAAGGCCAGCCAAAACTCCATTGAGCCATTTATTCATGTAGATGTTAGATTCTCTATATCAATATGGTATCACTTGCCAATATAATTCAAATGTATTGACTCTTGTGGTTGTAACTTATTATGTTACAGGATTACTTGCTGTTAGTGAAGTTTGTTGAGTAGGGATTACAAGTCTATAACCAACATGATTGCATGTGGCACATGAATATGAAGGATTCCATGCTTTATTGTTATCTGCTGCTCTGTAATAAGAGAGCCATATGAGCTATGTAAGTTGTAATGAACTATTTTATTCCTGGATATGAGTTGTAATATGACCTTTGTTTCTTGATATTACATCTTAACTGTGGGTGCTAGCTATTCGATCCAGGGACTAGCACTGTGAACATAGGGACTTGTACCTTATTGGGTTCAGGCCTCTACATGTGGCCACCTTGTGGCTCCCCTCATGTCGCCCTTTGGTCTCTGTGTTCGTCTCGGTGAAATATTGACTTTGGCTTTTGTCCCGTCCAATTCCGAGAATATTTTCTTACTAGCTTTTCTGAAACCAAAAACAACAAAAAACAGACAACTCGCACTGTGGCATCTTGTTAATAGGTTAGTTCCATAAAATGTATAAAAATACCTCAAAGTGTCGACAAAGCATAACAAAGTGGATACTAAACAAGCATGAAACATCAAAAATTATAGATATGTTTACGACGTATCAAGTCACAAGCAAATACTTGGGCAGAGTAGCTACTATCAATGGTGAGCATGCAAGATCACAAACACCATAAACATGATAGAATCAGTAATCAATCTTGACGTAGTACTCAGTATCCATTGGATCCCAACAAACACAACATGTAGGATTACAAATAGATGATCTTGATCATGATAGGCAGCTCACAAGATCTAAACATGATAGCACAAAGAGGAGAAACAACCATCTAGCTACTGCCATGGACCCATAGTCCAAGAATGAACTACTCATGCATCATTCCGGAGGCTGGCATGGTGATGAAGAAGGCCTCTAGGATGATATCCCCTCTCCGGCAGGGTGCCAGGAAGAGCTTCGGATCCCTCCCGATCTAGGGACGATGGTGGCGGCGGCTACGAACTTTTTCATGGATTTCTGATCGGGTACTTAGGGTTTTTGCTTCGGGGGTTTATATAGGCGAAGGGGCAAGGTCGATGGACGCCTGAGGGGGGCCCGTGCCTAGGGGTGGTTTGGCCACCTCGGTGCCCTCCTCCATCTCTACTTTGGACTCCATCTTATGTCGGAAAAAATAGGAACTTCGACTTTTGTTTTGTCCAATTCCAAGAATATTTATTTACTAGCTTTTCTGAAACAAAAAATAGCAGAAAATAGGAACTGGCACTGTGGCATCTTGTTAATAGGTTAGTTCCAGAAAATGTATAAAAATGCCTTAAAGTGTAAACAAAACATAAGATAGTTGGTACAAAATAAGCATGGAGCATCAAAAATTATGGATACGTTTACGACGTATCAGCCCTCTCGAGTATTTATTTGGGTGACCCAAAAGTCATTCTTCAAAGCTTTTGCAACCGAAGTCTTCTTTCTTTTGGATATACCGAAGATGAGGGGAGCAATATCTTTTGGCCTCAAACCCTCAATCCATGTGGCTTCCTAGAATAGCGCCTCTTTCCCATTTCCAATGGTTACACAGGTATCCACGGCGAAGAGGTTGCGGTCCTTGGGGTGCAAGGGTTCCCAATGCCAACCCAAGGCTTGCTTTCATCATTCTACTCTTGCCAAATCCATCTCATGCGGAGCGTCATATCGAACTTCGCCAAATTAAGGATCCCAAATCCGCCTTTATCTTTAGGCTTGCAAAACATTTCCCAAGTAACCTTACATTTCCCTCTGGTTAGTTTTTCACACGCTTCCCAAAGAAAGGCTTGCCTGAAATTATCAATCTTCATGAGCACTTCCATAGGAACATCAAGAACAGTGATGAAGTACATTACTATGCTTGTAAGGACCGCCTTCACTATAGTTTAATGTCCCGCCACACTGACATGTTTCCCTATCCAAGGGAATAATTCGGTGGTAACATTGTGTTCCAAAGGTTGAAGATGGATTCTCTTGAGCCATGTGACCGACAAGGAAGGCCAAGATATCTTTGGGAAGGTGGATCGAGTTGCTAGGAAAGCTTGGAGGATATCATCAAGGTCTAGTCCTTCATAACGAATAGGGTCCACTTGAATTTTAGCACAATTGGTCACAAGACCGATGATGTCGCGAAAACTTGCCAAGGTGGAAGCAAAGAAATTTATGTCATTTTTGTTTGGAACCATAAATATAGCGATGTCATCGTCATATAGAGATGTGCGAACCATGGGAGCTCTCCCACGAAGCTTATGGAGTCTTCCTTGTTTGGTGGCTTTATGAAGAATGTTATGTAGAGGGTCAATGGCCAAAATGAAGAGAAGCGGCGAGAGTGGATCTCCTTACCTAAGCCCTCTCCCATGCCTAATGGGCTCTGCCGCAATCTCATTGAGAAGAACCCACAAGGAGGATGTGGATAGAAATGCCTAAACACAATCTCTAAACTTGCTAGGGAAACCCAAATGATGAGTGCATCCATGAGGTAGTCCCAACGAACCAAATCAAACGCCTTTTTGATATCAAGCTTGAAAAGAAGCATTAGTGATTTGGATTTATGAACCTTTCTTGCAGGGTTTCTAATATAGAGGAAGTTTTCATGGATACTTCTTGTCTTGATGAATGCACTTTGAGAATTTGAGACAATCTTGGTCATATGCGGTGCAAGCCGACTTGTCATCATCTTTGAAATGAGCTTCGCAATCGCATGGATTACGCTTATCGGACGATAGTCAGACACATCCTCGGACCCATCTTTTTGGGATGAGGGCAATGTATGCGGAGTTGACCCAATGAAGATCTTGAACATGAAGGTTTGAGAATTTGTTGACGACCGCCATAATGTTCTCCTTAATTGTGCTCCAACATGCTTTGAAGAAGGCTCCTGTAAAACCATCCAGACCGTTTGGTTTTCCATGTTCCTATGACCTAGCCTAACACAAACAAATAAAATGGTTAATTTGTCGGCAGTTGTCATGCAAAGTCGATCCTATCCCGTGATCCAACATTTTAGGTGATACCATGATCAGAATTCAAATTTGTACGTGTTGAATTTTTTTGAAACAAACTGCGAGTGTTCTGAAGATGTGTGTTTACATTTCCTAAAAAATTGGAACCTAATTCGAAATACGCATAGGGGAACAAAAAAATGACAATTTGCTATGTGAACAGTGTCATTTTAGGGTTTCTCTCGGAATTGTGCTTACATGTGGCCCCTTATATGGCATCGCCTACACAGAGAAAGGCGCGCACAGGAGAATGAGCGGCCGAGTCATCGAGGATGGAGTACGTGGCGAGTGGGGGTAGTTGCTGAGGGGGTTGTTGGCGGGAATGAAAGGATTTTCCGGCGACCGTTGCCGGAGGATGGAGGAGTGGCGGTGGAGCTCTGTGGGCAGGGAAGGCGACACCTAGGTTGAAGGCATTCAGTCACGCACAGGCTAGTCTCCGTCCATAGCTGCAGTTCAGGTAAAACCCCTGTCTACCTTTTCACTTTTAAAACAGAACAAAACAGAACGGATCAGGGGGTTCGGCGGGAACTCCTTCGGTGATGGTTCGGCCGTGCCGCTTAACATGTTGCTATTTCGTCATCTATGTGACGACTGCTGAAGGCGCCGAGGCAGGTTCAGTTCTCTCGAAACGAGCCGCTCTCCAGCATCTTTTTCAGAGGAAGCAGCAGGTTGGCACAATAATGGCACCGCCGCACGACGACAGCACGTCGATCGATCTCTGTTGCTCAATTCACTGGCTCTTTCACCGTGAGAAAGGGCTTTGTTTTTCCGTCTTCCTCCGTGCTATCCTTCATTGAATCCTTTGGTACTACTACCTTCTACCGTTCTCGAAAGGCCAAGGCCAAGGCTCTGTAGAATATACGGATACAGTCAATGCCAAGTCTGCACAAGCACAAGAATCGCTCCCTTGCTTGTCTGTTTGCTTAGTTGACGTAAGATCACAACACAAGATGACAAATCGTCAGCGATCAGCGAGCACCTGCAGGTGCTTACCGGTAAACAGCGTTAAGGTTGACCCCGAACTAATTAACAACGGGCCGGTTATATATACGCGCTTTATATTTGTTTACTATAGCTAGCTGGGTATAATAATAATGCGGCCGATGTTCAGACCAAGTGCTGAACTGCTGGCAAGATCGCACCGGATCTCCATCGCACATTGACAAATCGTCGCCTCCATGCTCGCACCTTGACTTCGCCATCTCCCTCCCACGTTTGCGAACCAAGCGGAAGGTCAGCGGCGACATCGAGATCACAAGGCGATTATTCTATAGACAGTACCATTTGTTTGGTCAAATAGTTTCCGATAGTTCTCGGAGGAGGGAAAACTGGAAGGATGCCATTAACAAGTAAAGTTGGTGATGAGATCGCCATGTGAGCTCTACCTGAGCAAAGATTGCGATCGCCTAGTTTAATCCCAGGCCACGTAGACCTCGTACTGGCAGCTTCTAGCATATACTACTGGCAGTGAGCAATTATTATCCGGCCTGGCAGTACTGGCATAATTGGGGGAAGAGCTAGTGATGGATTGGTGAGCTGAAAGGCCATCACTCCCTGCTTAGTATTATTCTAGTCCTCGAGCTCCTCTGCCCCCTGTCGAAAGGGAATTGGGTCTTGCTGACGCTGGTGGAGGCAAGCCGAGTGACCCTGGTAGCTAGGCCAGCCGATAATTTGGGACGCAACGCAGCTACCTAGGCTGTTCCTGTTCTTCCCGATAGAGTATGTGTGATCGATGGAGCTGATATGATCTGAGTGAGGCGGTGGGTCGCGAGGACTTGGATGATTAACGCTGCGACATGCGACGTGGATGGTGGATGGGCTTGTCAATCAAATCACGTTTGCAATTTGCGCGATTAGGACTTTTCTTCTCTCCGTTTTGGCGTCAGATCGCCTTGCAAGTTGGGGGCGTTTTCTTATGTTATCTTGGTTCATCGGTAAAGACCGGCCGTTGGCACCTACCTACTTGACCCCCTGACGCCCTTCATAATGCGACCACGGATAGGGGAGCCTGTCGCGAGAGAGAAAAACCAAGAACTTGAGGCCAAGTTTCCTGGCCAAACTCGGCAATCAATCAGTACTAACTGCAATAGCACCGTACCGAAAGGGTAGGGTGGCAAGCGACACCCGCATAATGATCCGCAAAAGAAAATATAGACAAAAGGAGGTTCCAAAATCTAGCAAAATTAATGAAAGTTTAGTTAAAAAGTTGTGCCGCAACCCGGCCGCTTGACACCGGGAAGGGCAATGCATGCATGCGGTGCCTCCAGTCCAGGACGCAGCCCCTCTCTCTCTCTCTGGCGGGCTTTCCCTATCTCTGATTCTCTATCTTCCCCTCTTCTGCTGCAGGCATGCATGTTACATCGACCGGCCGGAGGGACAGGCCTCTTTTAACCGGACAGCATCGCAGCGGCGGGGCTCGGCGACAAGGATATATATCTGTCCAGACTCGCTAGCTGCCGCAGCTCCCTGCCGCCCACAGAACATGGGGGTGGGTTCAATTCCCAAATGCCTCCAAGCAGGGTCCAGGCCACACATGGGCGGGAGATCCTCTGCCATCATCATCATCATCGTCATTGCATTGCTCTCATTTGCTCTATCTCCTTCTCTGTCCTGTTCATGGAGATATCATCCCTCACGAGCTACGATCGATCTGCTCAAGTACGAAAATATCTGTGTGCAGGTGCATCTGCGACCAAGTTTTACAGTGTACACTGCCTACCTATTTGTAAAGCCAAAACGACCTTAAAATTACAGCAGCTAGCTTTCGGCAGAAAAAAAATAATAATACATCCTCCGATCCAAAATAAGTGATTTAGCACAAAGTTTTTGTATTACCTCATCAGATTCATAATAAGTGTTGCTAATTTAGTAATATAACTTTGCACTTAATCAACGACACTTATTATGATGGATCGGAGAGAGTACTAAAATGGTATGTTATAGATCGGAGGAGGGAGTAGTACATTGCTCATTCTCCCGCACTACTCTTTCTCACCGGGCTGTCGTCGGTTAGCAGAGACTGGCTAGCATTTTTTTTGCAGAGAGAGACTGGCTAGCTAGAAGCTGCGACTTGAATGCGCGGGCAAGAGGATAGGATGTGTACGTCGTACAGACTTTCAGCCAAGATGAGTCCGGATAAGACCCCGGTGGATCATGTGAACATGCAATGCATGCATGCATGGCGCAGAGAGGGAGAGAGGAGACAGCTCGGCTCCCGGGAGCCTGGAAGGCCGGGCACCAGATTGGATGTTCGTTCCCAGCCCGGCCCTGTAACTTTGCACGACATTGTTACGTACCCACCGATTATCATTGTCCTTCTCGATCTGAATTCGCAACCATGTCCTTTGTAAGCTAGTAAGTACTAGCTAGCAGTAGTGTGATTAAGAACGGTGACCCGATCGAGTCCGCCATTAAAGCGATCGACGCCCAAGCATAAGCATGCACGCACTAGCTGGTCCTGGTCCATGGATCCACGCACAGCGCATGCACGTTTGGCTGGTGGCCACACCGATCGACCACTATTCAGATTTCAACGCAACAGCAACGACGAGACACACATAATACGCAAAAGCCTTGGGTCACTGGATCGATCGGGATCTACCCCGTCGTGCCGTGTCGATCGGTGGCCGGCCGCCGTCTCCATCACCGCGACCGACGTCTACCTAGCTAGCTGGTACGAAAGTGTACTGGCTAGAGCTTGCTAGGTGAGCCCCTGGCTACGTACGAGAGCGTGCTCAATCTCTCTCTCTCTAGCTTAGGCCAATCGGGTGCAGAGCGAGGCCTAACCCCCAGTGTGCGTGCTGCCATGCCAGCCGACCGGGGCATAGTTTTTCTTCTTTGGTCTTGTCATTTCACACATACTACTACTATATGCAGTCAGATCAGGACCTAAGGGCAGTCCGATCCATCATTAAGGCCGAAATGGTTGGGGCAATCATATGCGCATGCATATGCCCCGACGTACGTGCGGTGCGCATCGATCCGATCCAGTGGCCTCATCAAGTTTATGCGAAAATCAACATGTTGCTCCAGATACTAAAATGCAAAGAAAAGTACAGACCACGATAAATTCAAGTTGATGGCACATACGAATGCGTACAACTCTGAGATAAAAAAAAAGAGACAGCCTGGACGTCTCTCCTCCCCTGTCACTGTAGCGGAGGCGATTTTGTGAATCTTCCCGTCCGATCCACCTCTCCACCGGGGATTCGCTGGATCTCTCGCCCTCCGACGGCCGCCTCGGCGGCGGGAGGGCGGGGGATCCTCGTTTCACGATTGTAGTTAGTGTAGTGTTGCGTGGGTGTGCTGCGGGCGGCGTTGCGGAGGAGGCGGCGGCGGCGCTGATGTGGCTTTTGGTGCAGGTCACCTCCATCGGCGGAGCTTTGCGACGGTGCGCCTGCGTCTTCCGCGCTCGCGGATCTCTGGATTCGTGCAGTGTGGATTTCCCCGATCCGATCTGGCGTGGCACTGGATCGAAGGAGCGAATAAGGTGAAGATGGTGATTTGATGCTTTGCGGTGGAGACGTTGGTCCAGGGCGTTACCCTTACGGGGGCGGTGAGCAGGGACTTCCTGTCTGTCATGGGGATTTCATCGATCCAAGGCTTAAAGACGAAGATCGGCAGCGGCGCGTCTCCCTCTCGTCCTGGTTGTCGTTGAAGCTAGAGCTCAGCTGGACTCCTTTGTAATTTTAGCTTTGTTCTGGGTTTTTCTGTAAGTTTGAAGTATCAATCCAAAAAAAAAAAAGAATGCGTACAACTCTCTTTTTACATACGAATCGTACGATCATCGGCATGCCCTCCAGAACGGGCCAGGGGCTAGCTGTAACACACTCGGTCACTGATCGCCTCCTCCTTTGCACCTGTCAACGGTAAGTGCTCGTCTCAACTGTAGGCTTACAGCAAGCACTGGAAAACTGACGGCCCCCTGCTTGCTGCTTGGGCTGTCGAGGTGAAAAGAGGATAACTAGCTAGAATTTAGATCGGAGGTAATATGTAGTACTCCCTCCGTCCCAAATTACTCTGTGTTTTATGTTTGGTCAAAGTCAAACATGTTAAAACTTGACTAAACATCTTCGACAGAATAATAATATTTATAATATTAATTGTATACAATATAAAAGTATGTTTTATGATGATTCTAACTATATTTATTACATATTTTAGATATTGATATTTTTTCATATATTCGTAGTCAAAGTTTATGAAGTTTAACTTTGGCTAAACCTAAAACGCCAAGTAATTTGGGACAGAGGGAGTACTACAATCGGGGTGAGCCGATGTTTTAGCTGGGGGCTAGTAGGCCGCCTATCCCTGTCTCTCTTTTTTCCCATATGCAGGCTGTCCGTGGAAGTTGCGAAAAGTTTTATTGCTTTGGTCGATCTCAAGATTGAGAGAGGGTGGTTGGGGGAGGGGAGGAAGACCAGGGATCTTGCTGTCGTGTCCAGACGCAGCAGCCCACTTGAAGTGAGACAGTACAGGCGCTATAGCTGGTTGCAAGTGCGTGCGCGTGCATGCATGCACGCACGCACGCACGCGAGCGGAACGACCGGTGGGGAATCGATCGATCGACGGATCGAGAGGGGGAAAGCCTAGCTGCTAGGTAGGGTAGCTAGCTAGCTAGCTAGGTGATGGCCCTGTACGTACGTGGTGGTCCTCGATCGCAACCACCTTGACGCCAACATCTGAGGCCGGCGCACATGTCTGCTAGCTATATATGATCTCCGGTGGCCGGTAGCGCCGTAGCGGCAGCTCCACCACCGCCGTCCATGACACCGGCCGCCACCCGTGATACATCGGGGTACTGTGGTCTGTCGTGTTCGCCTCCCTGTCCACCCAACCCAGCCACACTACCACCCCCGCGCGCGTCCGTCCTGTCAATTATCCACACCGGCCGGATGGATATACACGCGTGCCTGCCTGCCTGCCTGCCTGCCTGCCTGCCTGCCTGCCAGTGGATCTAGCTTGTCCCGGCATGCTTGTCGCGGCGCCGAGAGGCACGGAAGTCCCGATCGGGGTCGCGGCCGGAGACTTTGGAGGCCGCCGCTGCGCCACGATCATTGCCCCTGGCCATGCATACACCCAGCCAGCCAGCCAGCTATCTTGCCGCGCGCGGTGCATGCACGTAACGTACGTACGTACATATGCCGCCGCCGCTGCAAGAAACCGCACGTTTTCGGGCCAGGGGATCGCCGACATTCGGATCGGCAGGGCCGGCTGCTTTCTTCCCTGGCGTACCGTACGTACGAGCTTTGCATCTATCCACATACACTGATGCACACACGTACGCCGTGATCTCCTGGCCATGCATCTGTGAGGAGCACAACGGTACACGTCCAAGCAGCCCGGAGCGACGGCCAATTTGTTGTGCTGCTATCTGCCGTGCTGCCTGCTCTCAGCGTACAGCCGCGATCTTCTTGTCACGTAATAGCACAGATCCATCCTTGTCAGTATACCTGGATATGAGCCAACTAGGACCAGCTTGGGCCGAGCCTTGAAAAAGCTCGAGCCCAAGGTGGAGAGCCCGAGATTACCCACGAGTCCCTCTAAGCGACTCGGCTCGAGCCAACTCGGCAAACCACGAGTCTCACGCCGGGACATGCCCTGTTGACCAGATTTTTGCCAAACCAGCCATAACAATTGAAAGTGAATTGGTTCAAATTTAATTCTTACAAAAAAGCACAAAGAAATTCAAATATAGATGAAATGAAAAAGTTCGAAGAGTGAGCCGAGCGATGATTCAAAGAAGGGTCAGCATTTCGTGGGTGTATGTATCGAATGGAAAGATTGGACGTGCCAGTCTAAATTGATGAATCCAGACATGTCAATTAAAAAATCATGGGCCAAACAAGCTGGAACGAGCTGAGAAAAGCTCGGCGCGAGCTTGCTGTGGTCCAGGAAAAGGGACTCGGCCCGGTCTAGACACAGCAGCTGGCCGAGCCCAACTCGAGGCGAGCTCAATAAGCTCGGGCCAAGCCTAAAAACTCGAGTTTGATGTCCATGTATACTTGTTAGTGTGTGAAACAAATCGTAGGTCACCATAATTTGGGAACAACTTAATGCCTCAGCCTAGCCTTCAGAGTATATTTATATCAGATATGTGCACAAATACATGGTATACTAATACATGTTAGTATATGATGACCACGGACTACATACATACATATCTAACGCCCTCTCCCTTGATCTTAACGGTGCTCAGCAAGTTAAGATTGTGCCAATATGCATCAAAAAGTGGCATTGACAACGGTTTGGTGAAGATATCCACAAGTTGATCATCTCACAAGATGTACATGATATGTATTAGCTTCTGTGTGACTCGTTCTCTCTCAAATGATAGTCCACTTCGGTATGGTTCGTGCAGGCGTGAAACATCTTGTGTCAACCGAGTTAGCATGAGGACGTCCTTGAGTCGCCATATCAAGCTAATGCACAGTTCGTGAGCCGTTGTTGCCAACCCCGAGATAGTCACGGTTGAACCATGTATAGCATGTGAACACAATATGCCAGGTGTGTTGCACAACTGACAAAGGGGATGCGATCCAATACCATCGGTGCAACATCGACCACCCCTGTGGCTTCCACCATAGCCACCCCCATTGCCACCGCCAGAGGTGTTGTTGGAGGGTGGTTTCCTAGGATGGAATAAATGCAGAGAGTAGGATTGCTGCAATGAGTAGCCCTGCTAGTACTGCTGATTGACCTGGTGTGAGCTACTGCCACCACCATCTTGCTATGGGCGAGAGCTGCGGCCACCTTTACGGTAGGCAACATTGGTAGAGAAGTCACCATGGGAGTTGGCTGCACGATATGACTCCACGCGTTGCTCCAGGCTCAATAGGCATGAGTGGAAACCATGCGTTAATAAGTGCGTGTCACGACCATTACAACCTCGGCATGAGATTCTTAGTCGGAGTCTAAACCATTGAGGAAAAATGAGATGACTCTTTGTATCGTGGAGGCATCCCAATGGACATGAGGGTGTCGGCAAGGGTCTTCACTTGATTAAAGAAAGTCGAGGTTGAGAGATCAAGCTTCTTAACTTGTCTTCCTTGAATTTTCTTTATCTGTATTCCTTTTTTGAACCCCAACCATAGTAGATTCGAATACGAGTCACTTCAATTATCCTTTTATTTAAGTTGTATCTTCTATCTTTCCCTATTTCATCTCATGAACTTCTGGGTGCGTATCTACATGGAGCGGGGGATGGATTGAGAGTTGAAGCTCCCGATCATAGTACTCCATGTCTTTAGAGTAGAGTTCGCGAAGAGGACCATCTCGGGTACCACCGACATGCAGGAATACACGGTGGCTGGTAAGATCGCCTAGTCCTCCATAATTCAGGCCCGGTACTCTGGGTTGATGATGTCCATGGTACGACCTCCATCGGCTAGCACCGTGCGACGCTCTGGAGGGCACGAGTAGGAGCCATCAACGTAGCCAACCACATAGTGGTTGCGGAGGAGCGACATGATCTGTGTAGACCAGTGGAGGAATTGTCCTAAACTAGCTTGAGAGGAGCGCCTGAGAAAAGCAACTTTCCATCGGTGTGGTCATGGGCACGCTAAAGGTCATGGCGCCCATGAAGAGGCTCCGTTCAATCCAAGGGTCGAATTGACCATGATGCCCATGGTCGACTTGGCGATGGCGCTCATGGTTGAGGTGGAAGCTTGTGGTTCGGCAAAAGTCATGACGAGGTCACAGAGGAGGCGGCAGACAAGACCGGCGGCTTGGAGTAGCGCCGGCTAAATTTTTCGTCAGATGCGATCGTCTCGCTCTCATACCATGTGAAACAACCTAGTCCATGATAGTTTTGGAACGGCTCAACGTGGCATTCAGATTATATTTATATCAGAGATGTGTACAAATGCAAGGTATGCACACCTAACACAGTGCAAACGAAATTGTGTGCGAAATTTTCAAATCATCTTAGCCCGGCCGCATGCATAGGTAGGCATCGTTCTGCGGTTGGCATGACACGTACGGGTCGATCTGTTGTCAAGAGTCAAGACTAGTAGCCGCTGCTCTGTTTCTGTCATCTGAAAGTCCTTTTTACTGCACTAGCTGTTAGATCATGGGTGGGTGGCTTTCTGACCTAAGCCCGGTAGACTTTCTACGTTGAATGCACATTGACAATAGCCATTTCGAGACGCAAGAAATGATTGCTCGATTTTTCACTGTCTATCTACTACTTCCTCCGATTCAAAATATAAGATGTTTTATGTTTGTGAAGAAAATGTATCTAGACTTATTTTAGTATGTAGATTCACTCTAAACATGAGTGAACCTATATACCAAAACTAGTCTAGTTACATTTGCTTCACAAAGCTATAGCATCTTATATTTTGAAACGGAGGGAGTACTAGTGTCCCGGTCTCTGCACCATGCATGCCTATGTTTCGGCAGCTGCTTGCACTGGCTTAGACTCAGCAAATATCTCATCCACACGCGCGACCTCTCCAGCCCCATGCGCTCAGGATAATGCTAGGAGGCCAATGTGGACCCTCCACGCCGCGAGGATGCTACATGTACACGATCGAAGTTGAGAGAGAGAGGAACAGTTGCTCTGTTGAACATATCATTGATCATTCCATGCCTCCTTTCTATTTTCAGTGGGATTAGTTTCTCCATCATTCGGGTCCATGCAACTATGCACGACACTAAAGTTTTCTGGCCGGTAGGCGAAGATTCTTCAGAAAAAACTAGTAGAACAGTCTCACTTCATCACCTAACCAAATTCTTATACATGTCTGTTAGAATTTGGTGATTATTAGACTATTGGCTCATAAGATAAACTAGGTGGGCGTGCGAGCTTCGCCTCGTCGCCTATATCACGTTAGATATCACGAGCGAGTAGGCCAGTTTTCGATCACGCACTTATTTCTTTTTTATATCCAGTTCTTTTAATACACTAATAATGCACACATAATTAATTAGTGGAGTGTTGTTAGCACTTAAGCCAATATTATTATTAGAATATAAATGGACATTTCTACGTTAAAAATAAATAAAAAATTATTTTATTTCTCTAATCACATGATTTCTCTAACCAATAAATTAACACATAAAGGATCGGTGATACAAAATTCAGAAACAATTATACCCATCTATAGTAAATTTTGCAAATTGAGAAGAAGAAGAAAAGAAGAGTTGGGAAGAAGGAAATGATAGCTCAACCTGAAGGTGGATTCTGCACTCACCATATTCACAACAACGCCTACTCAGGATGTCTGCTTGTTGCTCACAAGTTGAAAGAGAAGAGAGCTGAGAGTGGAGGAGAGGAGCAGATGAGAGGGGTGGATGGCCTAAGGAGGAAGCGCCTTTCCTTGTCTCTAGGAAAAGACGGAAGGGAAGGTTTAGATGGAGTGACCCGCCCAGGCGCCTCCTTCTCCCACGCGGTGCTGCATGCCCTAGAGTCGACGTCCCCACGTCTCCACTGCAGGCTCAACTCCACGCCAAAGACTCTGCCTCGAGATGTGTCTCCAAGCCCCTCCTATCCGGTGCCTCCTGCAACGCCTCATCACCGCCGGCTCGTCCTCCTATGTGACACCTCGGCCTGGAGCAACGATTCTATGCACTCCTCCTCGCATATGGCTGCACGATGGTCGAGATGAGGCGGGGGAGGGAGCCTAAAGGAGTTGCGGCTGAGCGGGCTTAGTGTGATAGTAGTCAGAGAATCGTAGGCGGTAGCCAGAAACCCTAGCCTGAAGCTCTCGAGAAAGACGAATAGAGAGGGTCAACTCCACAGAAAATCGCTTTAGAGTACGGGTTCCATGGAGCCCTCTTTGATTTTTTTAAATTTATCAAATATTTTAGAAAAAATACCTACGTGTAGCCAACATTATGAAATACACATATGCAAAATTTAATGGAAAATACTTTATATTTCGAACGCAACAAAAGAGATAAATATGATAAATTTTGAAAAAGAGAGGCCCATTCAAAATTGCACTTATCTAAATTTATTTTCTTTATAGGAGACCATAATACAAAGTATTTTTACATAAGATTTTGTACGCGTGTATTATAAATCATTATCTGTATCCTGATATTTTACTAAAAGTTTTTATTTTTTTCAAAAAAAATCCTTCATAAAGCTTGTCCGGACCCACACTCCATAGATACAAGATGTGCAAATGCCCTCATTGTTCATGCATGCCACCAAGCTTAAGCCATAGTATAATATCTTTGGACCATTTATGCATGGTAGCATATGGTTACATGTTGCTAATTGAGAAAGAGTTGCACCAACTTATATAGGAGGCTATTCTAAGCGAGTGAAAAGAGAAGCAGCTCTCGCGTACTCCTTCTCCGACGTCACGCTAACACGGTTTGCAGGAATGAGCTAAGCTCATATCTACGCATCTCGTTTATATTTTTGTTGTTCAGAAAAATTATTTACGAGTCATTAAAACAGACACATTAATCAGCCGTTTTCGGATTTTCTGGATCGTGGGTTGTGGTGACTCGAACGTAAGTGTGTCACACGACCTACCCGGCCATCACTATATAAACCAAGACACAAACCCTACACGACTACGGCGAATCACACGCACTTACTTTTAGAACTTTACGTTGTCGCCTTCGTCTTCCCCATATCGGCTTGCGGCGTGCACCACGAATTGGGACAGTAGGCTTCCGGAACCCCGCCTCTTGTGAACCTGTACGGATGAGGGGCGATCAGGTTTTTAGGAAGCTCTTAAGCACAACTACTGACAACCACGACGCCGTCTGACAACGATTTCCCCAATGACGACTTCTTCCTGAACGTCACCGATCTCTTCGACAACCTCATCATGGTCGACAACGATGCTGCTACCGCTATAGCTACTGCTGTTGTCGACGCCACAGCTCAGGCTGCACCGTGCGTGACCCTGAATTTTCTCTTTCAGTTATTGCTAGAGTTTTTTGTTCTAGTGTTTTTGGAGTAGAAGTAATCAGTTTATCATGTTTAGATGCAATCTGTTCATCTGCTCTATTGGTTTGCATGATATGTTTAATCTTGTATGGTTATGTTTTATCATTATTCGGATTAAATTATATAAATATTTGCTTATATTTTCAACTATACTATAATGAGATGCAAATCCCTAGGCAGCGGTTTGGTATACCTACCGAACCATAGGGCCACTGTGCACCATATGGGCAAGACTGCAGCCAGCATGCAAGCTGACACTGCAGCCACAAAACTAGTACTATATGCTGCAGCCGGTTATGAATTCAAGGACACGATGCATGTGTGGACTCCCGAATTTCTCCCAAACAAAATAAGGTCTCTTCTGATCTCTTGCGTGCGTCGTTGGATGGATGATTATTGGAGCATGACAAGTTGTCAATGACAAGAGGCTGCCAAAGTATATAACATGGGCGTCACTTCGATCGATCGCCTTCCATTTCCTGCTCTTCTTCCCATGCATCCACAGTTCGTTCCACGGTTGGCGTATACCTGACCGGAGGAAAATTGGAAGACAAGACGTGACAGAGACCAGCTACCGATGGATCGATGGGTCGGTACTCGGTAGGCACCTATCTTTGGCCACTAGTTGGTGGGTGTGCTGCATGTTACATGTCGCGCCGCGAGACGCACATTATGATGGGGCGCAGGAAAAAGGGGTATAGAATGTACGTGAGACCAGATATCACATCGAGTGATGGGCTGGGGAGGAGCTAAATCATGCATGCATGATCGACCATGTGAATACTATTTGGGTACTGTACGCTTGTATTGTATAGACGTGCGACAATTTGTGATCCGGTCTCGTAACGAGTCTAGAAGCAGGGGTACTTTTCTGAATAGAATTGGACCTCACATGCGTGCGTACGTGCAGGGGTGGAATATAGATATGAGGAGTAATAATGAATACAGAAACCATCCAAGATGAGATCGATATCGATCGATCTGCATGCGTGATCAATGATCGATCTACGTACCAGGCCCCGTACGTCGATGGATCAATCATGGCTAGCTACTAGCTCGTGTCCTCCCGTACGTCTATGGATGGAGGCCGGCAAAGCACACGCACGAGAGACCAAGTACGTTCGTACGATCGTACCAGATGGAAATATATACTATACATGTCGCACGATGCATGAGCCAACGGTGGGAGGGAATGAACAGTAAAAGTACACAGCCCATTTTGGCCAGACGGAGATGGATCGATCTCATCATTCATAGGGGCCGGGTTAGTTTGCGTCAGATCAGATCTGGGCGGCGCCTAATTTGTTGCATGTCGCCTTATGTGAGGCAAGAGCCCTGGACTTTAGCCGCGCGCACGAGCGAGCTGGCCAGCGTACCTGTTTCGGAACGACTTTTTTGCCGTTGAGATGTCGCGTCACGGCACGGGGACTTGGGATTTTCTTTTGACCGACCTTGTTGTGTGTGATTGATTAATCAGCGAGTGCCTAGACGTTGCACAGTGATGCACTGCTCTGTTTTTCAGGCAAGCGAAAAAAAAACTATACAATCTGCTCTCTCTCTCTCTGTCTTTTTTTTTTTTGAGGGTATCTCTCTGTCTCCTTTTAGGGAACGCCCTACTGGTTCATGCGGCCGGCCCGTCCAGGTATAAAATGCTTCCTAGGCCGATCCAGATCAGCCGTGGAGGAGGATGAGGCTACTATGGTCTCAAGTAACTCTCAAGGCAGCTGGCCTGCCAAATGCCGTTTCTTATTTGAAGCTCGCAGCGACCTGACGCCTGAAGAGTTACGCCTGGTGGGCCGGCCCATCTACAGTTTTGTTTCAGGAATATTTACTTTACGTATATGTGACATTTTTGAATATCGTGAAAAATAATTTGTTATACATGGCGGATATACTAACTATGATAGAAGTATGCGCATACAATCAGGTAGGGACCGATCCGGTACCCGATGTCAACAACCCCTCTTTTTTCTCTCACAGCCGCCGCCTCTGATCTAGCCGTTGCCAACACCTCCGCCTCCTCCGTAGCTACTGTGGGGCAGTAATGCTACACCTACGTAAAAATCCTACGAAAAAAGGCTTACGGGATGACGAGGAGACCACGATCCGGTGGCGTGGAAATAGAAGGAAGTGGGCAGGAAAAAAATATCCAGGATGTCGCACTACAAACCTCTCGATATATACTAATCCTTTTTCTCGGGCCGACGGCGGTCGTACAGATTGGCGGCACGAGACCTTGATGGGGCAACACGGCCAGCTCCTCTGACGCGGCGAGAGTGGCCACATGCCCAGTTGCGGCGCGGCGAGGAGAGCTCCCCAATGGTCGCCAGACACTCTGATTTATTCAGATGCGCCACGGCGACTCCTTCGTCGGTAGAGGTGCAGTGAGCTGCCCCTCGTCGGAAGCGGAACGGTCAGATTGGGCAGCTCTTGGTCGTTGGCCAACTCCGTACCATCGAGACGACCACCAGTGATTGGAGCGGCCGGAGGATATGGCCACGCCATGGACTCTGTAAAAGATCACCGCCCCCACGTCAGAGGCCACCCGGGGCCGACGGCGAGGCGATGGCAGCGCTAACGGTGGAGCTGGTCTCCAAGGACATCAAGAAATTAAGCTTTATATTGTCCAAGAATTGGTGGCATAACCATGAACGATGTACGTTCACACATAGTAGGTTATTCTGATTAATCCGTGCGTACTGTAGAAGATTGTTCAGAATAACGAAGAAGCGCATAGAGAGAGTCCAGCTGGTCGATATATCCTGAACGAGAAAGAACAGATGCGAGCGCCCTAGTTGATAAATCCAGAACGAATAGAAGGCGGCGTCCTGGTCGATCGATGTTCCCTTGGATCTGGAATGACAAAAAGCAGAACGTACATCAACTAACTTGAGTCGTCGTAATCCTCTCTCTGAGCTTGTAGTCCCGTAAATCCTGGCTATTTTTTTCCAGCCAACTTCCATCTATTCTCACGCCACCGGATTGTGGCCTCCACGTCATCCCGTAAGCTTTTTCCCGTAGAAATTTTACGTAGGTGTAGCATTACTAGGCTCCCCCTCCTCTGGCTGGTCTGGTCGGTGTCAAGAGGGGTGGGGAACCCGATCAATGGGTGAAGTTTTTAAGAAAAGTAGTGTTTTCACATAATTAGGTTAGGGTTTCGGTAGACATCTTTTTGGCGTCTACGTCAATGAAGATGGTCTCATCTGCAATAAGTGATCTTCGGCTCTTTGTTCGACGAGGAGACCTTTCCGACATCAATGGTGGTGTTGTAAGTTTAAAGTTTTATAGGTACGGTCTTTTAGATCTAGATTTGCCGGATCGATCTTGGATTTTTTTTCTCATGGTTGCCGCGAGGAGGACTATCCCTGCAATATTTGTCCGGCTGCTACGTCCTCGACAATAGAGATTCGTATTTTCGACTCCCCTGCGATGTCGACCATGTTGTTCGGTTTCTTTTCCTATAATACTGGTGGTGGGACTCTTGTCGATGTTGATGGATTACTCTAATGGCTGCGCGCCTGCACCTAGCCTTGGCATTGCAGCTCAAATTAAAAGTCTGGGAGAACCCTCATTGCTACTTACGGGTCTATGGTTTGACACACTATTCCAAAAATCGTCCGAATCAGCGATTAATAGGCCGATTAATCGCTAAATCTAGGTATGTTCCCGATTAACAACTACATTTGGTCAAAAAAGTTGCAAAATTATCAACACATGTCGCCTATCATCTGCTAGCCCGCCCAATGAAATAGGTTTTGCGAAACTCCCGCTCGATCCCTGCCTCCAGTAGCTCGATTTCCGCCATCGATCACCAATCAGTTCCTTGTCGTTGTTGACCAGGTCCTCATAGTTGCCGACCAGACCTCAGATACAAGAGGAGCCATGAGGATCTCATCCGGGAGCTCGAGGCTTTCTTTATTAGGGTAGGTGGTTGAGCTGCAAGAGGAGCCATACGTGTTTTAGGTGCTATTTTTTGTAGGTTGCACCGATTAATAGACGACCGATTAAATCAATTAATCGTCTGAATTCTGATTAGTCGCTACTCCCAAGACAACCGAGCAGTTAACGATTATCGATTTTCTTACCATTGGTTTGACATAAGTGTCATGTTTATAGGGCTAACTTCAGACAAGTGGAAGATTGTGTCACGGAAGAAAAAGATTTTAAAGACTTTCGGGATTTGCTCGTTTTATTTTAGATTTTATTTCCTAGTCGTTGAAAACAGTTTATGTATTTCTACTATGTACTATTTATTACTATGAATATACGTGGTATTTATTGTAAAAAAATACTACGATAAAAGTACCATGAGGCTGTGACGGCGATTTATATTCACCTTCTGCGCGGGTGCGCTGCCTGAAGGACTTTGGTGGTGGCCATTTGCATGTACACCGCTTTCTGATTTTCTATCATTTCTCTTTTTTCCTTTTCTGTTTATGTTTCTTCTGATTTCCTTTCAGTTTTTTTTTTCTGTTTATCATTTTTTGGCGTCTGGATTTATTAAAAGTGTTCGTGAGTTTAAAAGGTGTTCCACCAGTAAAAAACAAAACAATTTTTTGTAATGAAAAGCGGTACAAATAAATAATAAGTTTCCCAATTATTTATACTAGTTGAATGCCCGTGCGTTGCTACGATCGACTTTTATTGATAACGTTACCGACCTCGGATAACATGCTAATTAGTTATTGACAACAAACAATTCATGATTAGTGTGTGTGCAATGCATCAAGAACCTAATCTTTGACAAAAAATATTGGATGTAAGTTCAAAGAGAAAATAGCCATTGAATGTTCATGATAACTCAAATCGTCCATCAGTAAATGGTCAAAAGGGGACCATGCATGCATGTCAGTTTTTTACATATGCCATAGGCTCATAGACAAGTTAATTCCTAGCTCAGATACTCATATAGACAAGTTAATTCCTAACTCGGATGCTACGAAGAAGAGGCCATGCCGGTAAATTAATTGATTTAGCAATTGACATCTGCCATTATTATCTGTGTCTTTGAGCATTTAGTAGAAGGCCGGACATGCAGTTAGATATGCTACTCAACAAGGAACATGCAATTAGATAAATACCTTCTGCACTCAACAAGGAACATGCAATTAGATAAATTAAATGAAAAAAAGGGTCTTACTCACTCTACCGTTTAATCTCTTTTTTTTTTGAATAAAGAGTAGCGTGTATCAGCTTCAGGAATGCAACCCTGACAGGCATGTCACACTTGTACATTAAAAGTGCAAATCATATAAACTTGTTATAATTTGGATAACTTGTAAGTACTACAAAAAACACTACTTTTCACACTTTTATTGAATAATCAATTTGGTAATAATAATAAGCAGAAAAGTGTACAAGAGAAGATAAACTAAAGAGATTGCATCACTATTTTTTCGTATATTATACAGTGAGATAATATTTCAATTCACACTGAAGTAAGAAAGAAATTTTTTCAGACTACATTTACATTCATGTGTGCCTCTGGGTGTCTTTTCTCACAAAAATAAAATCTCCATGCCATTAAACAAAATCGGTCTCGGTCTGAATAACTAATCTACGTTGATTCCTGCGTGTTAGGAAAAACACAACGGAGGTTATGGATATTTGCAAAATATGTCAAGTGACGTTATGGTCGGCAGGCAACAAGAAAGCAACATGCAAGGAGAAAAAATATGAGATCATTAACTGACCTCAAATATAGAGTTGCACGTACCCCATACAGGTATAGAAAACCATCTCAAGACAATGTGTTACAGAACACAAAATCCAAATTGTTATACCATAGTTTTAGTGAAGCTGCCTCTAGCATATCAGTTCATACATTTACTGGTGCAATCCGCCTTCCCATGGTTCTCTCCCCTTTTCCTGCAACGCCACCACCATTCAAGCGAGAAATCCAATAAGCCCTTCACAAAATCCAACATGGAAGCTTGATGATCTGCAGAAAGAACATATCTTCTCAGAGATGCTTTCCCTAATATTTCATTGTTGTCTGCAGTACATATATAGGGCCCATTTGGAACACGGGATTCTCATAGGAAATTCAAAGGATAGGATTTCCATAGGATATATTTCCTTTGTATCCTTTGGATCAGAGGAATAGGAAAGGAAATTTCACAGGATTGGATTCCTAGGCTTCATGTTTTACAGGAAAAGGAACATTTGGTATGATCTTTTGGAAACTTTCCTACACGGAAGGAGCGCTCCGCTTCTTTGTATGTCGAGCGCAAAAAAGGACCGCGTAAAGGCCAGCCAAATACCAAAAAGGAAGCACAGTTGCCCTCGTATTAAACATAGCTTGTACAAATACAGAAAGGTATCTCGCAGGCAACAAGCCAGATTATCACACCGGCCGCTAGCAGGATCAACAAAAATTGCTAGTTCATGTGTTATGTCCATGCATGGCTAGATCGATTAAGTTCCTACTTCTATCCACCATGATTGTATCACTCTTTTTTAGTGAGATTAGTACTTTGTCTCCTCATTCTTTTTTTCTTGTTCCTTGTGATTAGCACAATTTCTTGCATAGTCTAGTATTTAACATGATCCTTGAAGATACCAACTTGAGACGATGTTTTACTTTTTCGTATAGTTAGCTTGAAAAAAGAACACAACGGCTAGTTCTCAAGCAAGAATAAAGAGCTAGTTGCTTCAAACTTAAAAAATTCCTACACTTTCCTATCCTGCAATCCAAACGACTATAGTTTTTCATTCTTGTGTTTTAGATTTCCATAAGATTGTTGGGATGTGACATCTCAATTCCCTTGGTTTTTCTATTCCTGTATTTTTCCTATCCTGCGTTTCAAACGGTCTCATAGATTGCCGCAAAAAACTCTCGTTACTCTAATAAAGATTGCAAATGTAGCCTGAGAGGGCAGAGCATATGCTAATGTAAACCAAGATTACAGATAGAGATACTCAAAGAAATGGACTTAAGAATGAATAGCCTCCTTGGCTAGTCCCTATATCTATATGTTCGCAACAAATTATCGACAAATAAAAATTAAACTAAACCTAGAAAATAAAATTCGTTGTAGTTACCTTTGCAGTTTCAGTTTTATGATGTTTAATGGATAATTTTATGGTGGCCTTCCGAGCTTCCACATCAGTACATCACCTTGCCATGCTCCTACTCATTCTTTCTATATCCTTGTTGTGCTCCTACTCATTCTTTATCTTGTTCCAATCCAATGACTCACATCATCTCTCTAGCTGCAAATAATTGGGACAACAAATCATCACCTGTCATGCAGGTACAAGAAAATCCATACCAAATATATAGTTCCTATGCTTTTAGCCAATCAACATAATTCAAAGAAAAATTGACAAATATGGTTTGAAACCGTGCATAAAGAAGACATTTACTGTACTAACCTAAATTTGCATGCATACATATCCTTGACCACATATGCAAACAATTCTCTGACCAAAATTAAATAATATATCAAGGTGTCTCAAACTACGGTTGTTTTCTTCTTAAAATTGCATGACAAAAGATTATTGATTTTGTTCAAATGTAGGACATTGCCTCTAGCCAAAGTAAGATCCCGGATTCCTTAAGGCCCATTGTCATGCACTCCCCTAATACAGAGTAACGTTGCAACAGGTCAGAGGACGAAGTGGAGGGAAGAACTGTAGCATAGCAAAATTCGAACCTGAAGAAAGTGTGGTAAACAGTGGTCGAATTATAGCTGCATGCAGCGGTCCGGTTCAGGGGATGCGCAGGGTGGTCGCGGGTGCCGGCGGCAGGACGACCGTGCCTGCTCCTGCACTGCCTCTCTGTGACCACCAGTTTGGGCAGAGGATCTGGAGGAAGGGCGGGAGGTGCCCGATGGGTACCCGCGTCGTCTGGGCGCTGGGCGTCGGCCGAGTGAGCGCGGTGGCGGCGTGCATCGTATGGGCGCTGGCCGTCGGCCGAGTGAGCACGGTGGCGGCGTTCATCGTATGGGCGCTGGCCGTCGGCAAGCTCGCGAGGCAGCAGGTGGCAGCGGCGCAACAAGCTCGCGCAGCGCTAGGAGGCGGCGGCGCAGTAAGATCGCGAGGCGAGGGAGGCGTAGGCACAAGATCGCGAGGCAAGGGAGACGGCGGCGCAGCAAGATCGCGAGGCGAGGAAGATGGCGGCGCAGCAAGATCGCGAGGCGAGAGAGGCGAGGGTCCGTGTCCGTGGTGTTGTAGGAGATGGGGACTGGGGAGGGGTGGGTGGGTCATGGGTGCGTGACGTGGGCAGGGAGCGAGGGCGTGCGATGGGAGGGCCGGCGGCGGCTGGACCTGTGCTAGGGAGGAGGTCGTGGCCCTTGATTTCTTTTTTTTAGCTGCCTGGTTCTTTTTCTTTGGCGTTTCGAACTTGCGAATTTCACTTATCGGTGGCAGAGTATTGTAATTAATTAAGCCAAGTATTCACACGATTTCCTATGCCATCAGATGTACATCAGAGGGTGTCGATTATCCCAATGTTTAATGTCAAAGTGGTGTTTAGAGTCAAAGTGAACGTACCAACACCAACTTCTTTTTAATAGTAAAGATAAAGATTTTATGAAAAGTAAACATAAAATAAATAATCTACCTTTTCGGGGCCTCATTTGAAGCGGCCCATGAGGGCTGCCCTTTATGCGACACTGGTATACAAACCGCGTTGGGCGGTGTATAAGCATTCCCGATTCCTGCGATTGTCTAGATAGTAAGGGACGTGACCTGCCAAACATCATTTCTTATTTGAAGCTCCTGACACTTGAAGTGTTGCGCATGTTGGGCTGGCCCAGGTACATTTTTGTTTCCTTTTCTTTTTTCCCTTTACTTTTTTCCCCTTTTCTATTCATGTTTTTTCTTTTTTCTTTTCGGAATGTTTACTTTGCATACCGATGAAGAAGTTACTGCCCTAGAGGAAATAACAATGTGATTATTAATAATACTATGTTAATTTTTAATGTTATATCTACCATGTGTCTTGAATATGAGATTTGAAGGTAAACTCATAAACACATGTAGAGGTTTAAACACCTATTTTTTCCTCCTCTTGCCTCTATGACTAGTTTATGTGTTGTGAGACGATCATGTTTCCTGATCATATGTATCGTTAAAGTAATAACGATACCAACAACGGTGAGAACACATTATAAGAGCAAGTATGTTGAACCAACTCAATTATATAATTTACTATGAGATCCTATTGTCATATGTTATTAGTTTATCACCATAGCGTTAGCATATTCGTAAGTCCTTAAACCACAAGAATATCAAGTAGCCTCATACTAGAAGATATACTTTGAAGGACAATGAAATATGATATTTAAAGGAGCGATAACAACGGTGATCCTGCAGGTATGTTGGATAGAATGAATGGAAACTTGGATAGTTCAGGAACGGGATCTTGCTCCTCCTAACGATGTACATATATACTCTAGGACCACTCAATATTACAATGTCACTTAATCGTTTGCTTAGACACTTTGTGGTAATGCTCATGAGGGCATCGGAATACACAAACGATTAAAGAGAATGAAATCGAAACGAGGTTGACGGGTATATTGATCAAAGTGTTTTAGTCAAGAGGATTCTAAAGTCTCACCTTGGATTGTAATTTGTATTATGAAGCCAAGGGATTATCATTTGCATAAAGACAAGGTTCGTTTAAAGTTTTATTCGGGTATGTGTGGGAGCCCTATCGAATGTCCATGGTCCCGAGGTTTGTTATTGATCCAAAAAGGTTTCAGAATCATGTCCACGTATTACCTACCTGTTGGTCATGCTTAAAGTATTTCAACCAGTTAAGATATTTATGTGGTTGAGTGAGAGAATATTCAGAATAGTTCCAGAGTCGTCGAAATAGTTTTCCGATAACGATTGAATTGTTTTGAAGTTAAAATCAATATTGGAGAACTTACAGAATATCAAACTCTAGTTTTGTAATGATTTGTACGGGTCACATATGATGTGCCAAAGTTTATCAAAACTTCTGGACAATTTCTCGATGCTGCAACTCAAGTTAAGTTGGGGCACATGTCCCAGGGCATGTGCAAGTTCCAAGTTTGGGGGCCTATTATATTAGGTAAGTTCCGGTTTCTTCCTTAACTAAAGGGAGGCGAAACCTACCATATATAGAGAATGTTATAATTAAGTTGAATTTTGGAAATTACCTAAATTAGAGGGGCATGTACACCTGCCATAAGGAGGGAGGGTGGCGGCCACAAAGCCTACCTTATGGGGGGCGGTAGCCCTTGGCCCCTCCTCCAATCCCTTATGTCTCCCCTCTCCTCATATATAAAGTGAGACACCGTGTAAACTTTTTTTCTCTCATACACATTCTTTGAAACTGGTGCAGAATATTTTAGAATGTATGAATACTTTTAAACCTCATGACACTTCAAAAGAAAAAGAGAAAAAACAAAACAAAATAGAACATAAATAAAAAATGAAACAGAAATGAGCAAAAACGATGGCCATGTTGTTGGGCCACGCCAGATAAGGGTCATCAGCAGGATAGTCTTCGCTTCAGTTCAGTATGCAGTGAGGGCCTATATAGGAGCACCCTGCCAACAGGCCACGCCCAAGTTGTTCATACTTACTGTCACCTGTAGACGCCGTTAACAGGCAAGTATTTAGTGTGGCCGAGCAGACCTGCAGCAGAGGCCGATGGTCATATCTATGAGTACTGAGTAAGACCCATCACCCAGGTATGATTGTGTTTCCGCTCAACAAAAAAAAAATACTCCCTCTATCTTAAAATAAATGTTTTAGATTTGTCAAAATTTGAATGTGTCTAGACACTATTTAGCACTTCATCCGATCTAAATTAGTTGACCCATATTTTTCTAGATTCGAAGGTATCTAATACTAAACATGTCTAGATACATCCGAATCTAGACAAATTTGAGTCAACTAATTTCGATCAAAGGGAGTATATGGGTTCATCCAAATTTTATTAAATTTAAGTCTAAAAATAACTGACTTGAGTTTACCTAAATTTAAATGTATCTATACATAAAATGCGTTTAGATATATTCAAATCTACTCAAACCCAAATCGGTTATTCCTGTAAGGAGGGAGTATTTTAAGACTGAGGGATTATAATTCTATTCATCCAACATAAAAAAAATGCAAGTAAGAACCTGTTCAGTGTCGAAGAAAAAAACAAAACCAACATGCAGTTAAAGGTTGACCTTAGCGAGCGACGCTCGTCACGCAGATGGGTTCCCCGTTTCCGGCCTCTCCCGCCGCCGCAACTTGCCCACGAGCTGACGCATCTGCATGACG
The DNA here is from genome assembly GCA_916181665.1 of Avena sativa. Taxonomy (NCBI): domain Eukaryota; kingdom Viridiplantae; phylum Streptophyta; class Magnoliopsida; order Poales; family Poaceae; genus Avena; species Avena sativa. The sequence continues at coordinate 412,124,326 of OV702297.1, forward strand.
TATCCGTCACCGTTGACATCCACACCCCCTCCATCTCCCCTGCACAACGGAGAGGCAAGGCCAGGGGGCGTGAAATTCTGACTTTCTGCAAAGTCAGCGGCTCCCTCGCATAGAAAAATAGTAAGCTCGCATCCCACATTTCCGCTCCACAGCCAAAACCAAAGTCAGCGCCTAATTTATTCTCCTATAAAATAGGTCAGCGTCTACTTGTAGTTTTTTGAATTCCAACCTTCTTGTCAGTCAGAACGCATGCGTTTGTTTCTGAGGTCATGTCCGGCTGGTCAAGGCGGTCCACACTCGCTACAGTCTAGTAGTACCACTTGGGCATTCACAGAGGCCACCAAAAGCCGGCTGACTGCCTGATCGCAAAGTTGAAACAGGCGAACCCTTTGCCCCTGTTTTGTTGGCAGACGGTGGATGTGGACGCCCTGATGTCATCGCTGATCGTAATTCGCAACAAGCATCGCCAGATTCAGAGTTCCAGCTGTTACTTTAGCTGATCCCTTATCCATAGAGTGCTTGAACAAGCCAGCGTTTTGTCATTCAAAAAGTGTATTAATCTCTGTTGTTATCATGTCAGGCAGGTGCACATATTAAGGCCTCATTCGATTGCAGGATTTGTTTATATATAAGTATTGAAAAGTTCACTAAGTACATGCTAGGAAATTTTGCTATAATAAAGGTCTTTGGATCCAAATAATGCCACAACCAAATACCTACTAATCACTCCCGGGTCGCCTCGCGCGGGGCGGCTCCGGAGGCCCCCCAAACCCTAGAAAAAGCGGCGCCGCCACCTCCTCTCCCCAGGCCGTTGCCGCCACCGGTACCGGCGGTGGCGGCCGCGCCTAGCCGTCGAAGGCGGCAGGCGAGGGAAGCGCTCTCCCGACGGGCCCCTTCGCGCGGAGGCGGGTCGTCACAGGGGAGTGAGGGTGGAGCTTGGGAGGCGGCGAACCCTGGTAGGGATGGCAGCGGCGGTGCGGGGAAGGTGGCTCGGCAGCGCGAGGCAACATGGAGGGCGACGAGATCCGTCCGGAGTGCTGACGCGCAGCGGCCGCCCGTCCCCCGTGTGGCTTGTTCTTTCCTCCAGGGCGGCGGAGTGGGGCGATTTGGTGGAAGAGGTGCCGACGATTGGATTCCGTTGGAAGACCTAGATCGGCTCTCTAACCCTAATTTCCTGCTCGATCCGTTCTCCGGAAACCGGCCGGTGGTGTGGGGATTGCTGTGTCAGATCTAATAATGGTGGTGGTCCTTTGGTTTCTGTTGCACGAAGACGAAGGTCTGCTTGATGTCTGCCCTCGTTGATCCGATCTGGAGAGGCGGGTTCCGGAAGGCTCCGCCGTGAACTCCCATGGGCGTATCATGCCTGGAGATTGCTGGATCGGAAGGTATTCGGTCGTGCGCACCTTGTTTTTCTAGCCGTTTGGTTTCAGCGGGATCGTTGCGAAGCTCTGTTGTTTGTTCCCACCAAGTGCCATTCTTAGAGCCATGGTGAAGTCAGATGCGGAGAATGTCAGTAAAGCGAAAATTTGAGGGTAGCGATGATGATTTTTGTTCCTGTGGCGACAGAGATCTGGCTGCGTGATCTGGGACTCGTTGCAGCGGTTGTTGGTGCGGGAAGACAACACAGAGGAGTTTCCAGTCTTATCTTGTAGGGTAAAAATCCAAGGTCTGGCCTTAGCTGGTTGTGCCTGGCAATGACCTTGTTGAAGGCATTGTTTTGTGAGAAATGACTTTCTCCAGGGTGAAAACCTATGACCTTTGGTCGGGCAACGACGGCGCTTGGGCACTGTTTCCTTTTTAATGGCGTTTTTATTGGAGTGGAGGACTACTGGTGTTATTCTGATGGTGTCCCTATCGTTTCTTTGAGGATTAGTTCATTGTAGCGGGACTTTTCTTTTTTTGTAATTTCTCTTTATTTTTTCCGAGTTGTGTGCATCCGTAGAGCCGCTAGGACATGCGTTGTTGCAGAGGCTGGGTGTAATTGATGTCCTTGTGATATTAGTATATACTCTTTTCTAAAAAAAAACCTACTAATCAGTTCCACTGGATTTCCTACGGAACTTAGTTAAAACAACATTTTCCCAAAATATAATCCATTTTTATTAACTTCAATTCAAATCACAACTATTAGGACACAGTTTTGAAGACGAAAATGACGCTGCCATTTTCATGTTGGTAAAAACATCTTGATGATGAAGTAAACCTTGGTCAAAAACTTGTTGTAACAAAAACTAATATGCCCTATATATGGGAAATGTATGGAGACATGGAGTGGTACCATTTGTGACTGTCCTAGGGGCACCTTCCGATGGTTATCATTTTAGATGCCTGATATGTATACATATAAAGTTGGAAGTGAAGTATTTACGTTGATGGCATGAAACACATAAATGAAGCAGAACCACCATGAACAATACAACTCGTGATTATAAATATCTAAGCGAAGCATGATCATCACTAGTCCATTAGGCGTCGTCGCATGGTGGTTCCAAACCTACCAAACTCCGTCGGGATATGCATTCAAGTCATGGCCACCACATTCGCAAGATCCTCATGTACTCATCAAGACCCGGGATGCCGAGGCCACCCAAGATCCCATCTCACTGTGCATTTTCTTCCCAAAACCTTTGTCGAGGCCGCACAAAGAAAGACACGGTCAAGCTTGAGAATAGCCTTCATGGTCCCATTGGGAAGATGATGGGGGAACACCAAAGGGGTAGACCGAGATGGAAATAATCCCATGAGACTAGGGACGTCTTGGACTAGCATGTGGCCACCCTTCCTTGGTGGGCTTACATAAAGAGGACATGGCTAGCTAACGCCTTAGTCGGTTCACAGACAATCCATGAGAAATACGATGTACATATATTGGCGTAGGACAAAAGTAGGGTAGGCCGACTCGAGTAAGGACTTCGTCGACTTCCGGTGTAGGTCGGATATATAAACCCTAAGTCAATTGTGTATTTAAGGGCGGTTAGGATCTCCCTAGAGGGCAAGAAAATTAGAGCATAGAGCTTGCCTCTCAAGCACAGACCTTAGTCAGTGAAACCATGTAATTGAATTACAATCAATCCAATCAAAGCAAGAGTGGATCTTTACCTCCACAAAGAGGGGCCGAACTTGGGCACATCTTGTGTACTGATCCCGTCCCTAGAATCCTCACTATTCCTGCACTCCACCATCCATAAGTCACCCTGGTGGCTAATTTTGTGAATTTCCCACGACAGAACCTACGGCGTATGGGGAACATATTGCTTGTGAGGTCGTTACCAATTTGACGAGTGCACATCTCTTGGACGCTGTAACAAATTTTCCATGCCCAACTAGAAGCTTGCATGTCATATCCATGGCAGAGGGACAATCAATTGAGAGCAGGAGACTCGAATCACAAATAGTGAGTTAAAAGTGCACGTATAGCAAGATAAAAAAATGAAGATTTGTGTAGAGTCACAACCACTATGACATGTCATACCGGCTTTCATGCTCTTCACCTTGCATCATTTTTTCATGTCATCGAAGTATCAAGTTAACACTTCAACATATGACATAGATGTACATGCAAAAGTGCATTCACTGTATGGTTAAAATTATTACCATAGTACAGAAATAATTAATGATAAACATACATCACTCAAGGCTTTCGAATAAGATACGATTACACTCTATCATGAGTAAATGCATAAATTTGACAAGTCTGATCGATTGTGAGCCATTTAGGATGAGTGTGAGTCACTCTTGTTATCGAGTTTAAGTACATTAAATAAAGATACTAAGACAATAAAATAAAGAAGTACATTAAATAAAGGATGTATCTTTAACTTCTCATGTGTGTCTATTACGAGAGATTCTATTAGATAGCAGGACGCACTGTATATCTTTGGCTTGTTGATTTTTTTAACACGAAGGAACAAATGAAACATTTTTCCAAGAAAATACCAATAAAATAGCAATGTCAGAGATTCAAGGATAACTTTGTCGACACTTGATACAAATAGGCATATAATCTAGAAATTTTTATTTACTTCCATGTAAGATAAACAACCAACATGTAGTCATACAAGTCACGGCTTATGCTATTACACTCCAAAAGTATTTTGGTACATGTTTAAATCAACTATAATGCACAAATATATATAGTTATTTACTTATATTCCCTAAAATGATAAATTGAAGCATGCATTTAAGAAAAAATATTTTTAATGAATCTAGGGGCATCACGGTAAATGTGAGATTTTAGAGAACCTGTGTATCAAAAGAGAGACAGCTTACTTGAATTTCATGATAAAATAGTGTTTAACTATATGTAAGTATATTTGAAGTGATACATATTGAATTTGTATCCGATATAATGTGTACTAGATAGAAATATGAAAGTTTGGTATAAATAGTAATAACGCACGAACTCTCCAAGTGTCCTCATGTTCAATATTCACTAAAACATAGCAATATCATATTCGAGAAATTGGTTCGGACTATACTAAATTGTCTATGCACCTCCTTGCGGTAGGCGGGCATGAAATTGTTCCATGTGCAGGAGATGCATAAGTACTTTTTCAGGAGTTTTTTAAATAAATTGAGCTATGGTTGTTTATTTCTACAACATTTCACACTTGTTTAGGGTTACTACAATAATTTAACATATAATAAACTATGTGTACCATCATTTTTTGAGTCACAAGAAATCTTAGACCATTTAACCACATAAAACAATATGATGACGCATTTTGGGGTTTTGTTTATTAACCGATTTTCTTGAATTTATATCTTTGTAACTATGGAATAATGACTTCAAAATGTTTGAAAAGTATATTATGAGGCTTACCATGATTTACTTTTAAGTGTTTCTCCATATTGTATGCAAATTCGGGTTCGACTACCATTATAGTTGATTGTTCTTTCTTAGTTTTGTATGTACCACAAAAGCATGATTGTCAATATTCATACTACATAAAGAAAACTCACCAATGTATATCTCAGTGTAATTGTTAATGTATTATTTGACAACTTGACATTTTCTTAAAATCTTCTCGCTACCTTTAGATTACGTAAATCTTAAACGGGGGCATGTACCATTCCATGCATATCTTTAAATCCAAACTTTTTCATGAATAGTGAGAGTATACTTTATCACGTCCTCGATGAAGTTGTAGCATCAACCGGGCGGTTCGGAGTAAGGCGGGTCATCCATCCAAACATATTATGCATGCATGTCATACTAGAGCATGAGCAGATTTTTTTCCTATGAAACCGACACAAACTATTTGGTTCGTCTCATTAACTAAGAACAAGAATTCAGAGAGCGTTTTGATAGAAAAAACGGCGAATAAAAATACTACCTCGAAGGGGTTTTGCACCGGGCACCGGCGGTAGCTAGGGCAAATTTTGTCTTTTTAATCATGGATATATTGCCAATGGGGTGGAGCTTTTGTTGCGGAAGATGCGCAGGCGTTCATTTAATTATAGACTTAGAGCATCTTCACTCGCCTACCCACGACGCCGATCCGGATGCCGAAATTCGGTCCAGTCGCGTACCCAGGGACCTATTTTCGTTCGGATTTGGCGTATTTTGGTCCGGCTTACCCAGGCCGAACCTAGGTTCTCGGGTACGCCCTGGGGACGCCGGACGCCGCGAAAAAGGGCGTGGGCCAGCTCTGTCGGCGAGACAGTCTCATTCCCATCCACTCCACTCGCGCAGACTGCGGCGAAGAGCTCCCAGCGTCCCCTGTCGCCATGACTTTGCCGACGGAGCTCCCCCGCGCCGAGACATGCCCATGCCTCTAAATAAGCTCACCGTAGTTGCCGCCCATCTCCACGCCTTCTCCACCGCCGCTTTCTCCGACCGAGCTTCGCTGTAGCTCTGCTTCGCTGTGTGCTCCCACCTCCACGCCCGCCAAGTGTTCGGCATTTGGCCGGATTCGGCCATGGACTCTGATGACGACGAGATACTCGCCATGGACTCCGACGAGGACGAGATACTCTCCATGGACTTCGACGATGAGGAAATGCTCGTCGTACTCCTGGAGGAGGAGAGCGTCGAGATCGCCGAAGGTGAAGAGCACTTGCAGATCCTCGCATCGCTCGCCCAGCTGTACATGCAGATGGCGAAGCCGAAGCGCGGTGGTTCTGCGCCAGGTCGCCGGAAGTGCAAAGCGAGACAAAGGATAGAGGGCTACTGCAGGTTGTATGCCGACTACTTCGCCGACTAGCCACTCCATGGAGAGGACGTGTTTCACTGTCGTTTCAGGATGAGCCGGAAGCTCTTCCTCAAGATCGTGCATGCCATCCGGGAGTTCGACCCATATTTCGTTTTGCAAGAAGGACTGCACCGGTTTGGTTGGGTTTTCCTCACTACAGAAGTGCACCGTGGCGATGAGGTTGCTTGCATATGGAGCGCCGGCTGATGCTGCCGGTGACTATCTTTGCATCGCCGAGTCCACCACCATTTATTGCTTGTACAGGTTCTGCAGGACAGTGATTGCAGTGTTCGGGAAAGAGTACTTGAGATCACCCACTGCTGAAGACACTGCTCGGATCCTCGCAGCCAATGAAAGTAGAGGATTTTCTGGTATGCTTGAAAGCATCGATTGCATGCATTGGGAGTGGATGAACTGTCCATTTGTATGGCAAGGAATGTACAAAGGCCACAAAGGAGGATGCACTGTGATACTTGAGGCAGTTGCTACACATAATTTTTGGATCTGACACTCCTTTGGCATGGCAGGATCGAACAATGCCATCGACGTCCTCAACTCCTCAACTGTCTTTTTCAAACTTGTTGGGGGTCATGCTCCCCCTGTGTAATTTGAAATCAGTGGACACCACTACAACAAGGGATACTATCTAGCAGATGGCATCTATCCAAGATGGCCAACATTTGTGAAGACTATCTCAAGCCCAATGCTCCCCAAGCATTCTCACTTTGCCAAGGAACAAGAAGCTTGCATGAAGGACGTGGAGCGGGCATTCGGTGTGCTCCAGCAGAGGTTTGCAGTTGTCCGGTTCACTGCTATGACCTGGTCGAAAGATCAGATGTGGAATGTGATGAACTATTGTGTGACCTTGCACAACATGATCATTGAGGATGAGAGGAAGGATCCAGTGAGTTTGCTCGAGGAGAACGAGCCATACTATAGACAGGATCCTCTTGCCGAGCCTGATCATTAGGTGCCTCCAATCTGGGGCTGCACTCATCGCCATGCGTCAGGAGATCCGAGATCCGCCGGTGCATCAACAGCTGCAGGATGATCTTGTTGAGCACCTATAGATACGCAGAGGCAACACGACGTAGATGCCGAGCATGAACTGGCCGAACTTGGCTGAAATATGTTGTTCTTTCACTGCAGGCCGAACTATGTTTACATTTACGCCGAACTTTGTTTAAAATTTCACCGAACTTTGGCCGTAAATTGTTCTGTATTCATTGTATGCCGAACTTTACGAATTCTGGACGAACTTGAACCGAATTTTTGACCCGAATTTGAGCGGAAACGGGTGATCCGGGAACCCAGGCTGGATACGCGAGTGGGAAACTGGGCGTACGCAGGCCGAAAGTTTGGTCTGGATTTCGGCATGGGTACGCCCAACGAGTGGAGATGCTCATAGATTCCACAGTGGTCACTAGTCTAATATGAACCGCAGACAATATTACATGATGTAAGAACCGAACCAATTTTTCTGCAAGACTGAACCTTGTTTTTTTCGTCAGGCAGGTTACAAGTTTGGTAGTGCAAAATAGTACTATTCGAATACTGCGTTCCTCCTTATCTATCCATTGTGAATCACTTTTCATGTGAATAAAATAAAATAAGGCTCCATCCGACCGAAAGTTCACTTGATTCTTCAGAGAACCCAAGGGTAATGTGAGAAAGAGGACAAATGCGTGTACCTCCCACCCACTTGTGTAGTAGCTGGCTGCTGCCGGGCTCGCAACATGAATCATCAGGGGGAAGAGAAGTTTATTCTGCATGCTAAGCTAAGTACTCCGTACCAAACTCGGTCCCTTAATTTATTCGAGCCCGTACGAATCAGACGAGTCCGTGCGGAAAGCGTGTGCAACTGGACTCTGATAGTGGCCGGACCGATAAGGCCAGACAGACCGCCGCGGTGGATGCCACTGTCTCGCCGCCGTCCCCAAGCGGCAGGCAACCACCGCTAGAATACTACTGCGAGAAACGTTCCACGGCCTCGCAGGCAACAGAGAGCAGCAGCGGACCCACGGGCGCGGTCACGGCCAGCGAGGGTGTGAACGATGACCTTTTGGTTTTAAAAACCGGCGACTTTCGGCATGGGCAGCGAGCGAGTGTGACGCGACGCGCATCTTCGTCTCCTCCCACAAGTTGGGCAGGAAAAAGTAGAGTTTTGTCCTCGAACGCAACTGGGTGGGGGTGGGGGTGGGGGCGTGACGCCGGTACGAGATTGGGATGGGGGCCGACGGATTCGACGCACGCGGTTCAGGTGCAGCGTCCCTGCCGCCGCCGCACGATACCGGGATGGATTGTGATTTGTGACGGTGGGCGGTCCGGTTTCGAGCATGTGGCCATCAGTGGATGGGAACATGAGGCTTGAAATATACTTCCTTTTTTTTTCAAAACTTTAGATTATACTAAGTTATTTTAGTCTTTTTTTTAAACGCAGTATATGAATATCTTCTAGTGTGTATATTCGATGCAAAATAAGTTTATATACATACTAAAGATGTCTACGTACTTCCTTCGTCCGCAAATAAATATACTTTAAATCTTGTTCTAAATCAAGCTTACTAAACTTTGACTAACTTCATAAAAAAAACATAACAATATTTATGCCACTAAATGGGTACCACTAGATTTGAGTACATGTGTTTCACGTAAGAGCTAAAATATCTTATACTATATTTTAAAAGCACAACACTATTTTCCTTCTGCACCTGATGTTTGAAATTACTCCTCTTGGTTTGCTGTTTCCCAGCCAATGAGTCAAAATGGTCACGCGTCGTAAGATCAATAATTCAATCCAGTTCTGCATCACTACGAAGAAATTACTAGGGCCTGGCATTTTTTTCCGGAGAAGTGGATTGTAGCCACGGCCTCTCCATCGGTTGATGCATATAGCATTATAATAAAAGTTCAACATCCACACAAATACAAGTTCAAGAATCGCTCAAAATTGAAACAAAATCAACAACCGGCGAAAAAAACATACGACTACTAGGCATCCTGTAATCGACTAGTACGTTGCCAGCCAGTATGGCATAAGAAATCCTGATGGACTATCAGGAGACGGCTGCATCTAATAATCATGGCATCCCCCTAGTCCTCCAGTAGAAGCAAAGTCCCTAACTGCAGCCAACGTAGCACCATATGGATAACCTGCAAAAGATCGAGTGTTTTTTCTCGCTAAAGGTTACATCATTCCTACATCTCTAAATGGACCAACATAAGTCATGAACATCAATGCGAACTCTAGTCTTAGATATATTATCTACTCCTTTTAACCAATTTCTAGACATATTAGATATATTAGCCGGAGGAGGGAGATTATATGAGAAGTTAATAATACACCACAACACACGAGAAAAAGATACAAATAAATGTTCTATAGTCTCCTCCGAGCCACAGAAACAACATTTGGTACACCCCACCCATTTTCTTTTTATCAAGTTATCTTTTGTGAGTAGGACTTTTGTAACATTCCAAAAATATTAATCAAGGTTATCAAGTTCTAATCACCTAAATTTAAGGTTAACAAAAACTTTTATTAATTAAATCAATATGAATGCATGTGTGTATGTGATAAATGCATGAATGCTTGTATGGACTTGTGTATTGTTATAAATGCCAAGGATTGGTTTACAGATGAAAACAACATCATCTAAATCATTTCCAAGCAGAATCAAATCAATAGAAATTTAAATATAAACTATATGAGCTAATGGTCATTTTTGCCAAACTTGTTTACTAGACCACTTTGAGTATTTCTAGTCCAAGATTTCTAACATAAACAAATCCAAAAAAATCCACCCCTTGCTAGACCAAGTAAAAGTGAACCCAAGCTCACCTTGCAAACCCACAGAAATAGTTTGCAAATCTATGCCAATGACAATTCAAAATTGAATCTAATTCATATGGTAAGATCACCATTTCTCAAAATCCAACCAAACCAGTTCACCTTGACAAATCCAAACAACCAGATACTACCTAGTATGTGCCCAGTACACTCACCAAATTTCATCCAAAAATTCAAATATAAATCTCTTGCGGCCATTTCATCAAACATCTTGCAGACACAACTAAACCCTGGCCTAACTACACTGTTGTGAGCAGTGATCCTCGACCATTTGGTCCGCCCTTAACTCCCTTGTCTCTCCTGAGCCTAACCAATCCCCAGACTAAACCCTTCTTAGCCGTGGGCACAGTATGGAGCGCCGCCCATTTTTGGTCATCGCCGACCGATAGTGGACAGCGCGCCAGGAGCATCGCCGCCCTCGCCCACGACGTGCACCAGACACGCCATCGTCCATCGCCACCCCCTGTCCCAGCCTCGACCGCAGAAGAGCCCTGGACCACCCTAGCACCGTCGCTCCCTATACCTCGGTGCCATGTCCAAAGTGCGCCAGCTCACCGTAGCCGACCGCCTCGCCCTCGCCGCGCACGCATACACGCACCATGATCACAGCAACCCCACCGACACCCTCGTTCACCGCCGCACGACCCGCAGCTGCCGCACACCGTCGCAAACACCTCTGTGTCCACGTAGAGCACCGCACGTTCCCGACCAAACCACACCGCCCCTTGACGTTCCATCAAGTCGTTGAGCACCGCCAGGAGACCGCGCACCGTACCCTAGCCTCAGCCACGCCGCTAGCCGCCTGTATCGTCGTCACCAACGAGCTCACGCCCGCACCGTTCGGTCCCCTCGCTCGGCTATAAAGGAGGCCTCCCCCGCACCATTTCTTCACACCATTCCACTCCCCACCTCTCACTGATCCTTCCACACTTCTTCCCGGAGCAAGTCAAGCTCTTTCTCACTGGAATTTCATCGGAGGCCGCCATTGCTAGAGGAGAAGGGCGTCGTCGATTGCGGCCACCCCAGGAGACGTCGCCAGTACTAGGAGAACCGACGTCGTCGACAACCTCATTCGCCCCCGTCGCTGACCATCGCCTGAGCCCCGGTGAGCCTACCCAGACCCCACTGGATGCGTTAGGGTTAGTTCCTCGCCGGAGTAGCTCGTCGTCGACGACGACTCTTAGCCGTTGGATTAGAATTAGATAGTAAGGGTCAGATGCGTAGATACCGTTTCGTTTAGTTAGTCCCGCTGACTAGTGGAGCCCATCTGTCAGCAGCCCGCGCGCGTTGTGCGCAGTGGGCCGGCCCAGTAACTCTCCCGCATGACCCAGTTAGTTTAAATTTAGATTTTTCAATTTAGTTTCAAACCTAGTTATGTCTGTTCATTCAAAAATCAATTCAGGAAGATTCACTGAACCAAATTGCATGAAACTAATTTTGTTAGAAAGATATTGAAATTCTTAATCGAAGCCCGTTGGATTCAAACCTTTTGGAATTATAAATCACCTATAGTAAAAATAACAAGGCAGTGACTTTTCTGCATTCAAACATTTTTCAAAATTCAACCGTAAATGCTTTTGAGTTGATTCCGACTCTCAAAAATATAGGTTTACTTACACTAATAATGGACAAGTAATAAAAGAATGCCTCATAGGCTATTCTAGTCACTTTAATTAATTAAAATAATAAAGTTAAACCTTATTAAATTATGACACCACTTTAAATCACATTTCCAAGTATTAAAATATGTGGTGATGAAATGTGTAAACACGATCCCATATTTTAATTAGAGAATATTAAATCTTAAGTAGTTTTTCAATGAGTAGAAATTACTTTTCTAAAATAAAATATTTAAGACTAAGTCTTGAATTTATGTGATGATTGTGATGATGCTAGATCATCTAGTGTGAACCTTGGTATGCCAAATAAAAGTAGTTAAGTATTGTTTGGTGATTGTGTACCTCGTATTTATTGATAGACGCTAGTATCGACCAAGGATATGAAGAGGAAGGATACTAATACGAAGAGGAAGCAGAGGAGAACTTTGCAAACTAGATAACTTATGCAATGCATTAGGCATGCTTTGATTAGACAACCTTGAGTATAACTAAATCCCAGTTTTACTTGCAAGCTTTATTGTTTTATTTCTTTATCAAAGCTCTTTATTTATATTTACTTAGTGACTTGTGAATTAAGGAAAGATTTTTAGAGGTAGCATAAAGAGCATCAAACTTGGCATAAGTTAGATAGACATAGATGTCATACCGAGGCATGAGATTAGACTTAGATAAGTCACACTGATTATCACCCCTCATTAGTGATTACCCCCAACTTTAGTGGCTAGTGCTAAGCATAAAACTTGACCACTTTAGATGGGAATACTTGATAAAAATGGTTATGAAAACCTTAGAATGATGAGTCATTCTAATGAAATGTTTTGACATGTGTTCTTGAACACCAGATGATTTTGATGATGAAAATGTTGAGGCATGAGCCTTAGCCCTTTATAAAACTGATGGTTGAGTTCGGATGCGACACCATTCCAATGTTTACCATACAACCACAATACCCGAATTTGGGTAGGGCTTGACCGGAAGTTTATATACCTTAGTATGAGTTCCCTTGCGGCCAAGGTTTGAGCTGAGGCTACCTCGTAATGATTGTCCACCTGTGCAGTTCCCAAGATAACATATGGTCATGGTTGAGAGGCCAAACTCATAGGGGAGGTGCCTATACTAGGGTGTGTAATTGAAAAGTTAGGATTGATTTTCCGCATACTGAGTATGGTGATTCAGGATTGTTCCTGGCGGATGTATCGAATGTTTTGGTGAAAGTGTACCACCTTTGTAGAGTGTCAAACTATTCGAATAGCCGCATCCGCGGTTATGGACAGTTGGAGTGACCATACTATTTTGTCGTCAGATGTTTTCAAAATGACTTGTAAAATGAATCATGACTTGACTTGACCCAACAGGGTTGTGATATGAAACTTAAGTTCCCACTTAGGTGTTATAAAACTTTAAGTTAGTTTTCTTTGCTTCTAAACTCAGTTAGAGATAAATCTGGCTTTTTGCAAAACAACCTAGAGCTTAGGATTTCTACTTGAACCATTTTACGTGTTAGTGATAGTTTGCGAGTACTTAAAGAGTACTCATAGCTTTGTCCCTGGCTATTCCTATGGCCAGACAATAAGGAGGACTACCATGATAATGGACGGCAGGAGGTCTATGACAAATAGGATCATCTCCCATCGTCAGCATTGTCTGTGACCCTGAAGATGGAGCTTCGCCCACTCTACCGTTATTATATTGTTTTGTTGTGTTGATTGTATTAAGACTAGATCATGAGATCCTTTATTTGTAAGACCTTTATTATGGTTTGAAATGGATGATGAACTATGGTACTAATCTGTTATGTCTCGCAAAAATGGTAATCCTGAGATTGCGATGTATGACATAACAGGCATCTAGGATTAAAAATCCGGGTGTTGACAACTTTATTATTAAGGAACCACATAAAAAATATCTTAAGTGAGACTTTTCGTTTCCATAAATATTTTTTAAGAATATGATCATTCATAAGCTATGCTCCTCTCATACATGGATTTTATAGAGAATACATTCGAGGACATTAGATCCCATACAAATTTATCTGGATCCTCAGGTAAGTGTATAGACATAAGTGTTTGGCATACATGGTAGACATAATTCTTTGGCGTACATGTAGCCATGCGGTCCAATTACTACCTATTAGGTACTCTTCTAAAACGAATACTCAGTGTTACATAAGCTAAAACATTGGCAACAGTAACATTTCTTGTTGCACAATTTTATATAAAGATGGATATTACTGCGCCAATGGTGTATCCCCCATCCATGTATCCTCCCAAAACCTAATACTCGACCCATCCTCAATTTGAAAGTGACTTCTAGTAAAGTATCGTTCCTTTACTAGCATAAGTCATTTTCAAAGTAGTGAATTGGTTGGTTTTGCTTGAACTTTGAAGTACTTGTTATGTAGCAACTGCTGCCACACCCCTTCCTGATTAATTAGTTTATAAATAAATTTTCTTGGTAAACATTTGTTCTTAATGTCAAATACCTCAATACCAAGACCACCTTGATCCTTCGGTCTAAAAATTATATTCCACATAGTTAATCTATACTTCTTTCTATTCTCGTCACTTTGTCAAAAAAGCGGGACCTATAAAATCAAGTTGTTTCTGTACCTCCTTAGGTATTTACAGAAAGAAAAACATAAACATAGGTAAATTTGTTAAGACAAAATTAATTAGTACTAAATGATCACCATAAGATAATAGTTTTCCCTTCTAACAACCTAGTTTCCCTTGGAAACAGGTTTCTATGGATACCAATCTGAATTTTTTAATTGATGTAATGAATAGGTACTCCTAGGTACCTGAAAGGCAAGGACCTAGGCTCACATCCAAAATTTTGTTTGTATTGTTGTTCCTCTTATTTTGTCTTTCCAAAATAGTAAATCTCGTTTTTACGGAAGTTTATCTTCAAATCCAATTGTTCAAAGATACATAATATTAGTTCCATGTTCACGGCCTTTTGCAAATCATGTTTCATAAACAATATTGTATCATCTATTATAGAATTGACACCCCACCATCAACAAGATGAGGAATGAGTCCTCCCACTTGTCCATCCTCTTTAGCCCTTGCAATAAGGATGGTCAACATGTCTACAACAATATTAAACAATATAGTAAATAGCGGATTTCCCTAACACAAACCTTTTTCTAGTTTGAAAATAATGTCCAATGTCATCATTGACTCTTTTTCTGACACTAACTCCCTACATAAACTGCTCAATCAACCTACACCACTCCGATGCAAATCCCTTCATACGCAAAGTTTGTTGAAAGAAAGACCATTTAACTTTCTCATATGGATTTTTCAAAAACAAAACTAGAGCATCATGAATACAAGCCAAGTTCGATCATAGATCTCATACAATATCCTGTAACATGACAATACCGGTGTCTACATGACGCTACTAACAGCTCACCCCACCCCTTTATCCTATCCTTGCTACAATAGTTGCTCTCGAGAGGCTCCTAGCCGAACCAAAGCCTCTCTCGCCGGCGTCACTTACGATGGATGGAGGAGGAGAGGTGTCGGTCGTAGTTGTAGGCTTTCTAGGTGTAGGAATTGTCTCCTAGGGGCCTTTTGAAGCAGGACTCAAAATCTAGGTGTCCATATCTAGGGTGTAGGCCTCGTCTTCTCACCGCTATTGCTCCTCTAGTCGGAGCATGGCGTCGAGGGAGGGGTCGCCATCTTCGTAAATAAATTAGGGGTCGCAGGTTATCAGGTCATCCTTCATGATTCTAAAGGAGGCGCTAACATCGACCACAACCACGCCTACTCCGACTGGTTGTCTGTCTGCGAGAACCCTCACATTCATCAATGTTGTCGCGGCTTGCCACAAACTGTCTGGCATGCCTCTCGTTGTTGCCGGCGGGCAACCTTTTTGAGGGAATGCCACCAACTGACTTGGGTGCCGACAAGGTGCGTATTTGCAACAATTCCCATAATATGAGAAGTTTTTGATCATAGATTTATTAGTATTTGTGATTGTGTGCATAGAGTGAGGGCCATGCAATCTTGTCTGGAATGATCCATGATGGTGGTTGTTTGCTGAGACCGAGGCCGGCACACAATTCGAAGAAGAAGGGGAGGAAGAAAATGCCATCGACCTTGAGACCAGGAACGTAGAAATGAGGAATGGGAGTCGAGGCTCGAAGTGGAAGACCCCGCATGACAAGTGGTTCGTCATGTTCCTTGACAAAAGAATGCAAATTTTGATTTCTAGTTTGCAACCCCGGACATAACCCCGCTCGGTGAGGAAGTAATCATATTCAATGCTAAGAGCATCCCCACTAGTTGGGCGTTCCTAGGCTGAAATCCGGACCTAACTATGGATGGACGAAACAAGTTTTCGGCCTGGGAACGCCGAGTATCCCACTCGCCTTCCCAGGCCGTGTTCCCAGGCGAAGCGAATACGGCAAAATATTCGAATTTTATCGTTCCCGCCGGTGAACGCTCGGCCAAATGTGTTCGACAGAAGTACACCCAACAAGTTCGGCGACAAAATTATTATAGAACTAGATAAAATTTCTCGGCGATCAATCGTCAACGGCGATGGGCTCCTCCAGTGTGGCCATTGCGGCAGGGTTGGGCGTATCTCCGGCGGACACCGACTGGTTGGAGGAAGTGGAAGCAGAGCTCAGCGTAGCAGTGGTGGCGGAGGAATTCGGCGCAACTGTTGGCGTCATGTCGGCGTTGTCCTCCTGGAGGATGGCGTTGCGGCGCGCCATGTACCAGGCCTTGACTGGCGAGCTCATCGCTGACGTGTCATCGCCGACCATGATGAACTGGAGATCTGTGTTCCTCTTCTTGGCGGCGTAGTTGGCCTTGAGGAGGTCGATCTTGCCGTGTTGGTTCTGGAGTAGTTGCGCCCACCTCTCGTCGGTCTTCTCCGCCCTATTCTCGCCATGTGCCTTCGTGTAGGTGATGCACTTCTCAATAGAAGCCTGGAGGCGCTCGGCGGGAGGTCCTGCGGCTTTGAGCATCTTCGCCTTCTTCTGGCCGATCTCCAGCCTTCCTTTGCCGGCAGCGGGAGGAGGAGCCTCCGGGTTGTACACGCCATCCTTGGTCTTGGCGAGGGTCTTGCGAGTGTCCGCCCATTTCTCGCAGTGCTCGATCACGGTAAACACATGGTGAAACTTAAACTCCGACTTTGTGGCGTCCCGGTACAGACCGAGTGCACGAAGGAGCTGCAAATGCAAGACAAAGTGTGTCAGGATATGCTTGAGCTTGTCATACCTTCGGATAGTGTTCGGCGAAGTACCTTCTTGTCCATGTTTTCACCGCTGACGTGTGTGCGTTCGACTTCCTCCATACAACTGTGCCACTTGCTACACGCCTGCTGGATGAGCCCCCAATGGTTGGTCATGGCTTTCTCTCCTCGCTTCATATAAATTTTGCTATACTTCGGGTCGCAAAAGCTACGCTCCTCGAATGCTAGCTTCACACATTTCCAGTAGTTGTCGGAGTTCTGGTTGGCACCGGTGATGGGATCCATACTCACCGATTTCCAGGCATCGACGAGGCAAAGGTCCTCAGGCACCGTCCACTTGATCCGTGGCTCCGGTGCCGACGTGCCCAGCTTCCTCTTGCCTTTGCCTTTTGCTGGAGCCAAGGAAGACCGCTTCGCGTCCTCCACATCCTCGGCCCGCGTCTGCTCAGCCTGGCCCTCGGCAAAATCCTAAGACTCGATGCTGTGTTCGACATCGGCCCGAGACTGTTCTTGAGTGAAGAAGGAGGGGTTGTCGGCGTACGACGCTGGACCTTGGGCGATCATGTCCTGCATGTACGTCTCGGCGGACATTCCTCCGAACAGGTTGAGCGCGTCGGCATCGCCGAAGGTTGAGGGCGAGGGGTTGACGTCGAACAGACGTGGGCCGCGACGCATTGATGACGAAGGGCATGCGTTCGCCGAAGAGGTGTGGCAGGGCACGTTGATGTCAAGGTTGAAGGCCGGAGGAGGGCAAGGCGTGGGGCAGGGGAAGATCATGTTTGGGTTGAACCCCCCGTCGAACTCGGGGGGCGAGGTGTACCTCTGCCGCGGGTTCGCCTGGCTCTCCTGGAAGCCGTCTAGCGAGCTGACGCTTGGCTGGCTCCCCCAGTGGGTGGCGTACTGTGGGGGAAGGGACTGTGGGAGGGGGGTACGATCGGCCTCGGGCGCGGCATCGCCGCACGAGACGCCGCCGCCTTCTTCGCCCTCATCGCCTGATCGTCGGCAAGCTCTTGGGCCTCGGCGAGTTCCTTCGTCGCCTTCGCCCTCTCCTTCCTCTCCTTGCGGTCGCCCGACTCAACCTTCCTTTTCTGCACAATGGCCGCCCACTCGGCGTTGGTTAATCCGCATGGCCTCTTCGTCGGTGCTCTCGGTTTCCTCGCCTTTTTCTCTCCCGGTTCGCCGAGGTCGGATCTGGGTTTGATGAAACCCTTGGGCGGCATGGCGGGCGGGAGCTCGGCGAATTGGCGGGAGTGGGGGAATGGGGAGGAAAGGCGGGAGGAAAAAAAAGGGCGGGAGTTCGGCCTCGAGTCGCCGACTGAGCTAGCCCACACCCGTTTTCGCTTCGTCCGGCGTTTTCAGAGCGTTTCTAGCAACCGGCGAATCCTGAGAAGTCCGATTCAAAGTTGACACAAATCCGAACAAAACCGGGGTCCTGCGACTGAATTAATTTTTGGTGTCCGGACAAAAAAAAAGCCCTGAAATCGGCGTCTAGCCGACTGGACATGCTCTAAGTATGAGATGTCAAACACTACTCACTGACCAGCCAAAAACCGAACTTGCAAAACTACGGCTGTGAGATGTTTTAATGTCAGGTTTAGTAAAATGGCCACTCGCTGTCGCTGGGGCGCAAGGGCGAAAGTAACCAGGCAACCACGGATATGCGGAAAACGGCGAGAACAAAAGCAGAAAGATGGAAGGTACTAGTCGCCCAGTGGAATCGCTGATAAATAAATAAAAAATCGTCAGATCACTCTCCAAGTCCCCTTCTCTCCTCGTCTTCCTTGTGGCTGACCGGGATGCATCCCCCCTTGGCTCGCTGTATCCCAGCTGTGTTCTCTCAGGTATGGTCTCAGCCACTGGCTCACTCGCCGCGCTTTCCACCCCCTGCGAACCACCAGTCCACCACCTATAAGTACCAGCTTCCCAAACCACTCCGCTCAAACTTCTCATCGCACAGCAAAACCACTTCAATTCAGCAAACAAAAGCATCATCCAGAACCTCCAAAAGAAACAGAGCTCGATACTGAGATAGCGATAAGATCTTTGTTGGATTGTGATTCGAATAATCGATCGAAGCAAGAAGATGTGTCAGATCAAGAAGGAGATGAGCGGGGAATCCGGCTCGCCATGCAGCGGGGACTACTACTCGCCCTCCACGTCTTCGGAGCAGAAGCAGCAGGCGGCGTGGACCAAGCGTCCGGCGGGGCGGACAAAATTCAGGGAGACGCGGCACCCGGTGTACCGCGGCGTACGGCGCAGGGGCAATGCCGGGCGGTGGGTTTGCGAGGTGCGCGTCCCCGGCAGGCGCGGGAGCAGGCTCTGGCTCGGCACCTTCGACACCGCCGAGGCCGCGGCGCGCGCGCACGACGCCGCCATGCTCGCCCTCGCCGCCGGCGGGCCTGCAGCTAGCTGTCTCAACTTCGCGGACTCTGCCGAGCTGCTCGCCGTGCCGGCCTCCTACCGCAGCCTAGAAGACGTCCGCCAATCGGTCACTGAGGCCGTCGAGGACTTCCTGCGGCGCGAAGCGCACGCCGAGGAGGACGCGCTGTCAGGCACGTCCGCGTCGACGCCCTCCACTTCCCACACCGACGAGGAGTGGTCGTCCTCGCCGGCGCAGGACTCGCCGTTCGAGCTGGACGTCCTTAGTGACATGGGGTGGGACCTGTACTACACCTGCTTGGCGCAGGGGATGCTCATGGCGCCGCCGTCCGCGGCTGCTGCGATCGGCGATTACGGCGAGGCCAACCTCGCCGATATGCCACTCTGGAGCTATCAGAGCTAGCTAGTTGGCGCCACTTCGAACGCCCCCTTTGTCTTGCCAAATTTCGGTTCTGAACTGTCACTGCTTGCAGTTTCTGTTAATGTGATTGTGCAAATTGGGGAAACAGAGCATGGCTATTGACCGTTGACTTTCTACTGTTGGTGATATTTGCGTCGCATCAGCTCAGCCACATACATGATGAAAACTGCGTATGGCTTTCGAAGAGAAATTTGCTTTAGGCGATCATAGTGCACGTAACAATCCTTTGCCTTCTTTAAAAATATCCTTAAAGAAAAGACAATCCTTGCACCACCAAAAATATGTGGGACCTTGGATCGGCATCCGAAAATCCTCTATAAATTGTTTCATTGTTGAAGTCATTTCGTATTAATATTGACGACATAAGAGGAAATAGCCTTTCATCTCGATTTATAAATAAAGTCACTATCCACACAAGTTTACAAGTCTAGCGAAACGTATGGGGCCACAACATAACAAGGCCCAAATGGAGGAGGGCAAAGACATGCTCTCAAAACCGAACAACCGAAAATGAAGGGGGGGGGGGGGGGTTGCTAGAGATGAACCTAGACTAGGAAGGGATCTGCCGTGCCGCCTCCAGGAGTCGTCGAAGAAGCTCGTCCAGCTCTTGTTTCGGCCTACAGAGCTGGTATCATTGCTGCAAAAACTCCAAGAATTTGAACACTGAATGAGAAGCCTATCGAGAAAGGATCTTCTCAATAACCATCTTACTGTGTATGGTCCATATGAACCGTGACAACAAAGCAAACACTAGCGATAATATGGGATGGCCCTTTCCAGCACGGTTTGCTCGGGCTTCTAGGAATTCACCAAAATCGTGGGCAAACTAATCTATGCCCAATGCTTCTCAAGTGAAGTTCCAAATAAACTTGTTCATGGGGTAGGTGAATATTATGCGGGTTCCCGATTCTAGAACCCCACATAGTGGACATAACGCATCCCCTGATCCGTGTCTTTTCACCACTTCCAGCCCAGAGGGGAGCATGTCGCGTAGAAGTTGCCCCATAAAGATTTTCGTCTTTAGGGGTAGTGGCGCCTTCCATAACGGTTTGGTCCAAGAAAGGGTCCGACCTTGGAATGGGGAGTTATACGCGGAGCTGACCATGGAGGTCTTTGAGGGAGTCAGGCGCCACGAGGTGATGTCCAAGAGGGTGTCAGAGAGGCCAAGGTTATGGTAATGGTTCAAACACGAATGAGTACAAAGACGGCTACTTAATATAAATTCAAGGGCACTATATATACCATGTGTTTTTCATAGCATTAATTTTGCACTATGTGACATGGAAAATTTGTGTGGTAAAGCTATTACTACATTTTTTTATTATGTCCAATGAATGTATGCATTTTTTGCAAGTTCAACTGAAAGATAGAAAGTTCTCCTTGGTCATGTTCCAAGTTTCACTATGAACTCTTTGTGTATACTCGTTGGGAGAGTAGGATTACAAGCATCAAGGCTATTGCATATCAAGCTCCTAAATTAAGGTTAGCTTTGTTTGAATTATCTAATTCTGTTGATGATGCAAAGGTGAAGGAGTAACTGAAATTATGATTTCATTGGTAATTTTGAGATTTTACTTGGTATGGTAATTTGCCCTAATATTTTATTTTTCATAAATATGGTGAGAAGAGTGTTGCAATTCCCATCCATGTGCATTCCCTCAACCTTTGCAACAGATTCAGGGCATAATGCAATTCTTTTATAAGTACGGATCACTTGTTATCCATACAAAAGTATGCTCACTAGCCCAGCAACCCAGTTTCAAGTCTCGTCCGGGCAGCTGCTGTTGGCACCTCCTTCTTCTATAAGGCATCTTCAATGGGTCGATTCAACCATCTGAGCATGTCCGAACGTGTTCGCGCGGACGCGTGGGGCGTGTACGGCGCCTCAGCAGCACGACCCATCCAGACTGATGAGTCGGCCACTCGAGGTTCATATGTAAGTGAAACATTAGTACTTAAATATAGCTTTTCATTAGATTAACCCTACCAATTACCAAAAGGCACGTTTAAAAAAAAGGGGACTACTACTGATGCTGGAGGAGGATGTCGCTACAGCTACCCACCACCGTTGTCGAGGCCATTGCCGCTGCCGCTGGCCCCGTCGATCGCTGCCCTAGCGGACTAGATGGCCTGCTGCTGGACGCGTTCGCGGTAACGGTCGCAGATATGGACGCGCCGCCGACTTGCCAGCCTCCTCCCTGCGGTCCTCCGCCGCTCGGTTCGCCAGGACCTTCTCCATCTCAGTGGTCCAATGGTCCCTCGCCTCCTAGTCGGCGAGCTCATTCGCCGTCGTTGCTGCAAGGGCCTCCGCCCGGGCGAGTTCTGTCTCAACCAAGGCCGCCCTCACCAGAGCACCGTTGGGGCCGAACCCTATTGCCCGCGCGATCTGCAGGGGGACAACGATCGCCTCCTCCTACTCCTCCTCAACCTCAGCCTCCGCCTCCGACTGATCCACCTCATCCCCCTCCTCCTCGTCGTTCTCCTCCACCTCCTTCTCGTCCCCGTCGATGATAGCTGATGCGGCTCAGATCACTGTAGAGCTTTGTTGGGAAACCCCAAGAGGAAGGTATGATGATCACAGTAGTAAGTTTTCCCTCAGTAAGAAACCAATGCTATCGAACCAGTAGGAGGAAGGAAACGACCCCAAGATGTTGCTAACAACTTGGAACCTACACAACACAAACTCAAGATTTTTCCCCAACGAACAGTGAGGTTGTCAATCTCACCGGTTTGCTGAAAACAAAGGATTAAACATACGGTGTGGAAGGTAATGGTAGCTTGCAGAAAGTAAACAGAAATAGTGGAAGATGTATCAATGGTAAAGATTGGACCGGGGTCCACAGTTGATGTCTACGCACTTTTATTCTTGTAGACAGTTGTTGGGCCTCCAAGTGCAGAGGTTTGTAGAACAGAAGCAAGTTTCCCTTAAGTGGATTACCCAAGGTTTATCGAACTCAGGGAGGAAGTGGTCAAAGGTATCCCCTCTCAAGCAATCCTACAATCAAGATACAAGAAGTCTCTTGTGTCCCCAACACACCCAATACACTTGTCAGGTGTATAGGTGCACTAGTTTGGCGAAGAGATAGTGAAATACAAGTGGTAACGGTGCCATAAAATAGCTTTGATGGAGCTTGACATGGGGTAAAGACTGGAAGCAAGCAAATATGCAACAGATCTAGATGCAAACGGTGTTTCAATGTTTAGAAACAAGGCCTAGGGATCATACTTTCACTAGTGAACACTCTCTCATATAAATATCCTCTCTTCATGATACTACTCTCCGGTTGGACACTCTAATCATTGGTAGGGCTATAACAGCACTCCTCAAAGTCCGCCTTCCCCAATCTAGATAACCCCACACTATCACCTTGAGTGCTAGATGGTTCCAACAAATACCAGAATTTCATAGAGACATCCAACTCCAAATATAACTCATAACAAATATTCAATCTAGCCAAAGTGCCACACACGGTATGCCCGCTGTCACTTTCACACACGTGGGGAAAAGCATAGATCTATTAAAGCACAAAGAGTATTTATGTAGACTCAAGCCTAAGTTCCACCATGGCGTGCACGCTGTCACTTTCACACACATGGGGAGAGCAGAGATCTAATGAAGCACTTGAGTAGCAAGGTATATCTACTTGATTACAAATCTCATAACCATAAGATCATGCATAGAGAGAGAGATGAACACATAGCTACCGGTAGAGCCCTTAGCCTCGAGGAAGAACTATTCCATCCTCATCATGGGAATCAGCAACGGTGATGGAGATGGTGGTGGAGATCGATGGAGATGGCTCCGGGGGCACTTCCCCGTCCCGGCAGGGTGTCGGAACACAGACTTTCTGTCCCCCAAATCTCCCTTTCGGTGGCGGCGGCGCTGTGGAGGTTTTCGTGGATTTCTTCTGGATGCCCTAGGGTTTTTGGGTCGGAGGCTTCTTATAGGCGCAGGAATCAAGGCCGGTGGGGGTCCAGGGGGCCCACACCCCCTGTGGGTGCCTCCAGGGCTTGCCCGCGCCTAGGGGGTTGCGGCCACCCTATGGCCCCCCTCCGGCTTTGCTTCATGGTTCCATGTTGCTCCGGGAAAATAATGACTTTGGCTTTTGTCCCGTCCAATTCCGAGAATATTGATTTTCTGCCTTTCTAGAACCAAAATCAGAAGAAAACAGGAAACTGGCACTATGGCATCTTGTCAATAGGTTAGTTCTAGAAACTGTATAAAAATACCTCAAAGTGTAGACAAAACATAAGACAAATGATACAAAACAAGCATGGAGCATCAAAAATTATAGATATGTTTCCGACGTATCAACATTTCACTAGATGTGTTCTCCTTAAGATAAACAACATAACATGCTGGGTAAACAAATTACAACAGGGCAATTGACATGACAGAGCAAGGCATAACAATGCAATACTAGACATTCATGATCCTATGAGATTTGATTGGGCATTACAACATTATACATAGACCGCCATCCAACTGCATCTATGACTAGTAATCCACCTTCAGGTTATCATCCGAACCCCCTCCAGTATTAAGTTGCAAGCAACGGATAGCTGCTTTAAGCAATGTGTGTAAAGTAAACAATACAATTATTCCATAAACAAGAGATTGTTGTTTTCTCCCTAATAGCAATAACACATCTATAACCTTAGAGATTTTTGTCACTTCCCTAGATTCAATAGAGGCATGAACCCACTATCGAGCATAAATACTCCCTCTTGGAGTCACTATCATCTACTTGGCCAAGATAGCTACTAGAAACGGAGAGAATGCAAGATCTCAAACAACACAAACATGATAGAATCAATAAGATAGAACCATTAATAAATCTGACATAGTAATCACAATATCCATCGGATCCCCGCAAACACAACATGCATGATTACAATTAAATGACCTTGATCATGAACGGAGCTCATAATATCTAAACATGATAGCACAAAGGAGGAGAAACAATCATCTAGCCACTGTATGGACCCATAGTCCAAGGTGTAACTACTCACGCATCACATCGGAGGCTGGCATGGTGATGAAGAAGGCCTCCGGGATGATCTCTCCCCTCCGGCAGAGTACCGAGAAGAGCTTCAGATCCCCTCGGATCTAGGGACGATGGTGGCGGCGGCTACAGACTGTTTCGTGGAGATCTGATCGGGTACTTAGGGTTTTGGCATCGGGAGGACTTTATAGGCGAAGGGGCAAGGCAAGGGCGGCCAGGGGGCCTACACCTTGCCCAGGCGCGGCCTAGGGGGGGGGCACGCGTGGGGGGGGGGGGTGGCCGCCCTATGGCACCCCTCCGGTCTCCCTTTGGTCTTTGTGTTCTCCTCGGTGAAATATTGACTTTGGCTTTTGTCCCGTCCAATTCCGAGAATATTTCTTTACTAGCTTTTCTAAAACCAAAAATAGCAGAAAACAGGCAATTGGCACTGTGGCAAATTGTTAATAGGTTAGTCCCAGAAAATATATAAAATACCTCAAAGTGAAGACAAAGCATAGCAAAGTGGATACTAAACAAACATGGAACATCAAAAATTATAGATATGTTTACGACGTATCAATAGTCCACGCGGCCGCCACCTCCACGGCCATAGAGGTCGACCACGTCGATCTCCACCTTCGGGAAGCGGGTGCGACACATCTTCCGGATCTTGGTCCAGTTGGCGATCTTGTGGCGAGGCATGCCTACTGGTGGATGGTGCTTTTTTGACTGCTGGTTTGCTCTTTCTTGGGCTTATTGTCTCCGCCGCGCTGGCTGCCATCTTTTATAGACCGTGGCGAATGTGGGAAAAAGATAGGGAGGCGT
The DNA here is from genome assembly GCA_916181665.1 of Avena sativa. Taxonomy (NCBI): domain Eukaryota; kingdom Viridiplantae; phylum Streptophyta; class Magnoliopsida; order Poales; family Poaceae; genus Avena; species Avena sativa. The sequence continues at coordinate 412,149,807 of OV702297.1, forward strand.
GGGAAGTTTTCTGGCCATGGGAAGCAAGGCACGGGTGGGAAACAGAAAGTTTCGATGGCGGGAAACTCCGGCCGTGCGGGAAGCCGCCAGCGCTGGTAGCCGATGTCATGTCGCCATTAACGTCCCATCGCTGAGGGTGTCAAGCAATTATAGAGGGGGAGACAGACAGATGTGTCGGGCCGCTAGATGCGGTTGGCCGGACAGGCCGAACCACAACCCAAAAGCGACCGCGGGATGATCCTAACGGACAGAAATGGACCGTTTGGGTCGGCACGGTGGAGATGCCCTAAGAATGTTCCTTGGGTGTTAGAACATCTCCAGTCGGTTCCTAGGAGGCTGTTCCCAGGGCGAGTTTTTCATCCGGACGCCGAAAAATGGCCCAGTCGCATTCCCAGGATGCCGATTTCGTTTGTATATGGCCCAAATTTCGTCCAGCATTCCCAGGCCGATCCCGAGGCGCTGAGAACTCCTTGTGAGCGACTGGAATCTGAGTCATCATCATCCCTTCGCCTCGGCTCCCGTGACGGACCGCCGGGCAATGACTGCTCGTGTCCTTGGCCACTCGTCACCGTAATGGCGCGCCACCGCCACCTCGCCTTCCCGCCGTTTCCCCTTTTCACATCCATGCCACTACACCCCTCCCGCCTTCGCTGCCCATTTCAGCTATAAAAGCCAGTGCCCTCGCCGGCTCACAGCACACACTGTTAAGCCTTCCCCATTCATCCGACCACGAAATCTAACTCCGGCGAGTAGAAATTCTCAGTGAAAGCCATGGCGGAGTGGTACCCAGGTGACCCCATGGCGGTGAACGGCTTAGGTCGGCATACCCTCCAGCCATGGGAGGCCCGGATATTGCACGACGCTGGCTACATGGTGCCGCACGACTTCCGGTGGCCGCCCAACTGGAAGCTCAGCATCGGCGGCATGCTGGTACCGCCGGTGCCAGAGGACGACGAGATGATCGAGGAGATCTAGGCCACAATCACCGCGATGGAGGATCCGAACATCGCCGAAGACCCCGGTAACCTTGCTTACTAGGGCCAGTTCTTCGCCGAGCACCAGTTCCAGGAGCTCGCCGCCCACGAAGGCCCGCCCGGCTCGCCACCGAAGCGCAAACGCGGCGTCACGCCGTCGTCCGTGGAGTCTGCCAGGACGAACGCTGGCGATGGTCCTGGAGCATATCGCCGTAGGCAACTGCACGAGGTTGGGCTTCCCTCACTCGCCGCTGCCCGCGGCGAGGGCGAGGCGTGCCCCTCCGGTGAACTGGCTGCCTAGGAGGATGGGCAACCTCATCTCGTCATCCTCCGCCGCCTCGGCCTCCCTCTCATTCGGCTCTGTACCGGCACAGTCGCCGCAGACTAGCGGCGAGGCGCCGCGTCTCGTGAAGAAGGAGGCCGAGACGCCGATGTGCTCGCCGTCGAGGATGAGGCCGCGACATCGTCATCAACGAGCCCCGTGCACCATCGCTGCCGACCGGCCGGCTTCGCCTGCGCCAGCCGAAGCCAGAGCCGACAGACTAGGCGGTCCCTGTCGACGAGGACGCCTTTGCCATCAAGATCGCGATGGAGCGCTCCATCAACGACGAGCCGCCGATGCCGGATCCGGACGCCCTCGCCTAGTATAGGGCCGAATGGGAGCATGAGGAGGCACGCCGAGTTTAGTGCCACCAGGAGGAGATCGAGCGCGAGGCCGCCCGCAGAGCTTGCAGGGTGCTCGCCTACCAGGGCATGCCACTCATCGTCCTCGACGTCTGCCCCTCGTCCCAGATGTGGCGTTACAGAGATGCCGGCCTGGGCAGCTCGCGACCCTGCAGCCGTCGAGCGGTGACGACAGTGATGACGACAAGACGGACTCCGAATATACAGTGTTCTACCGTAACCTCGGCATATGAGCGGCGTCCGGCGGCAGCGGCATCGGTGTCGGCTCTTGGCTAGTTCTAAGTTTTTTTTTAGTTTTTTAGCATAATGAAGTCAAAATTCAGGTGTTTGCCCAAAATTCATGTAATATGTACGAACTCGCCTAGTATTAATGAAATCGTCTATATTTCGTCCAAAATTAGCTGAATTTGAATGAAATTTGATTAAACCCGAAAACTCGATCTGAAAATGCAAGTAAGAAAGTGGTTGTTCCTTGACCGAACATCCGTCCGTCGCTATTTAGCGCTGGATTTCGACCTTAACTCGAACCGAGTGGAAGAGGTGCTCTTAGTGTCTATAGGTCTTTTTTTTTGAGTTAATTCCAAATTTTACCTTCTAGTTTGAATTTTTTGACACTAATTACCTCATTTAATAATTTTTCATCCATGTTACCCCTTAGCGAAAGTTTTGCCAGTTTTTACCCTTGCTAAGATTTTGCATGTGATCTGTCGTTGGGAGCTTTCCTCATGTTTTTACCCGCACTTGAAGAAAACTTTGATCACTGTCTGCAAGCGTGTGCTGGAGTTGTGTTAGATCCAATGCAGAATGGTGTTACGTCTCGGATTTGTCCTGTAAACATATAATTGCATACACCTGTCTAACGTCGGAAGAAATATAAAGTAAGTAAGCACACATGAATTATGTGCATGTACCAAATTAACTTTTGTTGTTGTCTTCCGTCGGTTGCCTGCTAGGTATACTAGATTTCAAACGAGCCAGCTTACGTGATATTGTCATCGGCCAAATTCACCGCCCAGACATTGTCAAAGGATCGGAACCTATCTATTGAGATCGTTGCTTTCGATCGCCTCTGAGATTGCTAGCTATTACCTCAACAAAGTTCCTTACCATTGTCAATTCGAGCTTCCAAGCAGTGTGTACGTACACCTGACACTAACACCGCGACGGTCAGGCATAGCAACTTTGACCGCGACGCATGCACACGAACACCCTGTATACCTAAGTGTGACATCAGAATCCCCGTTGACATCCAGCCCCTGCATCCCCTGGGCATGCGACGCTGACCAGAAGGCCCAAAAAAAAATCTGACTTCCTAAAAAGTCAGCGGCTCCCTCGCATAGAAGAAGTAGCAAGTTCATATCCCGCCCCATAGCTCAAAAAGTCAGCGCCTATTTTATTGCCTAAGAAAATGTCAGCGACTACTTTATACTATACTCCAGTTTAGAACTTCAGTCTTCTGGACAGTCAACTAAAATTGTGAGGTCATGGCTTGATGGCCAGCCGGTCAAGGATTTCCACACTTGCTGCTATACTACCACATGGGCATTCAGAGGCCACCAAAGGCCGCCTGCCTGTTCTGTTTGGTGAGTTGAAACAGGCGAGAGCGTCCTTTGCCCCTGTTTTGTTGGCAGCCCGTGGATGTGGACGCAGTGATGTCTTCGCTGATCAAATTTCTTAACAGCGACGCTTTATTCTTCGGTCTCACCACCAATTTTATGAACTCTCTTGTACTGTAGCATTGTTCCGTGCATAGCCAGATTCAGAGACCGAGAGTTGTAAAACTAACCACAACATGGTTCTCCGGTACGTAATGTATTCCTTCTCAGGTAGTACTAGTAGTATTAATTTGTGGTGCTACTTTTTCACCTCAGGTGCAGTGCAACCATTTAATCGTACAACTGCTGTGGCTTGCATTAGTTCAGATGCTTCCGGGCGTGTTATTTCACCGAATCAGTCACTGTAACACTACGGAAATTAGAATCAAAGAACATTCTGTCATACTCACATACTATGTCAAAAGCTAAACGCATTGTACGAAGAACTTTGAATAGATGCGGACTTTGTTCTCTAAGACAGAGTACAAAGAAATCTCGCACAAAATCATAAGGATTTCGGTCCCATGAATCGAATTTCTACTGCAGAATAATTCCCGATATTCAATCAAATCCTCTAACTTCATATCAAAACACTTCAAATCGGTAGTCTAGAAATAAGTTTTCTAGTGTACACCGTATGGCCTGTAAAAATAGACAATTCCGTCCCCAATGGAAGAAGGGGGAGCAAAAAAGTGCTATGTCCGTTAAGCATGGTGGAGCCGTTGCTAGCATCGTGGCAGCATCGACGGCAGGCCTGGCATCTGAGGTGAAAGGCCCTGGAGGCATTGGTTTTGTTTTTAGGGCATAAGGCCCTGGAGGCATGATCTTCACCATTGTCGGGTTTGTAGGTGTTGTATGGTGACTTCGGGTTCTTTGATGTATGCTCTTGCCAGTCTTTTGTTGAACAAAACTCAAATAAATGCCATCTGCATGTTCTCAATGTAGAGGCTGGGGTTTTCAATCTCCTTTTCGAATAAAATAAAAACATGCAAGTTATACGCATCAAGTATTGAACTCTATCAATCGGTGAGACCCTATTTACATGACTAACCAAGGTTGAGAGAGAGAGGAGAGCGGGGTGGGGCACATTTTCATGCACCTTATTCGTAACTTAACATTACACACCACAATTGAGAAAATATATATAAGCTTATATGTTATGACATGGAAGTGATAAGTAATGAGGTGTGAACATTGGTCACCCAAGGCACTCATTCATAGAGTTGAATATATGAGTACAAAACATGTAATTGAATTATACCCGAGCCAAACATTGATGGCACAAAAAGTAAAAGCACATCCTTCTCAATAGATGGATCAGAATATACAAGCGAAGCACAACCATCAATAATTCATGACAATGGATCCATAGATGCAAGTAAAGCATATCCTGCGCTAACAACACAAGGATAAATGGCACAACATCATGAAAACAAATACTAGTACATAGCTCATACTTCCTCCCTCCAAAAATAAGTCCAATATTTTTATTCAGAAGTCAACATGTCATAGATTAGACCAATTTAGAGAACCTAAATGAACATCTACAATAAGAAATCAATATTCATAATCCGTCATAGAATATATTTTTGTAGTGCATCTATTCAGTATTTAAGATGTCATATTTTCTTACAAAATTGTTCAAACTTATAAAACGTTGAATTTTGACTAAAACTATACAACGTGCTACTGGAAGCGAGGTAGTACTGAACAACCTCGGAGCCTCTAAGTGGTACCCAAAACATCATGAAATACATGAAGAATGGTAAAAAACTTTAACATGGAAGGATACATATGAATTCAATGGTACCAATGGGTTACAAGTTGTATAGATCAATCAACACAATAATCAGTGTGGAATTTTTTGTCCTCCTGCCATTATCAGGCCTTTCACATCACATACTATCATTGTGTATGAAATTCAGTTACTATCTTCACATGGCATAGTATCATGTGTTAGTTTCTTAATACCATTTAATTTATTTAATTGTGTAATCTAAATACAAATTTGTTCGCTGGGTTCTACTTCTTATTCACTTTTTTTATTTGATACACTACGGTGATATAACATAAGATAACAGTAGAACCCTCTCTCTCTCATCCTAAACTGCATTACTTTTGCATAGGTGACATTGTGTAATTCTATTGTGACAATACATGTAATGTGAGAGGGCTTATATGTTTTCCGCCTAACATTTCCTCATCTATTTAATTTGATGAAAATCCTCAAATTAAAATTGAAAGAAAAACCAAAGTTTTGGGGAAGGGGGAAATGGACTAAAGGGCCATAATAAGGAGGTTTCAGAACAACTTTAGGGGCGGGCAGCATATACGCCATTTAGCAAGGCTTGCTTCTAAAAACTTCCATGGGCTAGAGGGACGGCGCACCCCCACCCCAACCCCTCACTTTGGTGTAGCTCCATCACTCGAGGGGCACCCATTTGGCCCTCACCACACCCATAGTCATCAGTTCATAGTAGGTCTTCTTGGTTACATCTTTTTTTGTAATAAACACTCATCCTCTATAATGGTTTGAGTGTGCGAATAAATCTAAAAACAAATCTGGCATAATAATATTAATAATGGTAGTATAGGATAAAATAATCTCCAATAAAATAACCTAGCCAACTAATTCTAAATAGTATGATACCATTTGGATATACCACCAAATACTTTTTTAGATGTATGAAACAACAAAATGTTGTATGAGACTACAACCATAGAGAGCATGCATTGAACTTTGCCACTTATCTATTACAAAAGATATTATTTCCACAAGTACATACCACTCATCCTTTGGTATTTGATTGTGTACTACATGCAAAAATGAAAGAAGTATTTGACCATGATAGACCAATAAACTAGAAATGCCAAGAATCTAGGAATAATCCATGCCGACACTTAAGATATATGATCATATTCTCCAAAACTTTCGATTGCATATATTGTATACAAAAACACACCCTATAAACCTCTATGGAGACATTTATTACTTATGATGAAATAGAAATATCTTTTGAGATTTTAAATAGAGCATCGTGCATACACATACGCCATTATTTTCGTATGTCCAAGATAATCTGTCAAAGCATACAATAAATTATTTCAACTTATTTCTTATATTTAGTAAAGGCTCGAGTTAATGGAAGTTAATTTAAAGACTTCAATCGTCAAAAATAACAATTAGTGTCTTTCACATCAAATTAGTGTCAAAAGTAATTGAAATATAGTTGCATTCAACAATGTTAAAATGGTAATAGTGTATGTGCGCTAAAGAAAAATAAGTAAGTTTAGTATAAATATTCAAGCACGTGTTTGGGACTGTTCTAATCCAGAACTTAACTAATTAACAATGTGGGGTTAAGACACACACCATTTTCTCAGTTTTTGGTGGAATAGCATTAGGATCGTCTAGTTAGTATTTGTGAGGCTTCAATAGAAAGTTTTCTCTAGTATGATCCATTTACACAGGACTTATTTACCTCTTGAATTAGGATATAATTATGGATCTATGCCATTCATGTGAAAGTTCTTCAAGCAATTGATAATCACATATCACAGTTTCACACAGCTACCAGAAAACATTCAGGCGAAGAATCGCCTTAGAGGACAAGTAGAGTAGCCACACCCCATAAACAGTTGTCAAACAAGTTGCTACATAGTAGACGAGATCACATTGCGTGTGTTTGGATAGTATCCAAAGAAAACCATACCAAAGTATTAGCTCACTTGAGATTTGATAGTTGTTTGATTACCGACAAAAAATTGGCCCACCCACGGCATCGGCTCCATGCCTTTCTTGCTAGCAAACGGGCGAGTCGCGGGTGTGAAAAAGCTTTCATTCTTTTGAGTAAATAACATTAAACTCTTTCCTTCAAATGTGATTTCAATAATTATGTAACTCTTTAATTCACACATATATATGTATTTGTAGAGCATACAAACCAAAAAAAAATGAATTCATGCGTAGCACACCAACTAAACTAAAAGATGAACCAAGATACACCGAAGGGGCAATGTGGTTTTAGGGAAACATGGACATACATATTTCTTTTCTAAAACTCTGCTGGGATCCCTAGCTGTAGTGATCCCTCTGTTTGAAAATGTTTGAAAATCATTTTTACAAGTTCAAAAACACAGAAAATAAATCCTAGATGTAGTTAATGATATATCCTATAAGCAACTATGACCATAATGCTAAACTGTTTGAGTTTGAGCTATGCAAACAATGATAATTTTGATAAATTTTAGAGTTTTGAGAATACACACAGTTCACTATACTCAAGATTCATTTTAGCTCAGAATACAAAGTATCTCCAATTGAGATTTTGCAAAATTGTAGGATGCATCATTGACTACATACAGATTTGTTCCTTTACAATTTTCTAGATCTAGTAAAAATGATTCTCGGTTTTTTTAATTTTTAAAGGGGTTAGTGAATATATACCAAATAACTTGTCATTCATACTGTAGTTTCTGCAATACTTAGAACATCTCTAGCGGATCCCATAAAAACATGGCATGTAAAACACATATACATGACACATAAAATGTGTTTTACTGGTCTATTTGGGCTACCGCGGAACACCCGCATCCTATGCCCATAAAACAGTTGAACCCGCACAGTATATTTTGTTTTCAACAGTTGCATCAAGCCCAACTATAGGCAAACCATGTTTACAATAGTTCATAGTTTTACATCAAATTGTCATGGTCCAAGTGACCCAAAGCATGGGCAATGTTCAACGCAAGAGACCAAAAGTTGCACCGTTGTTATATCAAGCCGAAGAACATGGATCATGCAATACTGTCATTGTCGAGCTCACCGGTGCCACCACTGCTCTTCGGAGACTCAATAGGACCACTTACTGATCCACCACCGCTTGTCGGATCACCACTGCCTTGAAGAGCTTGCCTCCTCCTTTACAAGATCTTGATTCTTGCTAGTTTCCACCACTCTAGTTGGTTGTCATCCATTGTTCTTGGATCCATCATCATGGTTTTATTGTCATCACCAATTAGCTACTTCATTTCCTTCTTATCCTCGAATTGGATTATCCTCTCATCCAACTCAGCCTTGTGCTTGGCATCTTCCCGGAGTGCTTGTCACCTTGCAAATTTCATTTCATTCTTCTTCTCGATCATAATCATCTTTCCTCTAGTGCCTTGGTTATCTACATTTTATTTGACTTCACCATTTCATCAATTTTGTCCCTCAAACTTGATGCTTTGTACGCCTTCCTTAACTTCTCCTTCTCCTTCGCCTTCCTATTTCCATCGGACTTGCTCTTGTTCCTTCCATCGTCATCGCTATCATCATCATCCAATTGGATCATGGACCCTTTCTTTGGTGGTGGTTCTTGCTCCCTCAATCTCCATTTGTCACTCTTCCCAAGAAAGTTCCAACAATGGTGAAGCAAATGGTTTCTATTTGGAGACTGCCATGTCCTTGTACCATGACACTTCTATTCTATCCTACAATCACAAGTAAATGCATATGTGAGCAATAAGATCATATACTCACAAGTATGTTAGACGCACAAATTACAAAGTACTCACATAGTCATCAATTTGCAACACCACTTGGAGGTGCATTTCGCACTTGCACCAAACATCCACTCAAACGACTACAACAAGCTTTGATGACATCCCAAAGGAAATCCGAGGCATGAGTTGCTAAAACTTATCCTTGATCCTTTGCCAATACCTCTTCCCGGTCTGATCATTTTTCCGAGCACCACATCGAGTGAGACTTGCTCCCACGACTTCACTAATGTAACATCTTCAATTTTGGTGGTGTAATTCACCACTCTCGTTCTTCTCTTCCATTACGAGGCATCGAACACTCCCTCCTCTACATCCTCCACCTCGTCACCATGACTTTCCTCACCATCACCCTCCTCATCATCACCCTCCTCGCCCTCAACACCCTCTTCACGGGCACCTTCTCTGGTGGGGCAGGACTCACCTTCGAGGCGGCACTCCCTACCTTCCGCATCCGAGGACGAGCGTGGCCTACCATGCGCGTCCGGCCTAAGCCCGGTGGACGCATACGAGGACACAGAGGCGCCTCCCTTCATGACTTGTTGGCCCACGCGCTTGTTCTTGAGCCGCCGGTGGTGGGATGGGCCTGCATAATGGCGCCGATGGCTAGGGGAACCGCGCCAGATGGAGGAGCCAGAGGCGTCGACTGGGGCCACACGTCCTAGTAAGTGATCGACGGGAGCTCGGAGATCTCCATGTCGGCTCTTCACGAAAGCGACGAGGCTGGACGGCGAGTGGGGCCGTAGATAGCGACCGCGGAAGTGGGAAACGACGGAGGCGAAATGACCCTCCTGCCAAATGAGCATCGAGGGTTTAGTCACGAAGCCTACGACGATATAGGTTGCGGTGCGATTTCTCTCGAGCCTGGTATAAAAATTAAGGGTCGGCAGATTTTCCGAGATTTGATCGGTCCACTTTTTTAATCCAAAATCAAATGGTAGTTATTTTATAGTTTTGGCGTTTTTACTGTATCTGAGATGCTCTTATGCAAATTAAATATCTCAGACTTTCCAATTGGTCTGGCAAGATAAGGGTCCATTACATATCGATTCTAGCGTGGACATTGATGCAACGCAAACCATAAAATAGAGACCAATTGGTAAGCATTTGTTTGTCTTTTCTATGGCAGTTCCCTTGCGAAAACATAGTGCATATAAGTTTTTCAAAAGCCAAAGAATGTTACGTTTGACTAAGCACGTAGGAAAAACATAAACATCTAAAATATTAAGCTGGTACAATTGGATTGATCATGATGTGTATATTTTTCGTATGGTACATAACATACGTTGCGTACTCTAGATATAGATAATTCTCTCGACAAATTTGGTCAAAGTTGATGAAATTTTTAACTTAAAAGAAAACGTGCTAGAAGTAGTATTGGCGTACTAGGTTTGGTATTAATCAAGTCACGAATCCTTGTAAAACAGATTGCAATCCATCACGAATCACTTTTTCTGAATAATAAAATGGACTCTTTTATCCGATTCCGACCGAAAGTAACTTGATCCTTGGGAGAACCGTGAACGGATAAATGTTCGAACCTCCCATTTCAAGCTGGCTGCCGCCGGACTAGCAGCAGGAATCATCAGCAGTAGAGAAAGAAAATCGAAATGGTTTACCCCAGATGCTAAGCTAAGAGCATCTTCACTCGGCTATCCAGGACACCGATCCGGACGCTGAAATTAGGTTCGGACGCCGAAATTCGGCCCAGTCACATTTTCAGGAACCTCTTTTCGTTCGGATTCGGACGAACTTTGGTCCGGATTTTCCAGGCCATACCCAGGATCCCGGAAACGCCCTGGAAATGCCACACGGAGCGAAAACGGGTGTGAGCCAGCTCTGTCAGCGAGACGGTCCTATTTTCCCACCACTCCACTCGCCCAGACTGCGGCGAAGAGCTCACAACGCCTCTGTCTCCATGACTTCGCCGGCGGAGCTCCTCCACGTCGAGACATGCTCGCCGTAGCCGCCGCCCACTCTGCCGCCCATTCTGCCGCCGCTTCCGCCACCCGAACTTCGCCATAGCACGGCTTCGCTGCGATCTCCCACCACCACGCTCGCCAAGTGTTCGGCATTTGGCCAGTTCGGCCATGGACTCCGATGACGAGTAGACACTCGCCGTACTGCTGGAGGAGGAGAACGCCGAGGTCGTCGAAGATGCAGAGCACATAGAGATCCTCGCCTCCCTCGCCCAGCTGTACCTGCAGATGGCGAAGCCGAAGCGTGGTGGTCCGGTGCCGGGTCACCGGATGTGCAAGGCGAGGCAAAAGATAGAGGGCTACTGCTTGATGTACGCCGACTACTTCGCCGACGAGCCGCTCCACGGAGAGGCCGTGTTTTGACGCCGTTTCAGGATGAGCCGGAAGCTCTTCCTCAAGATCGTGCATGTCATGCGGGAGTTCGACCTCTATTTCGTTCGCAAGAAGGACTGCACCGGCATGGTTGGGTTTCCTCACTGCAGAAGTGCATAATGGCGATGAGGTTGCTTGCGTACGGAGCGTCGGGTGACAGTGCCAATGACTATCTCCGCATGGCCGAGTCCACCGCCATCGATTGCTTGTATAGGTTCTGCAGGGCAGTGATTGCAGTGTTTGGGAAACAGTACTTGAGATCACCCACTGCTGAAGACACTGCTCGGATCCTCGCAGTCAATGAAAGTAGAGGATTTCTTGGTATGCTTGGAAGCATAGACTACATGCATTGGCAGTGGAAGAACTGTCTATTTGCATGGCAGGGAATATACAAAGGCCAGAAAGGAGATTGCACTGTGATACTCGAGGTAGTTGCTACACATGATCTTTGGATCTGGCACTCCTTCTTTAGCATGGCAGGATCGAACAACGACATCAACGTCCTCAACTTCTCCAATGTCTTTGCCAAGATTGTTGAGGGTCATGCCCCCCCCCTCCCCCTGGGAATTTGAGATCAACGGGCACCACTACAACAAGGAAAACTATCTAGCAGATGTCATCTATCCAAGATGGCCAACATTTGTGAAGACTATCTCAAGCCCAATGCTCCCCAAGCATTCTCAGTTTTCCAAGGAACACGAAGCTTGCAGGAAGGACGTGGAGCGGGCATTTGGTGTGCTCCAGCATAGGTTTGCAGTTGTCCGGTCCCCTGCTATGACCTGGTCGAAAGATCAGATATGGAAAGTGATGAATTGTTGTGTGGTCTTACATAACATGATCATTGAGGATGAGAGGAAGGATTCAGTGAGTTTACTCGAGCAGAACGAGCCATACTACAGACAGAGACCTATTGCCGAGCCTGATCATCAGGGGCCTTCAACCTGGGCTGCATTCATCGCCATGCGTCAGGAGATCTGATATCCGGCGGTGCATCACAGCTGCAGGATGATCTTGTTGAGCACATATGGATACGCAGGGGCAACACATAGATGACGAGCATGAACTGGCCAAACTTGGCCAAAATATGTTGTATTTTCACTGCAGCCGAACTGTGTTTACATTTACGCCGAACTATGTTTAAAATTTCGCCGAACTATATACCGAATTAGGCCGAAAAATGCACTGTATTTATATTATGCCGAACTATGCCGAAATCTAGACGAATTTGAGCCGGGACGGAAATAGACGTAAAACTCGTCTGGGAACGAGCCAGCGGGAAACTCGGCGTTCCGCCGAATACGTGTTTCGAACGCCCGACTAGTGAGGATGCTCTAAGTAGAGTAGTGTATACGTTTGCTAGTTAGATGCAGCTGGACCGAGACCAGACTCTAGAGCGAATCGTGATACTTGTACTCCAGCAAGATAACCACCAGGACGAGTCAGTGCGGAAAGCGTGTGCAAGGCGGAACGGATAAGGCTAGCTAGACCGCCCGCGTCATTGCCGCGGTGGATGCAACTGTCGAAGCCGCCGTCGCCGTCGCCGTCGCCGTTTCGCTTCCCGGACCCCAAGCGACAACCTCCACTAAAATATACTATTGGGCGCAACAGAGAGCAGCATCAGCTGGGTTTGGTACGCGCTGACGGCCAGCGAGCGTGTGAACGGGCACGCACCGTACGAACGATAACTTTTTTTTGGAATTAAAAACCATCGGCAAGCGACTTTTAGCATGGGCCGGGAGTGTCGGAGTGCGACGCGGGGAAGCGAGATGGGATGCATCTCCTCCTCCCACAAGTTGGGCAGGCAGTTGGGATTAAAAAGTGGAGTTTTGTCCTCTTGCCCCGCCCGGGTATTTTGAGATGGAGCGCAAGTTGGGGTGCGGGATTGCGATGGCGAACGACGGGTTCGCCGCACGCGGTTCAGGTGCAGCTTCCCTGCTCTGCCCGATACCGGCCTGGACCGGGATGGTGGTGGCGCCGTGGCGGTCTCGGTTTTCAGTGGCGGTCCTGGGCACAAACCCCATCACTGATGTATTCTATGGAGCTAGAAATATACTCCTTCCGTTTAGAAATATAAGATGTTTAGGTTTTTGAATGAGATGTATCTAGACACCTTTTAGTGTCTAGATTCGTTTGAACCTATACAATTAAACATGTCTAGATACATCTCATTCACAAACCTAAAACATCTTATATTTCTAAACGGAGGGAGTATCATTCAACCACTCACAATTGTCGTATTATATAGGATGCTGATTTCTAAAGATCTTTCTTTTTTGAAAAGGAAAAAGTACCTCGGTCTCTATATCGAGATGATACATACATACGGCTTTTATTCCATGATTTCTAAACCTATGTTTCGTTACATGATGATAGTGCTCGGTGGAACCAGGTCTCTTAGAGATAGTGCAAGAGAACTCCTCATAGATCAAGATTACAAGAAACACGAATTGGAAAAAAAAAGCGTTTCGTCAAGGTCGTCCCCCGTGGGCGACAGCGGGGCGATTACCGAACCCTAGCCCAACCCCCGATTCCCCTCCTCCCCCGTCGTTGCCGCCGGTGCAGGTCATCGGGCAAAGCTCGCGCGGCAAAGGCGGCGGCGGACCTTCCACTACCTGCATGCTAGGAGGGAGGCGTGGGGTCTCCCGACCGGCGGTGGTGCACATATGAGGCGAGCTCGCCCAGGTGTCAATGGATGGCGTCGCGGCTTGGTGGCTTGGACGGCAGGGTCCGACGGGGCGACAAGCGACGATGGCATCGTGGTCTCCGACGGCTTGGGCGGATCTGGTCCTCTTAGGGCCCGAACTGGGTTCATACGGTCCACTGCTGGAGCTCGAACCGGCGGGCACTTGGCGGAGGGCGACTACGGACATACGCTGCAACACGACAGTAGGGGCTAGTCGGGCCCGCAGGGCCTGACATGCCCTAACTGTTGTGCCCGGTCAGCGACCGCCTTTGGCGGTGAGGATGGATCTCCTCCTAATGGCTGCATTCCCCTCATCCCTTACCGACGTATCTCATCCGATCCGATGGTCCGACGACGCGTCGTTGATTGCGATGGCGAACGACGGATTCGCCACACGCGGTTCAGGTGCAGCTTCCCTGCTATGCCCGCTACCGGGCTGGACCGGGATGGTGGTGGCGCCGTGGCGGACTCGGTTTTCAGTGGCGGTCCTGGGCACGTTTCCATCACGGATGTACTCCCTCGGTTTTAAAATATAAGATGTTTTAGCTTTGTGAAGCAAATGTATCTAGACTTATTTTAATATTAGGTTCACTTAGTTTAGATATATTTTATTTATAAATCTAAAACATCTTATATTTTCAAACGGAGAGAGTACTACTATAGAGCTACAAATATCGCAGTCAACCACTCACAATTGTCGTATTATAGGACGCTAATTTTTAAAGCTCCCTTATTTTTAAAAAGGAGAAAGTACCCCTGTCTATATATCGACGTGATACATACATACGGCTTTTATTCCATGATTTCTAAACCTATGTTCCATTACATGATGATAATGCTCAGTGGAACCAGGCCTCTTAGAGATCGTGCAAGAGAACTCATAGATCAAGATTACAAAAAACACGAATTGGAAAAAAAAGAGTTTGTCCCGGTCGTCCCTCGCGAGCGACAACAGGACGATTACCGAACCCTAGCCCAGCCCCCAATTCCCCTCCTCCCCCGTCGCCGCTGCTGGTGCGGGTCGCACTAGTGGAAAAAGGGTCATCCGTTCGCGCTTCCTCAGAGCATTAGTCCCGGTTGGACGACCAACCGGGACTAATGCTAGCACGCGTCCCGGTTCGAGCGGGCTGGCTGTGACCAAACCTTTAGTCCCGGTTGGTGGATCCAACCGGGACGTATTCTCATCTGATGTGGCTGTGGCCAAACCTTTAGTCCCGGTTGGTGGCTCCAATCGGGACGTATTCTCCCGCCCTCTATAAATGCACCGCCCCAGCCCTCTGCCTCCACTCTGTTTTTTCTTTTTGTGGAAGGTGTGAGGGGTGTGCTAGTTTTTTCTCTTCTATGCATGCATTGAAGGTGTTTGATGAACTGTTTAAGTGAATAATCCCGTTCAATTTCTCATAGAACAAAAATATAGAAGGTGTCCGAGACGCACTTGAGCTTTCTCCTCTTTATTTCCCTCGATCGAGGTTAGCAATCTTATCTTTTCTCTGTCATTGATACAATTCATGTGTCGATGTGAATTGGTTATTTCACTATTTATGATGTCCTGTTTTTTGATAAACTTACTTATATGATGCAGATGAACGGTCGGGAATGGATGTACGGTGACCGGCGCGTAGCCGGGTATATGAAAGGCGTGGATAAATTTATCGATATGGCTACGGCAAACAAAGAGAATGGTTTTATACGTTGTCCATGTGTTCAATGTCGGAACAACAAGGAGTACTCTTCCTCGAAAATCATTCGCGGCCACCTGATTATGAAAGGTTTCATGCCCAACTATAATTGCTGGACCAAGCACGGGGAAAGAGGGGTTATGATGAAAGATGGTGAAGAAGAAGATGATGATAACAACTATCATCATATGTTTCCTGAATACAGTGATACTGCAATGGAAGACAATGGAGAGGAAAGAGGTGAAGAACGGGCATCAGATGAGCCGGCGTATGAACTTGGTAGGGTCATTTCTGATGCAAAGGGAGACTGTGAAACAGAAAATGAGAAGTTGAAGTTAGAGGGCATGTTAGAAGATCACAAGAAATTGCTGTACCCAAATTGTGAAGATGGCAGCACAAAGCTCGGTACCACACTGGAATTGTTGCGATGGAAGGCAAAGTGTGGTCTAACTGACTCCTCATTTGAAAAGATGTTGAAAATAATGAAGCTGAAGTTTCCAAAACATAACGAACTTCCCGAGAGTACCTACAAAGCAAAGAAGACTCTCTGTCCTCTAGGATTAGATGTGCAAAAGATACATGCATGCATTAATGACTGCATCCTCTACCGCGGTAAGGAGTATGAGAATTTAGATAAATGCCCGGTATGCAATGCGTTGCGGTATAAGATCAGACGAGATGACCCTGGTGATGTTGAGGGAGAGCCCCTCCGGAAGAGGGTTCCTGCTAAGGTTATGTGGTATGCTCCTATAATACCAAGGTTGAAACGCATGTTCAGAAACAAAGAGCATGCCAGGTTATTGCGATGGCACAAAGAAGACCGTAAGAAAGACGGGAAGTTGAGACACCCTGCTGATGGGTCACAGTGGAGAAAAATCAAGAGAGACTTCCCAGACTTTGCAGGTGACGCAAGAAACTTATGGTTTGGTCTAAGTACGGATGGCATAAATCCTTTTGGGGAGCAGAGCTGCAGTCACAACACCTGGCCCGTGACTCTATGTATCTACAACCTGCCTCCTTGGTTGTGCATGAAGCGTAAGTTCATTATGATGCCAGTGCTCATCCAAGGCCTGAAGCAAAAACGACATTGATGTGTACCTTAGGCCATTAGTTGAAGAACTCTTACAGTTATGGGGCAAACCAGGTGTACGTGCGTGGGATAAGAACAAACAGGAGTCATTTGATCTACGAGGGTTGTTATTCGTAACCATCAATGATTGTCCTGCTCTTAGTAACCTTTCAGGACAGACAAACAAGGGATATAAGGCATGCACCCACTGTTTAGATAAGACTGAAGGTACATATTTGCATAAATGCAAGAAGGTTGTGTACCTGGCGAATCGACGATTTCTTCCGACCAATCATCCCGTAAGAAAGAAAGGCAAGCATTTCAAAGGTGAGGCAGATCACCGGAAGAAGCCTGAACTCCCTGCTGGTGATGATGTATTTGGTATGGTCAAGGACATAGAAGTAATCTTTGGAAAGGGTCCCGGCGGTCAATCAGTTCCGAACGACGTCGCTACAGGACACGCACCCATGTGGAAGAAGAAATCTATATTTTGGGAGCTGCCATATTGGAAAGTCCTGCGTGTCCGCTCTTCAATCGACGTGATGCACGTGACGAAGAATCTTTGCGTGAACCTGCTAGGATTCCTAGGCGTGTATGGGAAGACAAAAGATACACCTGAAGCACGGGAGGACCAACAAATTATGAAAGACCCAAAGAACATGCATACACATAACAAGACGGATAAAGGGCGTCACTTAAGTCGTGCCAGCTATGCTCTTACCAAAGCAGAGAAGGAAATCTTTTTTGAAGTCCTTTATAGTATCAAGGTGCCGTCGGGCTTCTCATCTAATATAAAGGGGGTAATAAATATGGCAGAGAAAAAGTTCCAAAACCTGAAGTCTCATGACTGTCACGTGATTATGACACAGTTGCTTCCGATTGCATTGAGGGGGCTTCTACCGGAAAATGTTCGAGTACCCATTGTGAAGCTGTGTGCATTCCTCAATGCAATATCTCATAAGGTAATCAATCCAGATATTCTGCCAAGGTTACAGAAGGATGTGGTACAATGTCTTGTTAGTTTTGAATTGGTGTTCCCACCATCCTTCTTCAATATTATGACGCATCTCCTGGTTCATCTAGTGGAAGAGATTGCCATTCTCGGTCCGGTATTTCTGCACAATATGTTCCCCTTTGAGAGGTTCATGGGAGTCTTAAAGAAATATGTTCATAACCGTGTTAGACCAGAAGGAAGCATCTCCAAGGGATATGGAACAGAGGAGGTCATTGAGTTTTGTGTTGACTTTATTCCTGACCTTAAGCCGATTGGTGTTTCTGACTCGCGGCATGAGGGAAGACTAAGTGGAAAAGGCACACTGGGAAAGAAAGCAATGATATGTAGGGACGGGGATTCTTTCACTAAAGCACACTACACAGTTCTACATAATTCCACCTTGGCAGCTCCGTATATCGAGGAACACAAGAATATTGTACGCTCCAAAAACCCGGGGAAGCCTGAATCATGGATTACAGATTAACACATGAAGTCTTTCGGTGGTTGGATGTAGACACATCTCTTGAATGACACCACTGTTGGAGATCAGCTATACTTGTTGGGCGCGTCACCATCTTCTACTGTATTGAATTTCCAAGGGTACGAAATAAATGGGAATACATTCTACACGATCGCCCAAGATAAAAAGAGCACCAACCAAAATAGTGGTGTCCGCTTTGATGTAATAGACGAGAATGGACAAAAGGACACATATTATGGTTACATAGAGGAGATATGGGAACTAGACCATGGAGTCTCTTTTAAGGTCCCTTTGTTTCGCTGCAAATGGGTCAACCTGAATGGGGAAGGGGTAAAGATAGACTAGTTGTACGGAATGACAACAGTGGATCTCAACAATCTTGGTTATAGAGATGAACCATTCGTCCTAGCCAATGATGTGTCTCAGGTTTTCTATGTGAAGGACATGTCCTCCAGACCGAAAAAAAGAAAAAATATGCAAACGAATACATCATATGATGAGCCAAAGCGTCACATAGTTCTTTCAGGGAAAAGAAACATCGTGGGAATCAAGGACAAGACAGACATGTCAGAAGATTATAATAAGTTTGATGAAATTCCGCCCTTCACAGTGAAAACTGACCCAAGCATTCCGTTAAGTAAAGAAGATGCTTCATGGTTACGTCTGAAGCGGTCATAAGGAATGACATATGCCAAGAAGTTCATGCTCATATTATGTAACTCTAGTTCATGTCTTTCGCGGTTTGTGGCTTGACCGAAGGATATCTTTCGCGGTTTGTGGCCTTTAGTCCCGGTTTTGTAGTCTCAGTTTTTAATATTAATAAATGTCTTGAGTGTTAGTCCCGTTTTGTGGCTGGACCGGGAGTGCCTCTATGACCAGTTTCTTGGAGATGCTGGAGGACTGGGATCCGGCGGCATCTCCCTGAAACTGGTCGTAGTGGTGTCCCTGCTCTCGAAAACCATCTTGCAGCTTGTAACTTTTCTAACTAGATCAATACGCCTCGGAGCTAACTAATTTCACATATTAGGGAGTGCCTCTATGACCAGTTTCTCGGAGATGCTGGAGGACTGGGCTCCGTCGGCATCTCCCTGAAACTGGCCGCAGTGGTGTCCCTGCTCTCGAAAACCATCTTGCAGCTTGTAACTTCTCTAACTAGATCAATACGCCTTGGAGCTAACTAATTTCACATATTAGGGAGTGCCTCTATGACCAGTTTCTCGGAGATGCCGGAGGACTAAGCTCCGTCGTCATCTCCCTGAAACTGGCCGCAGTGGTGTCCCTGCTCTCGAAAACTGGCTGGAGGACTGGACTCGCAAGGATGCCTATTTATAGTACAAACAGCTCGGCATAGTGTCGACACTTACGAAATAATGTCGACACTCACCCCTATCATTAGTGCTGACTCGTGTTTTGTCCCGGTTGGTGTCTCCAACCGGGACTACAGGTTGATCTTTAGTCCCGGTTGGTGACACCATCCGGGACAAGGTACACGCCGCACGACATAATGTCGACACTCACCCCTATCATTAGTGCTGCCTGGCCCAGCCTGCCGAAATCGTCCATCCCGGGTAAAAAGGACAAATGTCTGCCGAATCGGCAGGAAGTTATGTGCTGAATCACGGCATAGTTTGTGATGTTGTGCCCATATTATGCATGTGTGTGGACATTGGTATGGAGAACAATGTTGCAGGAGGAAGTTTTCTTTTTTGTCGCACGGAAAAGCCCTTTTCCATTTTTCGAGCGCAAAAAACGGGTCGTTTTGTGAAGTAACCATCAAAATGCCGTTTCAGAATGCTACCGTCCCATTTTCCTAAAATACTAGACCACCTTACATGGACTATCTCCCAACCGGTACATCTCAACCCTTTTCGTCCATCCCAGGTAAAAAGGACAAATGTCTGCCGAATCGGCAGGAAGTGGGTCCGGTTTGTACTATAGGTACATGATCTATCGCCCGTGATTTTTTGAAAAAATCATTTTTAGACTCGCAATATGTGGTTTCTTCAGAGATACAATGCAAGTTCTAACGATGCTCGTCCCCTATCTTCATGCACACCGGTTCGACCATAGTTAGAAATTCAGATAATTCAAAACGGGCATAATAAATTCAAAACAAATCTGAACAATGAAAATCCTTCGCGTGGTGTCATATTATATTACATAGTTGAAAGGAAAAATACCAGACTTGGTATATTGACCATGTTTCGAAAAAACCTTCACAAAATGACCTATCTTGTTCGAAGTTTCATGGCTTTCGGTCCAAACGACCGAAGTTATGTGCTGAATCACGGCATAGTTTGTGATGTTGTGCCCATATTATGCATGTGTGTGGACATTGGTATGGAGAACAATGTTGCAGGAGGAAGTTTTCCTTTTTGTCGCACGAAAAAGCCCTTTTCTATTTTCCGAGCGCAAAAAACAGATCGTTTTGTGAAGTAACCACCAAAATGCCGTTTCAGAATGCCACCGTCCCATTTTCCTAAAATACTAGACCACCTTACATGGACTATCTCCCAACCGGTACATCTCAAACGTTTTCGTCCATCCCGGGTAAAAAGGACAAATGTCTGCCGAATCGGTAGGAAGTGGGTCTGGTTTGTACTACAGGTACATGATCTATCGCCCGTGATTTTTTGAAAAAATCATTTTTAGACTCGCAATATGTGGTTTCTTCAGAGATCCAATGCAAGTTCTAACGATGCTCGTCCCCTATCTTCATGCACATCTCTAGACTCATATCTGCAACCTCATCACTCTTTCCCATGGCTTCCACCGTAGCACTAACTCCCAGGGAGGCGGAGGCGCCATTTTGAATTACTTATAAGTTAATTTATTTTTAATTGTAAATGGTTCATATTTTAAATGGTTACATTAATTATTTTTTAAAACAGAAAATGGTTTTGAATTATTTATTCAAATCCAAACACTTTTTATGTTTAAAGTTTTTCTAAATTCCAAATTAATATTTAAAAAATATAAGTTAATTCATTTTTAATTTTAAATGGTTACATTAATTATTTTTTAAAACAGAAAATGGTTTTGAATTATTTATTCAAATCCATACACTTTTTATGTTTAAAGTTTTTCTAAATTCCAAATTAATATTTAAAAAATATAAGTTAATTCATTTTTAATTTTAAATGGTTACATTAATTATTTTTTTAAAATAGAAAATGGTTTTGGATTATTTATTCAAATCCATACACTTTTTATGTTTAAAGTTTTTCTAAATTCCAAATTAATATTTAAAAATATAAGTTAATTCATTTTTAATTTAAATGGTTACATTAATTATTTTTTAAAAATAGAAAATGGTTTTGGATTATTTATTCAAATCCATACACTTTTTATGTTTAAAGTTTTTCTAAATTCTAAATTAATATTTAAAAAATATAAGTTAATTCATTTTTAATTTCAAATGGTTACATTAATTATTTTTTAAAAATAGAAAATGGTTTTGGATTAGTTATTCAAATTCAAACACGTTTTATGTTTAAAGTTTTTCTAAATTCCAAAGTAATTATCATTTAAAAAATATTACAAATTTAAACCCCAAAATAAAAAATAAGACGGGAACAGAGAGAAAATACCTGAAAAAAATTTGAAAACAGGGGAATATGTCCCGGTTGGAGCCACCAACCGGGACTAAAGAGCCCCTGCGTGCGCGTCCCTTCAGCTGCTGAAAATTGGAGTATACGTCCCGGTTGGTGGCTCCAACCGGGACGTATGACCCTTTAGTCCCGGTTGGAGCCACCAACCGGGACCAAAGGCCCTTCGTTCATATGCGCGTGCCTCTTCTTCTTCTTCTCCCCTTCTCCATTCTCTGCAACCACACCCGACGCGCCGCAGGGGAGACACGCTGTCCATCGCCGACGCGCCGCAGGGGAGACGCTGTCCATCGCCGTCGTCGTGAGCGCCGTCGCCGCCTCCACCTACGTCGACCAGTGCCGCCCGCGCCCACCGCCGCCGCCGGTATTGGCCGCGCCTTCCCCCTCGCCTTGCTCGCCCGCTGGGGATCACCGCCACCACCAGCCCGCTGACCGCCTCCCCCTTTTCCCCGCAGGCCCGACGCCCGTTAGCCGCCGCCGTCGCCACCGACGCCGCCCGGCCGCCACTCCAGTTGCCGACCGCGCCGTCGCCTGCGCACGCCGTCGCCATCGACGCCGCCCGCGAGCCACCGCCGCCGCCACCTCGCCCCCGACACCGTCTAACCTTCCGCCACCGCCGAGGACCGCCACCGCCGCCGCCCCGACTGTCGCCGCCGCCACCGTCGGCTGCTCCGGTGAGCCCTCCGATCAACATCCAATGGTCCATTGACTGGTAGTCAGCCTAGGGCGCTGACGTCAGCGCCACGTCGGCGTGGTCAAACGGTCACGTTTGACTATTTAATTTAATTCGATTTTTTGGCAGATTTTAGATGGAACTTGTAAAATTCATAGAAAATAATCTACTGGTCCAAAAATTGCAAATAAAATTTGTTTGGAATCAGTGTCTCACGTAGAATATTGCTGTACAGTTGCTTTATGCTTTTGAAGCAAGGTTTTGTCTTGGTTAATTAAATGAGTTAATGTTCTTTTTAGAGTATTAAATCCATAGAAAAAGTTCTACAACTCCAAAAATTGCAAATAAGATGTCCCTGAAATCAGTGGAACAAGAGGAATCTTACAGTGAATTAAAAGGGTAGACTTGGCTAGCTCTTTAGTGTTTTAGTTAGATTTAGGTTTGATTATTTTAGGTGTATTAGTTGTTAGATGATTTAGTTGTTACATGATTTAGTTGTATTTAGTTTGATGAATTTTAGGTGTATGTGTAGAATATGATTTAGGTGTATATGATGTAGATGATTAGAAGAACATAGTAACCCCTCACAGGTGATTCCGGAGTTTCCCCGAGTTTCTCCGAACTAGGTTTTACACCCCTCGGAACTCCGGAATATTGATTTTAGTTGATTTTAGCTAGAGTTACCTGCTATCTACTACACGGTTTCCTTTTTGTAGATAGGTTTAGGGTTTAGGGTTTCTCTTCATTTTTATTATTGTGTATGTATATATTAGGGTTTCTCTGAATTAGGGTTTATGTCTCTCAACACCGTACCTACCTTTCTCCTTTAGCCGCTTTGACTTATTCGTTTTTCCACCTATGCAGAAAATATGGACCCACACGTCAGAGACGAAGAAAAGGAAGAGATGATCCAAGGTGTGATCCGTGGGGAAGAAAATTTAGATGTATCAACGTTTCTGAACAACTCCGGTGAGGGTGATCCTCTTTTTACCGGAATAGGCGACTTGTTTGAGGTTGAAGGTGTTGCCTTCCGCGAGGGAGAAGGCGATGCCTTGTGTAATCGAGAAGACGACCGCTCCGGCGAGGTGCATGTAATATAATCAATTCATTAATTAATCATCTGCTATCTATATAGAAATAGTAACGACAATCTTTCTTCTTTTAGCCCTCCGGATCGAAGGAATCTACTGAAAAGAGCACACGAGGCCCAACCAAAAAGTTGCAAGACCATGAGAGGTTCAGGATCGAAGATGTCGCTGAAGACGGCAAACCGACGGCTCCCGAAGTTGTCGCAAACAAATTTGTGGCACAATGCGGAGTAATCGTTAGGGACTTAATCCCGATCACCATTAGAAATGGGAATAGGCCTGCTAATGCGGATGAAGAGGGAACATGTTTATATGTCCCTGACCTCGCCAAAGATTTACTGTGGAAGAGGCTCATGGTTAATTTCAAACTACCGAAGATATAGCTGGATCCAAATGCGGAGAATCCAGTTGAGGACGCCTTAGAACATGGGAGAGCCATGGAGGCTAAGGTCAGGGAGTGGGCTTTGAAGAAGATGGCCCAGTGTTTCACCAACTGGAAGAAAAGATTGCACCTTGACTATGTCGTGAAAGAGAAGACTCCGGATTTCAAGAAGACTCAGTTTCAGAAGATAAAACCATTCTGGGCTGAGTTTGTGGAATACAAGACATCAGAAAAAGCTAAGGAAATGTCTGCAAAGAATAAGTTGAATGCTGCTAACAAGAAGTATCACCATACTATGGGGCAAGGTGGCTACAAGGCTGGCATTCCTAAGTGGGAGAAACTTGAGAAAGAACTGCGTGCTAAAAATATCACCCCAGAGACAGACGATTGGGTAGAACGTGCAAGGAATTGGTTTTACGGGCATGAGGGCACGTTGGACTCGGAAGGGAGGTGTATATATAACATACGACATAAAGAAGACCCCTTGCCAATCGAGAGGATGAGAAAAGCAGTAAAGGCTGTTAAAGATGGGGACTTCATTCCCGATAGAGAGAATGATGAGCTCACACTCGCCCTTGGAAATAAGGAACATGATGGACGAACACGAGGCAAAAGAGGCTCCCAACCATGGAGGACTGGGTTTCCCGAAGAGAGGAAGAAATATCCTGATAGAAGCCGTCAGAGGAGAAAGGACAGGGCGGAAGTTGAAGCAGATAGTCAGAAAGAGCGAATGCGTTTAATTGAAGAACAATTAAAGCAACAACAAGATGAAATTAACGCACTTAAAGAGCAAAGTACTACCGGCCCATCTCAGCAGCACACTGCATTCGATGCTACCGGCCTATCGAATAATCGAAAAAGCAGTGTGGCTTCCACCGAGGTCCCGGGTGATGACAATGGCGATGACGATGATGCACCGACGATGGCTCCTGTTTGCTACCCAGTGGATGATATCATAGAGATGACACACTGCGAGCTACATGTCAAAGTTGTGAACATATCAATGAAGGTGGCGGTCGGCTATGCCTTACCAATTGGACCCACACCAACTTACCATTGTCGTCCGGTTCCAGAGGGCTACGCTGTTGTCGGGGTGGATGAAATCATGCCCACCTTTGAAGTTTTGGATCTTCACTACCCTGCAGGTGAAGGGGATGTGACTGTACTAGGAGACGCAAAAAACGTCACCATTCTATGGCCGAAGGAATGTATCGTGCTTCGAAATCACACGCCAAGGCCATCTTCGCCGCCGCCTCACCCGTCTCCAGCGAGGTCGTCGCCGCCACGGCAGCCGTCTTCGCCGCCGCCTCACCCGTCTCCAGCGAGGTCGTCGCCGCCGCGGCAGCCGTCTTCGTTGCCTCACCCGGCTCCGTCGCCTCACCAATCTCCGGCGCAGCCATCGCCGCGGGAGCCATCGCCGGCACCTCTGGATAAAAAGCGTAAGCGTACCGCTACTGTGCGTCGTGGTAAGCGATCGCCGAAACGTAAACAAGAGCCTCTTCCAAAAGTACCAAAGGTTCCTCCCAAGAGAGCTTATGACTGTACTGAAGAGGAGACTGCGGCGATCGTTGATGCGGAAACGACAGCGTTTTTCGCTAAGCTGAGGCGGCCGAAAGAGCCAGAGTTCCCCAGCACCAAAGAAGAAAAGGCCAAAGTGTTGAAAATGCTAAAGACTCTTCATCAACCCGAGCCAAAGCTGTCATCAGACTATGAGCGTTCTATTCTCAAGTCACATGCGGCACAAAAAGCCTCGAAGAGCAGTACTGATGCAAGCGAGAAATCTGTTGCCCAGCTCGGAGAACAAGCAAAACAGACTTGCGCCTCTCTCAAGGTGATTTCCCAAACCAATATGGGGTCGAGTAAATATGGGGTCGAAGAGCAGTATGATCCAGAGGTAGTTGCACAATACGGAGAAGCTGCCGCTGCTCAAGGTATGAGTATTGCCCAGTACTTATCCCAGTTAGAGTTCTTCCCCGTGAGTGAAGTAGCATACAAATACCAGTACGGCAAACCTCTCGTCAAACCTGAGGAGGTAAACAATCTTCCAACAAAAATGCGAAGATTGCATAACTGGTACATGCATGCCACAAAGGCCGGGGCTAACTGGATAGTGCTGAGGGTTACAAAAAAGCATCATGGGAAAGAAAATGATGACATGATATCTATTGAATTTGATGAACTATTTCAATTATTCAATCAAGACGCCTTGGACAAATCGATCATCAGTGCCTATTGTCTGTAAGTACTAATTCTGTAATTAATTTAGTCTCCAGCTATCTCACTTTGTTTATTGCATGTATATAATCATACTGTAATATGCAGAATGAAGATTCTCGAATGCAGCAGAGGACAAATCTATGACATTGGCTTCATTGACCCATATTGGGTTCATGAAGCTAATCTCAAAACAAGCCCCCAGGATACGGAGGATAATATAGTACACGCGTTAAGGTTTCAAGAAACCAAAAGGGAAATACTTTTTCCTTACAACTTCGAGTGAGTGTTATTGTCTTGTATACACTTTCTATTTCGCTTACTCGATGTTAAGTATATAATTGATTAGTTATACATTTGCAGTTTCCACTATATTCTGTTAATCATTCAACTTGACAAAGGGCGTGTACTAGTCATGGACTCGAAACATAAACCCCTTGAGACGTGGAAGGACATACAGATGCTTCTTCAGCGGTAATTCTAATCATTACGACACTATATCGGCAACGTTCGTGAATTTTATGATATCAAGTAATTAATAACTTCTTTTATTCGTTTTCTTCGCCGGGCAGCGCTAGAAAACGGTTCACCAACAAGGCTAGGGGTGTTTGGAAAAAGGAGCTTACATTTCAACCACTAGATGTAAGCACCACTAGCTATATCCGCGCATCTCTTTGATTCTAGTTTTGATACAGTTATTATCATGCTTGATTATTATTTTGATTGAACTCTATTCTCGTAAAGTGCCTAACGCAGGGACCAGGTAACAATCTATGTGGATACTATGTTTGCGAGTTCATCCGGCAGACGTGCGATGAGAAGGGCAGGAATTTAGAGCAACTCCACGTACGTAAACAATTTCTATAGTTTTTAATTTCAAACAAATTGTGTTTAGTTTCATTCATATAGACTGACTCCTTTTTTAAATCAGATCGAACGTCTACGGGACGGTCTTCTGCCAAAGGATCGCGCACGAGCAATTCAGGAGGAATTGGCGGGATTCTTGGATGCAGAAGTCCTAAACCCGAAAGGGGAATACTATTCTGCTGTGTATAGATAATAGGGATTGTAAAAATAGCAACTCGATCCGTGTATAGACAAGGGGAATACTTTTGTATGTAGTGCATGAACTTGATCCGTGTATTGAATGTAATATTGTCATGATGATCTTGTGTAATATAAGGTTCCTTCATTGATAAGTGCAAAACACTAAATAAACAATAAAACAACCTAAATGAATTCTCTGCCGCGGCACAAAAAGTGGCGAAAATGCTGCCGCGGCAACAAAATATGCCAATGAATTCTCTGCCGCGACAGAGAAATGGGCCAAATCTCTGCCGCGGCAGAAGGTTATTAGTCCCGGTTCATATTACGAACCGGGACTAAAGCTCCTCCCCCCTCGCACGGAGCACAGGCCACGTGTGCACCCTTTTGTCCCGGTTGGTAGGGAAACCGGGACTAAAAGTTAGGTCTTTAGTCCCGATTGCCCCGTCCCGGTTGGGCAACCGGGACTAAAGCCCCGTACCAACCGGGATGCATGGAGCTGTTCCCACTAGTGTCGCCGGGCAAAGCCCGCATGTCTTCGACGCCGGCAAATGCAATACTTGGCAGAGTGGAGTCCACGTTCCGCCCCACCACGTCAGAAATAACACATGATTATGTACTCACTCACCAAAAAGGTCACGTGATTTCCCATGGACTAAAAACTCCAATCTCATTCTTGGTCTTAAGCCAAAGGATGTGAATTCTGATTTCTGGTTTGCAACCCGGCCATAACCCTGTGGCTAAGCAAGCAGTCGAATTCGATGCAGGAATGGGAAGTTATTTTTTTTGAAGCAATATATATTAGGCATGCAAGCCGCCTCATTAAAATCTTTCAGTCCCCTTGGGTACCCTGGCTAGGAAAAAAAGTGCGTCTGAAACTTGCAGCCCTCAAACAATTGATACATCGTTTACAAGAGTTTGTAAAATGAAACTAGAAGGTTCATCGACCCAATTACAAAAAAAATTATCTCTAAAACAAGCCCTAGCTAGTGCATGAGCCACCTCATTTGCTTCCCTTGGGCAATGATGGAATTTGACGTTGCCAATAAGCGTCACCAAATCAATACAATCTGCATAAACTGCTGCAGACTCGTCCCACCATGATTCTTCACCCGTGCAAGCTTGTATAATTTCAGTGGAGTCTGATTCAACAGAGACGTTGTTACAGCCCATTCTATTAGCCAAAGATAGTCCTTCTCTCATCGCCAGTGCTTCTGCTGCTGTTGCCGAGGCAATGTTCGGTAGGAATAGGGTGGATGCCGCAATAAAGCTTCCAGCATAATCTCTAAGAACAGCACCGATCGAACCTGTATGAGAATCAGCATAATAACTTCCATCAATGTTTAGCTTTACCTCTCTAGGATTTGGTTTACTCCATCTTGGACATGAGGTGTCTGGCTTCTTTAGAGCTTTAGAGGAATTAGATACTAACGCCAAGATAGACATTCTACATTTGAACATTGGAGGGACTTGCTCATTGTGTGTTCGTCGTCTTCGAATCCACCATAAATACCATGATGCCACTGCAATTGTTTCCTTCAAGCCCAAGTCATAACCAGGAAGAGGCTCGTCATCCTTCCTGAGCAAGAATTCAAGAACTGCAGAACCAGATTGATCAACAACCATCGCCTCGTCCATCATTTGACTAATACCAAGAGAAGTCCACATAGCCTGAGCTGTAGGGCAACTAAACAGAATGTGGAAAATATCTTCCGCCGCTTGATTACAGATGGGACACTCACCGCTGGAGCCGATGTGGCGATTTGCCAGGATCGCTTTGAGTGGAAGAATGCCATGGAGAGCACGCCAGATAATTTTTTTAATTTTACTAGGAACTTTCATCTGCCATGTAGCCTTCTAGACCGAGTTATTCGCTGAAGTGCCAGGTAGTGCAAGTTGGTTTGCTGAGGAGCCAAAGCTATGTTTCCATTGCAAGTAATAACCAGATTTGACAGTGTACCTTCCATGCTTAGTGAAGTTCCATGCAATAAAATCATCAAAGCCATGGTTGTTCAGTGGGATCTCAAGTATTCGGTTCACATCCACTGAACAGAAGAGCTCGCGTAAGAGCTGTTCATCCCATGTTCCTGTATAGGGATTGGTCAATTCCGAGACTTTAGTGTACAACACTCCTCCTCTTGATGAAATAATTCTTCTATCCGGACTTGAGGGAATCCATGGATCTGAGTAAATGTTTATGTTTTCTCCGGTGCCGACCCTCCAGATATAACCCCTCTTGAATGTTGTCAGACCGGCTAAAATACCCTGCCAAGTAAAACTAGAACCAGTTTTCGGGCCAGCTTTCATGATATCCCCATGAGGATAATATTTAGCGCGTAATACTCGGGCGCACAAAGAATCTGGAGTGTTAACAAGCCTCCATGCTTGCTTTGCTAACATAGCTAGATTGAAAGAATGGAAGTCCCGAAAGCTCATACCTCCTTCACTTTTTGGATAACACAATTTCCACCATGCGAACCAGTGCATCTTGTTACTATTATTATCATCCCCCCACCAGAACTTGGAGATAGCCTCCGTCATTCTTTTACAAACTCCAACGGGAATAAGAAACACAGACATTGCATATACCGAAATAGCCTGAGCCACAGCTTTAAGAAGGATCTCCTTTCCTCCTATTGATAGCAATTTTTCCTTCCAACCATTTATCCTAATAATGATTCTCTCAATAAGGTGAAGAAAACAATCACTCCTATCAGCCCCTATTAAAGCAGGTAAACCCAGATATTTGTCTGAGAGAGCTTCTGTGTCAATATGAAGGGTTTCACAAATATCCGCTTTTACCAACACATGAGTATTAGGGGAAAAGAAAATACTTGATTTGGCCAAGCTCACCAATTGCCCCGAGTTTGCACAGTAGGTATCCAGAACTTGTTGTAGGGAAGTTGCATTAGTCAAATCTGCCTTCATGAGAATTAAGGAATCATCAGCGAATAATAAGTGTAAAACTGACGGTGCATTTCTGCATACCCTAACCCCATCGATGCCACCAACTTCTTCTTCAAACGACAAGAGACTAGATAAACCTTCTGCACATAACAGGAACAGGTATGGGGAGAGAGGATCCCCTTGCCGAAGCCCTCTGGTTGGAGTGAACATCTCAGTTTCATCGGAATTAAAGCGTACTTGATACTTAACGGAGCTAACACAAGCCATCATCAAGAAGATCCACCTTTCTTCAAACCCCAACTTTCTCATCATATTTTCCAGAAAAACTCATTCAACCCTGTCATAAGCCTTGTGCATATCCAGTTTTACTGCGCATGCACCAGAGGAGCTTGATCTCTTCTTCTTAATGGAATGTACACATTCATATGCCACCAGAACATTGTCAGTGATGAGACGACCAGGCACAAATGCACTTTGAGTAGGGGAAATTATTTCTGGGAGGATAGCCTTCAGACGAAAAGCCAGCATTTTTTAGATGATTTTATAAATAACATTGCATAAGCTAATAGGGCGAAACTGAGTAATAGACTCCGGGTTGTCCACCTTGGGAATAAGAACCACACTGGTGTCGTTCCATCCATCAGGTATAATTCCGGTATCCATAGCATGGAGGATCTCAGTAATAATCTCATCACCACAAATATCCCAGAATATTTTGTAAAACACCGCATGTAGACCATCTGGACCCGGAGCCTTATAGTCTCCAATACTAAACATTGCTTTCTTCACATCCTCTTGAGTGTATGGTGCCAAAAGTTTAGCGTTCATCTCATGTGTCACTTTAGTTTGCACCTTAGCTAGGAGAGTCGGATCCGTCACTTGCACCTCCGAAGTGAAGAGATTAGCAAAATAGTGATGAATAAGAGGTTTAAGAGAATCGGTACCTTCTATCCAGTCATTATTGTTATCCCTTAATTTTTTGATCAAGTTTTTCTTGCGCCTTGCAGAAGCAAATTGGTGGAAAAAATTGCAGAATGGGACGTTATTAGTTTGTTAATTAGACGTGAAACGTTCCCCTTACTTTTTTTGATATAGGTATGACCTATCGGGTCTCTATGATTAGTTACTTTAGGCACATAAAAGGTTATAGCCCACAGAGGTCCAACGAAATCCAAGAAGCACCCGGTGAATAAAGACTTGCCTTACCGATTAAGAAATAGTCATGAACCGACATAGAGTTAGTATTGTACTCGTAAACTTGTAATCTTTCCGCATACGGCTCCAAGACCCGGTCTCTCATATAAAGGCTGGGAGGACCCGACAGAAGAGACACCTTAGCTTTTCTGCAATACGCCGTGAGCTAGATCGCAACTAGCGAATCAACGACTTTGTAACCGGGCTTTCTCTATAATCAGACTACATCGACTCCCTTGTTTGTCTGATCAACCGACGAAATCCCCAACGCTCTCTTTTCCATGAAACCCTAAGTCCATAACGATGTACATTGCCGAGGTTACCCCTCCTCCCTGCCTCCTCCCTGCCAAGGTGGCTAGGGTTTCGTCGCCTACTGTTGGCGCTGCTGGATCTACCGCGCTTCTTTGGTCGAGGTGGGTGGATCTAGGCCCTCGCCGGTGGAAGGGCTCGGCTTTTCTGTTTTTAGGATTCAATTTTGGTGGGACAACGCTGAGGTGGTGGTGGCGACGTTTTTTTCAATAAGGTCTTCATGTCTTTAGCCCCATCTAGATGGCAGCAGCGAGGAGCTTGTGTAAGTGGTGTGGTCCCTAGGAAGTTTTTCTGACCATGGGAATCTTCGTATCATTAATGAGTTTCACCGACAGTTCATCCTTCTTCGTCTTCGGAACATATGTGGTCTTTTCGATCCATTCGACGACTTTCCCTCCACGGTTAACAACATCATGCCGGCTGAAGAGGAGCGGCAGCCGTGACACACCGTCGACACGGTCTGAAGATCGAAGATGAAAGAATTTTCAAGAATTTCGATATCGCAAATAAAAAACACCACTCACCATCTAGATCCCGAGAACCCTGCACAAAACAAACACGAGCTCCTAGCTTGAGATTCTCGCTCTGCATCAAAAATCGACCGTGCAAACTGCGGCTCTCAGATATTTTTAGTCCCAGATTTAGCACGCTGGGGCGCAAGGCCAACAGTACGTCTAGTGGATTTTCCCTGATAAATAAAGAAATCGTTGGGGTCACTGTCGAAGTCTCCCTCTCTCCTCTTCTTTCCCCTCCGGCTTACTGGGATGCATCCCCTTTCGCTCGCTGTATCCCAGCAGTTATTGTCCGGCGGTCATCCCGTGGTTCCGAGGATGACAACGACTCGGCTTTCGTTGCTGACTCGGCGGGTCCACGTGTCGTTTCGTTTTTTTCGCCGAGTTCGCTGCGTCCAGCGTTCCCAGGGCGTACCCGGGATCCTGGGAACGGCCTGAGTAGTCTGGCCCGGGTTTCTGGGTACGCGACTGGGCCGATTTTCGACGTCCCGACCTAAATTCGGCGTCCGTATCGACGTCCTGGGTAGCCGAGTGGAGATGCTCTTAGATCTTGGGCGATCCCAGGCAATCCAGACCAAGTTTGGCCGGACGAAACTCGTTTTTTGCCTGGGAACGCCGAGTTTCCGCGTCCTAAATTCAGTTAAAAACGGCGAAATTTGGGCGAATATGGCGGATTTCATTAAGTAGAGCTAGGACGCATATATTACATCGAATGTAAACTAGGAAAACATTAAATTTAAACTAGGAAAAGGCCGCCGCCGTGGCCGACGCAGGATGCCGCTTCTACATGCCGAGGCGGGGGTGGTTGCCAGCCTAGATGTGCCCTAGCACGACGGCGAGCGTTTGCCTAGGAATGCTCCACCAGCGGCGGCGAACCGCCGCATTGTGACACATCGGCGGCGAGCCCGGCGGTCCATCGTGTCGGGCGAGCTCCTAGAGGCGCCTGTCGACGAAGAACTGCTCCCAGAAGACCAGGTTGCTAGGATCCTCGGCGAGATCCGGGTCTTTCATGGTGGCGATAGCCGCCTGGATCTCGCCGGCCACGTCCTCGTCACTCGCACCAATGGAATAGGGATCCCGTCGGCGCTAAGACTCCAGCCGACTGGGAGACGAAAGTCCGGCGGCGCCGTATAGCCCGCGTCGTGGAGCAGCCGGGCCTCCCACGTATATAGCGTGCGGCGGCCATTCGCCGTCGCAATATCGCCGGGGAATCTGTCGGCCATGGGGTTTCGGCGGAGTTCTGGAGGTGGAAAGGTGCGAGCGCCTGGAGTTCGCCGGAGTTGGGAGCGGTGTGAGAGAGTGTGAAGGGAGAGGGCGAGATCTACGACTTTTATAGGCTGAGACCGACGGCGAGGGCGGGAGGGGTGTAGAGGCGAGGGCGGGAAAAGGGGAAACGACGGGAAGGATGACGACGACTCGGCTTCGATCGCTGACAGGGCTGGTCCACTCGGCGAATTCGCTTCGTCCGGCGTTTCCGGGATCCTGGGAATGGCCTGGAAAGTCTGGACCAAAGTTGTCCTAAATCCGGATGAAAAGAGGTATCTCGAGACACGACTGGACCGAATTTTGGCGTCCGGACCTAAATTCGACGTTCGGATTGGCGTCGTGGGAAGCCAAGATGCTCTTACCTTTGATACCGGGATGGATGTGGACGGTGGGCGGTCTCGGTTCCGATGCTTCCCGGCGCATCGCCATCGATGGAGAGGGAGACGGTTGCTTCAAATATACTCGTGCGTTTGACCCTTGAAATATACTCCCTGTTGCGAAATATGGAACGTTGTAGCAAAGCTTTACATTGCAGAAGAGGAAGTATTTCTTGTTGGTGTACCTAAAATAAAGCAACTACGATTCATATATTGACGGTCGTAAGATCAAGATTTCAATCGAGGTCCGCACAACACAAACACGGGGTGTTACTGAACGATTTTCAGCGACGAAATGCAAAATCATCTTTCCTAAGGATAATAAACCATAAAAAACATGATCTACACCCTTCGTCCCAATACAGCGCACACGTATTTCACTGTCTAACTTTGACCGCTAATTTGGTTAACAAAATATTTGTTACACCACAGAAAATAATCGTATTCGGACAAAATTTTGAATGGTATAGTATTTATAACAGATATCTCATGTATTATTGGTTAAATATTTGGTAAAAAACCAAGAATAAAACAAGGACATCATCTAAACAGAGACTGATGGAGTAAAGATTATCATGCTTAGAGCAACTCGGAGCATCCTATCAATACTCAAAAAACTGCACGTTTAAGTATCACGAGGAAAAAATCGTGTTACAATATCTTACCCATAAGTGGCACCGGATCCAAAACGTTCGGGTCATTGATCTATTTATAGGATTGCCAAAACAGTAAAAGGAGGCAGGAACAGACAACCACCACACATTGAATGTTCACCCACGTGATTGACATCCTCGATGCTTGTGGCGACACTCCCATCACCCTCCACCTCCCGTGCATAGCTCCGCTATGGCCATCTTATCGGGCCTTATGTCGTCATTCTCAGTCGCAACCAAGGCCCCCACGGTCGCACCAAAATCTCCATCGCTGGGCCTATTTATCGTCGCCTTCTCCCTCTGGCACCCCTCTCGGGCCATGTAGCGACCGACCCTGGTCAATTCAGTCACGACCTAGGTGAGGTTGCACGTCACGCCCCCCCAAACTCCGATCGTCGTGCACCACTGTGCGGGAGCTCTATGGGGGTGGGGGAGCTAGGCTTATGGCGGTGGATGGGGAGGGGAGGGGTTCCCAATGCATTCTGGATTGGGAGGGGCTTCTATGGAAGGTTAAAAGGAAAAAAGGAGAAAAAAATGACCCACTAACAAATAGGTCGACCCATGACGAGTATAATTTAGCAATCCAGATTTTGGGTAAACAGTTGAAGCAGAGTATCTTGTGGCTGCCTATATCTTCTCTCCGATATCCAAACTAATTTTGGTTACACAAATTATGGATAAGCTCTTGGAGATGATCTTAGCTGATATCTCAGCCATGTTTTTCCATCGAGCTGACATAATATTTCTTTCACGATCTCAAAGAAAGGTAGAAGTGCACCAAGCGACCACATAATTTTGTGGTGGATACGATCTTTGGGGATCATGCACACATAAGACACTTATAACCGAGGCATAACTAAACACTATTATCCACAAGTAACACCATGAAGTTTGTAGCCCATGTTAGGCAATATTTTAACCATCAAACTGCTAGAATTAAGAGAAAGAATAGTTCACAATTTGGGAGA
Source organism: Avena sativa (assembly GCA_916181665.1). NCBI lineage: Eukaryota > Viridiplantae > Streptophyta > Magnoliopsida > Poales > Poaceae > Avena > Avena sativa. The sequence continues at coordinate 412,185,056 of OV702297.1, forward strand.
AATAAATCAACTAACCCGAAGGAACATGAAAGACCTATTTGAGCATGAAATTACCAATAAGAGAGCAATGCCAAGAATTGGAGGATAAATTATTTCTGTCATTTTCCATAGATAATTATATACTCTAGAATTTTAAATTTACTTACATGTAAAATAGGCAACCCTACATCCTAGAAACACCTATTAAGACTTATTTAGAGATGTTTTGTAAGACATCCATACACACCATAACACATATACATGTACAATGCCATGTGCCACAACGTTATACATGGAACCATAAATGTACAATACAAAAATTATCATCCTATGAGACTTTTTTTAATCAAATGATTTTTTTAAAGACCATGTGTATCAAAGGGGAGAAACTCAGGATTTCACAATAAAATTGTATTTAAATTTTATAATTGCATGTTTGTTATGATATATGTTTAAATCTTTTTAAATATCATATGCTCACTAAACATAAATAAAAAAGTTCATTATAAATGAGTAATAGTTATGAAGCATTACACAATGGGGCTTTATCTATGAGTTGAAAAGAATACATCATCAGCAACTAAGCCCATCATTCTGATATGTTCAATGAAACCATTGGAGGACTATCATTAGTGGTGGTGCCATGAATTGAACTGAGTTGGGTCGAACAAATATGCTGTAAAAAAATTTAGGAACAAAAACAAGTGTATTCCACATGAGAAAGGTCCAAACGATTCAATTTTCATATTTCATCAAGCATAACTACAAACTCACAAAGTAACAATAAAAATGCATACAAAATAGTGCTATATTTGCTAGATCAAAGATTTAATGAATTGGTATCTGAACTCCGGATCGACAATGACATTTGCTAGATCAGAGTTTAGGAACATAAATATCTTAAGATAATTTGGTGACGGTGCTATTGCCAGATTGCAGCAAACTTCCACATTGCACTAGTCTTAACAGGAACAACATAGTTAAATCATGAACTGAAGATCTCATGAGAACAAGTAATTTGGAGTACTAACACACCCTAACCTTCTCATCAAAATAGTACTAATTAGCATGCACATTTTCAACCTAGAATCAGAATGTTTTAGCCAAGACAAGAGGAGCCCTCCTAGTACATTGAAGAAGTCAAACTGCTTGAATACAAGGTTCAGACTCCAAATAGAGTAGCAGTTCAGGAGATTTAAACTAACACTAGCCAAGCTACAACCTACCAGGGCATGCATAGAAAATCTAATCAATTACCTGCTACAAATTACTAGATTAATAGACATAAAAGTGAAAAATGAAATCTAAAATTAAAGGGAAAAAATTCAACCTCTTGTGCCTCGCTCCTGCCTCTTCTTCTTCACCCACAAGCACTGCATCTTCTTCTTCTTCTATCCAGGCCACCTCCTCCTCGGCGTCCAACACATCTTAGAGTTGGGAAGGGTGGGAGGAAGTTAGGAGACCACAGAAGGAGACCAAGGGCGGGTCAGGGCAGCACCACGTGGGGCGCCGAGGCGGGTGGTGGCGGCAGGAACTCGGGAGGGCGGGTCAGCACCGCTGCATGGGGTTGTATGGGGCTCCCGCAAGGCATGGCGGCGGGAGAGGAGCGGCTCATGTCGGTGATGGGGGTGCCGAGTAGGGGAATTGGGGATCGGGATGGGTTGGAGTCCGACGCAGCGGGACGGGAGTCACGTGACATTTTTCTCTCCTTGCCAATTCGACGCACACAGGGCTGGTCCTGATTTTTTCTCGCTCGATGTGAGGCGGGTCAGCCATCCTGGCTCGACCCCCTACTAGCGCCGCCAATGACTATCGTAGAACCATGTATCATCCATATATCGCTCAAATAATATTCTACGTTAAATTCTAATTACTACAACATTTCTCATCTTTTTGGTTATTGGGTATGTTATAGGAACATTGAATTATTTGCAATAGTACTTATAAGATCACACGAAGATTAGATTTATTTTCCTTTCTTGTCTTTGTACTTATTCAAAAGAAAATGATTTTGCACCATTAAATTTATACTGCTTCAAATGCTGATGATCATATCAAATGAAGACAAATATACCTTGATAGGATTTTTGTTTATATTACTCTACATAGTTTTAAAAATAGAGTTATTTAAAGTTATAAACTGTGTCATTTCTTATTTCTTCCTAAAAAAATTAGAACATCAATCTATAGACCACATAAAAGCAAAGTTACATATACTTATGTCTGAATATAAATTTTTATGTATTTCGAGACAACAATAAGTTTTAGCTAGAAACCAAATGTATGTCTTAAAATCAACACAATACATTTAGACCACCTAAATCCTAAACTCGAACACCCACCAATGCTTGTATATTTGCATCTTCCTTACCTTTCAATTTTACTACTGGAAGTACCATTTTATTGCATTGCGACTATGATTAAAGTAAGAAAATGAGTGGATGGGAGCATGATGCTTCAAATATGGAGTACAATACTACATCTCTACTTGATGAATATACACTACTACCTCTTGTGTTTGATGATTGATGAAACATACCAACGGCTAATGTCGTCAGTTCGTCATTTCAAACCCACTTTTGCATCGTATGAATTCTGATTTCTTACCAAAAGGTTTTTAATGATGTTGAGTTAAACACATTATTTCTCACTTGCATTCAAAATAAAAAAGGAATACAGAAATCCCAAAATAGTTAATTCATGGTCACAATAATCTATGGCGTAGCTAGAATTTGTAGATCATTGTGATATGAACTATATATCATCATGATTACCTGATATCGCGGAAAGTTTGATCATATATCTTGCATAATACTTTGCTGATGTAGCCTCACAATGGTTGCAATGATGCCTGGCACAACTATGATCGTTGATGGTGCAGCTCATCGAGTCGTCACGCTTATTGTACTATCCATGAAATTTATTTATTAGCATGGAGGTCCCTGCTTCAAACCGTTCTCGGTGCATACCAACAAAAAGAGGCGGTGAAGGGTGATTGCTAGGATTGTTGGTGTGAGATATGTTTCCTGATAGTGAAGATGGCTCTTAAGATTCAAGGTGGTATGGAAGTATGAAACAAGTGTTCCCTCGGATCAAGCACACACTTGGAACTAATAATGGACATATAACCCAACAATGTATATATTGTCCACTAGTAACGACAAAAAATTATAGTCCAGGTTAGCATGTATTATAAATTTAAGTCCTTTATTAAAATTCTAGAACTAGGAGGAAGAATTACTAAAATTTGGCAAAGCTAATTTCCTCTTGTTTGCCAAAGTAAAGAGGAAAAACAATGCAAGTTCACAAAAAGTAAAATGCCTTTTTTCTATTGATAACCAGGCCACACAAGTCACAGGGATATGTGCCTATGTCATCCACACGTGGTGAGATATATATATCAACATTAATAAGACTAGCCAAATACCCGTGTATTACTACAGAGAATTTTACCTGTTGATCTGATAACCACGCCACACAAGTCATGCAGATATGTTGACGTATTTAACCCAAGCCCACGTCATCCGCCGTGTTGATCACTTAAAATAATCATCTCAATGTCCATAGAATTCTAAACGTATTTTATATCATGTCAAGACGTCCACCTTGTAAATTGTCCTCTAGCTCTGCAATTTGAGGCTAAACATTGTGCAATCTTTAGAAATTCTAGAAATTACAAATATCCATGGGCTGGTGTCTAACACTAGATCGATTAGGCCTTGTTCGGTTAGCCCCAGCCCGGCGAGGAATGCGGCCCAATCCCTTCAACCCGCGTGGGTCAGTCTGACGTGGAAATTACCCCGGCCCAACCATAATCACGCGTTCGGTTACCCCCGACGCGGAACTCACCCCGGCCCGAACCCTTCCGACCCCGTCCATTCCGCGGCGGATCAAAACATCCTCTCCCGACCCGTGGAAGTTATCCCGAGCGAGCGACGCGTCCAGGACTTGGCGGTGGCGCGACCAGGAACCGAAGTTGGCGTCATCGGTGGCGGCAGTGACGGCGCCTCCGCATCTCCAGCGACCCTCCCCCTTGACAGAATCCTCTCGCTGGTAAGCTCCTCTTTCTCCCACCTCCCGCCTCTCTAGGTTTAGGGTTCTTGTGCTAGGCGTCGAGGAAGCTCTGCATCTAGGCGGTTGAGGAGCTGCGTGCGGCGGAGAGCAGGCAGGATGGTGGAGGCTCGCTGTCTTCCATGTCATCGCATGCCCGTGAAACGAGTCCACGGCGCCGCCCGTGAAACGAGTCCACGGCGCCGCCCGTGAAACGAGTCCATCGGCGTGACTGTTCTTGGTAGTTTTCTCGTGGATTGGAGTAGCTGGCCGCTGTATGCTGGACTTTTTTTGAAGTTCATACTGGATGGACACTGAATTTTCTCGTGGATTGACCGCTCTGAATTTTCTCGTGGATTGGAGTAGCTTTTTTCTCATGGATTGACACTTGACTTCTCTGACCTAGTCCAGTCAAACATGCCTGACTTCAGATATACTGATTTGCAAAAATGTTGTCTATTTTGTGTGTGAATTAATCATGTTCAATTCAACTCTTTTGCGTCTCTTGCATAGTACATGAATTTTCCAAAGGAAATGGGAAACCAACAGATATGTGTATTCCATGCATTATTCTAGCTATTTGACTAAATATATATGTTTGGATGTTGCTGGAATTTTATACTAGAATCTATTTTGTAGATGTTCCCTGAAACCAACAGATATGTTGCTCTGTATTAGTCAAGGGAGTAGTTTTGCTAGAATCTATTTTGTAGATGCTTTTTGTAGAACAGAAAGATAAGCAACGCATATTCTCGCTTTTGTAGATGCTTTTGTAGATTTTCCTGATTAGCTTGATCTTAATGTTAGATCATTTCTACTAGTACTGTACATTTAGCAATGTTTAATATGCACTTGCCTGTCATGTACTCCATGCATTCCTCAATAAGTTCTTTATGTTTTGTTAGTTTTGCAATGGCTATGACGGTAAGGGATCGCATTAGAAAGAGGAGGGATGAGGACGACGATGATATGATGATGTTCATTTTGCCTGCACTATATACATTGGCTTCTAGGGGAGGAAGAGGAAGGGAACAACATCACACATCGGTGCTAACGGGAGAGGAAAGGGTTCGAGAGCTACTTGAAGGGCATATCAAGAATTGCAGGGTAGCGTTCAGAATGGAACCTAGACTCTTTAGATCATTGGTCAATTACCTTGGAAGGGAACGGTTGGTCCGTGACACCAGAATTAAGGTTGAGGAGAAGCTGGCCTTTTTCTTATACATGCTTAGTCATAATACATCATTTGAGGGCCTGCAAGTACAATTTGGACATAGCAATGACAGCTATCATCACCACATGAAGCATTTTTTCAATATAGTTGTCCCTACACTCTGCAACAGATTTCTGAAGCTTCCCAATCCTAATGAAGTACATTATAAAATTCAGAGTGATTCTAGGTTCTATCCCTATTTCAAGGTGCTTATCTTAAAACTTCTATCTTGGTAAATACTTGTTCTTACAAATTTCAACAACGAAATCACATCTAGGTTTCTTTTTGTGCAGAATTGCATTGGTGCAATAGATGGCACACACATACCCATTTCCGTATCTCCTGATGCAGCAGCTCCATTTAGAAATAGAAAAGGAACACTTAGTCAGAATGTAATGATGGCTTGTGATTTTGATCAGAATATCACTTTTGTATCTACGGGATGGAAGGGATCAGCCACTGACGCTAGAGTCCTTAGATCAGCAATGAATAGTGGTTTCCATGTACCTCCAGGGGAATTATATCTAGTGGACGATGGGTATGCAAACACATCTTCTTTCCTTGCACCGTATCGTGGAGTACGATACCATCTCAAGGAGTTTGGTGCAGGGCACCAAAGACCTCAGAATCATAAAGAGCTATTTAACCACCGGCATGCACTAGCTAGAAATGCTATTGGGAAGACATTTGGGGTCCTAAAGAAGCGGTTCTCGATCCTCAAGGTTGCAACATTTCATATTATGGAAAACCAAGTCAAGATACCCATGGCTGCAGCCGTATTACACAATATTATTAAAGCACTCAAGGGAGATGAGCAATGGTTGGATCATCAGGAAGATAACATCCCTCTAGAAAATTTTGTTGATCTACCTGATGGCGACGAGGGCAATGATGATCATGGTGACTATCAAGGCAACAATCTCAGAGATACAATAGCCCAACAGATGTGGATTGACTACCAAAGGCATAGAAATTAGTGTAGTGTTTTCTACATTGAGAGAATTGTGTTATGAATGTTGTGTAATATTTATGCATTGACAATTCTGTAATGAATACTCTGAAAATTATGTACTGTTTATGTTATAAAAAATGTGTACTATTTATGCTATGAAAATTGAGTATTGTTTATCTTATGACTGTTTTCTACAGCTAACATGGTTAGAGGAGCTTCCCCAATGATTTCAAAAGGTTCCCCCAGATTCAACATGATCGTGAACAAGACTACTTCATACAAAAAAAATCTCCTAAAGCCCGCTCGATAAAAAAGGCTAACAATGAAGGTAACGGTTTAACTCATTGTTCTATTTGTCTCGTTGTTCTAGTATCACTTGTCTCAATTCAGCTATGTTTCCTTGTTTTATGTAGAGAACAAACCTCGAGCATCTTGGAACTCACTCTTGGAGAAGTCCCTTGTTGATCTGTTGCATGAACACAACACCATTCACTACAGGGGTCAGAATGGATGGTCTTCGGAAGCTTGGAACAAAATGGTGAAAGAGTTCCATGCAAGAAACACATATGTATCTTACACAAAGAGTCAAGTTCAAGAAAAAGAGAAGGAGCTAAAAAGAGAGTATAAAATGATCAAAGAAGCAAGAAAACAGAGTGGGGTAGGCTGGAATGACTCAAGGTCTATGATTGAAGCAGAAGATGCCCTTTGGGACAACCTGCTCATTTCATTCCCCAAAATGAGTAAGTTCAAAACCAAGTCCTTCCCTCTGTTTGAGGCACTTGGAAATCTATATGATGGGCAAATAGCCGAAGGGACCTACAATGTCACTTCTACGCAGCCACCGCAACATCCAGATCTTACACAAATTGATAATGGAGAAGAGCTCAGTCACGCCGAGGCTACATTTCCAAACATTGAAGAGACTTGGGCTTACAGTGAAAGTGTGGCAAGGACTGAACCGATCTTGATTGATGCAGATTTAAGAGAAAAAATCACAATAGATCTTGAAGATGAAAGTGTGGCAAGGACTGAACCGAAGATGAATAAGAGAGTTGCTGCTACAACAAGTAACAAGGAAGAGAGAGAGCCTAAGAGGCCAAAGAAGCAGAGTAGAAACGAGATCACAGAAAGTATGGACAGGTTCATCGAAATGAGGGAAAGACAGTTTGCAATAGAATCTGCTCAATGGGCGGGTGAAAATAAGGTTGCTCAAGGTGGAGATTACTCGATCAAGAGTTGCATCTCTGAAATGCTGAAACTGTCATTGTCGACCAATGAGAAGGCTGCAGCTCTTATTGTATTCAAGGATCCAGATAACAGAGAAATTTTCATGAGCTCGAAAGAAGATGATCCAGGCGTGGCGCTGGTTTGGTTAAGGAATGAGGTGGCCAAGCTATCACAAGTGGTCTGAAGGTATGTCATTTATACTCTGTTGATACATAAAATGTTTTGATTTGCTTGACTCTGAACTCAAGCCATTCTTCTAGATGAGCTGCTTGCTGTTGTCTCCTACTATAATTAAAATCTTTATTATAGTATAGAACCTACTGGTTGTCATAGTAATTAGTTTCTAGTTTGCAAGGCTCTAGTTTGCTGTAGATGAGCGTTGTAGGCTCTAGTTTGCTGCTAGACAATTAGTTTATTTCGTGGAGGAGCAGGGTATCTTGTTCTTGTAAGTGCTGCTAGTGATGGGTTCAATTTTCTTTTCCCGATTTTGTGGACGGGATTAGTATAGAGAGGGTTTGAACCGGTCAGGGATTACAGTGAGGCACATGTTCCACTCGGATCCGTGGTGGGGAACTCAACCATGACAACCGAACAAAGCCTTAAAGAAACCTTGTGCCGATGGTACTCACGCGCGGGAGAGTGGACAATGAGTCCACTGCACTCCCAGGCATGTCAGGAAGACACCTGGTTAATCTTATAAAACCTACCGAGGAGTAAGATCTCCACTTCCATTCTTGCCTTCTTGGTCCTTGACGAAACATTGCGAATTGTGATTGCTACTTTCAAAACCCCAGTCGCTAATAAGCAAGTAATCAGATTCGATGCTAAGAATGAGATGTCAAACAGCACCGACCATCCAGATCCTAAGAATCCCGCACACCACAAACACAAGTTCCCAGCTACAACACAATACGAACTTGCAAACTGGGCCTCTGAGATTTTTTTAGTGGCAGATTTATTAAGACGGCCGCAGGACGGGGCGCAAGTAACCGGAGATAGCCCGAAGGTCCTGGTCGTCAAGTGGATTTTCCCTGATGATAAAATAAAATAAAGAAATCGTGGGGTCACTCTCCAAGTCTCCCTCCCTCTTCTTCCCCTCTTGCGGCTTACCGGGATGCATCCCCCTCCTCTCGCTCGCTGTATCCAACCTGTGTCCTCTCAAGAGTCTCAGTCACTGGCTCTCTCGCCGCGCTTTGCCCCCTGCGCGGTGCGCTTTGCCAACACCTATAAGTACAACCAGCTCCCGAAAACACTCCCCGCTCAAAAATCTCATCGCAGAGCAAGACCACTTCACTTGAGCAACCAAAAGCATCCACAACTTACGAGGGAACAGAGGATACTCAGATAGCGCCTGTTGGATTGTGAAATCGAATATGTGTCCAATCAAGAAGGAGATGAGCGGGGAGTCGGGATCGCCGTCGACGTCTTCCGAGCAGAAGCAGCAGGCGGCGTGGACGAAGCGGCCGGCGGGGCGGACCAAGTTCAGGGAGACGCGGCACCCGGTGTACCGCGGCGTGCGGCGCAGGGGCAATGCCGGGCGGTGGGTGTGCGAGGTGCGCTTCCCCGGCAGACGCGGGAGCAGGCTCTGGGTCGGCACCTTCGACACCGCCGAGGTCGCCGCGCGCGCGCACGACGCCGCCATGCTCGCCCTCGCTGCCGGCGCAGCCTGCCTTAACTTCGCGGACTCCGCCGAGCTGCTCGCCGTGCCGGCATCCTATCGCAGCCTCGACGAGGTCCGCCAGGCCGTCACGGAGGCCGTCGAAGACTTCGAGCGGCGCCAGGCGCTGGGCGCGGCGGAGGACGCACTGTCCGGCACCTCCTTGTCGACGCCCTACTCCCCCCTCACCGACGAAGAGGAATCATCCTCGCGGGCGGAGGGCTCGCCGTTCGAGCTGGACGTCCTGGGCGACATGGGCTGGGACCTGTACTATTCGAGCTTGGCGCAGGCTATGCTCGTCGAGTTGCCGCCTTACATGGCAGCGGCTGCGTCGCTCGGCGACTACGGCGAGGCTCACATCGCCGATGTGCGTACTTTTGAATTTTGCCTTTCTTGTCTTGGCTTCCGATGCCAAAATTTTGGTGTTGTACGGTCACTTGCTTTGCAGTTTCTGGTAACGTGATTGTGCAAATTGGGGAAACAGAGCATTGCTTTGGACTATTGACTTTCCAAAACTAAGATACTAATTGTACGGAATAGTGGGCCGGAGCTTTCCATGCCGGCGAGCATCTCCACTCGGAGCCAAATTGACAAATCTGACCTCCTACTGCAAGTTTAGCACAACATAAAGCAGTTCTATAATTTTAGCCGGATCTAACTCCCGAGGCTGCCGACCAACGCGCCGGCGATAGACTTTGCTCACGGGGTACCGCCGGTGACTGGTCCACGGTCACGGCAACAACGGTAGACCTGGCTGACGTGGATCGGTATCGCCGGTGATATTGGAGGTACCTCTCGTAGTCTACCGCCAAGACTAATAAACATACGGAAATTGTTTATACTGTGCTAAACTTGCGGTATCATCGCTATCATGGGAGATGTCGTCGCTATCCTCGCTCTCATCGGCGGCATGACCATCGGTTGGGTTGCGTGGGGGCAGGTAGGAAAAGGGGGAGGCGAGTGGGTGGGTTGGATTAGGCATGGTCGTTTTCAAAAGTGCAGTGCTACCCCGCTACTCCACTAGGCTCGCTCATTTTTATAGCGGAGCAGCCTCTCCAGCGGGACCTACTGAAAACGGCGGACACTAGGGAGAACAGGCGCGAGACGACGACAGAACCGGCAGGAAACGGTAGCGACAAAACCCTTTCCTGCCGTCGAGAGACAAGCCAACACCATGGGCGCGCCCGGTCACTGTCAGGCGGACCCCTGTGCGGACATGGGGACATAAGGGGGGACACTTGTGTTAGTCTGCGTTGTGTCTAGGGCCACACATTCCGAGTGCATATTTGGGATAAGAATGGGTAGGGCGGGACACCCGTAGTCGTTTGGATTGAACTGCTGGAGTGGGTTTACACCGTCTAGGCTTCCGCCCGGACGATTCAAACCGCCAATGGTCGAATTGACCGGCCTGTAAAATACCTTAGAAAACGTGCTTTAGATAATCAGGAGTTAATGGAATAAAATTATCACAATTCGGGTTATGACTAATATACCAATATTGGTAATTTTAACGAATCAGTACTAACTTTTAGGTCACAACATTACGTATCAGACTAATTCACGGTTAAGAGCATTTTGACAGCAGGCTTAAAGGCGGCAGCCGGCGAGCTCCGGGCTTCACGGCGTGAGGGCGGCACGGCAGCCGACGAACACGGCTGCCGGCAAGTGACAGTCCTTGCCTCGCTATAATTCAGGCATCCAGACTGATTGTGGACGATTCCTGATTCCTGGGCATGGTTTGCAAACGTCAAGGTCAAAGTGCCTGCAAGTTGTTCTTGTGCTGAGCGGAGTGGTGACTCTTTGCGGGTAAATCTATAGCTGTCTTTTATTACAAGCAGTTAAGCTCCACGACGCGAATTCGTCCTAGTAGTAGAGAGGTAAAGGAAGAATCCCAGTCAAACGCGCGCCCTCGGTAAAACAAACCTCAGGTCATACCTCGCTTTGACAGCTCTACATCAGCGGCCACGAGCCATCCCACGCGCAGTGTAGACCACTCCCCCCAAGTCCAGGGACCAGGGCCACCACTGGTTGAATTCATGAATACTGCTCCTGCAAGTTTCCCCTTTGCAGACACGGTGAAGAAAGCAAGCTGTTCACAGCACTACAACAGAAAGATGGCGAAGCCTCTGGTTGCGCACGGAAGGAGGCGGCGCTACACAGGAGAAACGGGCGGGCAAACAAAAACAACGGCGGCCGCGATTAAACAAAGCGCGCCCGCCGGCGCCGTGCTTTTGTGCGATATCCGCCCGGGCGCCCAGATATCCGCGGCTCTGCTGCGTCGCTGCCGCGTGCGACGCCGGCTTGCTTCACCCTGAAACTGGCCCTGGAACGGCGTGCGGATGAATCGGTAAAATAATAGCCGGCGTGACGAGTACGAGTAGTATATATTCGCGTGGCTGGGGACAGCAGGGGAAGGAAGGAAGGAGCTGCCGCAGGCGGGTCTGGAGCTGGATGCGGCTAAGCAAACGGCTGGCACGCTGCTGCGGTCACTGGTTTTCTCAGTAACCAGGGGCAAAAGGATCATGCGATTGGGGCTGCGGTGCGGCGCCCGGTTTGGTTACGATTTCTCGCATGCGATCTGCGTGTTTCGGTTTAGGCTTCACTGTTCGTCCAGTTTGCTTGGAGCTGTCCAACTTTGTTTATTTGGAAAATTGTGAGGTGGAATGCCGGCGAGGCCGCTGCGGCTGGTGCCCTTCTTCATTAGCGTCCTGCAGAAGCAAATAGCAGATTTGATCTCGCGAGATCTCGAGAGGCCGCTCAAAAATAAGATGGTGTTCCCCATTTTTTAATGCTAATTACAATTAAACCCCTTTTAATCAATAGTTATTAAGTATATTATATAATCTAAAAACATCTCATCCCATCCCACTCAGATCTTCATCCAAACAGAATATGGAATGACTTAGTATGGACCATCCCATCCCCCAAATGCTGGATGATCCATCCCGTCCCTCTTAAGTCAGGAGCCAAACACACGCTTCGTCAATCTCAAGACCCAATTCGTAGTATCAGTCTTTTGGAGGTTCTCATAGAGGTAGGGCGTGCGTGTATGCGTTCATACGGGTGGGTGCATGTATGTGTTGTGACTTGTGAGCGTCTATGTTTGTACTGTGTTTCTCAAAAAAAAATTATGGTGGTATAGGCATCCTGCTGCTTCAGAACTTCCACGTAGGTTCGATGCCTTGAAGCCACACCTGAAATCAGATTCTGTCCAATGCTAATAGCTAAAGCCACCACTTAGTGGGTCCTATTATACAGAGCATGCATGGTTGTGCCTTCGGGTTTTACTCTCCTTTCTTTTTTCTTTCTCTCTCTTTACTTTTTGAAACGAGCTTTGGTTATCGCTCTAGCTCTGGCCGTGCCGAATTTTTTGAAGACGTTCATTGTTGAGACTAACACATGCGACACGGGAATTGGCGCGGTGCTCCAGCAGAAAGTGCATCCCATTGCCTACCTTAGCAAGGCTCTGGGCCTGAAATCCAGTGGGATCTCAACTTACAAAAAGAGTGTATGGCGATATTGTTTGCTATTGAACATTGGCGAGCTTACTTGTGTTAGATGTATATATTTGTATATTGTAGTTTCTCCATATGTTAGGGGCCTTCCTGTATATTTGCACCTGTACCTGTACTATATATTGTGGCCTTTGGCCTCCAGAGGAATACATGTTGCGTATTCCTGACATGGTATCAGAGCTAGGTTAGACAGTTTCTCTGCAACATCGTCACAGCCGCCACCGTCCCTGTCGTCGTCGTTTTTCGACGTCGCTGCCGCCGGTTGCCGCTGTTTCCGTCAGCTCCCCGCAGGAGCTCGCTCCGCCGTCTGGCCGCAGGAGCTTGCCGTCGCCGCCATCTGCACCCAGCTCCTTGCCGTCCCAATTGGATCTGGCCGGTGCCTGTCCCGGCGCCCGTCGCCGCCATCTATGCCCGCCACGATCGGATCTGGCCGGCGACCGTCCCGGCGCCCGTCTTCCCGCCTCCGTCGGCTCCCCATCTGCCCGTCCCGCGCGCCCTCGCCATCTGCGCCTGATCTGGCCGGCGTCCGTCTGCTCGACCCCGTGCTTCGCTGCTTGCTCGTCAGGAGCTTGTCGTAGCCGCCTCCTTGCCCACCCCCGCTTGGATCTGAGATGGAGCCCCGCCAGCTTCCGTCTCTCTGATCGCATCTGAGAAGGTGCTGCTGTTGTTCTCGTCCAGATCGGATCTGGAAAAAAATTGAGAGATGTCTTCTACATCGGACTATGTTGCGATTCCTCGATGCCCAGTGATTTTCGATGGCGCGAATTATCCTGATTTCGCTGCCTTCATGCGCGTTCAGCTGCGCGGTCTCCGTCTTTGGGGTGTGCTCTCCGGCGAGGTCTCCTGTCCGCCGTGCCCCCTGCTCCTGTGGCTCCTCTTCCGCCGACGCCGATTGTTTTCGACACTGATGCTTCTTAGGAGGCCAAGGATGCTGCTCAGAGTGCCGATGATAGTGTTGTTGCTGCTTATGACCTAAAGTTCAAGCAGTACTCTTCTGATCTCGAGGCCTATTGCCACGACCTGACTGTCTACACTCAGTGGGTTGATGAGAATGCTCGTGCTGCTGCTGTCCTCACCTCCAGTGTTCTGCCCTAGTATGCTGCTGAGTTCATGAGTCTCCCTACTGTTGCCGCTCAGTGGGCACATCTTCGTCAGCGCTATCAGCCGTCTGGGGATGCTCTTTACCTGTCCATGGTTCGACAGGAGCATGCTCTTCAGCAGGGTGATTCCACTATTGATGAGTTCTATACTCAGAGTGCTGCCATCTGGCGTTAGCTTGATTATCTCCATACTGTTGTTTGTGGCACATGTCCGTGTTGCCAGATCGTGCGCTCGGATTTGGAGTTCCACCGTATCTATGAGTTTCTGTCTCAGCTCCGCCAGGAGTTCGAGCCCCGCCGTGCTCAGTTGAATGCTCGTGGTCGTGTTCCGCTCTCTAAGGTGTTGTCTGAGCTTTGGGCTGAGGAGACTCGTCTTCGTGCTACTGGTCTTCTTGCGGTACCGTCTGTGCTTGCTACTCGTGGTCCTCCTCTGCCGCCTGCTCAGCCGCGGTCCTCTGTGCCACCGCCGATACTACCCACTCCTCCCGGTGATGGTCCGCTTCAGCACCAGCCGTCTCAGGGTCAGAGTCAGCACCAACAGGCTCGTGGTCAGGGTCGCCATGGTTCTCTTTGTCACTGCTCTTACTGCAACAAGGATGGCCACACTTGGGCCACCTGTTATACACGGGATCCCAGTTTACATCAGCAGCATCAGGCTCGTGGGCAGTCGGCTCCTTCCGGATCGTCAGCAGTTGCTCTCTCTGATCAGGACATTATCAGGAGTCTTCACGGTCTGCTTGCTGCTATAGGCTCTTCTTCGACGGGCACTGCTGGGTTTGTGACTGATTCTTCCGGCACTGTGCGACCAGCACCTTCTACACAGTCAGGTACGTCTTCGTGGTATCTGGATTCTGGAGCTTCTTTTCATATGACCTCTGAGTCTTCTTTTCTGTCCGCTCTTTGTTCTCTCCCCTCTCCTGTCCGTGTTCTCACGGCCGATGGTACCTCTCTTCCTGTCTCTAGTCGGGGCACCCTTTTTACTTTTTCTTTTTCTGTTCCTGATATTTCTCATGTTCCTCGTCTTAAGATGAATCTGTTCTCTGCTAGCCAGCTTACTAACTCTGGTTGTCGCGTCATTCTTGATGCTGATTATTGTGTTGTTCAGGACCGTCGACACATGCCCTGGTTGCAGCAGGTGGCGTGGACGAAGCGGCCGGCGGGGCGGACCAAGTTCAGGGAGACGCGGCACCCGGTGTACCACGGCGTGCGGCGCAGGGGCAATGCTGGGCGCTGGGTGTGCGAGGTGCGCGTCCCCGGCAGGCGCGGCAGCAGGCTCTGGGTCGGCACCTTCGACACCGTCGAGGTCGCCGCGCGCGCACGACGCCGCCATGCTCGCCCTGGCCGGCGCCGGGGGCGCCTGCCTCAACTTCGCCGACTCTGCCGAGCTGCTCGCCGTGCCGGCATCCTACCGCAGCCTCGACGAGGTCCGTCACGGAGGCCGTCGAGGATTTCGAGCGACGCTAGGCGCTAGGCCCGGTGGAGGACGCACTGTCCGGCACCTCCTCGTCGACGCCCTACTCCCCCCTCACCGACGAAGAGGAGTCGTCGTCCTCGCGGCCCGAGGAGTCGCCGTTCGAGCTGGACGTCCTAGGCGACATGGGCTGGGACCTGTACTACGCGAGCTTGGCGCAGGCGATGCTCGTTGAGCTGCCGCCTTCTTTGGCAGCGGCTGCGTCGCTCGGCGACTACGGCGAGCCCCGCATCGTCGATGTACCACTCTGGAGCTAGCAGAGCTGGCTCGCCGTGGTAGCTAGTGACAGTACTTTTGAATTTTGCCTTTCTTGTCTTAGCTTCCGATGCCCAAATCTTGGTGTTGTACGGTCACTTGCTTTGCAGTTTCTGGTAACGTGATTGTGCAAATTGGGGAAACAGAGCATGGCTTTTCACCATTGACTTTCCAAAACTAAGATACTAATTGTACGGAATAGCACTATAGAGGGGCCGGAGCCTTTCATGCCGGCGAGCATCTCCACTCGGGGCTAAATTGATAAATCTGACCTCCTACTGCTGCAAGTTTAGCACAAAATAAACCAGTTCTATATTTTTTTACGGGATCTACCCCTAAGGCTACCGACCAACATGCATGTGATAGACTTCGCAGGGTGCCGCCGGAGGCACCGGCGGTAGCTATCTGTTCCACGGTCGCGGCAACGGCGGTAGACCTGGCTGACGTGGATCGGTATCTCTGGTGATATTGGAGGTACCTCTTGTAGTCTACCGCCAAGACTAATAAAAATACGAAACTCGTTCATACTGTGCTAAACTTGCGGTATCCTCGTTGTCATGGGAGCTGTCATCGCTATCCTCACTGTCGGCGGCGGTACGACCATCGGTCGGGTTGCGTGGGGGCGGGGAGGAAGAGGGGGAGGCGAGTGAGTGAGTTGCATCAGGTGCCGGGAGGAAAACGACAACCAAGGCATGGCTGTTTTCGAAAGTGTGGTGCTACCCTGCTACTCCACTAGGCTTGCTCCTTTTTACAGCGGAGCAGCCTCTCTGGCGGGACTTACTGGAAATAGCGGGAACTAGGGAGGCAAGCCAACATCATGGACGCGCCCGATCAATGTCAGGCGGACTCCTGTGCAGACCGAGGACACAAGGGAGGACACGTGTGTTAGTCTGTGTTGTGTCTAGGGCGATGCATTTCCGGTGCATATTTGGGTTAAGAATGGACATGCCGGACACACGTGGTAGTTTGGGTCGAACTGTTGGAGTGGGTTTGCACCGTCTGGACTTCACGCAGACCTATTCAAACCGCCAGTGGTCGAATTGGTCGGCCAGTAAAAATGCCCTTAGGAAACGTGCTTTAGACAATCAGGAGTTAATTGGATAAAACTATCATAATTCGGGTTCTGACTATGAGTCAGTACCAATATTGATAATTTTGATGAGTCAGTACCAACTTTTGGATCACAACATTACGAATTAGACTAATTCACGGCTATGATCATTTTGACAACACTCCTGGTGGCTGCATGCTGAGTTGGCAGCACGTGTCTAGGAGGACGAACTGTACGCGCAAGGCGGCGAGCGCGATGGCTTAAGAGCGTCACGCGCGGGGCGGCGAGCTGCACGCCGAAGAGCTCGCCAGGCTTCTCGTGCCATGCTGGTTGGTCCGGTAAAAACTATGAAATAGGATTAGGAGGGATAGAAAAAATAGAAACAGAAAAGATAGAAAATAATAAATGGCGGTGTGGCCTGCTGTCAAAATGAGGTCAAAACATGAATTAGTTCGATGCTCAACGTTGTGATTTCCAAAAGTTGATACTGACTTGTGGTGAAAGGATAGTTTTATCCGATTAACTCGGCAATCAGCGGTGCACGCACGTGACGGTCCTTGCCTCACTATAATTCAGACATCCAGGATTGTGGACGATTCCTGATTCCTGAAGATGGTTGCAAGGTGAAGGTCAAAGTGCCTGCAAGTTGTTCTTGTGCTGAGCGCGATGCTGACTCGTTGCTGTAATCTCTAGCTGTCTTTTATTACAAGCAGTTAACTCCACGAGGCGAATTCGTCCTAAGGAGTAGAGGTAAAGGAAGAATCCCGGTCAAACGCGCGCCCTCGGTAAAACAGTCATGTCACTCGCTTTGACAGCTCTACATCAGCGGCCACGAGCCATCCCACGCGCAGCTCAGCTCTGTGCAGTGTAGACCACTCCCCAAGTCCAGGGCCACCACGGGTTGAATACACGGTGAAGCTGCCGCCTCGGGGGCGGCGCTTCACAGAAATGGGCGGGCAAAACAGAAACAGCGGCCGCCGCGAATAAACCAAGCGCGCCCGCCGGCGCCACGCTTTTGTGCAATATCCGCCCGGGCGCCCAGATATCCGCGGCTCTAACAGTGTCTCTAATAGTTAAATTAGTGCCATAATTGATTTTTTAAGGCACTAAAAAAAATCAGGGATGAACGTGTAGGTAAAAGTTATTAGAGACGGTTTTAAAAAATGTCTCAAAATCCTAATCATTTGAGGCATTTTGTAGAGTGTCTCTAAAACGAAAAATTTGAGTCACTTTCAATAGTGTCTCTAAATCTAACCATTTGAGACACTATTAAGAGTGCCTCTAGAGCCAACCATTTGAGGCACTATCAAATATGCCTCTAAAGCCAACCATTTGAGACACTTGTAATAGTGTCTCTAAAAGCCAACCATTTGAGGCACTAATGCTAGTGCCTATAAAACTAACCAATTTGAGGCAGTGCCTCTAAAAGCTAACCATTGAGGCCCAAGTGCTAGTACCTCTAAAAGGTAATCATTTGAGACACTCTTATAAGTAGTCCCCTGTGAAAATCAGTCTAATATAGTAATTACAGTCACTTAAAAATCGCATCAACAGATATAGCAATTCATATCACCAGTTCAACTTCATATCATAACAATACATATCACAGCTTTGAATATAGTAGTAATTGCTGTCACATTACATCATATGTGAACATAAATCCATCCAGTAACTATGACACTATGAACCAGCACACGGTCGTGCCTCAAGCCCATGAATGTATTTAGGTTAACTATGAATGAATCTTGTTACTCCCTCGATTTGAATCCATTTTCTTTCTTCCTGGAACTTGACTTGTTATGAACTGCAACAGAAGTAGCAGTAGCCTGTGACGCTGTATGAGCAACATTATTTTGGTTCTTCGGGAAAAAAATGTCTAGAGCCAGTAAAATTCGAGAATCGGATGCAAGGAAATCTTACTAAAAAAATTAAATGATTAAAGGGCCAAGATGTTTCTCTCTCGAAGCCCATGTTATTATTATAGCTCTCCCATCGATTGCACGAAAAACTTCTTCCTATTTTCCGTATACACACAAAGAGGAGTCGTTCGTCTAAAATACTCCCTCTGCCTCATATTAGTCGACTCATCTTTGTCTAGATACGGATACATATAGACTAGATACTTAACTAGATACATATGAATCTAGACAAATTTGAGTCTAACATGGATCGGAGGGAGTAATATAATTCTGAATTGAGTAGCGTGCAATGTACGGACCTAAACATTAGCATGGCAACACTAAGAGCTTGCAAAGTTGAATCTCAATCAAAATTTGCATGAATCTGATTATGTGAATATTAAATAAAAAATTAGAAAATAAAAGCTGGCTTCAGACCGTTTTCTATTGACCATCGATATTATCAAACTGGCTTTTTGTTTCCTCTTAAAAAGTTGCAATATTTTTTTCTAGAATACTACAAATTAACTCGGTGTAAGCTGTGATGCAGGTGTCAAGTACGAACTCCCTAATTATGTTCTAAGCGAGCCAAGAAATTTAATTTGTGATGGCTGATTAAATACTTGCAGCGTCAACATAATATTATGCAGAAGTTCTACCATCAAGTAAATTGTCCTTTAAGAGTTTTGGTTGATGGTAAATGAGTAGTAACAAACACAGATCTGCATAGAAATTTTAGACAAAAGAGATACACTTCCTATGAAATGCATAGTAGTAGGGGACTACAAATAATAAATTCACTGACGGATGTGTTTTTTTCATCGATGAATGGAAATGTTCAAACAGTAATGCCGTAATAGCATACCTCATTGCGCGATAGAGGTGTCTATACCACATCAGGTAAGAAAGGGGGATTCCAAGCAAGGCATAGATTGTAGCAAGTAAGAACAATTTCGAATCTGCAAGCATAAAGAATCCAACCATTCAGCATGAATGGACATACAAAATACACAGACATTGATAGATACTCATGAAACCCACCCCCACCCCCTCCTTGATCCAGCAGACTATGACAGAAATGAAGTTCCAGGAGAGACAGAGCACAATTCCTGTAAGTTAAAATAACGTGAAATGGACGCTATCATGAATCGCCTCTGAAATGAACCATGTTTACAACCTACTAGACCATAAAAGCACGCGTCCCCGCGCCCATCATAACTGGGAATTAGATACACGAGAAAATACTTAGGTGCTGCTTAGATATCAATACTGCATATTATTTCATAGGTAAAAGATGAGCTTTGCTGGCTATATTTTAGAACCTAGATAATAAAGACAAATAACAATAAAATAACCTAAAAAAGATGGCACGGTAACATTTATAACTCGATATGCTATAGCAGATACCTCCTTATTGATTTCGTGTTGTCTTGTATTTTTTCTCTCACCACAGTAGCGGTATCCAGTAAAACAAGTCAGGTTTTCCTTACTCATACAAAATAAATTTCTAACATTCAGATCAAATTATAACTTAAAGGAAAGGGTTGACCCATATGAATGGTTGAACCCTTTTTTTCTTAGTCGATAAATTAGAGTTTGACATAGAGAGAGGGTGAGAAACAGAGAGAGACAGAGTTGGTGCGTCTATAGCTCCTCGAGCAGCTAAAAAGTGCCCCCAAACAGTTGCATCTCCTGATAGTGCGAGGATTATTGGAATCCTTCAAATAATTGTATTTCATAATTCGATAGATATAATCATCTGTATGGTTAACTTACAAAAGGAAACTTATGTTCTCACTGCACTGGCATGCTGAAACAATCATCTCGCAGAAAAAAGCTAATGATAACTTATTAAACGAATAACTATGTACACAATTCAGTAAAAACAGTCTATTAAAATTAGGATTATGAAAGATATTGGCTTGCCTGTAGTATAAGTGTATTACCATGTTAGATGATTTCTTCCCCTATGAAAGGATGCTTCTCTTCCACAAATTCAGGAATTTCTTCATCACTCTTTATTGCATATCAGAGCCTCTTTGCAAGCTCCATCATAGTAAATTCTCCTCCTACAAACAACTGGATTTAACGGGAGTATTGATGTTTCTATGATACCCGGGATATAAAAATGTTAGATAGTTGAAATAAATGGGCAGATACCTCTACAAAGGCTCATTTCTTAGGTGTTGGTGCATCTAGGATGACTCTTTGAGTAGCTCATCTCATCACAACTCACATACAGTTCATCATACGAAATTAAAAGCTCTATATTGTAACCTTAGTTCCTGCATATTAAAATTACGATATGATATAAAGGACAGGGTATGAAATGTATAGAGCAAGACAGAGAGCTTCAGATAGCATCGAAAGGCTGAGATAAAAGAATCGGTTGAGAGATGACTTAGAACAGTTCAATCATCTTTTTGTCATGAACTCATAACGCTTAACATCAAACTGGGAACCCTCTTGTGTCAGTCCTGTCATGGTTGTATTAAATAGAAACGGGAGCCTGCCAACAAGAAAATATCCATTTATTTAAGGATACATATATCATATAACAAACTAATCGGTGATATCAAAACACATCCGTCAAACCTAGTAATAGGCTCATAACTTAAACATAGGTATATAATAACCACCAACAATTGGCAAAGCTAATGGACCAAACAAAACATACTTGGAAGGCTAGAATATACATAATCAAAGTAGAGGAATATTGGCTCAGATATTGCTTCCTACAAAGGTTATACGAGATTCATAGGACTCTTCCAGGTCACATGAGATCAATTTCCCACATATTCTGATTTCCTTTTAGAACCTAACCTCAGGGTCGCTATCTTGCCACCTAAGACACCGAGTAGAAGTAATAATTCAGTTGGATTTATTATAGAATGAAGTGGTAAAATCAAGTTATATATAGAACAACCTAGTTGATTAAGTTTTACATCTTATATGGTTAAACAACACAATCTAGTATGGATCTCTTCCTATTATGCTATGATTGGTGCTAGGGGTTTTACACAAAAAAAAGACCTGACATGCATAAAAAGTGGAAATTAGGTTCAAAATGATCTTTCAGATCATTGACCAATGAAGGAGGAGGTAGAGGATAGAGGAAATTAGGTTCAAAAACCCCAACCTAGGAAGCAATAATTCGACACCAGAACCACTAGAAACTTATATGGCAGGAGCCCTACACTCAATACTGAACACACTAAACCAACCTATCACCTGACAACAACCCCTATTCATCACATTGTGATGATTAGGAAGTAAACAAACCTAACCCTAAACTTAAACCTAGCCAGTTCATCCGCTCGAAGGCCGGTCACAGGAAGAAATCGTACATGTTTCAAGGAAGTAGGGGACGTCGTCGTCGTTGTAGACGAAGTAGAGGGCCAGCTGCGACCAACCACCGCAGCAGCGGCAGGAGGCCACGGCCAGCCCCTAGCCGTAGCACCAGCAGCCCAAGCCATGGCGGCTAGGGTTTGCTGCAGGGGGCACGCGATGGAGGCGCGCGAGCAGCAGAGGCAATGGGGCGCAGGGGGTCCACCGGCGACCCAAGCCGCAGAGGCTAGGGTTAGCCCGAGGCGAAGGCGCATGTGCCTGGGGCGCACTGCGATTGCGGGGGAAGGAGAAGAGGAGATGGAGGCGAAGCCTGGCGGCGAACGGCGGCGGCAGGCTTGCGCAGGGGGTCCACCGGCGACCCAAGCCGCAGAGGCTAGGGTTAGCCCGAGGCGAAGGCGCATGTGCCTGGGGGGCACTGCGATTGCGGGGGAAGGAGAAGAGGAGATGGAGGCGAAGCCTGGCGGCGAACGGCGGCGGCAGGCTTGGCCGGAGGCGGCCGGGCAACGAGAGGGAGCGGTGGCGGCCATGTCGCTGGGGAATCGAGGGAGAGGGTGGTCGCGTGCGTGCGGGTGGTGCGTGCGTCAACTGAGGAGTTTATAGCATAAAACCACCACTTTTCTACCTAAATTTCGAAAAACCACCAGTTTACGTTTGAATCGCATAAAACCACCACCCTACTGCTGATTTTTTGCAATGTGCGCTAACCAGTCGATTGACACGAATTGATGCTGGATCTGACAGATGTGGCCCACCAGCTTGGGACGGCCGTTAACAGACGTTAACGACATATAGCATAAAACCACTACTCTTCTGTTTCAATTACAAAAAACCACCACCTTTTGCTGAAATCGCAAAAAGCACCATTCTACGGCATTTTTTTTGCAATATGCACTAAACACTGATTCCGCACGAATTGACGCTGAGTCTGACAAGGCGACCCCACCAACGACGTGGCACCACCGGACGGCGCGTCGTCAGTCTTTTTCATGCAGGTCCTCTAGTTTTGATAGAAAATTACGTAGAGGCCCATGGCACGTACGTTTTTCACAAAACCTTATGTTTATTTGCGAATGTCCATAAATTTGAATACAAATTTAAATAGATTTTTTAATATGAAACATCCTCAGAAATATTTTTGAATATTTTGAATACAAACTTGGTTCACTAATTTGGATAATTAAAATATGCAACTAATTAAAATTTCTTTTCTTAGTAATGAAAACTTTGGAAATTCATAAATTTTATTATATGACTCCAAATAATATAAATAATATGTCTAAATTTATTAGAAAAAAACAAGGAATCACTTTCTGACATCCCATCATGCATGAATAACTTATGTTCCCCTCGGATATTTTGATTATACAAACAAACGTAATAATAAATATGTGCCATTTTATTTATTCTTGCATGTTAATGTATTGTACAATCATTGGAGTCACATAAAATTGGATGTATGTCTTTTTGGCCCATGCATGCATGCACAATGAATCAAAATGAAGGAACAGAGACTTGCTAGGAGCGCTGCACATGCTTATCAGAGAGAAACACATGTGATTCACTGCAAACATGTTGAGCAGCGTGACACTAGTGACAACGTACGCGGGTTGTCACCGTCAGAGTTTTATAATAAACATATCAGAGAGAAACACATGTGATTCACGTATGATGGATGCTAGAAATGGATTCCTTAGATTTTTCTAATAAATCTGGGCATATTATTTATATTATTTGGAGTTATACAATCAAAGTTATGAATTTTCAAAGTTTGTATTACTAATAAGAGCAATTTTAATTGTTTGCATATTTTAATTATATAAAATAGTGAAACAAATTTAAAACTATTCAAACATTTCTGAGCATGTTTTGTATTAAAAGTTTTTCCTTTCGAATTTGAATTCAAAAGTTATGGACTTCTTAAAATAAACCGCATGTTTACTAAAATGTGTGAATGCGAGGGACCCCTGCGTAATTTGCTTTCAAAACTTGAGGACCTGCGTGCGAACTGGCAGACGGCGCACCGTCCTGCGCGGTGCCACGTCGTCAAAGTTGGCGGGGTCATCTTGTCAGACCCAGCGTCAATTCATGTGAAATCGGCATTTGGTGCACATTGCAAAAAAAAATCCGTAGAATGGTGTTTTTTGCGATTTCATCGAAAGGTGGTGGTTTTTTGTAATTGAAACAGAAGAGTGGTGGTTTTATGCTATATGTCGTTAACGTCTGTTAACGGCCGTCCCAAGCTGGTGGGCCCCATTTGTCAGATCTAGCGTCAATTCGTATCAATCGACTGGTTAGCGCATATTGCAAAAAATCAGCAGTAGGGTGGTGGTTTTATGCGATTCAAACGTAAACTGGTGGTTTTTCGAAATTTAGGTAGAAAAGTGGTGGTTTTATGCTATAAACTCGTCAACTGAGAGAGAGAGAGAGAGAGGGAATCGGGGTAGGACCTGGTCCGGTTGGACCAGGTGGGCTAGGCCACTAGGGCCAATGGGCCAAGCCCAAGTAGTCAAGGCCTTTTTTCCTTTATCCCTAATTTTTTATTAAATTCAAAACAAATTTAAAACAGCCCTAAAATCAAACAAAATATTAAAACACAAATACAAATTGAAGTAATAGTTATAGAAATATGTAATATATAATGAGAAAATATTATTTTACTTTTAAACTTTATGAAACCACATTTACCTATATATACTATTAATTTGATAGCGGTGGTTTTTATCGCACAAAATTTTGGTCTATCGCGTCTGTTTTGCACTTTCAGTCCTATAAAAGTATGAAATTTAGCGTTGGGTTTATAAAAAATACTTAGCATGGTTGAATTTTTTCATCGGTTATAAAAATACGTTCATGGATTCCAAAATATGTTCAGAGGGTTATAATGTACATTCATGGATTCATAATAATGTTCACCACATTAAAAAATTGTTCACAAGATTCCAAGAAATATCCATGGGCGAAAAGTAGGTTCATGGAATCAAAAACATTAACCGACTTTGAAAAAGTACTCTCTCCATTCAAAAATAAGTGGCTTAAATTTATCAAGATTTAAATGTATCTAGACATGTTTTAGTGTATAGATATATCTAAATTTAGACAAATCTAAGTCAGTTATTTATGAACGGAAGGAGTATACAATATCTAAAAGAAGAGAAAATTTGGACTGTCCGCATGGAGAAAACTAATCAATCACTCCTGTTGCTTTAGCACATACATGAGCTGTAGACTAAACCTGCGTGACATGCCACTCCTTTGCATCTCCGGATGCAGCCGACGTCCGGCTGCCGGCGGCTTGCAGGAGAGGAGCTTGTTGATCCGGCATGTATCCACCGGTGCTTCCTAAGATGAGTAGAACCTTTGGATCGGGTCACGACGTGTCCATTCATATGTGAAACCGATCGATCAGTGCCTCAAATGATCCTACTTTTGAGGCATTTAATGTGTCTCATATGTCTAACTATTAGAGGCACACATAAACTTGCCACAAATAGCTCAACATTAAAGGCACTCAAATGTTCAAATAATTAGATGGGATGACCTGTGATGATCACCATCTAATTGGAGAGCTTCATTGCTAAGCATCAAAAGTCGGTCAACAATGGCAGGCATGTATACCAGCTTCTTGAAAGTAGTGGGAATTTCACAGAAATACCAAGATCTCTAGCTGGATTAGACATAAATTAATTACTATATTGCCAACATGCCAAAGATGTAGTGCAAATTATATTCGCTTTTAAACTAACCGATCTGAGTCTTTTCCAAGTATGCAGCAAAGATTTTTGAGCCACCAAATATCACCCAAGTTATTATCTACATGGTCATTTGTAAATTGTAATGGCTACCAAAGTTATGATCTGACCGAAGTTTAGAGACATGATGACAGTTAGAAATGTGGATCTCTAAAGCACTTGTTGCAAGAAAAAATTCAGTAAAATCCATCAAAATAAGTTGTGTACAACACTCCATTGTTGACACTGTCGAATCCGAATACGATCATATCAAGTTACCAACATTTATCCTTCACCAAAATAACTTATAATATAAGTGAGTTGATCTACCATAAATTGTGGAAAACTGACATGCTCACAAATATATTCATTCAAAAAGCTTTCTTTGTGCTGGAAATATACCTACGCGCACCCTCGAGGCAGCTAGGGCGGAGGCAGGTCGCTTGGAGCGCGGCGGCGATAGGAGGCGTCCCGTGCCGCCGCGTCCTCGCGGGCGGCGTCGTCCTCACGAGGGCATCGTAGGTGCAGGCGACGGCCTTCTACTGCGGCTTCCGTGGTGAGGATCCCTGTAGCGTGGAGAACCAAAACGCGGTGAAGGTGGCATCCTCCCGCGTCGGCGCTTGATACGTCCAAAACGTATCTACTTTCTCGAACACTTTGCTATTGTTTTTTCTCTAAACTTTTGTGATTTGGATACAACTAACTTGGGCTGACGCTGTTTTCAACAGAATTACCTTGGTGTCTTGTTTTTTTTGCAGAAAATGAACTATCAGGAAAAATCCCGGAAAATATGCCAAAAACTATTTCTCACCAGAAGATCCACGGAGCCAGAAGGGGAGACAAAGGGGAGGCCTGGGGGGCCAGACCCACCCCAGGCGTGGGCCCACTGAACTCGCGCCTGGGGGAGGTTTGGCCACCCTAGGCAGCTCCTCGGCCTCTCTCCGCGCCTATAAGTTGCCTTCTGACCTAAAAACAGAGGGGGGTTCGATAGTTTTCTACAAAGATTTACGCTCCGCCGCCGCCACGAGAAACCAAGATTCGGAATCAGAAACTCCGTTCTGGCACCCTACCGGGACGGGGAATTTGGAGAGGATCATCGCCATCGTCATCGCCAATGCATCTCCATCAACCACCGATGTTTCCCTCATCCATGAGTGAGTAATCCCCCGTTGTAGGCTTGGGGATGGTAGGGATTGGATGAGTTCTATCATGTAGTCGAATAAGATATGTTAGGGGCATAGTGCCTAGTATCTCTATTAGTGCTATTTGACTTTGTTGCAACTTGTTGTGCTTAATGCTTGTCACTAGGGCCCGAGTGCCATGATCTCATATCTGAACTTATTATTGAATCATTAAGATAGTATTGTTTGTGATCTTATCTGCAAGTTGTGTACACATATCATTGTCCGGATCCAAAGGCCCCAAAGTGACAATAATTGGGACAACCGGAGGGTATGGTTGTGGTGTGAGGATCACATGTGTTCATGGAGTGTTAATGCTTTGCTCCGGTGCTCTATTAAAAGGAGCACCTTAATTGCCAGTAGTTCACTAGAGGCCCTGCTGCCACGGGCTGGCTGGACAGAAGATGTTGTGCAAGTTCTCATTGCGAGCAAGTATGACTATATTTGGAGCACATGCCTAGGATTGTTTAGTACTTAGATGCTTGTTATTATTTATCTGCAATGCCCTAGATCTTGAAGTTACATGTTTAGACTCGTCCATGCAACGCCCGTCCATCCATCCCTATGCCTACCGCACTCAAATCCTACTGCTACTGTTACTGTTACTATTGCTACTGTTTCACTATTGCTGTTACTGCTGTTGTTGCTTTGCTATTGCTACTACCAAACTGTTACTACTGATAAACTTCTGTGAGCAAGAACTATTTCTAGGTGCAGCTGAACTGACAACTCAGTTGTTAAGTCTTGCAAGCATTCTTTGGCTCCCCTTGTGTCGAATCAATAAATTGGGTAATACTACCCGCAAAGACTGTTGCGATCCCCTATACTTGTGGGTCATCAGCGCTCACCAACGCGGGCATGGCCTCGACCATGGCCGCCGCCTTTCGCCTTGATCCGACCAGCGCGGGGTCCTAGAGGTGGCCGACACAGCGTGGTAGAGCCAGGGAGTCGAAGAGGAGATCGAACCGTGGGGCTAGGGTTTTAGGGGGGCTATGAGGGGCACGATAGCGCATCGCGGCGGCAGGGAACCAGAAGAGGAGGCCAGGGACGAGCTACGCCGGCGCTCGGCGGTGACAAGACTAGCAGGCGGCGGCGACGACAAGATCACGAACGTTGGATGTGATCGAAGGGGGTGCTCGCGAGAGCGAGGTGGGAGAGAATGACAGAGAGGCGGTCGGGCTGGGTGCTTCTATGCACCGCCCTCAGCGAACAACAGACGGGCCGACCCATTTTCTATTCTTTAGCTGGTTTGGTAGCATCTATTGTCGATAGTTGGGTCCTTTATTGTCGACTGTTCAGAGTGTGACCATCCATCGCGCGATTGCACTAGCTGCCTTGACGTGTATGCATGCTGGATTAGCCAAAAGGAATTAATTAGTAGCTTCATACATATGCACGATGGATTGATCAATGGAATGACCAGCTTCATGCGTGCATGTACACAGCTTGTAGCGAGAGTCCTAGATTAAATCTTGTGCTTTGCATCCATCAACGTAAGCTTTAGTGCTTCGTACATAAATTCATCGAACAGAGGCACACCGAAAAGTGCCTCAAATGGATAGCCATTTGAGGTTTTTCAAATTGTCACGAATGATCATTCATCCATTCAAAGCATTTAAACTGCCTCAATTGGTTAACACTTGAAGTACTATTTCAAGACACCCTGAGAGTGTCTCAAATGGATGACTATTTTGAGGCACACATAAAAGTGCCTTAAATAGATGACCATTTTGAGACATGTTTGATAGTGTCTCAAGAGGCAGTAGCAATTGTGCCTAAAAAATATCTATTTGAGGCATAACTAATGATGTCACAATTGGTCAACCATTAGAGGCATATTTGAGTGTCTCTAAAGACAAACTATTTATGACACTTTGTATTTGTGCCTCAAATGATATATTTTTTGTGGCATTTTGAAAAATAGTGCCTCTAAAACAACTGTCTTTTTGAGGCACGTTAAAAAATGTCATTGATAGTTTAACATAGAGGCACTAAATTGTGTCTCTATTTTTCAAAAAATAGAGACACTTCAATAGTGCCCCAAAAAGCTAAACTATTAGTGGCATTTTAAAAACTATCTTTAAATCTTACATTTTGAGACATTATTATTTAAAATGCCACAAATAGCTATAATTAAAAACAGTTATAAAATGTGTCTCTGGAAAAAGTACCTCTAATTCGTGGACAGTGCCATAGTGTGCCGCGGGCGGGGCTGGAACTGGATGTGGCTAAGCAAACGGCTGGCACGCTGGGGTCACTGGTTTTCCGTATCCAGGGGGAGGGCTGCGGTGCGGCGCCCGGTTTGATTGGATTTGTTGGCATGTGACTGATGTGGGTTTAGTTTAGGCTTCGCTGTGTAGGTATATGTGTCCAGTTTGCTTGGAGCTGGTTCAACTGCATCGGACATAGAAAAGGAAAAAAATATACATAGATTGTAGTGCATAAAATATTGCAGAAAATACTAGAATCTAGTACCAGTTGAAGTCATCATTTGACGAGGCGGGTGTCGTGTCGGACACCGGCGTCGACGACAAACAGACCATCCAATGGGGACCGTTGTCGGCGATGGTCGTCGGCTCGGCCACCTGTGCCTCGATGAAGGCTCGCCTCCGTGTCCTGTCCGCCCGGCGCTCGAGGTGGTTCTCGTGCTTTGCCGTCCTCATCGCCGCCTTGTTCGCGGCCTGCTCGGCATCGTGCCTGCGCTGCGCTTCGAAGTCTTCGGCAAAAAGCCGGCGCCACTCCTGCCGCAGGAGCTCATCGCGCTCGGCGACGAGCAGGCGGCGTTCCATGTCGCGCCTGTGGTGACGCTCCTTCTCCGTCACGAGGCGAGGCGGCGACGTGAGCGCCTCGGTCCGCTCACGCGACCAGACGTCCTGGAAGTTCATCGACACGCGCGGGTACCCGAGCCGCCACGCCACGCCACATGCGTCGTAGGCGCGCACGGCCTCGTGCACGGTCTCGAAGGTGGCGAGGCCGATGCGATCGTGGCCAGACCGGATCTTGGCGTACTAGTTGCGCCGGTCAGGCGTGCACGTATGCCGCGGTACCCGAAGCTTCCCCGACGCGGGCGGTGGTATGGGCACGATGCGTCGGTAGAGACGCGGTGGGGAGGGGAAAGACGATCATGCGTGCGTGTTGAAGTGGCGACGGTTTGGTTTGACGCGCGGTGCATGATTTAACGAGCGCACACTAAAAGGGGAGTCAAAATAAACTCACGCAACCGCGCACGCGGCAAAGGTTTTTCCGCTTGCGGGTAAGGAGGGCAAAGAGCAGGATATGAGAAGGGTAGAACAATATCATACCCATACCCGTGTAGTCAATGAATACAAAATCTTAACCATACTCATATCCGTGGGTATAAAAATTTACCCATATCCATACCTGACGGGTACCCCTACCTACCGAGTACCCGACAGGTAGATCCAATAGTATACAAGTTTGATCAATAGCATATTTGAAAAAAGACAATAATATCTACTTACCAATAGTAGACGAGTACATGAAAGTATGAAAGTTTAGAAGTCACAATCTCATACTTGCCCTAGGCTTCTCGGCCGCATAAGTTGAAATTTTATAGGTAAGTTTAACACGTCGGTTTAAACGAGCGGGATATGGGTATATCCATGGGTACAAATCTATACCCGTGTCCGTACTCATGACTTAACGGATAGAGTATGGGTATTACCTATGGTTATAAAAATATGCCCATATCCTACCCATCGGCTAAGTGTATCCACAAATAAAATTGCCATCCTTACTTGCGGGAAGATAACCCATCTATTGGAGGATGCTGTCGTGGGGTCTTAGCGCGGGGGTGAGGTTTTTCAGGCGATGAGGTTGCTTTAAGAAAATTTGCATTTCGCTCGATTTTGCGTCCTTAATTCACACTGTCACTTTATTGTGAAACATAGCAGCAGATATTTTTTCTTCAATATAAACGAGCTGACAAGAGAAAAAAGAAATATTGTAAGCAAGATATTTTTTTCTTCATTTTTACCGTGGTTGGCTGTTCGACTTCATATCTGTTCATCACGAGAGTGTACCCTTCAGCCTCCACAAGATTCGAGGAAGCAGACGACCCGATTCAGCAGTCACCACTGCCCCTGGCCGTCTCGTCGGGCCTTCACGAGCCGATCAGCCGGCGGACCGCTGCCGGTGACCACTGCATTCTTGAAAGGGAAGGACCAGTCGGGCAATCCCCGCTGCATCGCCGCTGTTAAGCAGGAAGCAGGAAGGTGGCTTTTGACACAGCAAAGCCAAAGCCCCCATACGCGCCCACCCGGAAAAGCCCAACAACGCCATATTAATTTAATTTAATACTATACTCCTAGTACACCGTCATCCCCACCGCTGTCCTTGCCGCGTTCAAACACTTCCAGTTCCAGTTCCAGCACAACACATACCTATAAATAAATAAGCGCTTATCACACTCTCCCCAGATGCTAACCACACACACCCCACTCTCACTCAAGCTCCACCATCTCACTCCACTTAGCTGAGTTGAAGAAGGAAGAACACCAGCCATCAACAAACAAAACACTCTGTTCGAAGCCATGGACATGGGTCTTGAGGTCACGGGCTCCCCCTCCTCCTCCTCAGTGTCGTCCTCGCCCGAACACGCGTCGGCGGCGAAGCGCCCCGCGGGGCGCACCAAGTTCCGGGAGACGCGGCACCCGGTGTACCGCGGCGTGCGACGCAGGGGCACCGCCGGCCGGTGGGTCTGCGAGGTGCGCGTCCCCGGGAAGCGCGGCGCGCGCCTCTGGCTCGGGACCTACGCCACCGCCGAGGCCGCCGCGCGCGCCAACGACGCCGCCATGCTCGCGCTCGGCGGCCGCTCCGCCACGGCGTGGCTCAACTTCCCGGATTCCGCCTGGCTGCTCGCCGTGTCGTCCGCCGCGCTCTCCGACCTCGCAGACGTCCGCCGCGTCGCAATCGAGGCCGTCGCGGACTTCCAGCGGCGCCAGACCGCCAACTGTATCCCCGCCACCGCCACCCAGGTGGTCACCTCTACCGCTCCTGCGCCAACGTCGTCTGTCTCTGACAATGCCGCTTGGTGCGAGACGTCTGAAACTTCCGCCGATGGAGAGCTCCCGGTGCCACTCGCAATAAACAGCAATATGTTCGGGCTTGACGACCTGTTCCCGGAAATGGACCTGGCCACGTACTACATGAGCCTCGCGGAGGCGCTGCTCATGGATCCACCGCCGCCGGCGACAGCCACTGGCGCGTACTGGGTGGACAACGGAGACTGCGGCGAGGGCGGAGCTGATTTCGCGCTCTGGAACTACTAGCCATTGCCAGCTAGCGTCGATAGTCGCCAGGCGCCAGCACCAGCACTCCAGCAGATACTGCTCTGTTTTCACTCTCTAGTTTTTTTTTTTTTTTGCTAGACTTTGTAGCAAACTGAAGCTGGTGAAATTTATGACACTCGTGTCGCGTGGCATGCCACTGACTTCCTTTTCTTCCTGAAACATATATCGTGATTTCAAGGTATTAAAAGGAACATGACAAAAAAATCAAAGCATCCAAAATTCTTTCATGTGCCATGACCTTAACACGCAAAGCAAAATCAGAAGTGGGAACTTTCACGAATTTTGATCATTTGATGCCAAGATCGGGGAGCAATGGGAACCTTCGGCTCACACCTGACCAGGCCAAAAAGAATCCGCTAAGCCTCAAGATAAAAAAAAATCAGGTTTTTGCGTCGTTTTTGCAAGTGACCAAGGTTATCCTTCTCCCTCCCCTTCTTTGTCGCTGCAGGATATTGTCTTTGGTAGCGGGACACCCTCTCCTCACCGCATGGCGGATGTCGGACATCTTCTCCGGTAGGGATGCGGCGGTTGGCGAGAAGCACATCAGCGTGGTCCTATGGCGGCAGCGCAGACGCATGGCCTCACATCGATGCCATGGGCGGTGGCCTCGCAACGACACCGTGCTCGAGGCCATCGTGGCCCTCTGGTGTAGGCTTCTCGTGGCGCGGGTCATCTTCTTTGTCTGTCTAGCTTGGCATGCTCCAGGTCCAGGCTGCCGGGGGGGGGGGGGGGGGGGGGATCGAGGCAGCCGGTCTCGCGGTGAGGCGGCGGGCTGCATGGGGGCCTGCTGGGTTGGACTGAATAATGGTAGCTTGGACCTAGTGCCGTCTAGCGCCAAGTCGACATTCTGCGACGTTGGTCTTCCTCGATCTACGTGGATTGGCACATGACGTTCTCGTCATGGGCGCCCATATTATTTGTCATCTTGCGATTCTTCTAAAAAAAGTGGCATGTAGAGGCACTATTTTGGCCTATAAAGACACTTAAAGTGGTCTTACATAATTTTAGAAGCGCTTTTCATATTTTCTCGACATGTGTCACTACGGGCAGTGTGCGTGTTAAGGACACTAGTAATATTGTGCATACATCTTATAAGGCACAACAAAGAGGCACTATAATTTTGTTTCTACACGCAGAGTAAAAAATAACATGCATGAAAACATGTCAAAAGCAATCGTTGAACTTCTTGACCTTATTAATGATAAAGACATCTCAACCTTACACAAGTTCTTGTTTATACTAGAATTAATTTCTTTTGAGTATTGCACAACTGAACCGAAACTTAAAACAAATGTCTCTAGACAACAAGCAAAACGCGTCAAATAGTGTCTTTACATAAAATTTAAATGTATTTTAAAAAGTGTCTTAACGATTTCATGTATATAAATTTTTGTGACAATTGAAAATGCCTCAACCCGATGTCTCTATATTTAAGACACATTCTTAAGCGTCTCAAAAACAGTCTCTATTGTGAAATATCTCTACGTGATTATTAAAGAGACAAAATAAGAAGTGTCTCAAGAAGAATGTCTATATGGTAGGTTCTTGTTGTAGAGCGATTTAGAGCTTACAAGATTTTTTCTCGAAGTAGTGCTTGAATCACATGAAAAGAAATGTAATTGTAACATGAGTTATGGGTGGATGGAAAATTTACTCTAAAACATAATGCAATGCATTTCTAGGGAAAAAAGTCCTAAGGTATTAATCATTACGAACGCCCGATTCTAGAGAAAGGACATATATATTATTTCATGCACTGTGAATCCACGACGAGAGGGATAGTTACTTTCAAGGATCAGTCGATGCCGAGATGATCCAGAATATGTGGTCTGATGCCTTCTATATGTCTAATGTCGTGTTCGTTTCATCCATTACAGGTCGGGATAGTTCTGGATTTCGGCCTAATCCAGGTTGGCCAGCCAGACTATGGAATTATTCCAACCATGTGAAAATGAGTCTTCGATTATCCCTAGGCGTTATAAGGGAACCCTCGATATGTAGCCAAAAGTGGTTTCATATTTATTTTTCAGCTTTTGTAACTAATTCCCTACGACGTGGATGTGGTTCCAAATGGGAGAAAACTGGAAACCGTAGCAAGTAGTTCTAGTTCCCGACACCGTGAGGGTAAGTCCATATTTGGTTCTTGTGTTGTTTTAGCTCGATGGTGGGACCCACGTTATAATTATTTGGAACCATTACATTGTATGTACATTGTATTCCTGTGTTGTTTTAGCTTTATTTGAGCCTTTTGTAGATCCTTCAGTTATACTTCTATAGCCTTTTGTTTTGTTTTCTTTCCTTTGTTTATAAATTTTGCATTTTTATCAGAATTAATAAAAATGGCAGGAAGGAGCCAAAAAACTCATAGTTGTTGGGATCTAGCCTTGGTTTGACAACATGGCACACTACCCAGCCATAGCTATTCATCATGAGTGTTTTTTTTTCGAAATAGGGGAATGCCTCGGCCTTTGCATCCTAGGATGCACACAACCTTTTATTGTGAAGTTTAAAAATCAAAGTATTACAATTCAAGAATCAGATAGGGTTGATACAAACATTAACCATCTGAAAATAACAAATAAACTAAAAAGTGGAAGCATATAGCAGTTAGACATCTCTTATAATCTACTAATATGCCACCACGAAGTCTGGCTGAAAATATCTGTAGCAACCGTCACGAGACGGTTACATCCAGACACCATAGGTTCTCGTTGATGCTCTGGCAAGTGAAAAGCCCAGATCTGAATCCAGTGTGACGCCATGTGGATAACCTGCATAAAAGATTGAACTCTAGCCTTGTTAAAAATAATATTTTTGCGACACCTTCAAATGGACGAACATAAAGCCAAAATGCCTATATGAATTCTAGCTTTATTCGCCCTATCCACTCTATTAAGCCAATTTCTAAACATATTAGTGATATTTGTGGTGGTGAAATATTGTAAGTGCAAAACACAATGTGCCAAATAATCTTAGCGAAAGTGCATGATAAAAATATATGTTCAATCGTTTCATCCTCATCACAAAAGCAGTATTTTTGACATCAATTCCAATTTATTTTTGCTAGATTATCCTTTATTAGCAATACTTTACTTTTGAGGAACCACATAAAAATCTTTATCTTCAGTGAAATTTTTAACTTCCATAGACATCATCTAGAGAACCGTGGATGTCCATTTATAAGATCCTTATACATAGATTTGACAGTACACACCCCATTATCCGTTAACCTTCATTTAAAAGAATCCGGTTCATTTGTCAAGACTATTGGCATGCATCCCATTTATTTCCGGTAAATATTTTCAGTTTAAACAGCCACTTGCTGAGTAAATATTTGGTTTTGAGTTCTAACACTTCAATGCCCAATCCACACTGATATTTAGGTCTAGAAATAATGTTTCAACGTGTTAATCTGCATTTCTTCTTATGTTCATCGGTTTTAAAAAAAGTGAACGATAGCTGTTCATCAGGAGTGTGCCTTCAGCCTTCAGGAGATTCAAGGAACAAGACGACCCGATTCAGTAGTGACCACTGGCCGCCTCATTGCGCCTTCTCGAGACGATAAGCCGGCGCCCGGCGGACCGCGGCATCGCCGCTGTTAAGCAGGAAGCAGGAAGGTGTCTTTTGCTTTTAACACTGCTAAGCCAAAGTGCCCCCGGAAAAGCACTATCAACCCCATAAATTAAGGAAAATGATTCCCTTTCCCCCGACGATCGTCGTTCGGGTCGGGAGGCGGAACCGTGCGCGTTGTGCGCTACCTGCGGGCCCACATCTCACCTTTCCCAATCTCATCTCTTCGCCCGCGCCTCCGCCTCTGCTCCGCCATCCTCGTGTGTCGCGCTGGCAGCTGCCGCCATGCCCCTCAGCGCCCGCGCACAACAGCGACGGTCACCGCCGCACTGGCCGCAGCCACCTCTGCGTGACCGCCCGCGCATGGCCTGCACATCGGCTGCCGCTGCTTCCGCGCGCTCCCATGAAGCGATGTCGCCCGCTGTCGCCCCCTCCCGTGAGCCTGCATGTTTCCGCCCGGGGTCGGGCACCTCTGGCGGCGCTGGCCTGTCCTCGTTGGAGATGCCGCCTCCCTAGCACCCTAGCCCGTCCTCGTTGGAGATGCCGACATCCCTGGTAGTCGTGGTTGCTACCTACGACCGACCTTGCTGCTGCAATGGGTACGAGGGTATGCTAGCAATGGCTGATGTTGTTGCTACCTGTAAGACGATGGATTTTTGCTACCTACGGTCGGTGTTGTCGCTACCGGCGGCCAATGGATTTGCTACAATAGTACAAATATTTTGCTACAATTATTTTCCTATTTTTTTTTTGCTACGACATCCCCGATGAGGTTTCCGACGAGGTGTCCAGAAATTCTTCGACGAGGTCTCCGACTATGTTAGTTTTTCGCTACATTAGAAGAACTTTGTTGCTACAACTATCTTGTGGTTTTGCTACAATGATGTCAACGTTTTGCTACAAGGTCTCCGGCGAGAGTCACCGGCGAGTTTTTTCCGACGATGTTTTCAACGAAGTCGGTTTTGCTACACTAGCATTTTTTTTGCTGCATGGTCTCCGGCGGGACGTTCTATTTCTGGAACGAACCGTTTTTTTCTTCGTAAACAAAAGCAGGAACATATGTAGCAAAAAGGAGAAGTTTTGCAGCAAAAGCGGAATTTGAGGCATTTTTAGTTGGCACGTGGCGCGCAGAGGAGAAGGACGATGGGAAATCCCCATCGTCCAGAAGACGCACAACACTTGCCAATTAAAATGCTCTCACTTGGCAAGTTGTGGGGTGTTGATAACCACGCCACACAAGTCATGCAGATATGTTGGACGTATTTATCCCAAGCCCACGTCATCCACCCTGTCGATCACTAAAAAAATCATCTCAATGTCCATAGAATTCTAAATTTATTTTATATCATGTCAAGATGTTCACCTTGTAAATTGTCATCTAGATCTGCAATCTATCAATTATATACTAAAAACGATATAAGTTTGTTTTTCGAGCCACCACGTTAATCCATATATGCTCAAATTACTTGATTCGTCCATTTTAATTTAAACGGTTGAGATTTAAAACTAAAAAACACGTATTACGTAACATAGAATTATGTGCGACCTGTCACGTGCAAAAAGCCTTTTAGCTTTTAGTGCGCCCATGTAAATAAAAACTAGGGTAGTTAATTGATCGTGGATTGACCAAGTAGTGGGCTAACAGGACCTGGATTAACCGATTGGATGTCGTGGGCCAACAGGATTCCTGCCCAGCTGCTACTGGAACATCAAAGTACTCCCTCCGACCCGAATTACCGTTCGCAGCATAGTTTAATCTCAATTTTGCAAAGAACTCCTTATTACATTGAAAACGCTTCAAATTTGACCTTCCAATTGAAATTTCAAATTACGATCTTCGTCTTCGTCTCCGTCCGCGTCCGTCCTCCCGTGCCTGGTCGTCGTCCGCGTTCGTCCTCCTGCGCCAGGTCGCCATCGTCAGGCTCCAGCACCTCCGTCCACCTGCAACAGGTCGCGATTATTGGCCTCCCGTGCCTCCAACCTCCCGCGCCAGGTCCGTGATCCCCCAGGCAACGTGACCATTCTCCAGCGTCCTGGGCCGCCGCGGGGCTAGCTGCCGCCGCCGCGGACAAGACTTGGCGGCGCCTGACACGGCCCCGTCGTCTGACGCGTCCTCCTCGTCGAGCTACATCGCCTGATGCGCGTCGAGCTCGGCCCCTTGGCGGCGCCTCCCTCTTCGGCCCCGACTACCTCAGCGGCGGCTGGATCCCCGCCGGTTGCTGCCGAGATGTACAGGGAGAAGCACGGAGAAGTACAGGTAGCAACTGCAGATCGAGTCGCCGCTCGTGTCTATCTCCCATCGGTGGATCAAGACCAGCAGCAGAGAAGAACAACAGCAGAGAAGAACAACCTTTCTGTCTACTGTTCACCACATCAAGATCGCAGAGGAGCAATTTCATATTTTGCTGGTCAATGTCCTGAAACAATGTAAGCACTCG
Organism: Avena sativa; assembly: GCA_916181665.1. Lineage (NCBI taxonomy): Eukaryota > Viridiplantae > Streptophyta > Magnoliopsida > Poales > Poaceae > Avena > Avena sativa. The sequence goes on from OV702297.1 coordinate 412,223,001, forward strand.
ATGATCTTAACCTCCGTCCACCACATCTGGATACTTATGCCTTCACATCCAGGTGCCTAGACAAACTGGAATAAAATGGTTATGAGATGTGCGAGTAAAAAATGTTCTTGCCACTGTGGCACAATGGTTATGAGATGAGCTGATCCACAAGTAGGAGTTCAAGATACTGTTTCTGTATGAACAAAGAGTACAATTGTGCTAGCTCAACTAGTTTTCCTATTTTGGGGGATATATAGAGAGAAGCTAGAAATGAACAAAGAAATGGTTTATAGACAGAAGCAGTAAGAAAATATAGACAGATAGAAGGCCTTGCAAAAATCTCTCATATCTGAAGATTTTTTTGCAAAAAGATTTAGAAATGTACTGCTTCATGCTTGGATCACCTGAAGATTTGGTCCTCTACCAGGTACTGCTTCAGACCTCTTGTTAGTGCAATTACCCTTGTCCAGCCATTCTCAGACGATGCTGATCCGCTTGCACATTTTACAACATCCAGGAATATATTTGGAGGTATTGACAAGTAGAAAAGACAGTTAGAAACTCCGGAACCCTGCATATAAAGAGCGGGAATTTATTAGATTTAGAAATACACGTTGGTTTCTAAAATGGAAATGGATTAATTAAGTTGTATAAAATAGTTGCATACTATTTAAGTGATTTAGAAAAAAAGAATGAGCAAGGACTATATCTCCAGCAATATGGCCATTTTACTGCTCAATCTGGTTCATGACAGGAGCAATTTCTGGTTCATTACGCAGCAGGGAAGCAACTTCAGAAGGCACCAGCAGAGTTATGGAGCGACGATATAGAGGACAATCGGATGGCCAAAGGACAGATCCATGCAGCCAGACACCCAAGACACAGTGTCCTGAACACAACACAAACAGTAGCATCATGTGACTTGTTAAAACCAATGACATGGCCAAGTTATGTCAACATACAGCAGCAGAGATTCAATTTTGTTCATGGAGAGTACACGGAGAAACAAAATGTTTGCAGTTAGTCAAACAATCAGCTCGTAAAAGAAAAGCAATAACATGACCATGTTATGTCAGAACACAGCAGTGCAGCTCAAATTTGATTTTGTTCATCACGAGTCCACGAGCAGCAAAATATTTGCAGTCAGTCGAACAATCAGAAAAAAACACAATGGCATGACCAAGTTATGCAATACATTCAGCAGTGGAGATTTAATTTTGTCCATGAAGAGTCCAGGAGGAACAAAATGTTTGCATTTCAGTCAAACAATCAGCGCAAAACACACATGTCATGTCATTATTCAGCAGCGGAGATTTAATTTTGTTCATGAAGAGTTCAGCAACAGAAAAATGTTTGCGGAGATTTAATTTTGGTCATGTCCAAGGAATCAGCGCAAAACACAATGCCAAGTCTAACAACAGATCTAATTAAGCAAAGCAAGCATATCATCTAATAATCATCTACAGCTGGGTATTCTGAAGGATCACGAAAGCAGCAGGTAGATCTGGTACTGGTGGCATGCAGTTAACATGATCAAAACGCCCTCAGACATTGCAGATTGAACAATGCACTAGCTGCAAATGCTCTTGAACCTTCGTAGTCCAACAATCTCATATGTATGCAGTTTCCACTAGCGCGCACACACACACACTACATAGATAACATACGCCCACCAACAGAGAACACTGAAACAGAAATACAGAAGTCATGTGCTACCAAGTGGTGAATACAGTGTGTTTTCAGTCTAGGAACTGAAAAATTGTTGAAAAATTGTTAAGCTGAAAGTAGTACTATGGCAGGTAATCGCTGCATGTCTTACAGGTTAAACTGAAACTTTCAATTGATTTCCACAAAGTTAATCAACATCCACCACAATACTGAACATGCATATGTAAGAAATAATTCATGCCATCATCAAGAAAATAATCTATTACCAAGAAAGAATAAATAATCTTGCAAATACCAATTAACCAAGTACTCACTATGCAATCAACATAACTAGTAATAGCAGAGAACTGGAGCTAGACCTGCTATTTCTCTGATACAGACTGCACAGCGGTGGCTGAGCAGAGAACACCTACATAGCACCATGAGCAGTAGCTTGCTGCTGCACCCAGCGTGCCGCAGCTCATCGGATAGGAGAGTAGAGGAAGTGGTGGTGGGCGAGAAGGCAGAGGGGTTGTATGCTAGAGCTGGGAGAGTAGTCGCCGGGACGAAGTAGAGGTACCCGTTGGAGGATCCGCTGGGACACGAGGGCCGCCGCCACTGGAGCGTCCAAGTCGCGCACTTTGTAGGAAAAGGGAGCCCTTTTCCTTGATCTCCCCTCCATGTTTGGTTCTGGTTCGTCACAGAGGAGGAAAGAAGTTGCAGGCGAGGGAGGGGCGGAGCAGAGGCGCAGGCAAGGGCGTGGACGGCGCGGGCGGCACAGCTAGCGAGGGATAGGGCGGCGACAGGAGTGCGAATTTGGGGGAAGGAGACGACCGGACCTCGTGTTTTGTCGGAAATTACTCGAGGGGCTTTTTGTAAAATTTGCACGCGGCCGTTAATTCGGGCCGGAGGTAGTAGTAGAAAATCCTCAAAAACAAAAAATCAAAGTAGTAGAAACTTTTGCCACGTCCGAGTGGACGTGCTAGGTAATAGAGAGAACCTTCCTATGTATATATCAGCCCCGTCGATGGGGGTGTTCCAAGAGATCGACCGCACAGGGCCCCCAAATTCCAAGGGGCCCCCGATTAGTTTGTTCCTGCAGCCTAGCCCAGTACTTCTCGATTCCTTCCATCGTGCCTATGGCCCAGTACTCGACAAGTCCACGCCAGAACAATTGCTCTATGCCTCGACGCCCAATCGTTCGAGGATCCAATCGCAATCTTCACGATCCCTCGATGCCTCGGGCTCGAGCGCGTTCCGTTCGGCTCTCTTCTAGTCTTCTTGTTCCTCCTCGGCAGATCGATCGATGGGCAGAACGAACAGATCGACCAGCTAGCAATTGAGGTGTCTACTACAATCGCGCTGGGTGCATCCACATACGATTCATGCAATTGGGCAGGGGGAAGCTGATCAGTTGTCTGCTCTTTTAAGTCTGTTGTGACAAGCAATTGGACATAATCAATCCCAAGAAAGTCATTAGCTGTCGGTTGTTCGTGGTCTTTGTCAATCCTAGCTTTGTCCTTCGCCCGACGAGCCTCCCGAATTCCGATCCAGGATCACGTCAAGGTATGACCACTGCAACTCATCTATTAATATTAAATTATTTGAGTAATTTTGTTAATTTAGTAATTTGTTATAATTACTAGTGCTATATTTACTCCATTAGACTGATTAGTGATTACTTGGTATATTTCTAAACACTATACAAAATAGCACATTCTAAAGCTATATAATTAAGTAAACATGTGATTTTGTTCTACTAGTTATTGAGTTTAAAAAAATTAGGCCCCATTTTGCAAGTCGCACCGGGGCCCCTAAATCCTGGAGACGGGGCTGGTATATATGACCTTAGTTGGTATATATCACAGTTTTGGAGTTTCCTCTTCCTACATGTAGATGGTGGCACATCACATGTACGATCTTAGATAAAGTGAGATGGCATCGAACAGTTTTAGATAAGGTATGACCACAATTTGACATTTCGTTTCAGGATTAGTTTTCGCAAATACCTGATATACCTGATATTTGTAAATTACATGATATTTTAAAATCCGTAGAATATGTTTGAAATTTTAAATTCTAAACCATTTCAACAAAATTAAGTACTAGCATTTGGATTAAAGCTCACGGCCTAACATAAAAGTGGAACCACACTACACCAAGGCGATAGACCTTAGTTAGTTACAATATATGTATTTTCATAAACACTTGTACTTGTGATTTTTTCACCTTTTTCCCAAAACTACATTTTCTAACCCTCCGCTGGAAATATCAAGGTGTTGCCACTTGTGGCAGTTAAAACGTTGTCCTCGCATTTGCGAGGGCACCGCTATTAGTTTGCTGAAAGTTTTAGTTACTTTATTTGTGTTATGAAGATCTTTCTTTCTTTATTTTAATTTTTGGCATAAAATACACATCGTTTAGACATGGATGTTACCTTGAAGTGTGGAGCTGACTTTTATGTCATCTATTGTTATATTGAAGAGTAATTATAAAATGGAGTTATGAAATATTTACTATATACTAAAATACGGTATATAGAAAAAGGAAAAAAATCTCTACAATAATGAAAACATCTATCCATTAGTTATTGAAAAACATCTATCAATTGATCCTATGGACCCTACATAATGATATTACTCGGTTTTATTGATTTTGTAAATGGTGAGGCTGTGGATTGTAAGGACGTCAACCAAAGCAATCTATAATACTCGCTAGATCAATTGTGGCAAGTTGTTCAATATATTTATCTCTCTCTTCTACTTCTATTATGAATTTAGAGTTAGTAAATTAAAAAAATATTTATATTTTATGTTATATCTTTTTTGTACTATTTTATAATGAAAACAAAAAATTATGCATGAAATATATAATATTATCACTTGAAACATAAGTATAGAATCATACCATGAGATAAATCAACTCATTGTAGTAATCTTAACTTTTCGTAGAGTATCAATATGTGTCATACGATTATACTAATCGATATATATCTATTATATACTAAAAACAATATAAAGGGTTTCTAGAAGACGTCACATTAATCCACATCATAAAAATTATTTGGATTTTCAGATGATTAAACTAATAAGTAACAACCGTTGGATTTATGTAATTGTGTTGAGTCTATCATGTGGATATGTCATGTGTTGGGGTGACCAACACACCTCAACAGGACAGAAGCTTTCTCAATGTCACTTGTGATAACTCTTGGTCAAAGGAAACCGACCGTGTCCCTGTGACGCAAGATTGGAACATAGGACCAGAAAGTCGCAAGATTGGCTAACACGACCATGCATCTAGGTAACAGAATCCATATCTAAAAAAAATCCAAGTATCCAAGTATTGTATGTGTGGTTCATGGAAATCTACGTGTTCTAATTGAACAAAAATAAGAAGAAGAACACGGGATCTACATCACGCCACATCCATGTCCGCCTCTGGGTGCCCTTGGTATGTTAGTCATTTTCTTTCACGTCGATCGGCTCATATCTCTCACCTTCATGGGATCCCATGATGGGCTTTCATCGGGAATTTGCGATGCGACCAAAGATAGGTAATGAATTGGATATAGATCGATGAAAGGTTGACTCTCTTTCAAATCAACAATAACTAAAGTATCGAGGTCAAGGAGGTTGCCGTCTGAGCAAGCACAAGGCGCACGGTAAAGTCGTAGCCGCTGCACGACCCTGAAACTCAATTGCAACCGAGCCGCCAGCCACGGGTCCATCAACAACTCACTACTCCGGTCCTCACAATGAGATGAAGATGAAAGAAATACACATATATGGTCCGGTCATGAGAGGAAGTTAAGACGGAAATCACATGCACAATGAGTAGCCGACGCCAGCGACCAGCCCCAGTTTTTACACAAGCGAGAAGATCATGCCTCTAACCAGAGGTTAAACTTAATGTTTGTCTTGGAATCTTGATGCATTTAATTTAAATTTTTCGGATGCACCATGCTTAGTCTATGTAAGTAATACTAAATTTCATTTTGAACCCTGGTTCCGATTATCAGGGTGAGCCCAACTAGACGCTCTCCTGGTGGGGAGTGACCATTTCATGGCTACTCTCCCATCTCCTCTTGCTAACAAAGTAAGCTCCTTCTCTACAGTCCTTTTTCTTCCCCACTAGAAGATGTAGCAGAGAGAGCAACCATGGTGGCTTCCAATTGATCAAGAGTAAATCGTGCACATGTTGTTTGATGAGCTCACAGATGCCTGAGAATTAACACCAATGGTCACACCCATTAGCAAGCACATACATAATCTTGGTGGCCTTCAATAGTTCTACCCATGACTAATTTCTTGCCAAAATTTGTAAATTTGCTAGCAGAATGAGAGATTTCTTAGCACCTTGAACTATGATCAAAGTTTCAAATCAGATTCTATAAAGTGTGCAATACTATAAGTCTGAAGAAACAAACTTAATGTTAAGGAGGAAATAATTTGAGGTATAAGCAATGTGTTTCAAGTTACATAATTTTTGTAAGACGGTAATAAATCAATAAAGCCGATTATAAATCAATAATTGTATTTCTCAATTATTTTTAGCATACTAAAGACGATGCCCTCGCATTTGCGAGGGCCACCGTGCTAGTTTGAGACTAATAAGCATTGTGCAAACTTTAGAAATTCTAGAAATTACAAATATTCATGGGCTAATGTCTAACACTAGATCTATTAGGGGAGTAGCGATTGAACACCTTAAACAAACCTTGAGTCCGGGTCACTCCCAGGCATGTCAGAGATGACACCTGGTTAATCTTCAAACCTGCCAAGGAGTAATATCTGCACTTCCGTTCTTGGTCTTTGACGAAACAATGGGAATTGTGATTGCTACTTTCAAAACCCCAGTCGTCGCTAAGCAAGTAGTCAGATTCGAAGTAGTCAGATTCGATGCTAAGAATGGGACAAACAGAACTCACCATCCAGATCCTAAAATCCCCGCACACCACAAACTACTGTTCCCAGCTACCCAAAAAAAACTATGATGTCAAGTAAGATTCCACCAAAATTTCACTTCTAATTCATTTACTCTTTTCGACCAATATTGATTGCTCATATTTGTCTAGATTTATATAAATCTAGACAATATTTAGTATATAGGTTCATCTAAAATTTAATAAATCCAAGTCAATTAATATGGGTCGGACATAGTATCATAATTTAGTTTAAATTTAAGCAAAATTTTAAACTAGATTTTAGCAAATAAACAAGAAATAAGATTTTGATGTGATCCCACTCGACACCCTAACGAAACCGAACTTGCAAACTGGGTCTCGAAGATTTGTTTTTAATTATAAAGACGGCCGCAGGCCGGGGCGCAGGGGCAAAAGTAACCGGAGATAGCCTGAAGGTGCTGGGTCGTCAAGTGGATTTTCCCAGCGTTCAAAAAAAAAAGTGGATTTTCCCTGATAAAATAAAGAAATCGTGGGGTCACTCTCCAAGTCTCCCTCTCTTCTTCCCCCTTGCGGCTTACCGGGATGCATCCCCCTTCGCTGTATCCAACCTGTGTCCTCTCAAGAGTCTCAGTCACTGGCTCTCTCGCCGCGCTTTGCACCCTGCGCGGTGCGCGCCAACACCTATAAAAGTACAACCAGCTCCCGAAACCACTCTGCTCAAATTTCTCATCGTAGTGCAAGACCACTTCAGCTGAGCATCAAGACCCTCGGACGCAGCTAAGGAACAGAGACATAAGCTTCTTGTGAGCTTGTTGGATTCGTAAATCGAGGAAGGAAGATGTGTCCGATCAAGAAGGAGATGAGCGGGGAGTCGGGCTCGCCGTCGACCTCGTCAGAGCAGCAGCAGAAGCAGGCGGCGTGGACGAAGCGGCCGGCGGGGCGGACCAAGTTCAGGGAGACGCGGCACCCGGTGTACCGCGGCGTGCGGCGCAGGGGCAATGCCGGGCGGTGGGTGTGCGAGGTGCGCGTCCCAGGGCGGCGCAGAAGCAGGCTCTGGGTCGACACATTCGACACCGCCGAGGTCGCCGCGCGCGCGCACGACGCCGCCATGCTCGCCCTGGCCGGCGCCGGGGGCGCCTGCCTCAACTTCGCCGACTCCGCCGACCTTCTCGCCGTGCCGGCATCCTACCGTAGCCTTGACGAGGTCCGGCACGCCGTCACGGAGGCCGTCGAGGACTTCGAGCGGCGCCAGGCGCTGGGCGAGGAGGACGCTCTCTCGTGCACGGCGTCCTCGACGCCTTCCTCCCCAGTCACTGACGAAGAGGAGTCGTCGTCCTCGCGGGCCGACGACTCGCCGTTCGAGCTTGACGTCCTGGGCGACATGGGCTGGGACCTGTACTACGCGAGCTTGGCGCAGGCGATGCTCGTGGAGCTGCCGCCTTCATTGGCAGCGGCTGCGTCGCTCGGCGACTACGGCGAGGACGTGCCACTCTGGAGCTACCAGAGCTAGCGCGCTCGCCGTGGTAGCTAGCGCTAGTACTTTGAATTTTGCCTTTCTTGTATTGGCTTCCGTTGCCAAAATTTTGGTGTTGTAAGGTCACTGCTTTGCAGTTTGCCAGTTTCTGGTAATGTGATCGCGCAAACTGGGGAAAACAGAGCATGCCTTTTGACTCTTGACTTTCTGAAATTAGGTTACAGATTCTACGGACCAGTAGTACTCCCACATCCAGAGCGACCGGAGATTTTATGCCGGGAATCTTTGAGCATAGACTTAACTATGAAAAGTGCTTCTAGCATTACCAAACTTCAGGACACAACTCTCGCTCGCCTCCCGGGTCGCTCGTGCGGGCGGCTCCCGGGGCTCCAGACCCTAAACCAAAAAGCTCCTTGCCCCTTGCTCCCCTGGCCGCCGCCGGCGTCGGCGGCGGTGGTGGCGCCCAGCCGTCGAAGACAGGGGGCAGAGGAGGCGCACCCGACGGCTCTCTCTTCGTGGGGGGAGGCGGTCGTCTGGGGTCGCGGTCGGCGCGCGAGAGCGAGGTGGTCGACGCGCTATAGTGGGGACGTCGCGGAGGAGCGAGTGCGAAGGCGCTGGACTGCAAGCAGCGACGAGGCGATGTCTACACGGTGGATGGGCCAGGTAGGGCGTCGGCGGCGCGGGCCCGGTTTGGTCCTGATCTGGGCCTAGAGGGCCGCGACCATTGCGCGCGCTCAGGGTTGCTCTAGGCGTAGGCTTCGGCATGGAGTGCCCTGGCGCTGTGGAGTTGCGAGGGGTGCTCTGTCTGGCCTTGTTTTCTGCTGCAGGAGCTGGGCGTGGAGGGGAAGGAGGTGCAGGTGTTTGCTTGGCGTCCGGTGCATTGGCATGCCCACGATGTCGACGGCAGGGGCTCGATCTGGACCAATCTGGGTCTAGGGTTCAGCAGTTGTTGCACGCATCTTGCATGTTCGGGCCTGGAGAAACGTGAGATGAATGGCACCGGGTGAGGTGTTGCATCCTCTCGCCAGCTGCAGAGAAGAGGAAGCTTGCTGCGAGTGGGGTAGCGCACCTAGCTATGCAGCTCCAACAAGGCCATGAGGGAGCGGTCGCGGCGTCCAGTGCAAGGCAGGGGAAGAGGAAGTTGAGCCAGCTGCTTTGGTGAGCGGTGGTCAGCCGTGAAGGCAGGTGCAGCGGGACGAACATGGCGGCTGATCGGTTCCTGGTTGGGTTGGTGTAGTTGAGGCCGCCGGTGGAAGCCGTGCTCCGGACATAGCCGGAGTTGTCGATGGCGGCATCTTTGGGTGTCGTTTCCTTGTTTAAGGCGTCGATTTAGTAGCTCTCACCTGCCTACCCCGACATGCTCCGGGGGAAACCCCGCATCAATCCTTCGGATGGGACGATGGCGGCGCTACTTGGTGTCATGTTTCCTCTTGAGGACATCGTTTTGGAGTTGGATCCGATTAGAGGGACCAGTGGCTCGCGAGGTTGTGTGGCGATAGCAGCCAGAGCCCCCTTCACATGTTACGAGCGTCAGATGAGCCCTTTGATCTTTGCTCGCGGGTTTAGAGAGACACTTGCTCTTGGCATGTCGTTTCTTTCTAGCGTCGTCGAGGTTGGCCCAAATGCTCATGTTTGGCGTCTTGTATGTGTTTGGTGTTTTAGGCGCGGCTCGTCGTTGTTAAGGTTTTCGCCTGGTTTTCTCCAAATAAACCAAGCAGTTCGTTTTTTCTATCTAATCAATAAATTTAGCAGTTCTCTTGCTGACACTAAAAAAAGTGCTTCTAGCTCTCGTCACGAAACTTGCTTTAGGCAATAAGCACGACACCTGACAGTTTTTGCCTCACTACTAGTATAAGGGCATCATCTATGTATAAGGTGAATATTTGCTATAAGATGAGACCCACACAACTTATGAAAATTGCTACAATGTATAAGGTGAAGTTCACCGTAGGTTGGGACCCACGTGTCCAGCAAGAGAGAGAAAGAGAGTAAAATAATTATTTATTGCTTGTGGACAACCTACTATGTATATGGATAGGCTTATGAATTACTTTTTGACTTGTGAATAGACTTATGGACTACATAGTGGATGCCCTAATTCTATAGGCCCTTTAGGTGAGAACCTGGTCAGTAGTGCCATTTTGTTTTCTACACCGTACATGGTAGTACAAGGCCAATCTAACGGACCTCGGACAAATCCAGATTATCGACGATTCCTGGTTTCTGATCATGCTTTGAGTTGTTGTCGTACTGGCCTCAGGCGTTCACAACAGCCTTCATGACTTGTTAAATTTTGAATTATGAGAGAAGTTATGTCAAAGGGCCTGCAAGTTGTTCTTGTGCGGATAGTCATCCATAGTGTATTTTTTTTGCCAAATTTAACCTGTAGGCAAAACTAATTTCTCGCCAGACCTTTCGACAAAAATACTTCAATATCTGATCATGCATTATGTGTCATTTAAAACTGAGTCAAAGTTGTACATGCTAAAACAGAGCAGCGAGACTCGCCGAACTGCACAATGGATCAGTTTCATTTTAAATGGCGCCGAACACAAATATCATATTTGGAATTAGTTTTGCCTGAGAGGTTAGAACGAGGAATTAGTGTTTACTATATGTCAGATTTTTTAAGAAAAATGCTCCCAAGGTCCAGGACGCGCCCAGGGGTCACGGGTTGAATAGAATACTGCTCCTGCAAGTTTCCTTTTGCAGACACGGTGAGGAAGCAAGCTCATCGCGAGGGGACAGTATGGACAAAATTGACCTAAATTGTAAAGGAATTTACAAACTAAACTTATGCCGAAACTATTTTACTCCACTAATCCGTTTGTGTAGCGTCTAACGGAAAGGCTTTACACTACACGGTATAGCGCCTATGGCAAAGGTGTTACACCCTTTGCCAGTATGGCACGCGGGTCTCAGAGGCTACTTCGGTAGCGCCTCGACGTAAAACGTTACAGTATAAAGTATAGCGCCTAACAGATAGACGTTATACTAATGCATATATATGGTCCGCATCTCAATTAGACAAAAGATTGTCATAGCCTAAATGGTTGAGCCTTGTATTGTTAACTAGTAGGTCCCTTGGTTCGACTCTACAAGCCACTAATTTTTGATTTAATTCTTTTTAGCTGGCCCGTGCTGCATCGGGCTGAATCTTGTTGTTCCACTCTACATGCCATTAATTTTTTGATTTAATCTTTTTGAGCTGACCTGTGCTGCATCGGGTTGAATCTTGTTTTAATTTTTCTGAGCTGGCATGTGCGTGAGAAACTGCTGCATCGGACTGAATCAAACATCAAGGCATGGACCAAAATCTTCTTAATTTACACTACTAGTACTACTATACTGTCTTCTCTATCCTATAACATCTCTATGGGTGTTAATTACAAACTTAATTAGTTACTCCCTCTATCCGCAAATAACTGTACTTCTAGTCTTATGCTAAGTCAAACTAAAGTCAAACTAAGTATACTTTCACTAACTTTATAAAAAAGTAATAATATTTATGCCACTAAATTGGTATCACTAGATTTATTTTCAAATTTAATTTCATAATATAAATTTCATCTAATATATGTTAATATAATTATCTATAAGGTTGGTCAAATTTAGTAAAATTTGACTTAGACAAAATTTCAAAAATAAACTTATTTAGAACGGAGAGAGTATGAGTTACTACCATACTGGATAACACACGGACACCTAGCGCTAACACTGCATAAAAGCAGTATTATGGATCGAAATTTGCGCTGGCATTTGTCGTAATAAAAAAATAAAAAAATCGAGGAGGCCTGCCTGGCTAGCTCCATCGTGACGAGCCAGTTTGTGCTGCACGTTTCCAGGCCATTCAGCAAAGGGAGCAGCAGGACTTAGAAAAAAAAAATGAACCTGCTGGTCAATAATAAAGGGCTCAACCATCTAGGCTATGACAATCTTTTGTCTAACATAAATACACATCGATATATGCATTAGTGTAGCGCCTAACAGTTAGGCGCTACACTTTGTACTGTAGCACCTTACGTCGAGGCGCTACCGAAGCGGTCTCTAGGACCCACGTGCCACGTTGGCAAGGGGTGTAGCGCATTTGCAATAGACGCTACACCGTGTAGTGTGAAGCCTTTGCGTTAGGCGCTACACAAAAGGGTTAGTAGAGTAAAATAGTTTTAAAAAGAGTTCAGTCTGTGAATTTCTTTGCAAATTAGGTCAGTTTTATTCATACTGCCTCACGAGGGAGGGAAAGCTGTAACGGCGCTGCGACAGAAAGATGGCGAACCCACTCGTCACGCACGGAAGCTGCGTGTCTTCGCGCCTCGGGGCTCCAGTGCCACCACTCAAGGCCTAAGGGGCAAACAAAAACAACGGCCGCGAATAAACAAAGCACACCAACCAGGCCAACGCCGCGCTTTTGGGCATGCCAGGCCGGCGACCAGATACTGTATCTGCCTGCGGCTTTGCTGCGTCGCCGTCGCGTGCGACGCCGGCCGGCGTCACGGCGCGTCATCGTGAAACTGGCCGTGCGACGGCGTGCGTGCCCCTGCTGATGAATCAGTAAAATAATACTAGCCGGTGTGACGAGTATATTCGCGTCCTTTTTTTCCCGCGAATCTAATCACGTCCTTTCTGGCTCTAGCGCCGCTCAGCTGCTGACTGGGGACAGCAGGGAAAATAGCGGCCGCGGGCCGGGCTGGATGCGGCTGAGCAAACAACGGGCACGTTGCGGTCACTGATTTTTCGTAATATAAATTGGCACGACCCGGCCCGATAGACATGTGACGTGATCTAACCGGATCTGTCACACGTGATCCATTCCCGTATCAAATTTGTGTCGCGACTGCGTCTCCATGGACACGCCATGGGTCATGCGCGCTACCTCCACCGCAACTGCCCCTCCTCGCATTTACCCAATGGCCAATGGCCTTCTATACCTAGCCATCAATGGTCGTAGGCTGACTTCAAAGCTAGCCGCGTCGTCTGACATCTGTGCTAGATGGTGGACTTCAATCTGGCCTTCTTGGCCTCCACGTCGGCAACGGATGCCTTGGCTGGCTGGCCTTTTTAAGTAGGTCACCTCACGGTCGTCTCCTCCACACCTTCTTCCATACACCACATCATCGGCGGCCATGGCCGAAGGGATAGGAACCAGAGGAGGGCGACTAGGACGGCCCCATGCCAGGGGCGTCAAGGCCAACGTCGGCAAGGAGGCGGGGATCAAGGCCGACATGTATCGCCGTCCCGATCACCACAAGAGTCGTCGCGCATGTCGTCATCATCGTCACCGCCTCCCTTCATGTTGGATCTCTCCGCGACTTTGAGTTCAGCATCACCATCCTCCTAGGCGAGCCATGTGAGAGATAGCTCTTCCTTGATAAGTTCGTGTGTGTGCTTGATGGGCATGAGCCAACGTGTGTCAAAGTGGGAAAGCACAACTCCGGGCGCCACTAGGACGTTGAGTTGCTATTCGACGGAGAATGGCACATATACCTCCACCGCGACTGGGATCTTGATCGCCCGTGCGCACTTCCTAGCGGTCGGGCACTTCCTCGTCTTCAACTTCGATGGCCATGGCATGTTGACTGTAAAGGTCTTCGACAGGACCTCGTGCCGCCACACTACCACACCGACGACGAGGACTAGGCGACTCTAGGGTTATTAGTACCTTACTAAGTATTTCATCTATCAAATTCTATGTATGTGGATCTATGAATCATGTCAAAACCTCTGTGTACAAATCCTTTGAAATGAGAAGAAATCTATAGAAAACCGGCCATCTCGCACCATTTTGGTCTGGCTGTTGGGTGCACTGTCCTAGCAAGCCAGATAGCGACCCATTCTCTATCCGTGGCTGATGCAAACAGACCATTTCGAATACATTGGCTGTCCGAAATGGCTCACACCACTAGAGATACTCATACCCATTTTGGACACAGGATGTGTCCGTTTTGGTCTGTTAGGTGTACTATATGCATGAAAGAGATTCTCCGCTATTGGAAATTTGTCCATGCGAACGAACGGGGTAGCTCTAGAAGTAGGATGGAATCGAACACAAGGGGCTGAACAAGATCTTCACAAAACCCTCGGCTGGGAAACTGCAGCAAACACGATAGAGGGACATAGTGAGTTTATCCAGATTTAGACCACCATGCGGTATAAAACCCTACTCATGCATGTCTGAATTGCTGGTATCGCTTGGTGAAATTTACAATATAAGGTGGTAATCCGGCGATCGGATCTAGGGTTCTTAGCTAGGAGAAAGGTGGGGCTCCTAAGATAGAATAAGATGGATCCCCTCCTATGGTGCCCCGGTCCTCTTCCTGCAACATTTGGTGGGAAGGATTGCCACATGGCGACAAGAGAGTGGGCAGGTAGGCTAAAGCTACTTTTGGTTGTAGGCACGATCCACGGCAGTGGCCATTGATCACGCTGTTGGCGTCCTCCTCTCTGTCTCCTTCATGTTATTCACGCACTAGACAGGGGGTGGTCTCCTCCTGGTGGCAGCGGTTGTCGGCCACCCTTGGCTTGAGGAAGGGGAAGATGCCTTCCTTGCGGTAGGGAAAGGTGCCTTCCTTGCGCAACAGGCGCAAACCAGGACAACTATCTCTGCTGCGGCCATCGTTGTCTTCGTCTTCATTCCGCGCGGGGTCCTGCGCGACATCCAGGAGTTAGGCATTGGGATGCTTGTACGCTTCGAATGGATCCTCTTCGAGAGATCCTTCTCCCCGTGGAGGGCTTCAGAAGGAATTGCCTCGCGAGGGAGCCTTGAGGCTCGCCGAGGGCCGTTTCCCATGAAAGGGCCTCCTAGAGGTTTTGTAGCTGATTTGCTACTAGGGCCCAACAAAAGATGGGTCATGGTACCCTGGTTGCTACTGGCCCGATATTCGCGGACCAAATCTCAAATCAAGCAAGCCAAAATGAACGGATCCAACATGCACGCTATCAAGCATATGCACGTTATCTACCATGCATTCTAGAGTAATGTTTCTTCGGTTCTAACCTGGAGAAGGGGCACAAGAAAAGACTGCCAAAATGGCGCTACTTTCGGTTGAAAATAATGGATTCAGACGGCTTGCAAGTGTGCAAATGGGTTCCGAAAATGGGCACTCTTCTTTCATGAGTGGTAACCAGATCCGACAATCACAAGATCGCCGTTAAAAAAAAAGACAATCACAAGATCGACCAAGTAAGGGAAACTCTCGTTGTCACGTTCACGTGCTAGAAGATGTGGTCTACACTACACGGCAGCACTACACTGAGTCACTGACTCGTCTGTTCGTTGAAACTTCAACCTAGTTCCTGTCAAAATCGATCCTTGTAGGGAAGCGTACCCGCTGTCGCTCCACTCATTCACGGACGAAGCGTTAAAAAAAAACACTCACACGCGGCCACGCGGGTACTCCAGTCCAACCAACCATGCAGTGACTTTTTTTATTTTAGAAACAACCATGCAGTGACTAGTACTACTACTGACTAGCGTGCATCATTAGCGAGGGCATTGGGCTCCTACATCTCATCCACCCCTACACATGCCCGTTGTGCCACATCATTTCCTTGGATCCGCCTACACCTAAAAGTCTGATCGACCTCGTATTCCACTCCACAACAAGGAACAGATAAAAAATCCAAGGGGTGCCAGGATTTAAGGTGACCAATATTACCAGAAATTACAGGTCAGATACGAGACTAGATTCTCATGCAAAATTTAGATTACAAAAATCAGTAAGGTAAGAACAATCGAAAAACAATTTTGGTAGGACGAGGAATCGAAAGTTCGGGATAGCCGCCTAAGGGCATGGAGAGACTTCGGGGAAAAGCGCATAGGGTTTAGGTTGGACTAACTAACCAGCCCAAACTCAAACATTCTTTTTTTTTCCTGCACGACAAACACATTTATCCTCTTATTATTGAGCTAGTAACTACGACATTTCTCTCCGTAATCAAATCCCTACTCTGCATTAGTTTAACTGTTCACCTAAAGAAGGCAAGACAAGTTTTGTGCTGTTTGCAGTATATATTGCAGTAGTGCACACTCATGACTTCCACGTTCACACAAGATCATAAGACTAGTCATGATGGAAAGTATCATATACTAATATTATGCATATGATACTAGTATATGATATCATCTTTATAATGCATAGTATCATGTAGTAGTATCATAGTTTTACTGTATTATTGTTTTGTAAAATCTCAATGTAAATTTGTGTGCAAGGTTTATTTGGAATTAGTTTTTCTAGTTCTATGTGCTATGATATCGTATCTACATATGATACCAACACAATTTCTTTTATCATTAATTGCAGAGACATAAATATTTTACATCCATGTGGTGCATTATACTATCTATGATACTCCATTTGGGCTAGTCTAAGAAACATCTTTCCAAAAGAAAAAGGTACGCAACACATGAGCTCTGGGCATCTCGCCTTGTGGCCACGCGATTTAGGAAGTGAGACGCGCAGAGCTGGACTGAATCGCCGCGTCAGCAGGCGTGGCCACGAGGACTTAGACATGGAATCACGAAAAGATCCCAGGAATGTAGTGGCCTACCCAGCTGATCTGCTTGAGTCTAGGCCACATCTTGTGAATTAGCGTACACATGGACCACCTCTGTCTGATTAACAAGCGTTGATCTTTCTCGTATGGTTGCCAGTTATAGTCACCACACATGAAGTGATAGTACCCTTTTTTTTTGGAATCATGTCGGCTGTGTGTCCACCACTAGTCCACACTATTCATCCAGCACTCTCATGTCATGTGTCTTTTTCTTGCTCCTGTGTGTGATGCTTAGATCTGCATCTCCTTGCATGTAGTATATCATAGGATTTGATGCGTTTTTCCACAAATCTTATTATGCTGACCAGCAACAGCCCCAGTTTGTTCCACCATGCATAGTGTGAAAGGAGCTGGGTAGAGCATTTCAGTAGCTCCAGAGCGCGGGGTCAGCTCCTCCACCGTCTCCGGTGTCCCAGCAAGCGCCGGCGTGCTGCGGCGGCGGCTCCAGCAGCAATCCCTCCGCGAGGTCCGCGTAGTACGTGCCGAAGTCCATTTCCCCGGACACGTCCAGCTCGAACATGTCGCTGCCCAGCGCGGCCGGCACCTCGAATGTCCCATCGGCATAATAAGGCTGCGATGTCGCCGACGAGCTTCCGGCATTGTCCGCGAACGACGGCGCGGACACGCTGGAGGTGTCGACCTCGTCTGCTGGGACGGTCGCGGCACCGCTGGCGGCCTCCCGCCGCAGGAAGCCCGCGACGGCGGCCAGGGCCACACGCCGGACGGCGGCCAGGTCGGAGAGCGGGGACGGCAGGTCAAGAAGCCACGCGGAGTCGGCGAAGTTGAGGCATGCGGAGGCGGAGCGGCCGTGGAGCCCGAGCATGGCGGCGTCGTGCGCGCGCGCGGCGGACTCGGCGGTGAGGTACGTCCCGAGCCAGAGCCGCTCCCCGCGCTGTCCGGGGACGCGCACCTCGCACACCCATCGCCCGGCGTTGCCGCGGCGTCGCACGCCGCGGTACACCGGGTGCCGCGTCTCCTTGAACTTGGTGCGCCCCGCTGGGCGCTTCGGCGGCGTCGTCCACACAGCCGGGCCACCGTGCTCGACAGAGTATGACGACGAGGAAGAGGAACTCCATTGCTCGGAGCCGGTCATGTCCATGGCTTGATGAAGATGGTTGGTGCTTGCTGATACGGTGGACTGTGGAGTGTGTGCTGTGAGGAGCTTGGGGTTGAGCTTGAGTATTTGAGTGAGTATGGTGTGTTGTGTGCTGTTTTATAGTTTTGCCTGACGCGGTCTGGGCAAGCGGCCAGTGGCAAGTGACGCGTGAGGGGTCTGCGACTCTGCGGCATTTATCAAAGGCACCGTCCCGTGATCAAGGGTACTGATTGGGCTCCACCCGATTGGCCCATGGCGGCCCAAGGAGACAGACCTTTTTCCCGCGTTATCTTGTTCTCTAGCGCAGCCAGAAAGCTCCATGGACATGGAGGCTATGTGCCTATGTGGTGGTGATTACGTGGCAAAACCTTAGGTTTAGCTTGATGAACAAGAATCCAAGATGGAAAATTGTTATTGTATGAACGAACTGAACTTTGTAAATCCAACGTTAGTACTATATTGTTCCCGACCCCCGCGTCCCCCGCGTCGCCTCCCCGAGTGAGGAGGCCGGGGGCTCCCTCCCTGCGCCGCCCAAGCCTTCCAGTTCCTTTCCCCAACCCTCCCGCCACCGTCGGCAGCCGCCACCGGGCCTTGCCCGTGTGGATCCGCGGTGCTGGCAGTGGCATCGCTCTTTGGATGCTCTCGACGGCGGTGCAACTCGGCTAGAAGAGGTCCGGCGGCGGTACGGCTCGCCCCGGGTGGCCATGCGATGGAGGTGCTGCCCCTTGGCAGCAACGGCGTCCGGGCGGCGGCTGAAGCCCGCTCGGCCTAGATCTGGGCCCATTTGGGGCCCATCTGGGTCGGGCGGGGCTGGCGACGCGTCCTGGAGATGGTCCTTGGGCGGTGGCGGGACTTGGCTGGTGGCTGTGCTGCTGCGCGCCTACTACAGCATGGCGGCAGGGGCTTTGCGGGCCCAATCTAGGTCCGATCGGGCTCGCCAGGCCTGGTTTGCCCTCGCTGCCACGTCCGTCGGTTAACGTGAAAGCGGTGGTGGGTGTTTCCTCTCGCGCAACGACGGTGCTGCCGCCCCCGAGTCCTGACCCGCTACCCGTTCTCCGTCTCATAGGCCTTGTGTCGGTGTTCACAGTGAGACGAAGATTAAGGCGTCAAGAGCGTGGTGGCGCGAGGTTGTGGGCGGAGTGAAGGGAGGAGGCCTACAGAGCATTCGGGGTAGAGGTGTTTTGGGGTCGGGAAAAATCCCTGTCGGTTTGCTGACTCCGACGAGGTGACGCCTACGGGTATCGTCTTTCCCTCTTGAGGGCGTTGGGTGTACCCCTTTCCCTTTCGCCTCCGCCTATGAGGGAAACCCTAGGACAAATCCGGGCAACAGCGTCGTCATCGTCGCAGTCCTTATTGAAAGTGCTGCTTGATACGCGACGATTCGAAGGTTCAAGAGTGTGGTGGGACTGAGTCGGAGGGGGCAGCGGTGGCGAGCCATCATCGTTTAGTTGATCTGTCTTTGTTGGCATTGTTTTCTTTTTGTTTCTCTTTTTTTCGTTTGGGCTAGTTTGTGTTGAGGCCCCAACAACTGTATCGATGTATCTGGTAATGGCTATATTAATATAGCGGGGCGAAAGCCTGATTCGAGTACTATATTGTTTAGCTTTTTTAACGTAATAACTAGCTATAGCAAGTTCAAGATTAGTGTTTTGCAAAAAAAAGTTCAAGATTAGTGATAAACAATAATATGTTGGCTTGCTAATTTTTGGTCTTATCAAATTTGATAAATATACCCCCTCTGATCCAGATTACCTATCGCAATTTTGGAAAAATGTTGCATTAAATTTGTCTAGGTTCAATTTGTAGGGGGGGGGGGGGGGTATGTCGTTTTGCTTAACTTCGGATTTTTGTATAAGTGCACACATTTGGCATGCATGGTTCCATTGTGACGCACACACAACAACGATTTAGGGTATTCACCATGCATCAACAAGATGAGTTTGGCATTATACATAACAAAGAAAATACAAAATTACTCGATGTATAAACAACCTTTAGTAGGAAGGATAGAACACGGCGACACATTAACTAGATTACATGAAGCACCACAAGTTCTTGAATGTTTCATGGCAAAGCAATATAAAAAAATTATTCGAGACATTTGGAGCAAGACAATGCACTTCGTATATTACGCCTACCATGCTATCACACAAAGTCAATATATATTGGATAGTGGAAGAACTCAAAACTGCAATGGTGGGAGTACCCATAAATTATCGCTCTTGTTTCTTGGACTTTTATCACCTTTTTAATATGAATCCTGATCTAATGTGTTACCAGCTCATTCACGCTCATACCATCACCAGCTCCTGGTAGTAAAATTCATCTCATATATATTAAAACACATACATAAGTATACACATTTTTAGTAATAAACATATAAATTTTGTTCTAGGCTCCCGCCTAGACCCGCCATCGGTGCGGCCTTTGGTCACCTGGAGGTGCGTGGGGAGGCGGCACGATGCTCGCGGTCGACCATGCTGGTTTCCAGTGGGACGACGCGTGCGTGTGGTTTCTGTCGCAGACTTGCCTCCTTTTCCGCCAGAGGGGGTCGGTCGACGGGCGGCGACGTGGGGGGCTGCCGATCTGCCCAATAAAGGGGGCGATCCTTCAGGGCTTCTCGCACCTCGAAGATGGTCTGCTTGATGTCAGCTATCATTTTCTGGTCGGTGACGAGTTCCGGAAGGCTCCGCCGGCGATCTCTTTTGCGCACAAGTTGCCCGCAGATTGCTGGATCGGGTGGGATTCGGTCGTGTGTTCCTGTTACAAAGGAGCGACACGAAGCTGCGCTGACTGTTGCCAACATGGGACATGTCGGTCTTCGATTTCCATGGAGGACACAGTGGTGGAGAATGTCAGTCGGCTGAGATATGAAGCTATTGATGGTGGGCTAAGTCTTGCTGGTGATGAGGACCTTGCTTGTTGACTCTTGACTTGTAGCAGCGACAGTGAAAAGCGGTGGCGGCAGTATAGGAAGAGTACAGGGTCTTATCTTTCAGGGTGAAAATCTAAGGTCCGTCCTTAACTGGTTGTGCCTGGCAATGGTCCTGAAGGCATTGTTTTGAGAGAGACAGACTTGCTCCAGGGTGAAATACTACAAGAAGACCCACTCTACAACAACACACTTATGTGTATCTAAATGCCTATATAGGCATCGCTAGCGAATTTACCAACGGAAAAATATGTGTTGCATTTTTGGGTGTTGCAAGGGTACAATGCAACGCATATACATTCGTTGGTAACCAATGGGAGAAGCATTGTAGAATAGCTACATAACCCAAACAACATCTATATGCGTTGGTGGAGGAATTGTAACCAGATTGAGAATTCTAGTTTACAAATATTTTTTCTCTTGGTTCGGTTGTTTGTCGCTGGATTATTTGATCACTGATAGATTGTTTCCTTTCTGACAGAACATACTTCATACGATACATACCACATCACACATAATCATAAAATATGTATCCATTGCATCAGAAATATTTCATACATTAAAATTATCCGAAGAGTAGACAATTTACAATCTTGCATCAAAATATGATATTCTACCTAGTCCTATATATGATCTTTCTAATGTCTAGCCCAACTCCAGAGTTGATATCCAAATGGCAAGTCTTGCTAATGTGTCGAACCTGCAAATACAAATTTCATTTTCAATCAGAGTGACAAAAATGGTGTGAAGGATATTGTGAATTTTACAAAGTAGATGCTTAAAAATATATAGATATTCTCACCTTGGTGGTAGGCCAAAGATAAGTCAGCTAGGACATTTCGCTATCATGCTCATTTGATATACCTCATTAGACCCACACGTCAGTGATTACCAAAATGAAAATACAGACGGAAATCAAGGTAAGAAATAACCACCACAAAATCTAAACATATCATCAAAATCATTTGATCAACTAGATTGTCCATCTGACGACAGATGAAAAAAATTAACTAACTAATCCATAAAATGGTCAATCACAGAATCACAAAGCAGAACTGGACTGTGCTATAAATCGCGAAAAGGATAGGAGTTAATACATGTCGTGTATCCTGCTTTTGGTTATTGCTGATAATGTATGGCCACATGCACTTTTTTGCTACGTCCCGGGCGGTGTTACTGCATCTGCATCCAGCACCATCACATGTGTTTAACATGGCATAACATGAGTAGCCGAAGGTCAGGAACATTGAATAAATCAAGGTGCATTGATTAACTGTAGTTTGCATGAAGAGAAGCGTCATGCATTTCAGGTGAAATCATGACTTGTGGTATTGGTAGTCTGATTGGTGCACTAAAAATATTGTAAAAGACATGCGAGCTACAATGCTTAGGTATAACTTAGAATAAAGAAATTCTTGGAGAAATTAAACCTTAATATTAAGGAAACAGTATTGTTTCTAATATTTAACATGAGCCACCGAGGGAGGCATGAACCGTCTGTACATCTATAAAAGAGAAAGAGGTACCTCAAATCCAAAATGCAATTGATTACGTGCTTTGATCTCCTTTGCTAGAGTGATGTAGCCGTCATCATTTCTAGATAAGCGATCTAACACATCAAATAATTTTTAGATCGATCAAATGAATATCAGAGCAAATCCAAGAACCGTGACCATAGTATACAGCCAACCTATTAACAAGTGTTAGTTCACAGATTACGTACAAGGATGAAATCATGGTAAGATGTGAAAAAAATGATATTATATTGACATGTATCATTTACCTGATACTAATGCAGAAACTAAATCAGCTAGATGAAGATCATCTCCCTGTACTATCCATGTAAATATTAGATGTTTCGAACTGTAACATGCTTGAGCCCTTTGGCATCACCAATCCAAATTGGAAAAACATACCGCAGACAATGAGCGATAGATGGCAGGAATCAGCGATGCAAAAAAAAACCTAGAAAAATGGACAACACAGGAAGCCAAGGGAAAGGAATTTGACAGGGAAAAAAAGAAATTGCATCTCGAGATTGAACCTCGTGCGTGCCCTTGATCCGCCCCAACTCCACCGCGGCTTTTCGAGAAACTTTCCATCATGAATAAGCCCCAATCCATCTCGGTTTTCGAATCAGACCCTTCAAGATGTCCTCCCTCCTCGTCCTTACAACACGAGGAGAATCGTGGGACATGGGAACCTGTCCAGGGCGTCACTGCTCGCCGGCAAAGGGAGGCACAAACCTATATGCGCCCTGAGGGGAAGGTGAAAGGAGGCGGCTAAATAATTTCCGGCAGCTAGGTTTGTGGAGGCGAGGCAAGTGGAACTGCAGGGTGGGAGTGTTCGTTTGTGGGTGGTAGGCTGAAGGCAGTCGTGGTAGTTAGTGGGCTGGGCTCATTTGCTTTAAGATGCAATATCCACAATGGACAACACATGCAGCTCCAACGCATGTAGCTATATCTATGGAATTGTTTTGCAACTATTATCTAAGGCGTTGCCACATATATATAGCCGTAGAGGGGGTAATCTTGTAGTGAAAATTCAAGGTCTGGCCTTAATTGGTTGTGCATGGCAATGTTCTTGTTAAAGACATTGTTTTGTGAGCACGGCTCTGGGTGCTGTCTTGGTGGTGTTTGGTGTTGCAGTTACAATGTCTTGATCATCGTAGCGGGATCTTTTATTTTTTATTTTTCTGTTCTTCTTGTTCTTTTGTAATAGGGCTGTGTGCATCCGTAATGTTTTTTAGGACATTGAGTTGTTGCAGAGGCCGGGTGTAATTGGTATCTTTAGCGATATTAATATATGCTCCTTTCCAAAAAAAATATAAATTTTGTTTTGTGCAGAAATTGGCCATGCTACAAGATCATCTCATGTAAGTCAGTAACTCACCTCTATGTTTTCCTTTTGGCGTTCCCCTAAAGTTTTCCGTACTACGCGATTTTTTTAGGTAGTGGCTATCTAGCATAGATTGCAGACATCACCGACTTGACCAAATTCAATCATCTTTATGAAATATGTGTCAGTCAAACAACCCATGATGTGTTGCATCGCTATCATCGGATTCAGGATGAGGTAAATTAGGGTTGGATAAATGCATAGGAATCTCTTAGAGTTTTATTAGTAATTGTAAAACACAAAATAAGATCTATGTTATTTTAGAAAGTTTATCATGGCACTTTGTCATTCTCTGTAACATTAGTATTTGAGTAGAAATCAATTTTAACAACTGCATTATGAGGAACATATGTGCTATATTAGTTTGGAAGTTTTCTTTTGCGTGGAACAAAAAAGAGCCCTTTCACCTACCATTTGAGGTATTTATTCTTTTATCTATTGCTCATATAAGATTACTTGATGTTATATCCCTGTCTAAAACTTTAAGGGCCTGTTTGATTCAAAGGATTTCCAAAGGAATTCTATAGGATTCCATCCCATAGGATTTTTTCCTATAGTGTGTGTTTGTTTCAAAGGAATGAATCCTACAAAATTCCTATACATTGCTTTCCTACACTATAATCCTATAGGATTTGTAACAAGAGGTGAGACCTCTTGGAAAAATTCCTATGTGTTTATGACAACTATGTCGTTTACTAAACCCTACAAAATGTCCTGTGTATTTTCTACGGTGCAATCGAACAACTTATTTTGCTGGTTCCTAGATTTCTTATTTCTATAAGATTTAAAATGTCATGCCATTCTATTCCTGCATTTTTCTTATTCGCATGTTCCACAAATTCTTTGAAACAAACAAGCCCTAAGATCCCACCAACATTGCCCACAAAAGTACCATGATTGCTAAAGGAAAGCCTAAGGAAACTTTCACATCATAATAATGCAGCTATAGCACCCTCGTGAGAAATAAAGCAACTATTGTAGTACTAGCACAGTATCCATCAGTCTCTCGCTAGCTAGCGCGCTGCACCTAAATATCTAGCATCTAGCACCTAAATATCTAGCATAATTAAGGTCACGTCTTGCTCTCTTGGCCACATATTTAGGCGAGCGTGACATCAATCGTGCGCTATTGGCCATGGGACGGAGGGAAGGCACATATACGGCGCTATTGGCCGAGCGCGTGACCACCTACCTACTTTGGTCGCTGCTCGCTCAACCTTCACTCCCCCGACCGCACTCTCTCTCTCGCACACTAGCTCGATGAGCGCGAGGCGACACCACGCCAGGCTACGAGCGATTTCGACGTGGATTCAGCGCGATCCGATCCGATCTGATTGGCATTTGGAGGCTTGGTGTAGCACCATCGACCACATCTTCTAGCTAGCGGGGCATGCATGCATGATTGCTCTCCCTGCTGGTACGTTTTCTGGTTCTGGTCACCCCACAACCACATGAAGGAACGACACCTTCCGTTGTGGTCGAATCCCTTTGGTAATCCGTCTGAATCCATCACTTTCGGGCAAAAAGCGACGTCCTTTGCGGCGACTTTTCTTGTTCCTATTTTGTAGATTCACCATTGTTCTTGCTAGCACGTACGTAGTACGTCCGGTTCTCAGTTCAAAATTAAGTTCTTATGCTCTTTTGTATCCGATAAGAATTATCAAGATTATTTGCTGTTATATGGAACTAGTACCAGCACTGATAGAAAACGCCCCACTGGTCCCGGTTGGTAAGGGGCATTAGTCCCGGTTAGCCAACCGGGACGGGGCAATCGGGACTAAGGCCCAGTTCTTTTGGGCTTCGGCTTATGCATAAGCCACCTTGCCAAGAGCTGTCCAGAGAAACAGCAGTGAAAATAAGCTATCCAGAAACTGTAGTCCAGTTCTTCTCGGCTTATTCTGTTCTGGCTTATTGCGTGAGTTATATCATGGAAAGTCTTCTCATCGCACGTCTGCCGGATGAACTCGCAAACATAGTATCCACATAGATTGTTACCTGGTCCCTGTGTCAGGCACTTTACGAGAACATAGTTCAATCAAAATAATAATCAAGCATGATAATAACTGCATCAAAACTAGAATCAAAGAGATGCGCGAATGTAGCTAGTTGTGCTTACATCTAGTGCTTCAAATGTAAATTCCGCTTTCCAAACACCCCTAGCCTTGTTGGTGAACCTTTTCCAAGCGCTGCCCGGCGAAGAAAACGAATAAAATAAGTTATTAATTACTTGATATCATAAAATTCACGAATGTTGCCGATATAGTATCGTAATGATTAGAATTACCGCTGGAGAAGTATCTGCATGTCCTTCCACTGCTCAAGGGGTTTATGTTTCGAGTCCATGACTAGTACACGCCCTTTGTCAAGTTGAATAATTAACAGAATATAGTGGAAGCTGCGAATGCATAACTAATCAATTATATACTTAACATCGAGTAAGCGAAATAGAAAGTGTATAGAAGACAATAACACTCACTCGAAGTTGTAAGGAAAAAGTAGTTCCCTTCTGGTATCTTGAAAACTTAACGCGTGTACTATATTATCTTCCGTATCCTGGGGGCTTGTTTTGAGATTAGCTTCATGAACCCAATATAGGTCAATGAAGCCAATGTCATAGATTTGTCCTCTGCTGCATTCGAGAATCTTCATTCTGCATATTACAGTATGATTATATACATGCAATAAACAAGGTGAGATAGCTGGAGACTAAATTAATTACAGAATTAGTACTTACAAACAATAGGCACTGATGATCGATTTGTCCAAGGCGTCTTGATTGAATAATTGAAATAGTTCATCAAATTCAATGGATATCATGTCATCCTTTTCTTTCCCATGATGCTTTTTTGTAACCCTCAGCACTATCCAGTTAGCCCCTGCCTTTGTGGCATGCATGTACCAGTTATGCAATCTTCGCATTTTTGTTGGAAGATTATTTACCTCCTCAGGTTTGACGAGAGGTTTGCCGTACTGGTATTTGTATGCTACTTCACTCACGGGGAAGTACTCTAACTGAGATAAGTACTGGGCAATACTCATAACTTGAGCAGCGGCAGCTTCTCCGTATTGTGCAACTACCTCTGGCTCATACTGCTCTTCGGCCCCATATTTGCTCGACCCCACATTGGTTTGGTAAATCACCTTGAAAGGGGCGCAAGACTGCTTTGCTTGTTCTCCGAGCTGGGCAACAGATTTCTCGCTTGCATCAGTACTGCTCTTCGAGGCTTTTTGTGCCGCATGTGACTTGAGAATAGAACGCTCATAGTATGATGACAGCTTTGGCTCGGGTTGATGAAGAGTCTTTAGCGTTTTCAACACTTTGGCTTTTTCTTCTTTGGTGCTGGGGAACTCTGGCTCTTTCGGTCGCCTCAGCTTAGCGAAAAACGTTGTCGTTTCCTCATCAACGATCGCCGCAGTCTCCTCTTCAGTACAGTCATAAGCTCTCTTGGGAGGAACCTTTGGTACTTTTGGAAGAGGCTCTTGTTTACGTTTCAGCGATCGCTTACCACGACGCAGAGTAGCGGTACGCTTACGCTTTTTATCCTGAGGCACCGGCGATGGCTCCCGCGGCGATGGCTGCGCTGGAGGTTGGTGAGGCGACGGAGCCGGGTGAGGCGACAAAGACGGCTGCCGCGGCGGCGACGACCTCGCTGGAGACGGGTGAGGCGGCGGCGAAGATGGCCTTGGCGTGTGATTTCGAAGCACGATACATTCCTTCGGCCATAGAATGGTGACGTTTGTTGCGTCTCCCAGTACAGTCACATCCCCTTCACCTGCAGGGTAGTGAAGATCCAAAAGTTCAAAGGTGGGCATGATTTCATCCACCTCGACAACAGCGTAGCCCTCTGGAACCGGACGACAGTGGTAAGTTGGTGTGGGTCCAATTGGTAAGGCATAGCCGACCGCCACCTTTATTGATATGTTCACAACTTTGACATGTAGCTCACAGTGTGTCATCTCTGTGATATCATCCACTGGGTAGCCAACAGGATCCATCGTCGGTGCACCATCGACATCGCCATTGTCATCACCCGGGACCTCGGTGGAAGCCACACTGCTTTTTCGATTATTCGATAGGCCGGTAGCATCGAATGCAGTGTGCTGCTGAGATGGGCCGGTAGTACTTTGCTCTTTAAGTGCGTTAATTTCATCTTGTTGTTGCTTTATTCGTTCTTCAACTATACGTATTCGCTCTTTTTGAATATCTGCTTCAACTTCCGCCCTGTCCTTTCTCATCTGACGGCTTCTATCGGGATATTTCTTCCTCTCTTCGGGAAACCCAGTCCTCCATGGTTGGGAGCCTCTTGTGCCTCGTGTTCGTCCATCATGTTCCTTATTTCCAAGGGCGAGTGTGAGCTCATCATTCCCTCTATCGGGAATGAAGTCCCCATCTTTAACAACCTTTACTGCTTTTCTCATCCTCTCGATTGGCATGGGGTCTTCTTTATGTCGTATGTTATATATACACTTCCCTTGCGAGTCCAACGTGCCCCCATGCCCGTAAAACCAATTCCTTGCACGTTCTACCCAATCGTCTGTCTCTTGGGTGATCTTTTTAGCACGCAGTTCAATCTCAAGTTTCTCCCACTTAGGAATGCCAGCCTTGTAGCCACCTTGCCCCATAGTATGGTGATACTTCTTGTTAGCAACATTCAGCTTATTCGTTGCAGACATTTTCTTAGCTTTTTCTGATGTCTTGTAATTTACAAACTCATCCCAGAATGGTTTTATCTTCTCAAACTGAGTCTTCTTGAAATCCGGAGTCTTCTCTTTCACGACATAGTCAAGGTGCAATCTTTTCTTCCAGTTGGTGAAACACTGGGCCATCTTCTTCATAGCCCACTCCCTGACCTTAGCCTCCATGGCTCTCCCATGTTCTAAGGCGTCCTCAACTAGATCCTCCGCATTTGGATCCAGCTCTATCTTCGGTAATTTGAAATTAACCATGAGCCTCTTCCACAGTAAATCTTTGGCCTTGTCAGGGACAAACAAACATGTTCCCTCTTCTTTAGCATCAGCAGGCCTATTCCAATTTTGAATGGTGATCGAGATTAAGTCCCTAACGATTACTCCGCATTGTGCCACAAATTTGATTGCGACAACTTCGGGAGCCGTCGATTTGCCGTCTTCAGCGATATCTTCGATCCTGAACCTCTTATGGTCTTCCAACTTTTTGGTTGGGCCTCGTCCGCTCTTTTCAGTAGATTTGTTCGATCCGAAGGGCTAAAAGAAGAAAGATCATCGTTACTATTTCTATATAGATAGCAGATGATTAATTAATGAATTAATTATATTACATGCACCTCGCCAGAGCGGTCGTCTTCTCGATTACACAAGGCATCGCCTTCTCCCTCATGGAAGGCATCACCTTCAACCTCAAACAAGTCGTCTCTTCCGGTAAAAAGAGGACCACCCTCACCGGAGTAGTTCAGAAACATCGATACATCTAAATTTTCTTCCCCGCGGATCACACCTTGGATCAACTCTTCCTTTTCTTCGTCTTTGTCGTGTGGGTCCATATTTTCTGCATAGGTGGAAAAACGGATAAGTCAAAGCGGCTAAGGGAGAATGTTAGGTACGGTGTTGAGAGATATAAACCCTAATTCGGAGAAACCCTAATATATACATACACAATAATAAAAATGAATTTACAATATCAGAAACCCTAATTTGGAGAAACCATCGGGCTCGGATCCTATCGCGAAGAACCAATACCGGAAAGAAAGGAGGCAATCAATTAACCCTCGGGTTCGGGATGCCCTGGCGAGGACACACCAGCTAACCCTAGGTGCAACATCGATTCAACTGGGGTCTATGACAACTAATATCATGGCTAAGCATCTACAATACGATTGTTATCAAGAAATCTTCAATCTTCGATGGTGTTGACCTCGGTCTTTGATCTCGATCTCATATTCTACCGCGAAGAACCGAACGCCAGAAAGAGAGGGGAACAATCAACACATGGCATCGATGCAATGATCACGCAAATATGATGATATGACAAGTTAAATTGTATTGAAAAGTAACCCTAAAGCATGCTCGACAAATTAAACGGGGTTCCGAGGGGCGCAAACCCTAACTCGGGGAAACTCCGGAATCACCTGTGAGGGGTTACTATGTTCTTCTAATCAAACTTGTCATTTAAGTTTCTTAACAATGCATGATTATAGCTTAAAGAGGTAGGTTTCATTTTTCTGAACATTTTGGTATATTATACATATTTTTCTGACTTATAAATAATAAGTTATTGATTTTATAATATTAAATCATTTTCTGAAATTTATTTAATCAATTTTAAAACATTTATGACCTCAGGCTGACGTCACCATAGGCTGAGAAACATTTCTCACTCGATCTGGGGCAACTCACAGTCACTGATGTCTGGGCCCCATGGGTTATTATAATTATTTCCAAAAAAGAATTACAGGAATGATTTTAATAAAAAGAAAAGAGGATATATTGCCTCATGTTGATGTCAGCACGACATCAACAATGGGGATCCTCGGGTTGGGCTCGAATCCGTCGATTCGCTGCACGCGCGAGCTAGTGCGTAGGCTAGTTGGAAAGAGAAGATCGACGCGGACCCGGTGGTGGCAGCGCCGCCCGCTTGTGGTCATCGGAACAGTGGTCACGATGGCGGCGAGCGGCGGAGCTTGCTCGAACACGACGCGCGGCGGCTATAGCAAGCAAGCAGGCAAACGGAGCTCGCCTTGAGCTTCAGAAACTCACCAGGAGCTCGAAAAACTTGACGGAGGGGTTCGGGGTGGCCGGAATCAGCGGTGGAGGCGGTGGCCGGAGTCGGCGAGGCTTGGAGCGCCGGCGAGGAGCACATGGAGGCGCGACAGCGGGGCAGCGCGTGGAGGCCGACAGCAGGGCGGTGGTTGGGCAGCCTGACAGCGTCCGAGCGCTTGTCCTCGCGGCGCCGGCGATGATCTGTTGCGGTTGATGAGAAACAGGGAAGAAGGAGAAGGAGAAGGTGCGTCATGTATAAATGGGAGGGAGAATACGTCCCGGTTGATGCCAACAACAGGGACTAAAGGGTCATACGTCCCGATTGGAGCCACCAACCGGGACGTATAGTCCACTATTTTTTCATCTGCCTAAGGGGCGCGCGCAGGGGTCTTTAGTCCTACTTGGTGGCACTAACGGGGACATATGACCCTGTTTTCAAAAAAAAATAGCAATTTTCTCTCTGTTCCCGCCTTATTTTTTATTTTGGAGTTTAAATTTGTAATTTTTTTAAATGATAATTACTTTGGAATTTAGAAAAACTATAAACATAAAAAGTGTTTGAATTTGAATAACTAATTCAAAACCATTTTCTGTTTTTAAAAATAATTAATGTAACCATTTAAAATTAATAATGAATTAACTTATATTTTTTAAATATTAATTTGGAATTTAGAAAAACTTTAAACATAAAAAGTGTTTGAATTTGAATAACTAATTCAAAACCATTTTCTATTTTTTAAAAATAATTAATGTAACCATTTAAACTATAAACCATTTAAAATTAATAATGAATTAACTTATATTTTTTGAATATTAATTTGGAATTTAGAAAAACTTTAAACATAAAAGTGTGCATGAAGATAGGGGATGAGCATCGTTAGAACTTGCATTGGATCTCTGAAGAAACCACATATTGCGAGTCTAAAAATGATTTTATCAAAAAATCACGGGCGAAAAATCATGTACCTGTAGTACAAACCGGACCCACTTCCTTCCGATTCGGCAGACATTTGTCCTTTTTACCCGAGATGGACGATAAGGTTTGAGATGTTTCGGTTGGGAGATAGTCCATGTAAGGTGGTCTAGTATTTTAAGAAAATGGGACGGTAGCATTCTGAAATGGCATTTTGGTGGTTACTTCACAAAACGACCCGTTTTTTGCGCTCGGAAAATGGAAAAGGGTTTTTCCGTGCGACAAAAAGGAAAACTTCCTCCTGCAACATTGTTCTCCATACCAATGTCCACACGCATGCATAATATGGGCACAACCGTGATTCAGCACATAACATCGATCATTTGGACCGAAAGCCATGAAACCTCGAACATGATAGGTCATTTTGTGAAGGTTTTTTCGAGACATGATCAATATACCAAGTCTGGTATTTTTCCTTTCAACTATGTAACATAATATGACACCACGCGAAGGATTTTCATTGTTCGGATTTTTTTTGAATTTATTATGCCCGTTTTGAATTATCTGAATTTCTAACTATGGTCGAACCGGTGTGCATGAAGATAGGGGACGAGCATTGTTAGAACTTGCATTGGATCTCTGAATAAACCACATATTGCGAGTCTAAAAATATTTTTTTCCAAAAATCACGGGCGATAGATCATGTACCTGTAGTACAAACCGGACCCACTTCCTACCGATTCGGCAGACATTTGTCCTTTTTACCCGGGATGGACGAAAAGGTTTGAGATGTCCCGGTTGGTAGATAGTCCATGTAAGATGGTCTAGTATTTTAGGAAAATGGGACGGTAGCATTCTGAAACGGCATTTTGATGGTTACTTCACAAAACGACCCGTTTTTTGCGTTCGGAAAATGGAAAAGGGTTTTTCCGTGCGACAAAAAGGAAAACTTCCTCCTGCAACATTGTTCTCCATACCAATGTCCACACGCATACATAATATGGGCACAACATCACAAACTATTCCGTGATTCAGCACATAACATCGGTCATTTGGACCGAAAGCCATGAAACTTCGAACATGATAGGTCATTTTGTGAAGGTTTTTTGAGACATGATCAATATACCAAGTCTGGTATTTTTCCTTTCAACTATGTAACATAATATGACACCACGCGAAGGATTTTCATTGTTCGGATTTTTTTTGAATTTATTATGCCCGTTTTGAATTATCTGAATTTCTAACTATGGTCGAACCGGTGTGCATGAAGATAGGGGACGAGCATCGTTAGAACTTGCATTGGATCTCTGAAGAAACCACATATTGCGAGTCTAAAAATTATTTTTTCAAAAAATCACGGGCGATAGATCATGTACCTATAGTACAAACCGGACCCACTTCCTGCCGATTCGGCAGACATTTGTCCTTTTTACCCGGGATGGACGAAAAGGTTTAAGATGTCCCGGTTGGGAGATAGTCTATGTAAGGTGTTCTAGTATTTTAGGAAAATAGTATGGTAGCATTCTGAAACGGCATTTTGGTGGTTACTTCACAAAACGACCCATTTTTTGCGCTCGGAAAATGGAAAAGGGAATTTCCGTGCGACAAAAGGGAAAACTTCCTCCCGCAACATTGTTCTTCATACCAATGTACCCACGCATGCATAGTATGGGCACAACATCACAAACTATGCCGTGATTCAGCACATAACATCGGTCATTTGGACCGAAACAGGATTTTCATTGTTCGGATTTTCAATATACTAAAGGTTCATCTTTAGTCCCGGTTGGAGGGATTTCGGCAGGCTGAGATAGGCAGCACTAATGATAGGGGTGAGTGTCGACATTATGTCGTGCGGCGTGTACCTTGTCCTTGATGGTGTCACCAACCGGGACTAAAGATGAACCTTTAGTCCCGGTTGGAGACACCAACCGGGACAAAACACGAGTCAGCACTAATAATAGGGGTGAGTGTCGACATTGTTTCGTAAGTGTCGACACTATGTCGAGCTGCTTGTACTATAAATAGGCATCCTTGTGAGTCCAGTCCTCCAGCTAGTTTGAGGCATCTCCAAGATGGTTTTCGAGAGCAGGGACACCACTACGGCCAGTTTCAGGGAGATGCCGACGGAGCCTAGTCCTCCGGCATCTCCGAGAAACTGGTCATAGAGGCACTCCCTAATATGTGAAATTAGTTAGCTCCCAAGCGTATTGATCTAGTTAGAGAAGTTACAAGCTGCAAGATGGTTTTCGAGAGCAGGGACACCACTACGGCCAGTTTCAGGGAGATGCCGCCGAATCCCAGTCCTCCGGCATCTCCAAGAAACTGGTCATAGAGGCACTCCCTAATATGTGATCGCGCGTGTTTGGAGATCAGATCTTAATGGTAAGTACGAATCGGGACAACTTCTTCATAGTCCCAGTCCAGCCACAAAACGGGACTAACACTTAAGACATTTATTAATATTAAAAACTGAGACTACAAAACCGGGACTAAAGGCCCCCCCTATATATATAGTCCCGGTCAAGCCACAAACCGCGAAAGATATCCTTCGGTGAAGCCACAAACCGCGAAATACATGAACTAGAGTTACATAATATGAGCATGAACTTCTTGGCATATGTCCTTCCTTATGATCGCTTCAGACGTAAGCATGGAGCATCTTCTTTACTTAATGGAATGCTTGGGTCAGTTTTCACTGTGAAGGGCGGAATTTCATCAAACTTATTATAATCTTCTGACATGTCTGTCTTGTCCTCGATTCCCACGATGTTTCTTTTTCCTGAAAGAACTATGTGACGCTTTGGCTCATCATATGATGTATTCGTTTGCATATTTTTTCTTTTTTCGGTCTGGAGGACATGTCCTTCACATAGAAAACCTGAGACACATCATTGGCTAGGACGAATGGTTCATCTCTATAACCAAGATTGTTGAGATCCACTGTTATCATTCCGTACAACTGGTCTATCTTTACCCCTTCCCCATTCAGGTTGACCCATTTGCAGCGAAACAAAGGGACCTTAAAAGAGACTCCATAGTCTAGTTCCCATATCTCCTCTATGTAACCATAATATGTGTCCTTTTTTCCATTCTCGTCTATTGCATCAAAGCGGACACCACTATTTTGGTTGGTTCTCTTTTTATCTTGGGCGATCATGTAGAATGTATTCCCATTTATTTCGTACCCTTGGAAATTCAATACAGTAGAAGATGGTGACGCGGCCAACAAGTATAGCTGATCTCCAACAGTGGTGTCATTCAAGAGATGTGTCCGCATCCAACCACCGAAAGACTTCATGTGTTCATCTGTGATCAGTGATTCAGGCTTCCCCGAGTTTTTGGAGCGTAGAATATTCTTGTGTTCCTCGATATACGGAGCTGCCAAGGTGGAATTATGTAGAACTGTGTAGTGTGATTTAGTGAAAGAATCCCCGTCCCTGCATATCATTGCTTTCTTTCCCAGCGTGCCTTTTCCACTTAGTCTTCCCTCATGCCGCGAGTCAGAAACACCAATCGGCTTAAGGTCAGGAATAAAGTCAACACAAAACTCAATGACCTCCTCTGCTCCATATCCCTTGGAGATGCTTCCTTCTGGTCTAGCACGGTTATGAACATATTTCTTTAAGACTCCCATGAACCTCTCAAAGGGGAATATATTGTGCAGAAATACCGGACCGAGAATGGCAATCTCTTCCACTAGGTGAACCAGGAGATGCGTCATAATATTGAAGAAGGATGGTGGGAACACCAATTCAAAACTAACAAGACATTGTACCACATCCTTCTGTAACCTTGGCAGAATATCTGGATTGATTACCTTCTGAGATATTGCATTAAGGAATGCACACAACTTCACAATGGGTACTCGAACATTTTCCGGTAGAAGCCCCCTCAATGCAATCGGAAGCAACTGCGTTATAATCACGTGACAGTCATGAGACTTCAGGTTTTGGAACTTTTTCTCTGCCGTATTTATTATCCCCTTTATATTAGATGAGAAGCCCGACGGCACCTTAATACTGTAAAGGACTTCAAAAAAGATTTCCTTCTCTGCTTTGGTAAGAGCATAGCTAGCACGACTTAAGTGACGCCCTTTATCCGTCTTGTTCTGTGTATGCATGTTCTTTGGGTCTTCCATAATTTGTTGGTCCTCCCGTGCTTCTGGTGTATCTTTTGTCTTTCCATACATGCCTAGGAATCCTAGCAGGTTCACGCAAAGATTCTTCGTCACGTGCATCACGTCGATTGAAGAGCGGACACGCAGGACTTTCCAATATGGCAGCTCCCAAAATATAGATTTCTTCTTCCACATGAGTGCGTGTCCTGTAGAGACGTCGTTCGGAACTGAGTGACCGCCGGGACCCTTTTCAAAGATTACTTCTATGTCCTTGACCATACCAAATACATCATCACCAGCAGGGAGTTCAGGCTTCTTCCGGTGATCTCCCTCACCTTTGAAATGCTTGCCTTTCTTTCTTACGGGATGATTGGTCGGAAGAAATCGTCGATTCGCCAGGTACACAACCTTCTTGCATTTATGCAAATATGTACCTTCAGTCTTATCTAAACAGTGTGTGTGCATGCCTTATATCCCTTGTTTGTCTGTCCTGAAAGGTTACTAAGAGCAGACCAATCATTGATGGTTACAAATAACAACCCTCGTAGATCAAATGGCTCCTGTTTGTTCTCATCCCACGCACGTACACCTGGTTTGCCCCACAACTATAAGAGTTCTTCAACTAATGGCCTAAGGTACACATCAATGTCGTTACCCGGTTGCTTCGGGTCTTGGATGAGCACTGACATCATAATGAACTTACGCTTCATGCACAACCAAGGAGGCAGGTTGTAGATACATAGAGTCACGAGCCAGGTGCTGTGACTGCAACTCTGCTCCCCAAAAGGATTCATGCCATCCGTACTTAGACCAAACCATAAGTTCCTTGCGTCACCTGCAAAGTCTGGGAAGTCTCTCTCGATTTTTCTCCACTGTGACCCATCAGCAGGGTGTCTCAACTTCCCGTCTTTCTTACGGTCTTCTTTGTGCCATCGCAACAACCTGGCATGCTCTTTGTTTTTGAACATGCGCTTCAACCTTGGTATTATAGGAGCATACCACATAACCTTAGCAGGAACCCTCTTCCGGAGGGGCTCTCCCTCAACATCACCAGGGTCATCTCGTCTGATCTTATACCGCAAGGCATTGCATACCGGGCATTTATCTAAATTCTCATACTCCTTACCGCGGTAGAGGATGCAGTCATTAATGCATGCATATATCTTTTGCACATCTAATCCTAGAGGGCAAAGAGTCTTCTTTGCTCCGTAGGTACTCTCGGAAATTTCGTTATGTTTTGGAAACTTCAGCTTCATTATTTTCAGCATCTTTTCAAATGAGTAGTCAGTTAGACCACACTCTGCCTTCCATCGCAACAATTCCAGTGTGGTACCGAGCTTTGTGCTGCTATCTTCACAATTTGGGTACAACAATTTCTTGTGATCTTCTAACATGCCCTCTAACTTCAACTTCTCATTTTCTGTTTCACAGTCTCGCTTTGCATCAGAAATGACCCTACCAAGTTTATCAGCCGGCTCATCTGATCCCCGTTCTTCACCTCTTTCCTCTCCATTGTCTTCCATTGCAGTATCACTGTATTCAGGAAACGTATGATGATAGTTGTTATCATCATCTTCTTCTTCACCATCTTCCATCATAACCCCTCTTTCCTCGTGCTTGGTCCAGCAATTATAGTTGGGCATGAAACCTTTCATAATCAGGTGGCCGCGAATGATTTTCGAGGAAGAGTACTCCTTGTTGTTCCGACATTGAACACATGGACAACGTATAAAACCATTCTCTTTGTTTGCCGTAGCCACATCGATAAATTTATCCACGCCTTCATATACCCGGCTACGCGCCGGTCACCGTACATCCATTCCCGACCGTTCATCTGCATCATATAAGTAAGTTTATCAAAAACAGGACATCATAAATAGTGAAATGACCAATTCTCATCGACACATGCATTGTATCAATGACAGAGAAAATATAAGATTGCTAACCTCGATCGAGGGAAATAAAGAGGAGAAAGCTCAAGTGCGTCTCGGACACCTTCTATATTTTTGTTCTATGAGAAATTGAACGGGATTATTCACTCAAACATTTCATCAAACACCTTGAATGCATGCATAGGGGAGAAAAAACTAGCACACCCCTCACACCTTCCACCAAGAGAAAAAACAGAGTGGAGACAGAGGGTGCTGGGGCGTTGCATTTATAGAGGGCGGGAGCATACGTCCCAGTTGGAGCCATCAACCGGGACTAAAGATGTGTGCCACGCCACGTGGCTGTGGCCAAACCTTTAGTCCCGGTTGCTGGCTCCAACCGGGACGTATGCCCCGTTACCAACCGGGACGTATGTCTCCGGGCCCCGTGCCCGCTCGAACCGGGACGCGTGCCAGCATTAGACCCGGTTGGTGGCGCAACCGGGACTAATGATCTGAGGGGGCGCGAACGGATGACCTGTTTTCTACTAGTGCAGACCACGAGAATATATACCAAATCAACACCGTACCATGCATGCTCGATCGGCCAGCGTACGGTGGAAGTCTGCCATGGCCGTGAGCGCGGGGCGCACCGGACGAGCATGCAGCCAAGTAGTCTCAGCCAAGTGCAGTGGAGGCATGCTCGGAGGAGGAACGGCCGCGCAGGGCGGGCGTCGTCTCGTCGTTTACGCGGGCGGCGGAATCGGGATACCGTGCGTGCCGGGCCAGAGCTAGCTGGTCTCCATGTAGGCTTGCCGGGCACCTGCACCTCGCACTCTTGCGCTGCCAGGACACCGCGAGCCGTGGTACGACAGCAATAGGTGGGGATTCTCCTTGAACTTGGTGTACCCTGCCGGCGGCAGCCGACGCCACGGCGCTCTCGTGGCCGTGCGAGGACGGCCATGAGATAGAGCTTCAGGTATTTATTTATTTATTCTTGACGTGGAGCTCCAGGTAATTTATGTGTGGGTGTTTGCAGTGTTAGCCTGCTGGCAGATTGGGCGCCCCACAGCCCACAGGCTCACCCAATGGAGCCCCCCACACAATATTTTCTTGAAAAATATGGAGGCCCCCAAGAGGCGTATTCCTTCATTAATTCAAGCGTTCTTTGTCGTGAGACATATTAAAGCTCCACTGATTGTGATGCCGAGAAGTGAGGACCATAAACTGTCCCTCTAGGCTAGGCCGGCCGGTAGGGCGGTGTACCCACACCAGCCACGATCCATCGTCAAACAACAGTGATCGTTTCGTTCGAAAATACATCAATATACCAGAAAAGCATCAGAACGATCCCAACAAAAGGTATCATATACAGTATATATTCCCTCGTGTATCATGGCCACAAAGGATACCTAGCTTTCATCCGTTCATATGCAGGTACATACACAGGTGCTCCAATCACGCTAACCCTCTGGAAGATGTGGCCTAGATCGATCGGCTCAATCTGGTGTGATAGGCCCATCCATCCGGTTAAAGCAACGGGAGCGTTGGATTTTCTTCCTCTTTCCTGTCACCTGGGAAAGCAGCTACTCGCGGCATGATCTCGATCTAGCCTTCTTCCCAAATCGTATGGCCAGGAGAGGAGGCGGACCTTCATGGAGTCAAATTCTTTAATTAGTAGTGTTGTTAAGACTAAACTAATAAAGATCAGCAATAGTTATAGCTATTAACACTAGTAGAAAACAGGCCATCCGTTCGCGCCCCCTCAGAGCATTCTGGCACGCGTCCCGGTTCGAACGGGCACGGGGCCCGGAGTCACAGTCTCGGTTGCTGGCTCCAACCGGGACGTATGCTCCCGCCCTCTATAAATGCAACGCCCCAGCCCCCTCTGTCTCCACTATGTTTTTTCTCTTGGTGGAAGGTGTGAGGGGTGTGCTAGTTTTTTCTCCCCTATGCATGCATTCAAGGTATTTGATAAAATGTTTGAGTGAATAATCCCGTTCAATTTCTCATAGAACAAAAATATAGAAGGTGTCCGAGACGCACTTGAGCTTTCTCCTCTTTATTTCCCTCGATCGAGGTTAGCAATCTTATCTTTTCTCTGTCATTGATACAATGCATGTGTCAATGTGAATTGGTCATTTCACTATTTATGATGTCCTGTTTTTTGATAAACTTACTTATATGATGCAGATGAACGGTCAGGAATTGATGTACGGTGACCGGCGCATAGCCGGGTATATGAAAGGCGTGGATAAATTTATCGATGTGGCTACGGCAAACAAAGAGAATGGTTTTATACGTTGTCCATGTGTTCAATGTCGGAACAACAAGGAGTACTCTTCCTCGAAAATCATTCGCGACCACCTGATTATGAAAGGTTTCATGCCCAACTATAATTGCTGGACCAAGCACGGGGAAAGAGGGGTTATGATGGAAGATGGTGAAGAAGAAGATGATGATAACAACTATCATCATATGTTTCCTGAATACAGTGATACTGCAATGGAAGACAATGGAGAGGAAAGAGGTGAAGAACGGGCATCAGATGAGCCGGCTGATGAACTTGGTAGGGTCATTTCTGATGCAAAGCGAGACTGTGAAACAGAAAATGAGAAGTTGAAGTTAGAGGGCATGTTAGAAGATCACAAGAAATTGTTGTACCCAAATTGTGAAGATGGCAGCACAAAGCTCGGTACCACATTGGAATTGTTGCGATGGAAGGCAGAGTGTGGTCTAACTGACTCCTCATTTGAAAAGATGCTGAAAATAATGAAGCCGAAGTTTCCAAAACATAACGAACTTCCCGAGAGTACCTACGAAGCAAAGAAGACTCTCTGTCCTCTAGGATTAGATCTGCAAAAGATACATGCATGCATTAATGACTGCATCCTCTACCGCGGTAAGGAGTATGAGAATTTAGATAAATGCCCGGTATGCAATGCCTTGCGGTATAAGATCAGACGAGATGACCCTGGTGATGTTGAGGGAGAGCCCCTCCGGAAGAGGGTTCCTGCTAAGGTTATGTGGTATGCTCCTATAATACCAAGGTTGAAACGCATGTTCAGAAACAAAGAGCATGCCACGTTGTTGCGATGGCACAAAGAAGACCGTAAGAAAGACGGGAAGTTGAGACACCCTGCTGATGGGTCACAGTGGAGAAAAATCGAGAGAGACTTCCCAGACTTTGCAGGTGACGCAAGGAACTTATGGTTTGGTCTAAGTACGGATGGCATGAATCCTTTTGTGGAGCAGAGTTGCAGCCACAGCACCTGGACCGTGACTCTATGTATCTACAACCTGCCTCCTTGGTTGTGCATGAAGCGTAAGTTCATTATGATGTCAGTGCTTATCCAAGACCCGAAGCAACCGGGGTAACGACATTGATGTGTACCTTAGGCCATTAGTTGAAGAACTCTTACAGTTGTGGGGAAAACCAGGTGTACGTGCGTGGGATGAGAACAAACAGGAGCCATTTGATCTACGAGGGTTGTTATTTGTAACCATCAATGATTGACCTGCTCTTAGTAACCTTTCAGGACAGACAAACAAGGGATATAAGGCATGCACACACACTGTTTAGATAAGACTGAAGGTACATATTTGCATAAATGCAAGAAGGTTGTGTACCTGGCGAATCGACGATTTCTTCCGACCAATCATCCCGTAAGAAAGAAAGGCAAGCATTTCAAAGGTGAGGGAGATCACCGGAAGAAGCCTGGACTCCCTGCTGGTGATGATGTATTTGGTATGGTCAAGGACATAGAAGTAATCTTTAAAAAGGGTCCCGACGGTCAATCAGTTCCGAACGACGTCGCTACAGGACACGCACCCATGTGGAAGAAGAAATCTATATTTTGGGAGCTGCCATATTGGAAAGTCCTGCGTGTCCGCTCTTCAATCGACGTGATGCACGTGACGAAGAATCTTTGCGTGAACCTGCTAGGATTCCTAGGCGTGTATGGAAAGACAAAAGATACACCAGAAGCACGGGAGGATCAACAAATTATGAAAGACCCAAAGAACATGCATACACATAACAAGACAGATAAAGGGCGTCACTTAAGTCGTGCCAGCTATTCTCCTACCAAAGCAGAGAAGGAAATCTTTTTTGAAGTCCTTTACAGTATCAAGGTGCCGTCGGGATTCCCATCTAATATAAAGGGGATAATAAATATGGCAGAGAAAAAGTTTCAAAACCTGAAGTCTCATGACTGTCACGTGATTATGACACAGTTGATTCCGATTGCATTGAGAGGGCTTCTACCGGAAAATGTTCGAGTACCCATTGTGAAGTTGTGTGCATTCCTCAATGCAATATCTCAGAAGGTAATCAATCCAAATATTCTGCCAAGGTTACAGAAGGATGTGGTACAATGTCTTGTTAGTTTTGAATTGGTGTTCCCACCATCCTTCTTCAATATTATGACGCATCTCCTGGTTTACCTAGTGCAAGAGATTGCCATTCTCGGTCTGGTATTTCTGCACAATATGTTCCCCTTTGAGAGGTTCATGGGAGTCTTAAATATATATGTTCATAACCGTGCTAGACCAGAAGGAAGCATCTCCAAGGGATATGGAACAGAGGAAGTCATTGAGTTTTGTGTTGACTTTATTCCTGACCTTAAGCCGATTGGTGTTTCTGACTCGGACATGAGGGAAGACTAAGTGGAAAAGGCACGCTGGGAAAGAAAGCAATGATATGTAGGGACGGGGATTCTTTCACTAAAGCACACTACACAGTTCTACATAATTCCACCTTGGCAGCTCCGTATATCGAGGAACACAAGAATATTGTACGCTCCAAAAACCCGGGGAAGCCTGAATCATGGATTACAGATGAACACATGAAGTCTTTCGGTGGTTGGATGCGGACACATCTCTTGAATGACACCACTGTTGGAGATCAGCTATACTTGTTGGCTGCGTCACCATCTTCTACTGTATTGAATTTCCAAGGGTACGAAATAAATGGGAATACATTCTACACGATCGCCCAAGATAAAAAGAGCACCAACCAAAATAGCGGTGTCCGCTTTGATGCAATAGACGAGAATGGACAAAAGGACACATATTATGGTTACATAGAGGAGATATGGGAACTAGACTATGGAGTCTCTTTTAAGGTCCCTTTGTTTCGCTACAAATGGGTCAACCTGAATGGGGAAGGGGTAAAGATAGACCAGTTGTACGGAATGACAACAGTGGATCTCAACAATCTTGGTTATAGAGATGAACCATTCGTCCTAGCCAATGATGTGTCTCAGGTTTTCTATGTGAAGGACATGTCCTCCAAAACGAAAAAAAGAAAAAAATATGCAAACGAATACATCATATGATGAGCCAAAGCGTCACATAGTTCTTTCAGGAAAAAGAAACATCATGGGAATCGAGGACAAGATAGACATGTCAGAAGATTATAATAAGTTTGATGAAATTCCGCCCTTCACAGTGAAAACTGACCCAAGCATTCCGTTAAGTAAAGAAGATGCTCCATGGTTACGTCTGAAGCGATCATAATGAAGGACATATGCCAAGAAGTTCATGCTCATATTATGTAACTCTAGTTCATATCTTTCGTGGTTTGTGGCTGGACCGAAGGATATCTTTCGCGGTTTGTGGCTTGACCGGGACTATATATAGGGGGGCCTTTAGTCCCGGTTTTGTAGTCTCAGTTTTTAATATTAATAAATGTCTTGAGTGTTAGTCCCGTTTTGTGGCTGGACCGGGACTATGAAGAAGTTGTCCCGATTCGTACTTACCATTAAGATCTGATCTCCAAACGCGCGCGGTCACATATTAGGGAGTGCCTCTATGACCAGTTTCTTGGAGATGCCGGAGGACTGGGATCCGGCGGCATCTCCCTGAAACTGGTCGTAGTGGTGTCCCTGCTCTCGAAAACCATCTTGCAACTTGTAACTTCTCTAACTAGATCAATACACCTGAAAGCTAACTAATTTCACATATTAGGGAGTGCCTCTATGACCAGTTTATCGGAGATGCCGGAGGACTGGGCTCCATCGGCATCTCCCTGAAACTGGCCGTAGTGGTGTCCCTGCTCTCGAAAACCATCTCGCAGCTTGTAACTTCTCTAACTAGATCAATACGCCTCGGAGCTAACTAATTTCACATATTAGGGAGTGCCTCTATGACCAGTTTCTCGGAGATGCCGGAGGACTGGGCTCCGTCGGTATCTCCCTGAAACTGGCCGTAGTGGTGTCCCTGCTCTCGAAAATCATCTTGGAGATGCCTCAAATTGGCTAGAGGACTGGACTCGCAAAGATGCCTATTTATAGTACAAGCAGCTCGGCATAGTGTCGACACTTACGAAATAATGTCGACACTCACCCCTATTATTAGTGCTGACTCGTGTTTTGTCCCGGTTGGTGTCTCCAACCGGGACTACAGGTTCATCTTTAGTCCCGGTTGGTGACACCATCCGCGACAAGGTACACGCCAGGTACACGCCGCACGACATAATGTCAACACTCACCCCTATCATTAGTGCTGCCTGGCCTAGCCTGCCGAAATCCCTCCGCGTGGTGTCGACAATGAAAATCCTGTTTCAGAATGCTACCGTCCCATTTTTAGAACAATCCGAACAATGAAAATCCTTCATAAAATGACCTATCATGTTCGAGGTTTCATGGCTTTCGGTCCAAATGACCGATGTTATGTGCTGAATCACGACATAGTTTGTGATGTTGTGCTTTCTCCTCTGACGGCTTCTATCAGGATATTTCTTCCTCTCTTCGGGAAACCCAGTACTCGATGGTTGGGAGCCTCTTGTGCCTCGTGTTCGTCCATCATGTTCCTTCTTTCCAAGGGCGAGTGTGAGCTCATCATTCTCTCTATCGGGAATGAAGTCCCCATCTTTAACAGCCTTTATTGCTTTTCTCATCCTCTCGATTGGCAAGGGGTCTTCTTTATGTCATATGTTATATATACACCTCCCTTCCGA
This sequence comes from Avena sativa, assembly GCA_916181665.1. NCBI lineage: Eukaryota > Viridiplantae > Streptophyta > Magnoliopsida > Poales > Poaceae > Avena > Avena sativa. Next base: position 412,267,083 of record OV702297.1, read on the forward strand.
GTCTAACGTGCCCCCATGCCCGTAAAACCAATCCTTGCACGTTCTACCCAATCGTCTGTCTCTAGGGTGATCTTTTTAGCACGCAGTTCATTCTCAAGTTTCTCCCACTTAGGAATGCCAGCCCTGTAGCCACCTTGCCCCATAGTATGGTGATACTTCTTGTTAGCAACATTCACCTTATTCGGTGCAGACATTTTCTTAGCTTTTCTGATGTCTTGTATTCCACAAACTCAGCCCAGAATGGTTTTATCTTCTCAAACTGAATATTCTTGAAATCGGGAGTCTTCTCTTTCACGATATAGTCAAGGTGCAATCTTTTCTTCCAGTTGGTGAAACATTGGGCCATATTCTTCAAATCCCACTCCCTGACCTTAGCCTCCATGGCTCTCCCATGTTCTAAGGCGTCCTCAACTGGATCCTCCGCATTTGGATCCAGCTCTATCATCGGTAGTTTGAAATTAACCATGAGCCTCTTCCACAGTAAATCTTTGGCGTGGTTAGGGACAAATAAACATGTTCCCTCTTCATCCACATTAGCATGCCTATTCCAATTTCTAATGGTGATCGGGATTAAGTCCCTAACGATTACTCCGCATTGTGCCACAAATTTGTTTGCGACAACTTCGGGAGCCGTCGGTTTGCCGTCTTCAGCGACATCTTCGATCCTGAACCTCTCATGGTCTTGCAACTTTTTGGTTGGGCCTCATCTGCTCTTTTCAGTAGATTTGTTCGATCTGGAGGGCTAAAAGAAGAAAGATCGTCGTTACTATTTCTATATAGATAGCAAATGATTAATTAATGAATTAATTATATTACATGCACCTCGCCGGAGCGGTCGTCTTCTCGATTACACAAGGCATCGCCTTCTCCCTCGCGGAAGGCAACACCTTCAACCTCAAACAAGTCGTCTATTCCGGTAAAAAGAGGATCACCCTCACCGGAGTTGTTCAGAAACGTTGATACATCTAAATTTTCTTCCCCGCGGATCACACCTTGGATCAACTCTTCCTTTTCTTCGTCTCTGACGTGTGGGTCCATATTTTCTGCATAGGTGGAAAAACGAATAAGTCAAAGCGGCTAAGGGAGAAAGTTAGGTACGGTGTTGAGAGATATAAACCCTAATTAAGAGAAACCCTAATATATACATACATAATAATAAAAATGAAGAGAAACCCTAAACCATAAACCTAGCTACAAAAAGGAAACTGTGTAGTAGATAGGTAACTCTAGCTAAAATCAACTAAAATCAATATTCCGGAGTTCCGAGGGGTGTAAAACCTAGTTCGGAGAAACCTCGGATGCATATGAGAGAGGAACATGAGTATAAGGCTACAAAAGGGAAACTATCCAGCATATACTAACAAAATACCATATTGGAATTGATTTAAGAGGGTTCGGAATGCCCTGGCAAAGGCACATCGTCGAACCCACATGCACCTAAGGGGTACTAATGATTCCTTATCTAAGATAGGGCTTTTAAGTTGCTTGACAATGTGAATCGGGTCTGGGGCTACCCACAGTGACTGACCAGTGTGGTTGAAGACCAATAATACCAAACTAATTAATAAACCTAATAATACCTAACTAATAATAAACCTAATAATCCAAACACCGAAAAGAAAGGGAAACAATCAACACATGGCATCGATGCAATGCTCAAGCAAGTATGATGATATGACAAGTTAATTTACATTGGAATGTAACCCTAAGACATGCTCGACGATTTAATCGGGGTTCCGAGGGGTGAAAACCCTAACTTGGGGAAAATCCGGAACATATGAGAGGGGTGCATTTGTTCTTCTAATTATATTTGTCATTTAAGTTGTTGAACAATGCATGATTATAGGTTAGATAGCTAGGTTTCATTTTTCTGAACATTTTGATATATTATTTGTATTTTTCTGCCTTATAAATAAAAAGATATTGAATTTACAATATTCAAAACAATTTCTGAAAATAAATAAGTCTGGAATTATTTTTTACACCCAGGCAAACTATACCCACAACAACTGACTGATGGGCCCTGTGCCACATAGGCAGCCCCATGAGCAAAGTGGGACAGAGGGGGCCGTTGGGTGTTTTTCACCAGGGCAGGGGTTACACACTGCCGCTGACGGGTGGGCCTGGTCCACGCGGGCAAGCCACGCTGGCGCCACGCGAGCAAGGTGGGGTCAGGGCTGGTTTGATCGGCCCACGTGGTAGCCATGCGGAGGCCACGTCTGCCTCCACGTCGGACTCGCCGGCGGGAGCGGCAGAGTCATCCCGCGCCAGCAGCCACGAGGAGGGGAGGAGGTGCCTGCCGACGGCGCCGCCACGCTAGCACCCGTCGCACCATGTCACGCCGCCGCCAGCCACAGAACCTCCACACCATGCCACCAGTGCGTGGACGCGCGCGATAAATCCCGCCGCCGCTGCACCCGCCGCACCACGCCACGAGAGAAATCCCGTCGGTGCCTGCCAGCGGCGGCATGGGAGGGGGAGGACAAAGGCAGGGAGAGGGGCGTACCTTCTGGCGGCGATGACGCGCGGCGGTGGTGGTGCTGCTGGCGGCGTCGGGTGGGGAGGGGGGGCGGGGGGAAGTAGCTGGGGCGCGCACGGACGGAGGCGGCGGTGGTGGCGGACGGAACGCACGGGCTCGGGCAGCCTGCCGGCGTCGGGGACGGCGAGCTCGGGCAGCCTGCCGGCATCGGGGGTGGCTCCTATGCGCGCGTCGGTGAGAAGCAGAGAAGTGAGATGGGGAAGAAGAAGAGGAGGCGCGTCAGTTATAACCAAAGGACCTTTAGTCCCGGTTGGTGGCTCCAACCGGGACTAAAGGGTTATACGCCCCGGTTGGAGCCACCAACCAGGACGTATACTCCAATTTTTTCAGCAGACCAAGGGTTGGCGCGCACAGAGGTCTTTAGTCCCGGTTGGTGGCTCCAACCGGGACATATGACCCTGTTTTCAAAAAATTTCAGGAATTTTCTCTCTGTTCCCGCCTTATTTTTTATTTTGGGGTTTAAATTTGTAATGTTTTTTAAATGATAATTACTTTGGAATTTAGAAAAACTTTAAACATAAAAAGTGTTTGAATTTGAATAACTAATTCGAAACCATTTTCTGTTTTTAAAAATAATTAATGTAACCATTTAAAATATGAACCATTTAAAATTAAAAATGAATTAACTTATATTTTTTGAATATTAATTTGGAATTTAGAAAAACTTTAAACATAAAAAGTGTTTGGATTTGAATAACTAATTCAAAACCATTTTCTATTTTAAAAAATAATTAATGTAACCATTTAAAATATGAACCATTTAAAATTAAAAATTAATTAACTTATATTTTTTAATATTAATTTGGAATTTAGAAAAACTTTAAACATAAAAAGTGTTTGAATTTGAATAATAATTCAAAACCATTTTCTGTTTTTAAAAATAATTAATGTAACCATTTAAACTATGAACCATTTAAAATTAAAAATGAATTAACTTATATTTTTTGAATATTAATTTGGAATTTAGAAAAACTTTAAACATAAAAAGTGTTTGGATTTGAATAAGTAATTCAAAACCATTTTCTGTTTTTAATTTGGATTTGAATTAACTTATATTTTTTATATATTAGTTGGCAGAAAAAAAAGGACTTAAAATAATGGGCGGAAAGAAAATTTGATTAGGATAGAACTGGATAGAAAAAGGACTTAAAGTTACATAGAAGAACTGAAAATTAAGATACATGCCCAGATTAAGCCACAATCGGCCAAACTTGTTTTGCAATGTTGGAATGATTCAGTCATGCTCCTGCCTACACCTGTAATACTCGCCACTGTAGTCGTCGTACTCGCCGCGGTCGTCGTCGCTGTCGTCGTCGGGGTCGCCGTAGTTGAACCTTGAAGGCTGAGTACGAGTGGGCTGGACTTGAGGGTAGCGCAGGCGGGGGCTAGAGTCGGCGGCTGTGTCGTAGGCCATGACACTCTGGAGAGTCCGGCCGCGCCACCACAGCCGACGGCCGGCCTCGTTGAAGTTCGAAGGAGGTGGGCCGTCCTCCTCGTGCCTGGCGAGCGCTCGGAAAATGGAAAAGGGCTTTTCCGTGCGAAAAAAAGGAAAACTTCCTCTTGCAACATTGTTATCCATACCAATGTCCACACACATGCATAATATGGGCACAACATCACAAACTATGCCATGATTCAGCACATAACATCGGTCATTTGGACCGAAAGCCATGAAACCTCGAACATGATAGGTCATTTTGTGAAGGTTTTTTTGAAACATAATCAATATACCAAGTCTGGTATTTTTCATTTCAACTATGTAACATAATATGACACCACGCAAAGGATTTTCATTGTTCGGATTTTTTTTGAATTTATTATGCCCGTTTTGAATTATCTGAATTTCTAACTATGGTCGAACCGGTGTGCATGAAGATAGGGGACGAGCATCGTTAGAAATTGCATTGGATCTCTGAAGAAATCACATATTGCGAGTCTAAAAATGATTTTTTCAAAAAATCACAGGCGATAGATCATGTACCTGTAGTACAAATCAGACCCACTTCCTGCCGATTCGGCAGACATTTGTCCTTTTTACCCGGGATGGACGAAAAGGTTTGAGATGTCCCGGTTGGGAGATAGTCCATGTAAGGTGGTCTAGTATTTTAGGAAAATGGGACGGTAGCATTCTGGAACGGCATTTTGGTGGTTACTTCACAAAACGACCCGTTTTTTGCGCTCGGAAAATGGAAAAGGGCTTTTCCGTGCGACAAAAAGGAAAACTTCCTCCTGCAACATTGTTCTCCATACCCTCGTAGATCAAATGGCTCCTGTTTGTTCTCATCCCACGCATGTACACCTGGTTTGCCCCACAACTGTAAGAGTTCTTCAACTAATGGCCTAAGGTACACATCAATGTCGTTGCCCGGTTGCTTCGGGCCTTGGATGAGCACTGGCATCATAATGAACTTACGCTTCATGCACAACCAAGGAGGCAGGTTGTAGATACATAGAGTTATGGGCGAGGTGCTGTGACTGCAGCTCTGCTCCCCAAAAGGATTCATGCCATCCGTACTTAGACCAAACCATAAGTTCCTTGCGTCACCTGCAAAGTCTGGGAAGTCTCTCTCGATTTTTCTCCACTGTGACCCATCAGCAGGGTGTCTCAACTTCCCGTCTTTCTTACGGTCTTCTTTGTGCCATCGCAACAACCTGGCATGCTCTTTGTTTCTAAACATGCGTTTCAACCTTGGTATTATAGGAGCATACCACATAACCTTAGCAGGAACCCTCTTCCGGAGGGGCTCTCCCTCAACATCACCAGGTTCATCTCGTCTGATCTTATACCGCAACGCATTGCATACCGGACATTTATCTAAATTCTCATACTCCTTACCGCGGTAGAGGATGCAGTCATTAATGCATGCATGTATCTTTTGCACATCTAATCCTAGAGGACAAAGAGTCTTCTTTGCTTCGTAGGTACTCTCGGAAAGTTCGTTATGTTTTGGAAACTTTGGCTTCATTATTTTCAGCATCTTTTCAAATGAGGAGTCAGTTAGACCACACTCTGCCTTCCATCGCAACAATTCCAGTGTGGTACCGAGCTTTGTGCTGCCATCTTCACAATTTGGGTACAACAATTTCTTGTGATCTTCTAACATGCCCTCTAACTTCAACTTCTTATTTTCTGTTTCACAGTCTCGCTTTGCATCAGAAATGACCCTACCAAGTTCATCAGCCGGCTCATCTGATGCCCGTTCTTCACCTCTTTCCTCTCCATTGTCTTCCATTGCAGTATCACTGTATTCAGGAAACATATGATGATAGTTGTTATCATCATCTTCTTCTTCACCATCTTCCATCATAACCCCTCTTTCCCCGTGCTTGGTCCAGCAATTATAGTTGGGCATGAAACCTTTCATAATCAGGTGGCCGCGAATGATTTTCGAGGAAGAGTACTCCTTGTTGTTCCGACATTGAACACATGGACAACGTATAAAACCATTCTTTTTGTTTGCCGTAGCCACATCGATAAATTTATCCACGCCTTTCATATACCCGTCTACGCGCCGGTCACCGTACATCCATTCCCGACCGTTCATCTGCATCATATAAGTAAGTTTATCAAAAAACAGGACATCATAAATAGTGAAATGACCAATTCACATCGACACATGCATTGTATCAATGACAGAGAAAAGATAAGATTGCTAACCTCGATCGAGGGAAATAAAGAGGAGAAAGCTCAAGTGCGTCTTGGACACCTTCTATATTTTTGTTCAATGAGAAATTGAACGGGATTATTCACTCAAACATTTCATCAAACACCTTGAATGCATGCATAGGGGAGAAAAACTAGCACACCCCTCACACCTTCCACCAAGAGAAAAAACAGAGTGGGGGCAGAGGGGGCTAGGGCGTTGCATTTATAGAGGGCGGGAGCATACATCCCGGTTGGAGCCACCAACCGGGACTAAAGGTGTGTGCCACGCCACGTGGCTGTGGCCAAACCTTTAGTCCCGGTTGGTGGCTCCAACCGGAACGCATGCCCCCTTACCAACCGGGACGCATGCCTTCGGGCCCCGTGCCCGCTCGAACCGGGACGCGTGCCAGCATTAGTCCCGGTTGGTGGCGCAACCGGGACTAATGCTCTGAGGGGGCGCGAACGGATGGCTTGTTTTCTACTAGTGGTCGCGAGTCTTCGTCGGTTGTCGATCCGACGATGTTGTGCATTTCTTTCTTTTTCTTTCTTTTGTATTTTTTCTTGGGCTTATGCTTATGCTGTTCGGCCCCAACAGTGTTCAAAAATTTGTATCAGTAGTTTACTATATTAATATAGTGGAGCGAAAAGCATGTTTCGAGGTAGCGACCAGTGTTCTACCGTAGTGCGATGTTCATTGTGCCTTCCTCTAAGCATTTGCTAACCAAACAATAGTCTAGATGGAGTCATTCGGACGTTGTCGATCTCCCTTGTCCAGGTCGGACACCTCCACACGGCATGCTGCCATCAAGAATCGTCGTCCATGTCGGCCAAGAGTGCCATGTCACCTGATTTCAGACCACAATATAAGACGAAGAACAATAATACTACTCCCTCTGTACTCCTCCTTTTCTTTTTCAACTCACACGCCAAAAGAAAATAAGCGGCCAATCAGCTTGCGCATGCAATGGTTTCCACGCATCGCTGCAGTTATTCTCTAGAGAAAAAAGGGACGTGGGCGCTAGGATTTAGGTAATGCATTTAGTACGGTGCCACAAACTAGGATATTTAAGACTCCGGACTAATAATTTAGAAATATCTGAAAAATCTCTCCAGACTAGTAATCCCAAACAGAGAGTGTACTATTTAAGATATCATCATGCTGAAAACGGCATAATTGTATTACAATGCTTGACTTAGGTTAATAACCGACACTCTGAAACAAACATGTCATGTTGAAAACTGCATAAGTGTAGAACGTGGTGACATGTCATCATAAGTTTGAGATGTTTTGTGGTGCTAGGTAGCGACTAGTGTGCTAATTTAGTCTGACGTTGCCAGCGAGTGCCCTCGACTACGCAATTGCTAGCCCAAGGTGAAACTGCATAGTGGTAGGCGACATCCTATAAAACCTTCACCTGCTACTAAGGTCTGAGGATGATGATAATATTAGAGAAGAGTTAGATCTTGAGGAAGTTTATCGCATGTGTGACGATTTGACTGAAACACGCGATGGTGCTAGGGGACCATTTGCTTTCCAACTTATCTCCCGCCAAAATAAAACTCATTTTGAGAACAAAAAACATCTCCACGGTCTTCTCAAAAATCGAGCGGCCTTTTGGAATAGTTGAGGTTTCAATGATCCTGCAAAACACAGAGAAAAACACATGCACGTCGTGGATCAAGGCAAGGATCATAACTTAAATTTTATGGCCATTTCTAAGACTAGGAAAGATGAGTTCTCCAAAACTCATCAGAAGGGTCTTTGTGTGGTCAGAATTTTCCTTAGAGCTGGATTTCCGCCCAAAAAATTCCCAAATTCATACAATAATAAGACATAAGGTGGACAAAAATAATGATCGATTTAAGCCGCAACGACCATTGATTTCTAATGCAGTTATTAATAACCTAGACCTATGTGAGATTTATTTATCTGGTAGACAATACACTTTTGCTAACTCACTTAATGACCCCACTTTTGAGAAGTTAGATTGCTTGCTGATGAGCTATGATTGGCAGCAAAATTTTCTTCTTATATCTTTATACATACCTTAGTGACATACAAAAATATAACATCATGCATCATTGTTGCTTGATACTGGAACTTATTTCCCTTCTACGAACCAATCTTTTTTTTTAATGTGAGTTGGCCTGGTTAAAGCGTGAAGGTTTTCATGATCTATTAAACATATTTGGCAACAAGAGAGACGGGGCATGACGCCAATGGAACCTTGTCAATGGAAGATACATGCACTGTGCATTTTTTGCATGGGTGGGCCAAGAATATGAAGGGGAAGTATACGAAGGAGAAGGAAAAACTCTCTTAGGTCATCGATGATCTTAAAAATGCTGAAACTTTGCGTCTTCCAAACTTTAAAGTGGGTGCTTTAAAGTGGGTGTTAAATGCCAGTATAATAAGCATGTGGTGGCCCTTCTATGCAAAGAAGAAACTTATTGGAGGAAGTGGTGGCCCTTCTATGCAAAGAGAGAACCTATTGGAGGAAGAGGGACAAAAAGCATAAAATGTAATCAAGGGAGATAATAATATGAGATATCTTCACTTCATGACCAATGTATGGCACCACAAAAAACGAAATTTCACATTTGAGCAGCAAGAAGGCGTCATTGATGGGGCAGGCGACTGAAAATTACAAAAAAAAATTACAAGTATCTTTTTCCTCATGATGATAATCAAGTTTTTCTAGATGAACATCAACGTGACCATATTCTACTAGTGTTCCATGGGGAGAGTGTAATTTTAACTCCTAAGTTCTTAGGGGAAGAAATATGAAATGGAAATTTCCCAAATGAAATTGAATAAAGTCTCGGGTCCTAGTGGCTTGATACGTCGGAAACATATCTATAATTTTTGATGCTCCATGCTTGTTTTGTATTTACTTTGCTTTGCTTTGTCTTTACTTTGAGGTATTTTTATATATTTTCTAGAACTAACCTATTAATAAGTTACCATAGTGTCAGTTGCCTGTTTTCTTCTATTTTTGGTTCCAGAAAGGCAGAAAATCAATATTCTCGGAATTGGACGGGACAAAAGCCAAAGTTATTAGTTCCCCGGAGCAACACGGAACCACGAAGCAGAGCCGGAGGGGGGCCATAGGGTGGCCAAACCCCCCTAGGCGAGGGCAAGCCCTGGGGGCGCCTGGAGGGGGTGTGGGCCCCCTGGACCCCCACTGACCTTGATTCCTGCACCTATAAGAAGCCTCCGACCCAAAAACCCTAAGGAATCCAGAAGAAATCCACGAAAACCTCTCCTGCGCCACCGCCACCAAAGGGGAGATTCGGGGGACAAAAAGTCTCTGTTCCGGCACCTTGCCGGGATAGGGAAGTGCCCCCGGAGCCATCTTCATCGATCTCCATCGCCATCTTCATCACCGTTGCTGATTCCCATGATGAGGAGGGAGTAGTTCTTCCTCAGGGCTAAGGGCTCTACCGGTAGCTATGTGTTCATCTCTCTCTCTATGCATGATCTTGTGGTCATGAGCTTTGTAATCAAGTAGATCTACCTTGCTACTCAAGTGCTTCATTAGATCTCTGCTCTCCCATGTGTGTGAAAGTGACAGCGTGCACGCCATGGTGGCACTTAGGCTTGAGTCTACATAAATACTCTTTGTCCTTTAATAGATCTATGCTTTTCCCCACGTGTGTGAAAGTGACAGCGGGCATACCGTGTGTGGAACTTTGGCTAGATTGAATATTTGTTATGAGTTATATTTGGAGTTGGATGTCTCTATGAAATGGTGGTGTTTGTTGGAACCATCTAGCGCTCAAGGTGACAGTGTGGGGTTATCTAGATTGGGGAAGGCGGACTTTGAGGAGTGTTGCTATAGCCCTACCAATAATTAGAGTGTCCAACCGGAGAGTAGTTAAGAGTAGTATCATGAAGAGAGGATATTTATATGAGAGAGTGTTCACTAGTGAAAGTATGATCCCTAGACCTTGTTTCTAAGCATTGAAACACCATTTGCTACTAGATCTGTTGCATGTTGCTTGCTTCCTCCAGTTTTCCTTTAGTCTATTCCTCCACGCCATCAACTATTTTCTGGCACCGTTACCCCATGTCAACAACAAGTCAGAAGCTCTTTTCTGGCACCATTACCACTTGTATTTCACTATCTCTTTGCCGAACTAGTGCACCTATACACCTGACAAGTGTATTGGGTGTGTTGGGGACACAAGAGACTTCTTGTATCTTGATTGCAGGGTTTCTTGAGAGGGATACCTTTGACCACTTCCTCTCTGAGTTCGATAAACCTTGGGTGATCCACTTAAGAGAAACTTGATGCTGTTCTACAAACCTCTGCACTTGGAGGCCCAACAACTGTCTACAAGAATAGAAGTGCGTAGACATCAAGCTCTTTTCTGGCGCCGTTTTCGGGGAGGTTTTGGTACTTTACCTTACCTAACCATCAAGCTCTTTTCTGGCACCGTTACCCCACGTCAACAACAAGTCAGAAGCTATTTTCCGGCACCGTTACCACTTGTACTTCACTATCTCTTCGCCGAACTAGTGCACCTATACACCTGACAAGTGTATTGGATGTGTTGGGGACACGAGAGACTTCTTGTATCTTGATTGTAGGATTGCTTGAGAGGGGATACCTTTGACCACTTCCTCCCTGAGTTCGATAAACCTTGGATGATCCACTTAAGGGAAACTTGTTGCTATATTACAAACCTCTGCACTTGGAGGCCCAACAACTGTCTACAAGAATAGAAGTGCGTAGACATCATGGCTCCCCAACTTAATTTTATCAGACATTTTAGGATTTAATTAAGGTTGATATGATGGATCTCTTCGAGGAATTTCGTAAAGAAAGGTTGCCACTACATAGAGTATTCATTTTTGCAGGAGTAAAGCAAGCCAAGAAAAGTAGTAACTAAAGTAGGAACTATTTTTTTGTGTTTTTGATAAAGAGAAACAAACTAGTATAACTATTTTTTGTGTGTGTTTGATAAAAAGAAACAAGAAAAACAAAGAAAAAGAAACTAAGAAAAACAAAAACAAAGTAAAGAGATTGGTTGTGAGAGACTCCCCTTGCGAGAATCTTCTTTCTCCCTGAAAAGTGATTGACAAGGAGGAAGAGATTGAAGTTGTACTTATCTCCCCGGCAATGGCACCAGAAAAGTGTTTGATGTATCAAATATGTAGAGCTTGTTGGGAACCACGAGAGGAAGGTATGATGAGCACAACAGCAAGTTTCCCTCAGTTATGAAACCAAGGTTATCGAACCAGTAGGAGTAAGGAAATAACTTCAAGGTGTTGCTAGCAACTTCAAACCTGCACAACACAATCCACAATACTTTGCCCCAACTTACAGTGAGGTTGTCAATCTCACCGGTTTACTGAAAATAAAGGATTAAACGTATAATGTGGAAGATAGTGATTTCTTGTAGTAAGTAAACAGTAACGGTAAACAGTAGATGGTATATCAATGATAAAGAATGGACCGGGGTCCACAGTTTACTAGAGGTGTTCTCCATAAGATAAATAGCAATGCTGGGTGAATAAATTACAGCGAGGCAATTGACAGATTGAGAAGACATAACAATGCATATACTAGACATCTTGATTTCTACGATATTTGTTTGGGCATTACAGCATAATACATAGACCATAATCCAACTGCATCTATGACTAATAATCCACCTTCAGGTTATCATCCAAACCCCTTCCAGTATTAAGTTGCAGGCAACAGATAATTGCATTAAGCAAAGTGTGTAAAGTAAACAATACAATTGCCCCATGGACAAAGGATTGTTGTTTTCTCCCTAGTAGCAACAACACATCTACAACCTTAGAAGTTTCTGTCACTCTCCCATATTACTAGAGGCATGAACCCACTATCGAGCATAAATACTCCCTCTTGAAGTTACAAGCATCTACTTGGCCAAATTATCTACTAGCAACAAAGAGCATGCAAGATCACAAATAACATAGACATGATAGAATCAATAATCAATCTGACATAGTATCTAAATATCCATCGGATCCCCACAAACACAACATGTATGATTATAAATAGATGATATTGACCATGAACGGAGCTCACAAGATCTAAAAATGAAAGCACAAAGGAGGAGAAACAACCATCTAGCTACTGTATGGACCCATAGTCCAAGGGTGAACTACCCACGCATCACTCCGGAGGCTGGCATGGTGATGAAGAAGGCCTCCGGGGTGATATCTCCCCTCTGGCAGGGTGCCGAGAAGAGCTTCGGATCCCCCCGATCCAGGGACGATGGTGGCGGCGGCTACGGACTGTTTTATGGATTTCTGATCGGTGCTTAGGGTTTCTGCATCGGGGTGCTTATATAGGTGAAGGGGAAAGGTCGGTGGACGCCCCAGTGGCCCACATCATGGGGTGGCGCGCTCTAGGGGGGCTCGCGCTACCCTATTGTGTGGCCGCCTCGTGGCTCTTCTTTGTCTCCCCTTCGGTCTCTGTGTCATGTCTGGTAAAATATTGACTTTGGCTTTTATTCCGTCCAATTCCAAGAATATTTCCTTACTAGCTTTTCTGAAACCAAAAACAACAGAAAACATGCTCAAGTTTTCAACACAGGAGAGAGAGATTGCTCAAGTTTTTAACAAAAATGTGATATCTTGCTAGATAATATAAGAATACCTTCTAGCTTTGACATGCCTAAATGCACACAATCAAATCAATTTTGCTATAAATTATGAAAAATGTGAAAATTATAAACCGACCTCACCTTAATCAAACAAGCACTCCCTCTATTCCAAACTAATCAAAGTTCTACGCATGTCATAAGTGCGAGATCGCTAAGTTTGACTAAGTTTATAGAAAAATATGCTAAGATCCAATCCTATATAGTACACAAGTATACTCTATGATCTGTATAACGATTAAATTGACGTTTTAGATTTTGCTATATTTTACTACTCCCTTCGTTTTAAACTAGATGTTGCAAGTTTGTCTAAATTTGGATGTATCTAGACACTATTTAGTACTAGATACATCCAAATTTAGATAAACTTGTGAAATCTATTTTCAGACGAAGGAAATACATATAAACTTGGTCATACTTGAAGTATCCTGAAATAGGAAAATCTTAGAATATCAATTAATTTGAAACATGGAGATTAGTATCAAGACAATCAACTCATAAAAACAAGAGTTTTGAACTCCAATACCATGCAAACTACCTACTCACTATTGACCAATCTAGAAGAGCATACTAAGCATGGACGACTAACTCAGAATTTTCTTGCTTCTACCAACAAGACTCCTTAGGTCTGTCTAGGTGCAAAATAGTTTCAAAATATTTGAGTAGTACTTGGGTTTATGAAAATAATATGGTCTTAAATAGTTTGATGTATTTAACAAATGATCAAAACTGTAGTAGTATCAAAAACATTGGTATGGCCAATACGACAACTTCTCAATAGTATAGAAAAACATGAACTTGGACCCTCTTTTGAATAATAGAGGATAGAGCTATGTGAAAACCATTGTATTTGCAAACTATGGTGTTGCACGGAATTTGGTCCAAAAAGTGCTATTTACCATCCACTGTGTCCAGATGTACTCTCACCTTTAGCTTTCTCAGGATGCTAGTCACCTAGATGCAAGGAAATTTCACAACATGGGATCATTTGATTTCGATGAGATGAATTTAGTTTTTTATAAAATTAGTATCGTTACAACATAGTCAAATTATTAATCAAAATAGTCGAAATCCTCGACATTTAGTCGTGACCATAACTCATCACTTAACACCGACAACCAAGTTGGCCACACACTTAAGAGGGGTAGCAAATTAAATTCATCAAGGAGAATTAGCAAGCACACAGGGGCCTAGAATTGGCAAGCACAAGTTTCTTTGTGATTGCTATGATGGAAACAATCATTTTTTTGCGAAATTCCACTAATCTATTAATAATCATTAACAACAGTACAAAGAGGACTAAAAGTAATAAAAATTACAAATAGGTCACTGGACCACCTAGCAATGACTACAAACACTAACACGAGCCAAAGGCGCGCCATGATACATTGTAAACATATCTATAATTTTTGATGATCCATGCTTGTTTAGTATCAACTTTGCTATGTTTTGTCTACACTTTGAGGTATTTTTATACATTTTCTAGGACTAACCTATTAACAAGATGCCGCAGTGCCAGTTGCCCGTTTTCTGCTGTTTTTGGTTTCAGAAAAGCTAGTAAGGAAATATTCTTGGAATTGGATGTGACAAAAGCCAAAGTCAATATTTTACCGGAGAGAAGACGGAGTCCAAAGGGCAGCCGAAGGGGGGCACAAGATGGCCACACCCTAGGGCCGCGTGGCCCAGGGGGGCGCCGCCACCTGGTGTGGACCCCTTGGCCGCCCTCCTGCCTCGCCCCTTCGCCTATAAAGTCACCCTGATGCAGAAACCCTACACACCCGATCAGATCTCCACGAAACAGTCCATAGCCACCGCCACCATCGTCCCTAGATCAGAGGGATTTGAAGCTCTTCCCGGCACCCTACCGGAGGGGAGAGATCATCCCGGAGGCCTTCTTCATCACCATGCCAGCCTCCGGTATGATGCGTGAGTAGTTCACCCTTGGATTATGAGTCCATACAATAGCTAGATGGTTGTTTCTCCTCCTTTGTGCTATCATGTTTAGATCTTATGAGCTCTGTTCATGATTAAGATCATCTATTTGTAATTATACATGTTGTGTTTGCGAGGATCCGATGGATATTGAGATACTATGTCAGATTGATTATTGATTCTATCATGTCCGTGTTATTTGTGATCTTGTATGCTCTACGTTGCTAGTATCTATCTTGGCCAAGTAGATGCTTGTGACTCCAAGAAGTACTTATGCTCAATAGTGGGTTCATGCATCTAGTAATCTGGGGAAGTGATAGGAATCTGTAAGGCTGTAGATGTGATGTTGCTACTAGGGAGAAAACAACAATCTTTTGTTCATGGAACAATTGTATTGTTTACTTTACACACAATGCTTAATGCAATTATTCGTTGCTTGCATCTTAATACTGGAGGGGGTTCGGATGATAACCTGAAGGTGGATTATTAGTCATAGATGCAGTTGGATTATGGTCTATATATATTATTGTAATGCCCAATCAAATCTCATAGGAGTCTTGATGACTAGTATATGCATTGTTATGCTTCCTCAATCTGTCAATTGACCCGCTATAATTTGTTCACGCGACATGTTATCTATCTTAAGGAGAACACCTCTAGTGAACTGTGGATCCTGGTCCAATCTTTACCATTGATACAACATCTATTGTTACCGTTTACTTTCTACAAGCAGCTACTATCCTCCACACTATTCGTTTAATCCTTTGTTTTTAGCAAACCAGTGAGATTGACAACCTCACTGTAAGTTGGGGCAAAGTCTTGAGTTTGTGTTGTGCAGGATTCCAAGTTGTTAGCAACACCTTAGAGTTATTTTCTTACTCCTACTGGTTCGATAACCTTGGTTTCATAACTAAGGATAAACTTACTTCTGTGCTCATCATACCTTCCTCTTGGGGTCTCCCAACGAAGCTCTACAGTGATCTGAGCCATCAAGACGTTTTCTGGCACCGTTGCCGGGGAGATAAGAACAGCTCAATCTCTTCCTCCTCATTAGTCACCTTTTAGGGAGAAAGAAGATACTAGCAAGGGGAGTCTCTTACAACCAATCTCTTTACTTTGTTTTTGTTTTGCTTTGTTTTGCTTGTTTCTTTTTATCAAAAATACAAAAAAAATAGTTGTACTAGTTTGCTTCTTTTTATAAAAAAAACAAAAAAATTAGTTCCTACTATAGTTGTTATTTTTGTTGGTATGTTACTGTATTGCTTTATCATGCTTTCTATAAATGGTTGGTTTCTTTGAAACTAGATCTTATTGGCAAGGTGGGTTCACGGAAGAACAAAAATATTATTAGAAGAAACACCGCTTGTCACAAAAAGGGAAACACTTATGGGAACAAATTGATAAATTGCATATCATTGCTAGAAATGTTTTCTCTACTTATAATGTTACTTATTGCTTTGATAAATCATGTTGCTGTAGGAGGTATAAACACCTCCCTTTTCAATGTGAGTATAATGATAATGTTACCATGTCTTCTTATGTTAAGGGAAATTATGACTTTTATGATGTGGAACAAATTGAAGAATTTATTGCTTGGAAGGGTGCATTCAAACTTGCTAATTTGCTTGAAAATACCGATGCTGCACCTTATAAATATGAGGTTTATGATATACTTAAATTTTGTTTTGATAATTACAAGGAAGAAAATGGCTATATTTTTGAATATTTCAATAGATTCTTTCCACCAACGGAAGAGACTAATGCCTTGCAGGAGCCTATGGAAGAAGAAATTGTTAAAACTGGAAGCTTATTAGATGAAAAAGAGGAGGAGAGTGATGAACCAAAGGAAGAAGAATGGATTAGCTACCCATGCCTACCTTCTAATGAGAGTAACTCTTTATCACTTACATTATTTGATTGTTCCCCATGCTTACCAAAGGAGGATGAATGTTATGTTCCTGTGGATTCTTTTAAAATATCTACTATGGGTGAAACTTGTGATAATAATTATCATGTTATCTATGATAATCCTTTATTTGTGCCTAACTTCGAAATGCATGGTATTAAAGAGTTTTTCTTAGAAAATGTTTATGATAAAGCTCTAGATGATGGTCCTATATTGGTTGATAATATTAATTGTACTACTGTTCAAAATGAGATTGGAGGGGTCTTGACTTTATCTTGGAACTCCATACCTCTTGAGAATAATCAGTCATCTTGTTATAAAATTATTAAAAGTGGGTTTGAAGGTTTTAATCCCACTAGTTTTAGCTTGATAAAAATTATGTGTTTGTTGATCATGAAAAGCATGCTTTATGTGATAGTTATATTGTTGAGTTTATTCATGAGTCTACTGAAAATTATTATGAAAGAGGAAAATATGGTTGTAGAAGTTTTCATGGTGCCGAAACACCTCTCTATATGCTGAAAGTTTTGAAGTTACTCTTGTTTTATCTTGCTATTCCTATCACCTTGTTCTTTGTGAATTTATTGGCGTACAAGATTCCTATGCATAGAAAGTGGGTTAGACTTAAATGTGTTTTGAATTTGCTTCTTGATGCTCTCTTTTACTTCAATTCATATTTCTTATGTGAGCATCTTCTCAAATTATCAAGTCTAGCTAAAAGGCGTTAAAGAAAAGCACAATTGGAGATAACCCAAATTTTGTTAGGTTTTTCTTTTGTTGAGTCTTGGAAGTTATTAATTCTGTAATAACATCTTCTTATCCTTTTTGTGTGGTTTTTTGTGCCAAGAATAACCTCTAATGAGAGAGAAGTAATATTTGAGAAAGTTGTTGTCCCAAAACAGATTTTTGTGCTTCACTGTAAAAATTTGTGAAAAATCACTGTATCTCGGATTAAGCTGTAATTTTCTGAGCTTATGACCCAGGTTGTTATCTAACTTTCGTTACACCAACACTTTTTGATTTGAGCAACAGAAGGTCTTAGAAAAGAATCGGTTTTTACCTGTTGGTCTGTTTTGACAGATTTCTGCCATTATTTCCATTTGCCTCTTAATCTGTTTCTTTTTGAGTTCTACTTGATCACTTGAACTTTTAAAAGGAATTGATACAGTAGCTTGTGTTCTAATGAAAGTTTTACTTGTTTTAAAACAAAACCCAAGGTACTATTATCTTGAATACACTAATGTTGCTAATGAAGACTGTGTGAAGTTTTGTATGAAGGAAATTTTCAAGTGTAGGGGAAGAGTGATGTAATGAGATGAAGAATGGACAAAAGCTCAAGCTTGGGGATGCCACCCCGTGTCACCCCAAGAAATATTCAATAGGTACAAGAGTCAAAGCTTGGGGATGTCCAAGGCACCACCTTCTTCATCAATAAAAATCTCAGGTCTCTTTCTAGACACTTCATTTTTATCGTTTCATGCACTGTTGTGTTGTTCTTAGAGCGTCTTATTTTTTTTTGTTTAGTTTGCTTGAATAAGGTAGTTGGACTCCTGTTTTCGCGTATGTGATGACCTACAAGTATAGGGGGGTGTATCGTAGTACTTTCGATAAATAGGAGTGTCGATCCCAACGAGGAGCAGAGGTGTTGACTAGTGGTATGGAGCAGAAAATCTCTATAAATACTTAGCAAACGGATTTTTAGGGTTTTTTAGATAAAGCAACGAAACAAAGTGCAAGTAATAAAGACAACGAACAACTGCAGCAAGTGGCCCAATCCTTTCTTAGCAAAGGACAAGCCGGTGGAAATACTTATAAGGACCAAACGTTCTCGAGGACACATGGGAATTCTGTCAAGTGCTTTCGCTTCAAATAACTGAGTACTCTTCTTTGGTGTTGTAAGTGTTGTGTGGGTGAACCTGTGCTAATGCACCGACCTTACTTGGACTAATACATACCTGTGATTAAACCCCCTGCAAGCATCCGCAACTACATGAAATTAATTAAGATATAAACCTAACCACAGCCTTAAACTCTGAGATCCTACGGTCCCTTGTGCAAAGGTGTCCTAACGGGGGTTCAGGTTTCTGTCACTCCGGCAACCCCAAGATTAGTAGCCAAAACACAATGCATTCCCCTAGGCCCATAAATGGTGAAGTATCATGTAGTCGACGTTCACATGACACCACTAGAAGAATAGCACCACGACTTAAATACTAAACCATTGAATAATAGCTCAATACAAATCCACTACTAACAACATGACTTCTCCCATGTCCTCAACAACTAAACGAACTACTCACAAGACATCATATGGATCAAGATCAAAGGTGATATGGTGATGAATAACAATTTGAACATAAACAATAATCCAATGGTTCCACTCACAAGCATCAACTATAATAGTAATTAACACCGAGAAAGTTTCCCCTAAGAACTAGTGCAAGATCCAACACTATTGTTACAGCGGGACGGAGTGGTGATGATGGTGCTGGTGGAGATGATGGTGTGGATGATTATGATGATCCCGATGAAGCCTAGCTTGATGACGGTGTTGATGGCGACAATCTCCCCTCTCCGGGAAGGAATTTCCCTGGCAGAAATCTGTCTGCCGGAGAGATCTTTCTCTCTCTCGATGTTTTCCGCCCCGCAGAGGCGGCGGAAATCTTTCTGTGCTTGCTCCTTGGTATTAGGGTTCCGTGAGGAAGATATAGGCGAGAGGGCAGAGTAGGGAGCCGGCCAGGTGGGCCACACCTGCCCTAGGCGCGGGGCAAGGTGGGCCCGCGCCTAGGGGGTGTGGGCCCCTTGTGGCCCGGCTACGCCTCCCCTTCTGGCTTCCTCCGTCTTCTGGGAAAATATAATTTTCCAATATTTTTCTGGTATTTTTCTGATCTTCGCAAAATTGCATCAAAACACCTCTTTTTCCATCAGAAACCTGACTCCGGCAGTTCATCCTCCAAGAATCATCCAACATGGAAAAACAGAGGAAAAGACATAAGTAATACCTCATAATAAGACACATATCAATGAGTAGAGGCAAATTATGATATAGAATGGTGATGCAAATTGGACGTATCAGTATGTTGTTTCAAACAAGTTGATTGGTGTTGAAAAATAGTAGAAAGTTTCATGCTTATGGTGGTACAAAAGGAAGCTTGTTTTGACTGTGGCTTAGACTTTATCATGCCATGCTAGATGTTTCTTTGACCTTATGCTTAGTGATTATTGTTGTAGCATGACTTGTTTCAAACAATTGAGATTGCTTAATGTGCCTTGCAAGAATCATGCGTTGTTTTGGCATACAAAAGCATAATATTGTGGTATTCTCTTTTGATGTTTTGTTTGGGTTAACTTGGCACATGCTTACACCATGTTATGACTATGAACCAGTCACCTTAGCCTCTATGATCATTTAGTTTTTGACTTGTGGTACCACTTTATGCTTTGATTGATAATGTTTTGTCGCTCTGCATGATTATGGCCATTATTGCTCTCTTAGTTGGTCGCTCCCAGTCTTTTGCTAGCCTCCACTTGTATTGAGTAAGCTATACTCATGCATCCAACTCCCAAGAAACAGGGTTATTCCAAAGAGTCCACTATAAATTCCTATGCATGGTGTGTTACACCATTCCAAGTATATTCTTATTTTATCTATCTTCCAAATTAAACTTGTTATGAGAAAATTAGTGATTAAAGCTCTCACAAACTTGATGGTACACTTTACTTTTTGCACCTAATAAGCTTGAACCATTGTGTCATCTATGTTGTATATGCTTGCACTTATAAGTTGGGAATTAGCAGAACCATGTTGTCATGGGGAAAGCTTTCAACACCTGTAAATATTATCAAGTTGATATCATGATCTTTTGTTTATGGATGTCGGTGGTGTAAAATAAAAGGAGAGCTTGTAAGTTCATGGAGTATTATATATGTGTTAGAGAAACGCCTAGGCGGATAGCGTAAGCCATGCCTAATCATGGTGGAAACTTGCAGCATCACCATAGTGAGCAATCTATGAAGCATCTTCAGAAAAAAATATAGAAAAAAAAGAAAAAAAGAGAAAAAAAATAGCGCCATACCCATGGTAAATAAGAAGATTGCTGAGATGCGCATTGTCCGTTGCCTTGTCATTTTGATAAGGGATAGCTCCTGTATCATGGGGCAAGGGGTACCCCATTGGTGGTTCTCTATGATACACATATACTTACAATGACAAGAACTTGCTTGTAACTAAAGTTGAGTAGCATGAGGAACGGCCCTCGTACTCAAAGGGACATGAGATTGCCAACTTATGATTTGTCAAGCATATACTACATATTTGTTTCACTTTAACCTTAATCACTTCAAGATGCTTATGATAGGGGCAATGGGAGTTGAAAGCTAACAAGTACCATAATCTTTGGAAGCTCTTTATGAAACTTGAAATCCCTGCTTCCCTCTGTGAAGGACCTTTCTTCTCACTTTTATATTGAGTCTCCACCTTCTATCTTTATGCACAAATTAAGAGAGCATAGTTGTCATTATTAGTCTTATGTGCATTGTCCCAAAACTTATTGATTGATTCATAATGTTGATATTGCTTGTTCTTGAACTATTTGTATCTAGTCACCCTTATGAACTTTGAATGTGTCTTATGCATTTATGTTTTGCTACACCATGAGGGACAAGCTGAATACCACACATGTTATTCTTTCTATATGTGAAACAAACAAACGTCTTTCAATGCATTGTAATTCATGATCCTTTGTTTGTATCTTTTTCATGTTACAACATAGTTGCTATGTCTTATTATTAGAACTACATCTTTCAAGCTCATGTTTAGAGTTCTTTGATCCCAGTTATTAAATGCTTTGCAAATGGTTTGATCAAGATTTTGATGGTGCATGTCACCTCAAAAATTATTCTTTTTATCACTTACCTACTCGAGGACGAGCAGGAGTTAAGCTTGGGGATGCTTGATACGTCGTAAATGTATCTATAATTTTTGATGCTCCATGTTTGTTTAGTATCAAATTTGCTATGTTTTGTCTACACTTTGAGGTATTTTGATACATTTTTTGGGACTAACCTATTAACAAGATGTCGCAGTGCCAGTTGCCTGTTTTCTGCTGTTTTTGGTTTCAGAAAAGTTAGTAAGGAAATACTCTCGAAATTGGACGGGACAAAAGCCAAAGTCAATATTTTACCGGATAGAAGACGGAGTCCAAAGGTGGCCACACCCTAGGGCCGCGCGACCTAGGAGGGCGCGCCGCCACCTGGTGTGGGCCCCCTGGACGCCCTCCTGCCTCGCCACTTTGCCTATAAAGTCCCCCCGATGCAGAAACCCTACACACCCGATCATATCTCCATGAAACAGTCTGTAGCCGTTGCCACCATCATCTCTAGATCGGGGGATCTGAAGCTCTTCCCAGCACCCTGCTGGAGGGGAGAGATCGTCCTGGAGGCCTTCTTCATCACCATGCAAGCCTCCGGTATGATGTGTGAGTAATTCATCCTTGGACTATGGGTCCATAAAGTAGCTAGATGGTTATTTCTCCTCCTTTGTGCTATCATGTTTAGATCTTGTGAGCTCCGTTCATGATCAAGATCATCTATTTGTAATCTTACATGTTGTTTTGTGGGGATCCAATGGATATTGAGATACTATGTCAGATTGATTATTGATTCTATCATGTCTGTGTTATTTGTGATCTTGCATGCTCTCCATTGCTAGTATCTATCTTGGCCAAGTATATGCTTGTGACTCCAAGAGGGAGTATTTATGCTCAATAGTGGTTTCATGCCTCTAGTAATCTGGGGAAGTGACAGGAATCTCTAAGGTTGTATATGTGATGTTGGTACATTTCTTAATGTAATTATTCGTTGCTTGTAGCTTAATACTGGAGGGGGTTCGGATGATAACCTCAAGGTGGATTATGAGTTATAGATGCAGTTGGATTACGGTCTATATATATTGTTGCAATGCCCAATCAAATCTCATAGGAGTATTGATGACTAGTATATGCATTGTTATACTTCCTCAATCTGCCAATTGCCCCACTGTAATTTGTTCACCCAGCATGTTATCTATATTAAGTAGAACACCTCTAGTGAACTGTGGACCCTGGTACAATCTTTACCATTGATACATTATCTATTTTTACCGTTTACTTTCTACAAGCAACTACTATCTTCCACACTATACGTTTACTCCTTTGTTTTTAGCAAACCAGTGAGATTTAAAACCTCACTGTAAGTTGGGGTAAAGTCTTGAGTTTGTGTTGTGCATGATTCCAAGTTGTTAGCAACACCTTGGAGTTTTTTCCTTACTCCTACTGGTTTGATAACCTTGGTTTCATAACCGAGGGGAAACTTACTGCTGTGCTCATCATGCCTTCTCTTGGGGTCTCCCGACGAAGCTCTATAGTGATCTGAGCCATCATGCCACTGTCCTCGTCCCTCCATCACCGGAGTCGGGGAAAATTGTCATAGTAGAGCTTGTTATATTAGATAGATAGGAATTCGTTGTGCTAATGCCACAAAGGACCAATGAACTAGAGCAGTAACCGATGGCTTGGATATGTAGAGCTCGTTGGAAACCCCAAGAGGAAGGTATGATGAGCACAACAACAAGTTTCCCTCAGTTATGAAACCAAGGTTATCGAACCAGTAGGAGTAAGGAAACAACTCCAAGGTGTTGCTAACAACTTGGAACCAGCACAACACAAACTCAATACTTTGCCCCAACTTATAGTGAGGTTGTCAATCTCACCGGTTTGCTGAAAACAAATGATTAAACATATAGTGTGGAATATGGTGATTTGCTTGTAGAAAGTAAACAGTAAACGGTAAACAGTAGATGGAATATCAATGATAAAGATTAGACCGGGGTCCACAGTTCACTAGATGTGTTCTCGATAAGATAGATATCATGTTGGGTGAACAAATTATAGCGGGGCAATTGACAGATTGAGAAAGCATAACAATGCATATAATAGACATCTTGACTCCTATGAGATTTGATTGGGCATTACAACATAATACATAGACCGTAATCCAACTGCATCTATGACTAATAATCTACCTTTAGGTTATCATCCGAACCCCTTCCAGTATTAAGTTACAAGCAACATATAATTGCATTAAATAATGTGATTAAAGTAAATAATACAATTGGTCCATGGACAAAGGATTGTTGTTTTCTCCCTAGTAGCAACAGCACATCTACAACCTTAGAGATTTCTATCACTTCCCCAGATTACTAGAGGCATGAACCTGCTATCGGGCATAAATACTCTCTCTTGGAGTTGCAAGCATCTACTTGGCCAAAGCATCTTCGAACAATAGAGAGCATACAAGATCACAAATAACATAGACATGATAGAATCAATAATCAATCTGATATAGTATCTCAATATCCATTGGATCCCCGCAAACACAACATGTATGATTACAAATAGATGATCTTGATCATGAACGGAGCTCACAAGATCTAAACATGATAGCACAAAGGAGGAGAAACAACCATGTAGCTACTGTATGAACCCATAGTCCAAGGGTGAACTACTCATGCATCACTCCAGAGGCTGCCATGGTGATGAAGAAGGCCTCTGGGACGATCTCTCCCCTCCGGCAGGGTGCCGGGAAGAGCTTCGGATCCCCCTCGATCTAGGGATGGATCTACGAACTGTTTCGAGGAGATTTGATCAGGGACTTAGGGTTTCTACATCAGGATGCTTTTATAGACGAAGGGGCAAGGTCGGTGGGCGCCCGAGGGGCCCACACCTAGGGCTGGCGGCCCCCCTTGGCCGCGCTACCACATGGTGTGGCCGCCTTGTGGCCCCACTTCGTCTCCCCTCCGAACTCCGTGTTCCTTGTGGTAAAATATTGACTTTGGCTTTTGTCCCATCTAATTTCGAGAATATTTCCTTACTAGCTTTTCTGAAACCAAAAACAGTAGAAACCAGGCAAATGACACAGCGGCATCTTGTTAATAGGTTAGTTCCATAAAATGTATAAAAATACCTCGAAGTGTAGACAAAACATAAGAAAGTTGATACTAAAGAAGCATGTAGCATAAAAAATTATAGATACGTTTACGACGTATCAGTAACCATCGCCAATTATGATAATCATAGATCGAAAGAGATTGATCTGAAATCAAACCAAGAAATATGAAAATGGACAGAATCTCAGGAGATCCACCGGACAAATGACTTCATGCGCCCTCCGTCGACGCTAGATGTATAGAGCGAGGATAGAGCGGGGAGGGACTTATTCTAACTTCAGGACATAGCCGTCGCCTCAACGTCCCGAAGAAAACACTAAAAATACAAAACAAAGAACAAAAAACCTCCTGCCGGCGAGAGGTCGTGGTTTGCCACACCTCTAAAGTCCCAGGGCCACTGGAGGCAGAGAGGACCAGCGACATCGCCGGCGAGGGGCGTGGAACCCTAGATGGGTTTTCTCTCCCTCCTTTCTTCTCTCCCTAGCGGCACAGGTACGTGGCGAACAATTATGTTGAACTAAAAAATCCTTAATTTAAATTGATCACAATGTTGGGAAACTCCAACACGTTTGAATGTAGTTCCAGCCGACGAAATATAACACGGTAAGAAAATAAACTGTATCTTCAAGCCTCCGTGGGACGAGCAAGTAGATCCTTAGTCATAAGTGCTACTACTCCCTCCGTTTTAAAATATAAGATATTTAGTTTTTTTCAAACTTATGTATCTAAACGTATTTTAGTTGTAGGTTCACTCATTCTATTGCGAACCTACATACTAAAAACGTCTAGATACATGTGTTTCAGAAAACGCTAAAATATCTTATAATTTGGAACATAAAAGAAGCTAGTATCATTCTTAACGCTGTAATCCCCCAACACGTCTACCCAGAAGAATCGCATATCACACGTCTACACAGAAGAGTCACATAGCACGTCATCGACTGCAAAGCGCATGCTTTAATCCCCACAGCTTGCGTGTCCACCGGCTATACCCTCGTCCCCCGCCGCGTCATGCAAAACTATAAGGGCATGGCCAACCGGTCGCACTGGAACTGCGGCCATGCATTCATCTAGGCTCGGATGCCAAGATCTGAGCTAAATAGTGGTCCTGATGTGCCAGACGCTGCCTGCGGAGCAGGCAGCTACTCCATGGAAAAAAGCAAGAGAAAGAGAGGAGAGAAAGAAAAGGATGAGAAAAAGTAGGTTAGAGATGCTCACATCATCATGTAAGGTTGGCCAAACCAAACCCACAGCTTCATTTGTCATAACTATGTGGAATGATTTCGGCTTTTAATTTTAGAAAAATTTCACCTCCTACTGCAATCATTGAAATTAAGTAAACTTTAGTGATTTCGGTTTTCATTCGGTCAAAGCAGCAAAATTTTATTTCAAAATTAATTAAAAATTTAAATAAATTCAAAAATATTTTGAATATTTTTTGGATTAATGTGTGTTACTGAAATGATTGAAATATTTTGGCTGAAAGGTAATTATTTTGGTGTCTACCATAATTACCGAAATTCAATGAATTATCATGAAAACTCACTAAAAGTTTTTTCCATTTGTGAAAATACTGAGTCAGTAGCATTCTTATGCCACCATTATTGGTGCTCTAAGTAGCACCGCGGATTTTCTGGCAGAACTGGTTTCTAACGGAGTCCTATCGACTGTTAACTTATGCTTCCTGATAAGGGATCCAAATTTTTGGTATATCCAGTTATTTATCGGTATTACTTGCACATGGGGGGTCCAGGTCACACAACTCCCTCACCGTGACTCCCTTTCCTTATCATCCTCTCAATCCTCCATCCGGAAAATGTGGTGGCGAAGGCGGAGTGCGACCTACGGCGAGAGACGACGAGATTTTTCCAAAACTACGGGGGTTCAAGTTGGCGCAGAGAGGCCGCAGCCATGGCTGCGCTGTCCATGAGAACGAGGTCTCTCTCGAGCTCTGCTCCTTCCCGCCCTCTTCTTTTAGTCGCGACGGTGGCGTCGTGGTTGCGACCGCAACGCCTCAGCCTCCTTGATGGGAGTCACCGGAGGAAGAGGAGGTAGAGGCTGCCACCATGTTCATGTGCAAGATAGGTTTGGGATTCATATTCTCACTATAGATATTATTTCGTTCGAATGTGATGACGATTCAGATCTCAAGATTGATTTCAATGGGGGCTATATTTGGTTTGATCAAATTTAGTCTTTGATTCCATGTCAAATCTACAACATCCAACTCGCTACTCTAGTTTTATTTTCCCGATACAGTTTTGTAATGCCTAGACTGAGAAATCTTTATCAAAGTCCAACAAAAAAATCCTACACTAAGGAATTATTTTGGTTGCTTAATCCATGTGGTTCTTTTACGTTTGCTTCAAGATTTGAAACAAAATTTGATTCGTCTATTTCTCTGTAAAATTCTAAAGCATTTGTGGTGCAGAGAAATGATTGCGAAATATATGTAATATCTCTTTGATGCAAAGATGCCACTGACTCCATACTTGATCTAATTCTGTTTGACCTTTTTTTGTTATATACGAATATATGTCCAATCATCTTTGATGCAAAAATGTTATATATCTTGTATGTTTTATTGGAATTAGCTCACAAAAAATATTGCATATATTTTGTTGTTTATAAAAAAAGCAAATGTTACACAA
Source organism: Avena sativa (assembly GCA_916181665.1). Lineage (NCBI taxonomy): Eukaryota > Viridiplantae > Streptophyta > Magnoliopsida > Poales > Poaceae > Avena > Avena sativa. The sequence goes on from OV702297.1 coordinate 412,294,383, forward strand.
GCACGAGTTTGATTAAATTTGATTATATGAACGTTTCATTCTGGTTTGAAAGAACACTATTTAGAACGAATATGGTGCTTGTTTTGAGTAAATAAACATTTTAGTACACTAGAATAAAGTTGCAAAGGACATGGAACACCATATTTAAGTTTGCCCCGTAAATTACAAAAATTTATTGAAACATCTAACTTGATGTGGGTACTTCATAATGGGTTTTAAAATTTAAGTTCATGTTTCCGTGATATCAGCCAGTGTTTTTTATGCGTGTGTCTGATAAGTGATATGAAACACCATATTTGAGTCGAAAAAAAGTATATTTAAAAAACATACTTATGCTACTAATATTGTTTTGAAATTTGTGGTCTTATATATTTTCTTTCATTCGTTCCACATTTTAGAACTTAAACCTAATTTTTTTTGCCAATAGTATCTTCACAAAAATAGAACAATATAAAAACTTAAATCTTGTTGCCATGTTACATATTTCAATGTTGCATAAGATGTTCTTTCCCAAAGATATATTTTTTATAATATGGAGAATTAAATTTTTGAATAGGGTTTTTGGATGGAACTAAGTTAATTGGATGGCACAAATTTCAGAAAATATATCTAACGTGTACCATATTTCTTTGATACCAAGATGTTTCTGAACCCATACTTCGACATTTTGTTCGATTTGATTTTATTTGATTTGCTCACAAGTTTTTCAAGATATTTAATAAATAGCTTGAAAATGAAATGAAACTATTTTAAAAAAGAAATATAACAAGAATATGGGTGAATAATATTTGTGTGAAAAAAGTGTATGTCGAATATATGTGAAACAAAATTAATTGAACTTCTATTATATTGTCCCAAAGGAGTAAAAAACACAATCTTAACTTGTATCGAAAATACTATTACCGAAGAATCGCAATAACCAAAGAGAGAGAGTAGAAAAGTAGAGTACGGAGCTTCACCAGCAGCAGACACAGCCAAGTAGGTGGAGTCCACCGAGTGGCAGTAAATCAAGATTCACGGATTACCAGAGGAATACTGGCCACAGGTATGCAATTTGCACAAATCACAAGATTTTTCTAAGGTAGATTTTTGTCCGCTAGGACACGGTTCCGTTAGAAATGACTTTTAGCTCTAATTAGGCACACTCCCTGCAGGCCAGTGAGTTACTCATCGAACACATGAGATGGAGCTCAGCAAGCAAGTCACTCATCGAACATCTGTATCAGAATGAATTGCAATAAAACAGAATAAAACATTGCATGTGTGATACATCACGCATGCTAGAATCACATTTCCGCTCGCACATGCACCAAAGCGATCAGCGGCAATGGACTCGGAAATCGACACCTGGATCGGCACCCCTTCCTCGTCGACGTCCTCGACGGCGCCGTGGTCACCGCCGCCGAAGCGCCCCGCGGGACGCACCAAGTTCAAGGAGACGCGCTACCAAGTGTACGGCGGCGTGCGGCGCCGGGGCAGCGCCGGCCGGTGGGTGTGCGAGGTGCGCGTCCCTGATATGCGCGGCGAGCTAGCGGCTCTGGGACGGGACACACGTCACCGCTGCGCGCGCGCGACGCGGGCATGCTCGCGCTGTACGGCCGCTCCGCGTGCCTTCACTTCGCCAACTCCGCGTGGCTGCTCCACGTGCCGTCCTGGCTGTCCGACCTTGCCGACGTCCGGCGCGCGGCGCTCACCGCCGTCACGGACTTCCAGCGCAGGCATTGCCGCCAGAAATCTACCACTGTCGCGGGCATCATGGAGGCCACCTCCAGCGCGTCTGCCCCGTCTTCTGCGGACCATTCCGGCTCGTCGATCGGCGACGCCGTCCCAAGCTACGACCGATGGAATGGACCTGGGCACATACTGCGCCGACCTTGCGGAGGGCCTGCTCCTGGATCCACCGTCGCCGTGCTGGGAGAACTGTGACTACGACGACGGGGCAGCTGATGCCGCGCTCTGGAGCTACTGATGACGATGAACGAGAACCTCCGGGACTGGAACAAACCGAAGCTGCTGCTGCTGCTGCCAGCATATTAATATATGGAAAGACTTGTATGAATCAAATACTATTACGGCAACAAACCTTACACGCGATCAAGCAAAATCAGCTGGAAAAAAAGGACGTAAAAATACGCACCTAATGACATCACTGTCAGTCCAAAATATTAATTACTCCCTACGTAAATACACCTAGACGAATTTTAGTGTGTAAATACATGTAAATCTATACAAACTCAAGTCATTATTTTAACGGTTTTGCTATTTCTCAGAGTCATCTTGTTCATCGTTGGATTTTGGTTCCAAGATTCGATTGAGCCATCTGGTTGCAGTTTTTGTTTGTAAACCATGCATGTTTCCATTCGATTGAGCCAGCCACGTCAGCCGACTGAAAAATAGTTATTTTAAGAAGGGAGTAAAATAAATACACAATGTTTGCTAACGACAAATCGCCAAAGTGATTCCAGAAATAGGTGATATTCGTTCACGTGCGGTTACTATACCGGGTAACTTCCGTGAAGTTGGTGCTGATTAATCCTGTGAAATTAATCAGCTAATCCAGAAGGTGTGGCCGAGACCTATCCAGATCACCTGGCTGGAGCTAGTACGATCTTTTCCTCTCCATTTCATGTCGAAATCCATGTCGCTATGCGGTCGAGCTGTCACTCGCTCGGTGAATCGGTGGGGGTGTGGGTGACTGCGGTTGTTATGGCTAGTGAGGAAGCAGCTGCCGCAATCTCACTCACGCGCGCGGCGGTACACTACGTCGCTCTCTGGTCCTGCCTCGACGAATCCTATGGCCAACAGGGCCTCCTGTATTTGTTTGTTCGTTTTTTTCTGCCACAGATACGCTAAGATGTGATGTCTCGACTCTGCCAGATATTTTCTTCGGAGAAAAAAATCCAGTGCTAGCATACTTATAGCGGAAAACTATTTAGTATATAGGACACCCCTGCCATCTTCCAGTTTGATCTTTGCTAGGCTCTGGAAAACCTCCGTGGCCGCCTTATCCTTAGGCATGGTTAAAACCTGCCACGGCCTGGATGGGTCTGTACGATTCAGCCACTCCCACCGGACTCTTAAGAGATATTCCCTATAGTCCCAATTCCAAAGATTAAGGGTTTGGTAATGCTTTCCTAGGCAACTAGGCACTGCCCTCCGTTAATCTCCCTTTGTTCTGCCCAGTAAAACGCACACATCCATTTGTTTATTTCATCCAGGAGCCAACTAGAGGTTCATCCACAAGGATACCAATGTGTTCAAGAACCTTCGGTTGCGATATTATGAACTTCATCAAGGTTGTCAATATGTTAGAGCATATCCAATCGCGTGCTGCAAACAACTTCTAGCTAAATTGTCAGATCGGTCGCTTAAGAGACACTACCGTGTTGTGCCGTGTTTGGGGCACACCCGTTACTAGCCTTGTGCTCCAAACGAAACTACTCAAACTTAAAATCCATTCGCATTAGGATACAATTTTACAAATCTAATGACATTTAACTAAATTTAAAAAGAAACTAAATCGAAGCATCTCCATTCCGGCCAAATGAACAGGTCTCGTCGCCGTTCTTGGTGCCACCCATCTTGGTCTCCTACTCCGTTTGCTTCTGGGCCATCATCCGCTACTGCGCCGCTGAGACTGGGTTGTGCCCTTCTGCGTGTCGTCGATCATTCACGTCGCCTTCGCTGCTTGGCGCATCTACCGATAATGCTCGTTCTGTGCAATCCGGGAAGCCTCGTGAGCGGCTCGCAGCAACCTCGTTCTCCCTATTGATGCGAACAATGGCCTGCCAATCTATCCATGAGGAGGCGGCTATTCTCCTCCATCGCCGCCCTCTCTAGGGAGATCTCTCTGATGCGGGTTTCAATGTATAGGTTGATCTCATGGAGGCTAAGGACCTCATTGCTCCTGTCGTACTCACTCTTATAAGAGTCGAGGACGACATGCTGCAGTGGATTAAGCACCTCCTCCACCACCTTCTTCTTGGAATCGTCCGTCGAGGAGAAGTCCACCAGCTTGTCGTCCAAAGTCGGAGGAGTTGGTTCCAGCAGCGGGACCGACATCCATGGGCATGGGGAGCTTGGCCTAGCAAGTAGGTAGACAGTGAGGCATGAAGTGTAGCCGATGATGACTAGAAGGAAAGTCTTGGCGGCAAGAAGAAAAGAGTAGGCAAGCGTGACTAGGAGATGCTTTGCGTGGGGACAGAGGAGGGCGGCATGGATGGTATTTATATGAGAGAATTCCTTATTCGACACTACTTTCCAATATAGTTCCTTATTTGACACTAAAAAATATTTATTTTCTTATTTGGCCACTTGTGTAAATTTTTTGCCTTATATAACACCGCCGTTAGTTCCGTTAGAGTCTTCCGTTAGTTTACTTTTTCAAGGACCAAATTACCCACCCGCTCGATCGCTTCCTCTGTCCTTTTTTTTATTATCGCTCGTGAATATTCACGCTGGAGAAAGACTAGAACCGTAGTCTATGCAACTTACCCACGACCCATATACGTTCTTCTTACGGTTGACAAATTAAAGCCATGGCCGTTGCTCGTGGCCAGGAGACGAACTCAGTCAGGGTCATGTGGCTGATCAGCGTTCATGCAAATGAAAATACGTACATCGTGACATGCACCAGAGAACCAGCATCAATGTTGTTCGAGGCGGTGGTTGCTGGCTGCAGTTCTCGTCGTGACGATATGGCATGCAAGCATCACGGCCGCAAGGGTTAAAATGGATCTAGACAGGCAATATTATGCGTAATTAAGTTCGTCTCTTACACCACCGGCCGCCGGCACGCTGTTAAATTTTGTTCTGCAGCCCATACGAACGTGTATGACTGTACGTGAGCCGTGGCCTCGTGACACTGCAGTTCCTATCTCTCTCGCATGAATCAGTGATCAGATTGCCCCTTTCTAATGAAAGCAGATTTATTAGTTCTCCTAATCACAACGTTTGCTATTTCCTTTAAAATTCATGCAAAAAACTTCCGAAGAAGCATTGAAGCACTGCTCACACATAACCCTTGGGAACGATGCTTTGAATTATATATAATCGATTTCATCACATGTACAATACCATTTATTTATAATTGTCACATTATGCATCAAGGGGCAAAAGTGTCTTTGTAGGTCCTCAACTAACCCCGTTAACTCTGTAAATTCACTAGAGTGTCATATAAGGCAAAAAAAATTATACAAGTGGTCAAATAAGGAAGTGAATTTTTTTTAATGTCAAATAAGGAATCATATTGAGAATTAGTATCAAATAAGGAATTCTCTCTATTTATATTGCTGAAGTATGGGAGCGCAGCCGCTGGCTTATATTTATGCGTGTGCCGCACTGTGACTATGGGACATCTCTCTTGATGGCCATGCGCCACTGTGACATCGGGACGCCTCTGTGTCATCCAGGGGTCACTGCGTCGGCCATATGTCACCCGGATGACTAGACGCCTCCCCGCACCCGCCCGTTTCGGGACCGGGATGGGTGATGCTCTTATTAATCAATATATAGTCACAGTGTTGTGTACTTTGCCTGATGAAAATGAAAAATAACACCATGTTATCCAATCTCCACATGGCAGGAGACCACATTCAAAATAACATAGCTAAACAGTGAGTAGAAATAGTAACAGTTTTTATAAAAATCAGACGTCTGATTTTTAGTTATGTCTGAGTTGTCTCTCTCATCATTAAATATATCTCACGATTTATGCAATATGAGTTACAAGTAGGTTCTAACTAAAAATTAACATAAAATTGATGACTTCAATGATTTAGACATAAATAAAAATCAGTGATTTAGACATAATTAAAAATCAGATCGCTTGAGCGCTGAATCTGCTTCGCCACTGACCGCGTGACCCCACCACCTCCGCAATTATCTCCTACGGCCTCTCCACCCGAGCGCCGCCGCAAGCAACCACCACTTACCTATAGATACAACCTCGCCCTATTCATCCCCTTCTCACCAGCCATTCTCCAGAGCGCGGCAACCTACGAGCTACCTATCACAGTTCATATCGACCCATCTCCAATAGCTCTCTACGCTAGCTGTGACCGATGGACGCCGCCTCCCCGTCCGGTCAGGAGGAGCAGGGGCCGCACAGGACGGTGTGGTCGGAGCCACCGAAGCGCCCTGCGGGGCGGACCAAGTTCAAGGAAACGCGCCACCCGGTGTACCGCGGCGTGCGGCGCCGCGGGCGTGCCGGGAGGTGGGTGTGCGAGTTGCGCGTGCTCGGGACCAGGAGTTCCAAGCTCTGGCTCGGCACCTTCACCACCGCGGAGATGGCGGCTCGCGCCCACGACGCCGCCGCGCTCGCGCTCTCCGGCCGTGACGCCTGCCTCAACTTCGCCGACTCCGCCTGGCGCATGCTGCCCGTCCTCGCCGCCGGGTCCTTCGGCTTCGGCAGCGCGAGAGAGATCAAAGACGCCGTTGCCATCGCCGTCTTGGCTTTCCAGCGGCAGCAGCATCAGCCGCCCGCGTCCCTGACGCCGGCGCAGGCGGCCGACGACGAGAAGGACTTCTTGGGCTCACCGACGCCGGCCACGCCGTCCAGCGACCTGTTGGACGAACACTGGTTTGGCGGCACGGACGCCGGATCTTACTATGACTACGAGAGCTTGGCGCAGGGCATGCTCGTGGAGCCGCCGAACACCAGGACGTTGCAGGAGGACGGCGTCCAGATGCCGCTCTGGAGCTACTTGTTCGAATAATTGAGTAGTAGAGTACTCCGTAGTATTCTGTTCTTCCAATTATGGGAAGAAACGGAGTAGGCATCGTGGGCAATTTTTCACCTACTCATTTGAGAAAGTCTCCCGCTTCTATTTCTGGTAATGGCTCACTTTGCACTTCACTTTTTAGCCCATATGGAAATGAGTACTACTTCCATAATTGGACCTGAACTCTAGTGTGCACGAACTCCATGGCTCCATGAGTACAAATAAATAGATTTATGACAAAGCAAGGCCTCTTGGATGTTTCGAAGGAATTTGTAGAATTCTAATCCACATGTATTTTTCATAGTATATAAGTCGTTTTGGTTTGAAAGGAATGAATCATCCAAAAAAGTGATGGATTGGTTTCCTATATTTTTTTGGAAAAAAGTATATATTAATATCACGGGATACCAATTACACCAAGTATTTGTAACAACGCATGCCCTACCGACCCTACGGATGCACACAACTCAGAAAAAAAGAAAAAAGAATTACAAAAAAAAGTCCCGCTACAGAGAATTAATCCTCAAAGTAACGACAGTGACATCATCAGAACAACACCAGTAGTCCTCCACTCCAATAACAACGCATTTAAGAAGGAAACAGTGCCCAAACGCCGTCATTGTCCGATCAAAGATCATTGGTTTTCATCCTGAAGAAAGTCCTTGGTCACAAAATAATGTCTTTAACAAGGTTATTGCTAGACACAATTAGTTAAGTCCAGACCTTGGATTTTCACCCTGCAAGATAAGACTGAGAACTCCCATTGTGTTGTCTTTCCGCACCAACAGTCGCTGCAGCAAGTCCCAGAGCAGCCAGTTCTCCGTCGCCACAAGAACAAAAATCACCATCGCTACCCTCATATTTCCGTTTTCCTGACATTTTCCGCATCTGACTTCACCATGGCTCTAAGAATGGCACTTGGTGGAAACAAACAACAGAGCTTCGCAACGCTCCCGCTAAAACCAAACAGCCAGAAAAACAAGATGCGCACGATCGAATACCTTTTGATCCAGCAATCTGCAGGCATGATACGTCCATGGGAGTTCTCCGATGAAGCCTTCTAAAACCCGCCTCTCTAGACTAGATCAACGAGGACAGACATCAAACAGATCTTCGTCTTCGTGCGAAAGAAACCAAAGGACCACCTCCTTTATTAGCAGGGCCGGTCCTAGGGAGGACAGGGTGTGCGGCCGCCCAGGGTCCTAAGAATCAGGGGCCCCACCCCAGCTATGTGTACGTAATACACTAATTCAAATTGATAGGTCAGCAGCAGGGGAGAAAAAGGCAAACGGACAAATTTAACGATCGATCGTGTACGAAAAGGGCATGCGCGCACTGCGCCACTGCCGAATGCACGAGGAAAATAACCGATGAATATCCAGTAATCGCGACCCCTAGCAAACTGATCTTCGCCTGGTTCGCCCCGTCCCCCGCGCCACACGCCTAGGCCGCCACCAACGAACCGAACAGCCGCTTGCGGTGCGTAGAGACATTCTTCAGTTTTTGGTAGATACAGCGATCATCCGATCAGTGATCTTTTAGACTTACGGTAATATACTAACATTTCATCGCGATCTAGGATCTTGTTTTTTTCTAAATGCTTCCTCCGTCTCAAAATAAGTGACTGTGTGAGTTTGTTTAGATTGTCATGTATCTAGACATGTTTTAGTATATAGATAGATGCATATAAATTTATTTAAACACAAGTCACTTATTTTAGGACGGAAAAAGTATATCCTAATTCTGCTTTCCGATAGTTAATTTGTCGACTCAACGGCCGATTTCAATTCCAGGGTCCTGATCACGAGAATACGTCACACACGCACACATCGCCTATTTGACCAATACTATGAGGTATATTAAATATTGTATTACTTTCCTAATATCTACTTCACAAACATGATAGTTGATGATTAGGTTGTACCATTCAATTTCTGATATAAATTTGTCTTCAGCATTGTGTTATCATGTCGTCCTCATCGAGAAAGTAACCATCCGGTCACGCTAAAAGAAAAGGAGCAAAAGAAATGGCCTTGATACAATCACATCGAGAAAATATATACAAATCTTTCAACGATAATACCGGTGCATTCTACATTGAATCATGATAAGTGACCTTGCATCGAGAAATGCTAGAAGAAATTCTTTTAAGGTAATATGTACATGTTATTTGACATGCATATTGCTTTTGGATTCCTTAAAGTGTTATTGTGATGTCTATATTAGAGGCCTCCATTTTGTGTCTCGCCCCGGGCCCCAAAAATCCCAGGACCGGCCCTGCTTATTAGATCCGACACAGCGATCTCCACACCGCCGGCCGGTTTCCTGAGAACGGATCGAGCAGGCAATTAGGGATAGACAGCCGATCTAGGTTTTCTAATGGAATCCCATCGCCGACACCTCCTCCACCAGATCGCCACCCGCCCCACTCCGGTAGAGGCCGCCGTCTCCAGATCCGAGCTCACACGAAGCCACCGCCGGCCGGAGCCGCGAAGACGTCGATGGCAAGGGGTGGGCGTCCAATGCCGGCGTACTCCTCCCTATCGCCGCGCTGGGGCCGGGAGGCCAGATCCCCGCCGCCCCATCACCAGCGCCGCGCACTTAGGTCGGCGGCCCTCCGGGGCGGCGAGGAGGGAGAAGGATGGATGGGGAGGAGGTGGCGGTAGGGTAAGGGTTTGGCCCCCCTCGGTCACCAGGAGGGGCGACGCGAGGGGGGCGACCTGGTGGATCACGCCTTGGTTTCCTATATACTATTGTTCCAAATGATTTCTAGCGAGAGGTAGGAGCATTCGAAAATTTCCCTAGTGTTTATGACACCTGTGTATGTATTTGTTTTCGGTCCCTTGTTCCACATGTCATATTTTATTCCCGCATTTTTTCTTAATCGTCTTCATCAAATTATTCAAATAAATAACTATAAGGACATATGATTGATATCATTCTAACTAATATGAATAGGCAGAGCTACTGCCGGGTTAAACCCACATCCCCACAAAACAATATTGTTGCATACACACATAGCATTCTATTCTAGTATCATTAAACACTCGTAGCTTACATTAAAAACTAAAACCGGGAAACTTAAAGATTGACAAAGGCACCATACGCATCTCTCACCATCAAGGGATACATCTCTTACAAGAGTATTCCTCCATGGAGGGTATATATGGCGTTATATAGAAGTCGGGTATATTCTGATCTAAGAATCCAACACTCTAGTGACAATCCGAGGATGTCAAATCCTATAATCAAAGCCAGGGATGACCAAATGAGTTAAAATATGTAAGAGAAGACTAATTAAGAAAAAAAGCTTTGATTTAATAGAACCAACAAACCTAAAACAAGACATACCTAACTAGATAGCATTGCTTTCTGACACTCTTCTAATTTTACCACTCAGTCCACTCCAATTTGATGCACACCACACCGGTACTGTTCTATCCTATAGAGTTTCTATATTACTACAAAGAATGGACTAAACACATAAAAATTGCCTTCATAAATACTTGACAAACTAAAGGGCGAAATTATTTACTCTTTCATCACGGGGGACGAAATACACGCCTTCACCTTATTTTGTAGGTCGTCGGTCCATGCTTTGGACCATCGTTGGGCGCCATCAGTTTGTGTAGTTTGGAGACATTCACAAATTCTCCCTGGACATGTTTGTAACCCATCTAACCCTATTTAGGTGGCCCACTCGCTTTGAGGTTCAACATTGACCATCAATTTAACCAATAAAACATGTATTATATGTCACCATGGTTATACCGTTCAGTTCGTATTCGATTAAAGTTTTAAATGGTATATTTTTTTATAACAAGTGGCATATATGTACTAATAGTCAAATCAGTGGTTAATAAAGTTTAAACACAAAAAAAGAGTGCATCACGTTGTATTGGAACGGTCGAGAGTAATGCTTATTTGGTGAGAGGTATGATTTCCAGACTTCAGAAAATATGTTAAACCAAACGATTCGTAAATTCAGATAGACTAGAACGCCGGGAACGGCGAGGGGACGCGGGGCTGCAGCAGCAAGGAGAGCAGCCGCCGTCCAATCTCTGGACGCCGCCGGAGTACATCGACCTCGATCCATAGATGGACGAGGCAGCGCTGGCGCGCGAAGATTGGTAGCAAGGACTAAGATTAGTTTAAATTATGTTTTTTATATTTTAAATGTAAATTACGTACGAACTTTGCTAGATTTTATCATGAATTGTTAGTGTTTGAATCTTAAAAAAAAGTTGCCTCGTCCAGGCCGAACAAATGGTCGCGCCACTGGGCGCGGCTGGTCGGATAAGCCGAACAAGCCAGACATCCTACCCAAATCGACCGCGGTCCAACCCAAACAAATAGAAACAGATCCATTCGGTTGTCCGAATGGGTCGGCCCCGGTGGAGATGCCCTTATTCAGCGGCGCATAGCAAAAAGCTTGAGCGGCTGTACATGGCGTGTTCCCTATAGAGAGAGGAGAAGATAGGAGAGATACAGGCCACGAGGTGAAGTTTGTATGGGCCTACCAACGTCTGAGGAGTTGTTGGACCCGGACGTGCTGCCATGCGGGAACTAGTGACCCGGGGATCGTTTAGGGCATCTTTATCGGCTCGATGCAAATGCGTCAGAGCGTTTTCCGAATTGTACACGCAGGACGTTTGTGGCGTCCCAGTGACCCGACCTATTCAGACAAACGCGTCCGGCTCGATTTATTTGTACATTTAATCTGGGCAACGGTTGCATCGGCCCGGAACGTGTGGACAGAGGTCGTGTCCTGCCCGTTGGCACCGTTGGCCCACCCGAGAGCGCGGCGTTGATTTAGACGCGCGCATCGGCATCGATTCAGAAGCAACCGCGACACCGATTCAGAGGCGCTGACGGAAGGTTGACCGGCGGCAGTCTGCGTCATCAATGGCAACGAGACGACACGCTGACTGACTGGACGCCACGCACTCCACCGCCGCTGCAGACGCCGCCCGACGCCTGCCCTCCTGACTAGACACTCCAATGCCCCTCTCGTCCTCCTCCGCGCCGGCATCCGATGTCGGTCATTTTTAACTGGCCACCCGCGGCCATCTTCTCTCACACAGAACACCATCCTCTCCTCTTTCTCCTTTTCGTTCTCCACTACTTGTACCTAGCCATGGCCGGCGGCGCTGGATCGAGGGGAGGGCGTGACGGTGGTTGGCGTCGAGGAAGGCGTGGAGGACGCGGCCAAATCACCGTGCCACCACGCTCTCCCTCAATGCCGTCGTCGCTCGAAAATTTCGACCCAGGCACCCAGTTCGCCGTGGCCATCCACCTCGGCATGTCGCGTGACAGGCTCCTCCTGCCCCACGGGTTCATGACAATGATCGGCGACGTGCCGCCCTCGCTTGTCATGCTGCGGGCAAATGGATTCAGGGCCAGCAGGTACCCGGTCGATCTGCGGTTTGACCACCTCGGCCAGATGTACCTCGGCAAAGGCTGGAGTGCTCGCACGCTCGCACCAGATCAAAGAGGGCAACATCCTCATCTTCAGGTACGACGAAGAAGGAAAGTTCGATGTCAGCGTCTTCGACCACACCATGTGTCGTTGCTGCTACCACTCCGACTCCTCCTCTGACTCTGACGAGTAGGCTAGGCTATGCGCACGCCATGTATGATGTATCAATGTAGGCATTGGTCATTTGCAATGAAAATCTTTATTCGACCGACACATATATTACAAAACAAGAGTACAATGGGTCGCCTACGGGTCGACCAACATTAGCCATTCTAGCTAGGCCCGCCCATGGGTTGGCAAGGCCCCATTCTACGCTGAGAGAGCGGTAGATCGCTTCCTGCGTCTGTAGCTTTTCTTCGGCTTGGGGGAGGCGGGAACGCAGGCACGCGTCGTCGGGATTGGCCTGCAATGCCTCGTTGAGGTCGCCACGCACTTCCCTGAGAGCTAGACGTCGGTGGTGCTCCGGCAGAAAGACGCGGTTCATCACCTCCAACGAGAAACACTTGTCGGTGGTCCTGTTGTAGTCGTAGTGAGAGCGTCGCAGCCACAGTGGCATAAGGAACATCTGCGGGCTCCCCGGAATCGGAGGAGGCTCCACGTCCGGCAACTCTGGCGGGTTCGGCCATCACGAGGGCAGCGGGTGGTCGCTTCTCTACTAGCATCGGGGTTGCCACGGAGCTCATCGGGACGACGACGGCGTCTAGACATGGTGGTTTTTGTGCTGTGGGGTGGTGCGGGCCTAGTCCAAGATATCTTGGCGATCCTCCCATTTTTATAGTTGCGACTGGACGCGGCGGGAAACGCCCAGAACTGGCGGGAAGCTGCGGGAAAGAGAGGCGGAAAACAGCGTGTCGGCGGAAAGACACTGAAAATACGTCGACGTTGGCACTGACCAGACGCAGATAGATGAGTCACACCACTGGGCGCGGTCAGCCGGACGGCCCGGACCACGACCCCAAATTAACCGTGACTCGACCCAAACAGGCAAAAAAGACCATTTAAAAAATCAGACCCCGGAGGAATAGTATCCTCTTCCATTGGTAAATTCAGATAGACTAGAACGCCGGTAATAGGTTACACCCACGCTCCCGAATTGGCCAATTCAGCGTCCCCCGTTGCTTTCGTCCAGCCGACGAACACAGAACATGTTTAGAAAAGGATGTGTAGTCCCATCCTACCCAAGCAAGGGCCGAGCCTTTTTCTTTGCTTAACGCTGCGAATCCCCGACACGTCGACCTAGAGGAGTCACCCCGCCACGCGTCCAATGGAGAGCCGCCAGCGCCGCAAACATGGAGCCTGTCTAGCTCACCGCGTCGACGGGCAACACCACCGTCGCCTTTATTTCACCGCGTCGCGCCAACCTATATAAGCATACTCCGGCCACTCCACTTGTTTACTGACCTCGGCAACCCTCCCAGCTCATACTCATACTCCTGGCACCAAGCGACCGGCCGGCAGCAATGGACACGGGCCCCGAGTACAACCTGACCCCGACCTCCTCCTCGTCCTCGCAGGAGCTGGGGATGGCGCTGTCGTCGCCCACGCCGAAGCGCCCCGCGGGGCGCACCAAGTTCAAGGAGACGCGCCATCCTGTGTACCGCGGCGTGCGTCGCCGCGGCAGGAACGGGCGGTGGGTGTGCGAGGTGCGCGTGCCCAGCAAGAGCGGCGAGCGTCTCTGGCTCGGCACCCACGTCACCGCCGAGGCCGCCGCGCGTGCGCACGACGCCGCCATGCTCGCGATGCACGGCCCCACCTCCGCCGCCGCGCGCCTCAACTTCCCGGACTCCGCGTGCCTGCTCAGCGTGCCGTCCAACCTCTCGGACCTCGCCGACGTCCGGCGCGCCGCCATCAAGGCCGTTGTGGAGTTCCTGCGCCTCGAGGCCATCAAGGACGACGGCGCCGCGGCGGTGGCGGTCCCCGTCGACGGGGTCGTCGCCTCAGCAGCGTTGGCCCCGTCATCGCATGCGGACAATGCCGGCTCGGCGGCGACGTCCCATCCTTCAGCAGCGTCGTCTGAGGTGCACGCCGCGCTCGGCGGCGACATGTTCGAGCTCCACGTTTCGGGGGAAATGGGCTTGGGCACCTACTATGCTGACCTTGCGGAGGGACTGCTCCTGGAGCCGCCGCCGAGCTCGGAGCACGCTGGAGGAGACTGTGGAGACGGCGCCGGACATGATACGTCGTCGCTATGGAAATGGAGCCACTGAGATACTACCGACTATCTCTGGCCAGATGAACCATTTCACTTTCATTTATTTAATTTCAGCATAGTACTACGTACTACTAGGAGTAGTAATAAAGATTGCGGAACATTTGCCAAATCTCTCATCGGAACAAGCAAGCACGGATCCTAATCAATCAATGAACTAGTCAAACGATGAAGGAGAAAAGGGCGACAGATGTCGGCTGAAAAGTACTCGCAATAAAAATGGTCCAGAAATCGTTCACGTGTGGTTACCATAACGGGCAACTTCCACTAGGAGTACTATAGATGAATGGTGTGGAGATCCAAGTGTAATAAGGTAATTCCCTAATAAAAATTAATAATAAGGTAGTAATTCATGCACAAGATGTGGTAGAGACACATTCAGATCAGCTGGCTAAAGCTATGTACGGGAGCACCAGAGCTGTCGCTTCGGTGGGGGCGGGTCTCTCGGTCAAACTTCTTCCTAGATACATTACTCTTTCAAATTATAAAATATTTTACTCCTGATGCATGATATTTAAAAAAAACACATGCATGTAGATATGTTTTTCTGTAGGTTCACTTCTTTAGTTCTTTTATAGTGTACCTAGTCTATTTGGACATAGCGGAGAGTAATATGTTACCAGCCTATGCTACTATCTTCATAGTGGGTAGTAACTTATGTTTACTACGATGCAAGAGATTATTTATTACTTCATCCGTCCCAAAATATAAGACGCCTAAGCTATAGTCAAAAGTCAACATCTTTTAAGTTTGACCAAGTTTATACAAAAAAATACGAATATCTGCAATATCGAATGGACATATTGGGAAACTATACTTTATGGTGAATCTATTGATATTGATTTGATATTATGGATCTTTATATTTTTACATATAAATTTGGTCAAATTTAGAATATATTGACTTTTGACTAAATCTTATGCGCCTTATATTTTGGGACGGAGGGAGTAGGATATAGACTCATCTACTACGGGTGTGTGATGTTATGATAACATAGCTAGTTATCATAAGGCTCTCTTTTATCATTTAATGACATGTATCACCAAATTATCTAGTTGGCACTGCATGTAGATACATGTTACTATCTTCATTTCTTTAATTTTAGAATAGTAGTAGTAATCTCAAACAATATAAAAAAACTTTTAGGACTAATAATCCCGAACAGCGGTAGTAGTACGTAATAAAGATTGCAGAACACTTATCAAATCTCTCATAACAACGAACATATCGGAACAAGCAAGCACGTCTCTAATGAATCAATGAACTAAATCGACGAACATGAAAAGGGCGATAGATGTCGGCTGAAAAGCACTGACGATAAAAATGGCCCAAAAATCATTCGCGTGTGGTTACCATAACGGGCAACTTACACTAGGAGTACGTACTGCTCCCTCCATCATAAGCCTTTATCCTAAGGCTTAAGCCATATAACTTTTTTAAAAAGTCAAGCCATATAAAGTTTGATTAAACTTAAAAAAAAACTATCAAAAAACTATTATATTATATAGATACCATGTAAAAATATATTTCATAATATATGAAAAGTATAAATTACGTATTGTAAATATTAATATTTTTCTATAAAATTTTAATTAAACTTTAGTTGATGTGACTTTAAAAAAAGTTATATATCTTTAAACCTTGGAATGGAGGTAGTACTATACTTGGTACTGTTGAATATTAATATATTGTCTAGCCCTTTCTATCAGATCGGTCTTTTGGAATAATTGGCTACTGCATAAATCCTTTATGGTATGAGAGCCAAGATATGTTAAGTTTAAGACCTTGCTCACACAGAATTAAAATAAAAAGAAAAAAGATTCTGTGGCTTATTTCTATCCCACGCTAAGGATTAAAATAGTCTAGACGTGAGGGAAAGTGTTGAATATAAATATACTGTCTAGTCCTTTCTATTATATCGGTCTTTTAAAATAATTGACTAGTGCATAAATCCTTTAGGTACTACTTCCACCAGTGTATGGATGGTGATGATCCAAGTAATAATGTAATTAATCCACAAGATGTGGGCTAAAGACGTACATGAGCACTAGAGCTGTCGCTTCAGCGGGGGCGGCTCGTTGTGACTAGGAGCGAGCGAGGAAGCGGGGGGGGGGGGGGGGGGGGGGACCTGTGGTTGTGGTAAACATGCACTCGCTCTTCTAGTTAGATGTTTTAACTATTGTAGACCGACTGTATCTGGATCTATTTTTATGTGTAGATTTAGTGTATATAGATTGGTGAACTTACATGTTAAAAAAAGGTTTAGATACATTTATTTTAGAAAAGCTAAAACATCTCATATTTTAAAACAGGGGTAGTAGATCATATGGCCAACAAGTAATGATGACCCCAAAATGACAATTTATACTCACTTTGTCCTAAAATGGAAGCCCCAATTTTTTTAGATTAGGTAACGTGTCTACTCACTGTTTCAAAATATAAGATGTTTTAGATTTATAAAAAAATGTATTTAGACTTGTTTTAGTGTGTAGATTCATTACATATTAAAATAGTCTAGATACGTTTGATTTATAAAGCTAAAACATCTTATATTTTAAAACGGAGGGAGTACATACATATAAATCTAGACAAATTTTTTATATCCTTTTTAAACAAAGTGAGTACTTGTTTTGAAACAGAAATGCTAAGATGCGAATATGAAATGGGGTCTTACGTGTCCTCCCAATAGGATGCTGGAAAACAACACAACCCAATGATATACCTATAATTTAAAGCACGAAGGTTTTGCCGATCGCTCGGGCCTTAAGATACTGTAGATGTTATAATTTTATCCAACCATTTGAAGCCACGTATTCCTTCAACGTGGCCTGATGGTATTACTCCTGGGCAACGTGGAGTAGTTTAATAGCCTCCTTATTAGTCGGTTCGGTCAAAGCGGCAGGTGTCAAGCGGTTCCAACAGCCCAGCGATTCCAAGTCAAAAAAAAAAATCCCAGCGATTCTTTTTGCCCCCGCTTTTCTTCTCATCTGCTGCCCCTCGCCGCCGCTTCACGTTCCTTTCCTCTCCTCCTTCTCTTCTTCACAATCGGCCGGCGAAGGGAAGAGTCATCGGCGGGGTTGGAGTGGCGCTGGATGCGGGAACCACACTGGCCGTTAGCCGCCGCGGCCATGGGCCGATGGGTCGCGGGGCCGTGCCGGGAGGATGTGTCACGGGTCGCCATAGCCGTGCCACCATCGCGGGCGGTGGTCTGCGTGTTCCCTCGACCGCCGCCTCACACGATGGGCAAGACTTGGGCACGGGGTGGTAGGATTCGTGCCGCAGTGATGTCGTGCCTTCAATCGCCGGGGCTGCCAGAACAGGTCGTCGCGGTGCTACTGCGACATGGCCTGGTCTTTGATGGGCGACGGGACGCCGGCAGGGAGCTGCCTGAGATGCGGGATCCAAGGCTGGACGGGGGGCGCCGCCGAGTCGTTGAGGGACCTGGTGTTCATCTCGGAGGCCTTTCCAAATCGTATTTGAGTTGCAGGTTCTGCGGTAAAAGTTCTACCAACCTTACAAAGAGAATGGCTGAACTTTTTACCTTCTTCATCTCTGATTTTTTTCGTTTCTCTTAGAAATTTCTGAATTTTTCTGGAAGTGGCCATTGTTTATAAATGTTCATACGATATGCTTCCTGATTTTTAAAGGTCTACAAGGGGAGTTGCTCATACGATTCAGAAGGACCAAGATCAATAACTGGTATGTAATGTTACTTCAGTATGATGTGTAGTTTCCATATAGGAAAACTTTATAAACTGAAAGTTCTGTTATTGACTTACTGTTAATCTAGATGCTGTTACTTTAATGGATGGGTGAATGCAGATTTTCGTATGTGTAATTTTACAAGGGCGTCGATTGGCCGGCACGCTTGATCATAGCATTCATTCACTGCACGATTGATGCACTCATATGACCTATGCCAGGTTTTTTAATTTGCTTCTCACATAATTTGTTCTTTTATTTTGGTTGTTTGATCTTCTCTTCTGTCTTTGCTGATCTGTTTACTTTTTGTAGGTCCTTATGTAGATCACTCTGTCGGCATGAGGTTAATCATTCCAAGCTATGAAGCATTAGGACTCCTTTTTCGACAGCGAATCTAAAACTCGATTCCCTCTAACGGTTTGGAACAGAGCTGGCTCCAGCCATCAACTTCTTCACGAAGTATTTAAGAAGTCAAATGGTTGGAATCTTCACAGACTGTACTATGCCTACTATTATTTACAGTTTGCATCTTTCCATCATGGATTAATCGAATTATTCAAGCGGATGAAATATTTTGGCCAACGACTCTATAGAAGGTTTGATAATTTCTTACATTTAATTCGATGTTGTGTTCTTCTATCTTGCCATGTTCTTCTACTGCAGATGGCACATTTTAATTGCTTCAACAAAGTAGGATCGATTCCTGCCTTCGGCCCGCCGTGTTATTCTATAGCAACACCAGAAATTTGTACATACATACAAATGTCATGACCGCTGGTATTCTCCATACAAAACTTGGGTGTTGGTTCTTGCTCCAGGTACATGTACCAATGCTCCAGCTCTCTCCTTATTTCTCTTGGTTTCTTCTTGGTATATTATGTCATTTGTCAAATGTTTTGGTTGCTACGGATAGATGTCTACCCATCATATGCCCAGATCATTGTTCCTTTACTATTTTAATGTTCAGTCATATGCCCAGTTCAACTGCTCCTTTACTACTTGGATGTTCATTTCTTGGAGTCGTCCGAGTGTTAGAATTGATATATGTTCTTCCCTCTTCAGTTCTTAGAGTTAAACTATCTATACCTGACACACAATTCAGATTCTCATAGTAGATCTGATATTTATGTACAGGCCAAGCATGAGCGATTCAGGGAGCACCACCCAGGAATTAAGGAATACTTTTCGAGTGATGCTCAGAAAAATTGGCGACCTTGCTCTCACATTTGTGGTTGAACCCCTCTCTCAGTTTCAGTGCTATGCGGCTGATACAGTAATTCAGTATACTGCAGACAACCTTGCTATATCCAGGGATATGAGCAGTCACTTATGTATCGATGACAAGATTGGTGTCTCTTCTCCTTGACATAGAGAGACACTACGAGCTTATTTATAAGTAAATTTTCCCTCCTAATCTTACCACTTACACTATAAATACATTGCAAACAGAACCTGCAACCCAAGGCCCATGAAGAGGATCCCAAGCAGCCATTCTATGTCTTCCACGAAGCTCATGGAGCTAGGCAGCACAGAGGAAGAAGAGGACTTAAAATTTTCCCTCCCGAGAAAGACGACGCTCATCACTTTGGGATGACAATGTGGCTGATCACACTCCTTAGCTTCTATTTATTCCACAACATGCATGACAGGCTTAAAAGGCTTGAATTCTGTCCACCCATATTACACTATAGCACTACTTATCAACAACGGTGCGTTTAGCATCTGTCATACTCCCTCCGTTTCAAAATATAAGATATTTTAGGTTTGTGAAGAAAATGAATCTAGACTTCTTTTAGTGTGTAGATTCATCCCAAAGTTGAGTGAACCTATATACTAAAACAAGTCTAGATTCATCTTATTCGTAAACCTAAAACATCTGATATTTTAAAACGGAGGAAGTACGTAAGAGCGCCGACGGATGAAAATTTTCTCAGCAAGCCATGCGATAGGCACTGTAGA
This sequence comes from Avena sativa, assembly GCA_916181665.1. Taxonomy (NCBI): domain Eukaryota; kingdom Viridiplantae; phylum Streptophyta; class Magnoliopsida; order Poales; family Poaceae; genus Avena; species Avena sativa. The sequence continues at coordinate 412,314,454 of OV702297.1, forward strand.
TGTGTGTTTTCTACCAATCCGCATGTCACACTTATCTTCCAACCCTACTGCTACAGTACACTACCACAGCTGCCACAATCAACATGCATGGTACCATATGATTGGGCTCTCTGCTGGGCTTCACGCTTAGTAGAAGCGATGGACGTCATGATGAATAGGTTTTTCTAAATAATTTCTTGGTGCAAAATTTTATTTCCCATAAAGTAATTATTATCCAGTAATACTTTTTGGTGCACGCTGGTAATTCTTTAAAGGCTACTTTCCTGTGTGGATCCTCAACCTCAACTGCAATTGCCGGACATAGATCTTTAACCTCAACTTCTTGACGTAGAACTTCGGCCCCCAGAGTAATTTACTAACGGTAACTACTGAACGCAAATCTTCAACCCTGACAGCAATTCGTCGCCGCCAATTATCTGACGGTAACTCCTTGGCGGCAAAATTATCCGACAGTAACTTCTTGACCTAGATAAAATTATTCGATAGTAACTTCTTGACCTAGATCTATATTTCACTATAATTTTTCAACTTAGATATTCTTCGGCACCAGTATCTCCGACAACAATTTCACGTCGGTCTTATCTATTTTTTTTTCTTTCTCCGTACTTTGACCAATAATTCTTCGACAGAATTTTCTGTTAGTGATTTGTCGCCGATAGTTACCTTACGATAACTCCTTGGCGGCGAGTACATAACTAGCTGTAATTCGCCCACGGTAATTTATTTCATCCAGATTTCTTTCGTACTCTTACACATTTTCCCTTCCGTAATTCCCCGTCGGTAGTTATCCCACCGTAACTCCTCGACAATGAGTGATTCTCTCGATGTAATTCATCAGCAGTTATCCTTTTTCCACAGTTCTCCGACACACTTTTTCAGCCAGGGTGATAAACTTTTGCGCTGACGGCACACAATCTGGCCGAGATGCCTAACTTTTCATGTCACTTCAACTCGAGCGGCTTCAACTAATGTCGTAAAGATCATGCAAGCCATAATCATGACCAAGTTTATACTACACAATAAAGTAGACACATATAAAAAAAACATCACCACGGGCACGGCGACACGCCATATTCCCTAGTAACCATCTATCACTCGACCCATAGGGACCGACCTGGGAGTGTGTCGGACACACCCTCCAAGTAGAACACCAATAGGTAGGCATCACGCGACAGGGACCCAACCATTCTCTCCACCCTACCTCGTATGTCTTGTGCTTTGCCTCCTCGCCGCATCGTCGCTGCCGCCCCGTTTGGATGCTCACATGCCTACCTAGCAACCACACATAGCCCTCACCTGCTTATGTTGTTTTTCCCTCCGTCGTTTGCAAGCTGTCACTGCTAGGATCTCACAGTCGGCAGCTCTCGTAAAACATCACTATCGACGCCACTTCCGAATGCCTTCTGACCTCCTCTTCTGTCTCTATATGCCAGCCATCAAATATTATTCGACCTTCGGCACTCGTCGACTCGCCGGCACATAGCTTCGGTGATACTTTCTCAAGGTGTTTGACTGTTTTCCTAGGCATGTTTTCCATTTAGTACTACTATTTTTCCTAAGTAAATTAGATAGCGTGTTTGGTTTTGATTTCTTCATTATTTGATTCATAGACTATAGATAGCGACGATGAGTTGATGATCCAAAAATTGATGCAAGAGGAAGCTAATGTCGTCGGCGATGACGATAAGCACTTGATGATCATCTCATTTCTTCTATGTTTACAAGCGCAGACGAATGCCTTCCCCAAGCGTTGAAATTCGAGGTTTGAGAGGAAGAAGAACAAAAATCGCCATAGTATGGAGGGTCATCTGATGCTAGAGGCTAACTATTTTGTTGACGACCCAAGACATGGCCCAAAGTATATTCGATTGCGTGTTAGATGAATAAAGAGGTGTTCATGCGGCTTGTGTATGGTGTGAGAGAGTGATGCCTATTTCATGTGTAAGAAAGACGATATCAGAATGGTTAGTTTCTCATCTATTTAGAAATGCACATCTGCTTTGAGGTGTCTTGCATATATGGAGCTCTTATAGATTCACAATACGACTACCTATGCATGTCTAAGTCCATAAGAATTAATTGAGAGCATGTATAATGTTTGGACCAACCTATTTGAGAGCACCGAATGAAGCATACATAACTCATATAGTTGTATTTGCTAAGTAAATACACAAAAAATTAATAGGAGGGCCTATTTGGGGTCTCCGTTGGGGGCATAATAAGTCTCTAATACACGCCATGGTAGCGTACGATTTTGTCCCTTCGTCTTTTAGGTTTGATAACAAGAGCTCCATTAATTCTCTGGATTTTGTGAGTTCTGTTCTACTAGCATGTGTTGAAGGGTATAAGTGGATTGCACTAGCCCTTTTCATCAGTTCGAACTTTTGGTTGCGTTGGCTAGTGCATGAAGCTTGACACGGTATCAGAGCCTAAAGTCTCGAGTTCGAGTCCTGACTTTCGCAATTTATCCTAAAATTGTTGTTGACCCCTTTGTGTCAACGTATAGGCCTCTTGAGTCGTACGTGAGTTTCGCGCGCCATCGCTCTCTTCCGGTTGCACGTGCAGACTTCTCTCCGTCACACGTGAGAGGGGCTGTTGAAGTAAATAAATGAATTGCACTATCCCTTTCCATCAGTTCGGACTTTTCGTTGCGTTGGCTAGTGCATGAAGCTTGACAGCATGCACTCTCAAAATTCTCAAACACCAGTGAACCTATAAATTCTCACTCAAAACCACAAATCCAAATGCATTACAAAAATTTCAGAAAAAATCCACATACACATTTGGATATTCTAAGTTCATGCACGAATTTTGGAAAAAACAACATTTCGCATGTCGTTAAATGGAAAATTTAGACGCTCCAACATAACTATTCGTAGACAATATTTGTCTTTCTACAAACGTCACATAATGTTTTTCTTGACGACTTGTGTGTGACCCTAGAATGTCCGCATGTTCACGTAAATATTTTTTCTTGACATTATGAAATTTGGTTTATGCGATTTTTCATAATAAGTTCATGTGCAGCCAAAACACCATCTCCCACTCAATACATACTCAGGGGGCTCTCATTTCCTCCTCCCGTTCTCTTTGCTCCCCTCGTTTGAGAGTCATCATGTCTATCCCGCCTCCTATCCCCCACTTTTCCGATGGCCTTGCCGGCCGGAGGAGGGGTGGGAGGGAAGGTAGGCTCCCTACTAATATTATAGTTGTAGTAGTGTTAAAGTTTCACCTCTGTGTTGGCCTGGCGTGATGCCGTCGGGGTGTGAGGCGCTGGGGCTTGCGAGCTACGCCTGGCACATGTCGGAGATGGTGCTGCTGTTTGCGGCACTGCTGACGATGAAGCCGAAGGCGAGGAGCGACGCCACGTACACGACCCCTTCAATAAAGCTCGAGGTTGAAGCTCTGAATCAGCGAGATCTGGAGTCCTCTTTCTTCCATTCATGCATTCGTGGTGATTTGCAGGAGGAAGAAAGAGGTGATTGTTGCTCCTCTTTCAAAAGCTTTGCGGGATCTGAGAGTGTACACGGCCGTGTGCACTTAGGAAGATTCATCAGCTTGTGCAGTTCTTCAATGTCGGCAAGGATATGCCAGGGTTATCTTCGGTGACTCGAGCCACTCCATGCCTAGAAGTGACGGGCTTCCATGGATTTGCTTTCTCCTGGCATGCATGCCTCACTAGAGGATCTTCGTCGCCTACAACATGTGATACATCACTGACGTTTCCCCAAGTAGCATGCTCCCCGGTTGCGGCGTGGTGCCAGGACCTAGAGATGCCCTAGATGCCACGGCAAGAATCAAGGACCTGATTGCATTTTTATTTTTAATTCAAGGGTTTTTACTATCAAATTCAAGGTCCATGTTGTATTTATTTATGTTCTTAGGGGTCTCTCTGTAAATTTGTACTGAGCGGCGAGCGCTCATGCCCTCCACAGCGTGTGCGGTGCCAGATTCACGAAAAGTATTGCATGTTGTTAGGAATAGAGTACCGGAAGAATTTGGCACCGGCTAGGCAGCGTGACTAAATTGGCATCGGTTCAAGTAACTATGCACATACATAAATAAATGGTTGGAATAGATATTGTGGCATCGGAGCAGCTAGCTGAACCGATGCCCAAAATTTTTTGTGTGGCACCAGCTGGGCATAGGACTTCAGTGACAAATGCCTAAGGCCCTGTTCGGTTAGCGTTGGATTGTGATGGATTGATATGGATTGGTCTGGATTAGATCCCACCAAAGTCAAAATTCTTTCTAATCCTCTCCAATCCCATCCAATCCACTCCTAGGTGGATTAACCGAACATGGCCTAAAAGTGAATATGACACAGACAAAAACACACATTGTGGAGGTAACGAAGCTTCCTGGCCCTCCGGGGCCTTTTCCGATAAAAATAATAATAATGCTATATATATGGGTTGTTGCGGAATCCTGTCAACAGAATTAAGTGGGGACGTGCAGACCAATCGTGGGCCTAAATCATGGGAGGTGGAAAATTTTGAACCAATTAATTGTTGCCAAGTCATCCCATAATTCTATTCGGTAGGTCTAGCATTTCCAAAAAAAAAAAAAACCTCAGGGGAAAAGCCAAGGTTCACCGTAATTGGCGCGAACTTTGCAGCTAGCCGAGCAAGAAAAAACGCGGGAAAATTAAGGGGGAATCTGTCTCTCCGGGACTTCACGGGCTCAGGACGTGGAGCCCAGCTAGTCGACTTGCACGAGCAAAATATCTCACGCCTTCTGATATCCACGCGTCGGCTCCCTAGGATTGCAGCAACGCATAATTTGATCCCCACAACTTCCATGGCCACCAGCCGCGCGCCATCTCGCCGACTTGCGCCACCCATGTCGTCTCCCCGTCAGGCGTAACCAGTACTAGTATAAATAAGCACACTCTCCACAGGGCACTGATTTACAAGACACAAGCTCCAGCTCAGCAAGCTCACACTCCACACTCTAGGGACGACCAAGCGATCGGCAGCGAGCAATGGACACGGGCATCGACGGCTTGACCAGCTCCCCTTCCTCGTCGACGAACGAGCGCGGCATGGCGCCGCCGAAGCGCCCCGCGGGGCGCACCAAGTTCAAGGAGACGCGGCACCCGGTGTACCGCGGCGTGCGGCGCCGGGGCAGCGCGGGGCGGTGGGTCTGCGAGGTGCGCGTCCCCGGCAAGCGCGGCGAGCGGCTCTGGCTCGGGACCTACGTCGCCGCCGAGTCCGCCGCGCGCGCGCACGACGCCGCCATGCTCGCCCTGCGCGGCTGCTCCGCCTCCGTCTCCGCCCTCGCGTGCCTCAACTTCCCGGACTCCGCGTGGCTGCTCGCCGTGCCTCCGTGGCTCGCCGACCTGGCCGACGTCCGGCGCGCGGCGGTCGAGGCAGTGGCGGCCTTCCTCCGCCGGGACGCCGCGGACGGCGCCGTCGCGGTGGTGCCCATCAACGAGCAGGCCATCTCGACAGCGTCCTTCCCGTCGTCCGTGGACAATGCCGACGACGGGCTGTTGGAGGTGCCGACTTTCTCGGCGCTGGACCTGGGCGGCGACCTGTTCGAGCTGGACATGTCCGGGGAAATTGACTTGGACACGTACTACGCGGTCCTTGCGGAGGGGATGCTCCTGGAGCCGCCGCCCACGCCGTACTGGGAGAACAGAGGGTGCGGCAACGGCGGAGGAGGCGACGCCGCCCTCTGGAGCTACTGATCCTGTAGCTTTTCCTTCTTTTTGTTTGAGCAAGAGAAAAGATCTTTGTGCAGATTCACCCACACTTGTGGAACCAATTGAAACTTCTTGTATAGCATTATATTTTTTTTGGACAAGTTTAGCCAGCGATTGATTCAAAACAAAATTGAACTATCGACCAAACAAAATTACACGCAAGCAAAGCGAAATTCTGATTAAACTGAAAAAATGATCAGAAAAGCGACAGCTGGGAATGTCACTGTTCGTTGGGTACTGTCAAACCAAGGTACTATTCGTTCACGTGTGCTGACCATAACGGGGAACCGGATCGAGAAATATCAGTAACCGCCCTTGGTTTGTGACAGCTACTGGCAGTATGCTCGGCCCACTGCACTGCACGGCCCAGAGCTTAGGTTGCCTGGCACGGCACTGCCCACAAACGGGCCGTGTAGTGCTCGCTCGCGTATGGCCCCATCTCAAGACCCAAGATACTGCACGTTAAGCTAACGGGCTGGTCCATTGTCTTTTTAGATAGAAAATAAATAGAAAAATACAGATAATGGGTTGTGCCGTGTCGGTACACGGGTTTCAGGTCAAGACCCAGCCACAGCCCAGTCGAGTCGTGGGCCGGGCATGGTTCGTCAAGTCCCGTGTCAAGCCGGTCCGTGACGGGCCGAAGCACGCGTGTCTTGTGTCGGCCCATGAATGGCATGACATGTTGGTTAGGTTTATTCTAGACCTATCCAGATGGTTGATCAGTTGGCTATTGCTACTGTCTTCCGATCTCATGTTGAAACTCAAGCTTTATTCTTGTCGTAGCATGATGTAGCCGGGCTCTAGCCCTCACGAGCCTTGCTTTCAGATGAAATGGCATGTCCAAGAGGAAAGCTTTGCGGCCAAAACGACAAATATGACCTTATATCAAAACTTCAGCCAGAAATAAATCATGCATGATTTTAATCGATTCTAACCCTTTTTCTACCTCTGAAAGTGCTGGCAGTTAGGTACCAGAGGTACCACTATTTCTCATGGTGGTAGGACCTCGACCACAATTATTACGCCCTCCATCTGAACAGGCTGTCGCGGATTTATCTAGATCTATACGTATTTAGACATGTTTTACTATATAGATATATCCAAATTTATACCAATAATAACATCTTTTCTAGAACAGAGGGAGCAACTAAAATGGCTACCTAGAGTTACCGAATAAGTGATCAATGGAGCGGTGGTCAAACACCTATTATAGACTGTAGGTTCTTGATTCGATGATTCGATACCCACGAATGAATTTCTTTTGCCACAGCTCAATTACATTTTCGTGCACCGAGTGAGTTGATAAAAACATGTATTTTAATGGCATTCTAAACTCGTGGCAAAGGAGGAGGGGTCTGTCCACCACACCAAAAAGAAATCTATAATATCTATAAAGTGCATCCTCACTAAGATGTATTTATTGTTTGCAAACTGAAACCAAGTGCAGTTATATCACCTCAATTGTTTCTATTTGTCAGATTTGAAATATATGGTCATTAGTAATCTATTATAAAGCTTGATCCGTCTACAACTGTATTGAGGCCGACACAAACGTTTTAGCTTACACAAACAATCAAAAGCTCATTGTTGTTGCTTCTTCTCACCCTTAATGACAATCTAACCAATACTCTTATAGGTCTTATCTCTATTCCCTTCCCTTTTTCTTTCTCTTTCCCTCTTTTTAAAATGGTGGGGCTATGAACTCATGGCCGAAGTTGTGCGGACGAGGAGCCTAGCCAGTGAGCTATGCGCCAGGTATGATCCTAAAGGCCACCGTAAAACCCATCTTTCACCCCCCTTGTCGATAAAGTCACCGGTTTGTTCCACCTCCGGTAGTCTTAGATCCTTGGAGGTGTGGGGGACCACTGCCTTCACCAACGGGGGGATATTTTTAGTGTTATCTTAAGTTTTTACTCATATGTAGAACTGATCATGTGCTAGTCCATGACGATGTATTTTTATTTTGCAAGTAGTTCATGATGTTTTTTTGTGTGAGGAGTTCATGATTATTTTTATAGGATCCAACTAAAAATAATAAAATGACAATCTTTGTAGAAGAAATAAGCAAATTCCTAAATTATATCTCTAAACCAGGGGCGGAGCCAGGATTTGACATTGAGGAGGGCGAAGATACTAGTGATCATATATAAAAAAAATTCTCATGAAGACAACAATTAGCTACCATTTTGTGTTGGAAGAACTGTTTGGATAAAAATCATAACAGTATATCAAAGTATCGTCATATAACTAATATTAATATGTATCACTAAATCTTAGACAATAGAAAATAAAAGATTAGTTTATATTGGATCAACTTTATCTCTACGAATATAAAGCCTGATAATTCTATTGCAGGTGACCTTCCTATTATTATTTCCTAATTATTTTGTAATAAGTTGTCATCATCATCGAGCAAACATCAAACAAAAAATGCATATTTTTTGTAAATTATTCAGTTAGACTATAGATTATGCAATCTTTCGACAAAATACTAACGATTTGGTACCTTCAATCAAAGTGAGGAAGATTGATTCCTACACTCGATGGCACAACATGATTATTGTTGGCGTTGCGGCATGATTAACAAAGGTTGAAACTGGTAAACAACATGGTTGGGTAGCATGGCGCCGCGGCCACGGCATCGTGTGGCGTATGGATACTGAGTAGGAGCGAGCAATGGTGGCAGACATCGAGTCAGTTGATCTGAACAATTGCATATAGTGCTAGCTATTAGGTCTAGTTACACAAATAAAGAATGTTGGGACATATTACTACGGTTAACTAATAAAACGAATTCATGGGCTATATTTGGATTTCGATATAGAGAAGCACGCCAAATCAATTAAATTTGGGCTTAGTGTTAATTAAGCCTATAAAACCATTAGTTTAGTACTAAAATCTGCACCTATCTATTAAGGGTGGCTGATGGTTAGGGGGGTCTAGCCCCTGCTAGCCCCCCCTTGGCTCCGCCCCTGCTCTAAACTAAACACCTTATGCCAGATCATGTAAAAAATAGGAAAGAGAGTATATGGCAGCATGGTGTCTAAATAATACCAGCGGTAGACTAACGAAATAATTACCCAGGTCAGTTGATATAAGTATACACTTGTTCTATACTTAAGATTTTTATTTTGTTTCAAAGAAAGATCAGGGTATATGATAATGAATGAAGCTGCATGTGCGTGCGGTAGGTTAATGTATACGTCATAAAACCTCCATGATATGTCATCGTCAAACAAACAGTTACTCCCCCTCTTGCCCTTGTTTTTTTCTTTTCGTGTTGTGCAGGATGGGCCGTTTACATCGATCACCTCATGGTTCCACCATGTTGCCACGTCACCCATACGTATCTAGGACAGTATATGTACATATAGTACAAGTTTGGGGACAGTTTTGAGGCACTTTCTGGTTTTGAGGACGGTTTTAAACATAGCCGACAACTTTGCGGAATGATGATGCATTTCACTCACAATCGAGCATCGAACGGACATGAACTAACCCATTTGGCCCGATCGACAACCTTCCCATCCACCGCATTTAGTAATTCAATCACATGCCATGTACCGAGGTAACACACAAATTATCGCATATGATCTTTTAATGCCCTTTACAAAATTGTTGTAAAGTGGGGGATTTAGCTTATTGAACTATTTTTTGTCGAATGCGGATACTGAGATATATGGATAGGTATATTCTCAAAAGAAAAATTCCATAAAAAATCTAGATGGTATAAATTAGGAAGAGGATATTCAGTGCAATCCAGGACTAAGGAAAACAATAGAAGATTACCATCCTAATCTCAAGGACTTGTAAGAACAACATACTTAATTAATGGACCTTGTCAATGCTTATAAATTTCTGTTTACACCAACTGGGAGTAGCAACAAAAGGTTTAATCCTGAATGGTTTGATGAGTTTAGTAGTTAGTTGGAGTAAAGTGACTCGAAAGACAAAACATACTACTTTTATTGTTTCTTATTTAGGGACCGCAATAGTAAAAAAAGATGAGTATGAGGGATTTGTCATGAAAGGTTGGAATGCATGGAACAACAAAAAATGCTAAAATATCATATTGGTGATGTTTCCAATGTCCACAATCAAGCACTAAAAAATTGTGCTGCTTTGTTGATAAGAGATGAACACATTGATGTTGCTATACTGGTACAAAGTAAAACTACAAATTATGCTTTATGAACCCAGCTCAACTGTTATTGAAACAAGGATTGTCGATTCCGATGCCATGATGAGTTAAAAATTCTCTTAATAAAGGAAACTTTAGGGAATTTCTTGATGTCCTAGCGGAGCGTGATCCAAATTATGGCAAGGCATTGGGCCAATATATTGCAAATAATTCTGTTATGGTGTCTTCTAAGGTACAAAAGATATTTCTAGCAATTTTATTGGTTATATAATGAGTTCAATTCTAAAATAAATTGGTCATGGTTTATTTTGCTTGCTTGTTGATGAATCTAGATATGTATCTTACAAAGAGCAGATGGTTGTGGTCTTAGATATGTCAATAGTTCTGGAATTATGAAAGAGAGTTTTGATGGTCTTTTTCATGTGGAGACAACATAATCAAGTCTTCAATTGTTTCTCTCTTTAAAAATATAAGTTTGAACTTCAAGAAAATTTGAGGACAATGGTACGACTATGTAGACCATCCTATTATGATCACTGCTTTGCACATCAACTTCAGTTAGTTGTTGTGGATGTGGTATGAAAGCATATAGGAATTGGTGGGTGGATCTTCAAAGATAAGAAACATGATTCAAGATATAAATGTTGAGGAAGTGCAAAAGGCCTTAGGGTTGTGGGATGATAACAAATGGAACATGTTTAATCAAGAGAATTGTCTTCAAAGTCCTGGACATACTCATTGGAGTTCGCATTATAAAACACTCAAAAGTTTGGTTGATATGTTTCAAGAAGTTGTCAAAGTGTTGGAGTTTGTGAAAGAAGAAGACACTGGCAGAACAAAGAGAGAGCAAGAAAATGGTATCCTATTGTACTTCCAATCATTTGATTTTGTCTTCTTCATGCATCTCATGTTCACAATATTAAAAGCTACCAACATATTATCATTAGCTCTCCAACAGAAGGATGAAGATATTGTGAATGCCATGAATTTTGTCAAGTCAAGTAGAAGTCATTAAGTTGCTATGAGAGAAATTGGGTGGGACTTTTTGCTTTGTGATGAGCAAGATTTTTGCGAAAAAATGGCATTTCATGTTAGAAATGAAAGAAGCATATGTCATTCCCAAGAAGAAACGACAGAACACTGGTATTATCAACAAAAATTACTGCCAGGTTGATTGTTTCAGTGGTGTTATTGATTGGCTAGTTCAAAAGTTCGATAGTCGTTTCAGTGAGACGTACTCCAACTTGCTTATATGGTCGGCAGCTTTCAGTCTGAGAGACTCGTTTCATGATTTTAATTTGGATAATCTAATTAGCCTGGCTAAACTTTATCCTAATGATTTCAACTAGAGAATTGAGGGATCTAAGCAACCATCTTCGTCTCTATATTGTAGGCCAGTCTCTTTAAATCTAAAGTTTTTATCTTTGATGATATGATTGCTGCTCTGGTGTGTTGATCCTTTTGGGTCTTAGCATGATGATTTTTTGATTGCCTATCACAACAAGCTCTATTACGAAAAACTTTGTCCAGCTCTAGTGATGGAGGGACAAGAATGGTACCGCACATTCGGCTCGCACTAGTATATGTACTCGTAGCTAGGTGGCCTAACACTTATTGCAAAATGCTTCAATGCCCCGGGGAGACGGAACTTCTAGCTCCCTCCGCCTCCTACGCGTGTCGCGTTTCCCGGTCATGGAGAAAAAATCGTGTGGGGGGCACCACCTTATCTCCTTCATGTGGCCGAGCTATCCTTTGTCGTTACAGATCGCGTCATTCCCCATGTCTCCCGCCTTCCTTAGCTCCACGAACACCGTACGACCGCCGCCTTCCCCTGCCCCCCACCGCCAACGGCTCACCCGCAACAAACAAGGTCGCGAGCTCAATCTCGTTCCCGACGTAGTAGCCACGATCGCCCTTGTCCTCTACACGCTTATCGGCTAGCGGCCCATGCACCAGCTCTCTAGCGTCGGCCAGCCATGCCTCTACTAGCACTATTGTCGACGTTCGCCGCCCCTGTCGACAGCGGACATCATTGGCGCCAGCTCCGCATCGACTTCCGCCTAGCCGCCTCCATCCATGGCACTGGCTCACAAGCATTTGCCCACCGCCGATCCCAGTTCCCCACTGTTCCAAGCGGGAGGCCCGCCGTGACCGAAGCCACGCCTGGAATTCGCCATCGTGTGGGTATGGCCACCCCCCACCGCTAACCGCTAGTTCTCAGTTGGCTTCCCTCGCCTGAATTCCTCCTCGTGTCTCCCCACACACCTCCCCGCCGGATTTTTTTGCTACAATTAGTTTTGCGGTTTTACTAATGTAGTGTAACGTTTTGCTACATTTGTCTACCGATTTTGCTACTGTGCTATAATTTTTTCTGCTACAAATACTTATACAAATTTGCATGATAGCAAGAATTTTTTTGCTCCTAGATCTTGGGCGAGGTATTCGCTGATGCCTCCCGTGAACTTTTTTTTGCTACACCCTTCATGTGATTTTGCTATAATAGCATATAGGTTATGCTGCAAGGTCTCCGACGAGACCGGATTTGCTTTAATAGGACATATTGTTTGGTACAATGTCTCCGGCGAGATTAATTTTGCTACAATAGCCTATAATTTTTGCTACAATATCCCATAACTTTTGCTACAATGTCTCCGAGTGTTGCTCTCGATGGTGCCTGGAGTTGCTCCCAGCGGCAGGAGACATTGCTCCCGACAGCACCCGGAATTACTACCGACGACGGGCAGTCTTGCTACAATGGTTGAACAACGTTGCTACAACGGCAGGAGGGGCTGCTAGGACTGGCCCTTTTTTGCTTCCCCGGCGAACCCTTTTTGCTTCAATCATCGTTAATTCAGCTACGTTTGTGTTGTATGAAAGCAAACGTCGGTTTTTTGTGGGAACCCTTTTTTTGCTGCAAACTAAGCAAATAATTTTTTTTCTTCATTTGTGCTTTATGGAGCAAAAGCGGGATTTATATGAAAACCGAGTTTTGCTCCAAACGATGCAAACAAAAAAAAAATCCATTATGCTTTACGCAAGCAAAAGCGGAATTAGAGAAGACTAATTAGACACGTGTCGAGCTATGGAACCGGGGGATCGGAGGGTTTGATCCCCGAGTGATGCTCAGCGCTTTTATTAGTTTTGATACCCTATGAACTGAATTTTGTAAAAGCAATACATATTCATACAGGATCATAAGCTGCCGCGGGAAGTTCTCCGGGAACAGCTACTACGGGAGAACAACTTGGCCAAGTTATGAAAATCCTCTGTAGGGTCTTCTGGTTTCATCTGAGCTTGTATTTTGAGTAATATGATTGACATGTCAGACGAAGTCAGCGATCTCATTCTTTTCGTTAACTATCCTGAGGCAGGGCTGATGATATTCCTCAGAATTTCGTTGTACCGTTAGCGAAACTGTAACAGAGTTGATACGTGTCCATGACCAGAGCTCGACGAAGTTCAGGAACTTCACTCGTGAAGCAGCAGTACAGTAGTCAGTAGAGATCATCAGGTGTTCCATCTCCTTCTTTAGGAAAGACAGGACAACCAATGCATCACTCGCGGCCTGGCCCTATATCTACAGTATTGCGCGCGAGAGCGCAAGCGAACCACGACCCCTGATGGCTACAAATCGTCCAGACCAAACGATGGCACCGGCGCCGCAACGAACTTGGACGGCACGATCAGAGACGACGACACCTTGAACGCCTTCTCCGCGCCCGTCTCCACGCCGCCGCCGGGCAACTCGAGAGCGCCCATGCCCGATTCCCAGACAACGTCTCCGTCTCCAAGCGTTGCGGACGGCGGCGGCGCCTCCGTCCGCCTCGGCACGACGAAGCTCGGCTGTACGGCGCTGGCCGCCACGTGCACGGCTTCGGCCTCGGCCTCGCGGCAGCATCTGCTGCGGCTGCCGGCAGTGCCGGAACACCGCGGCGAGCGCGAACTGGTCGCCACCCACCCCCGCGGCGCACGCCACCGACGACGACCTGCCGGCCGCCGCCCTCGCCATCACGTGCTGCAGGTTCTTGCTCAGCCTCGCTCTCGCCGCGGCGCCGTGCCGCGCGACGAAGTTGGTGCGCGTGTTCTCCCCTCGCAGCGCGCGCGCCGCCTCGTCGTAGGCGGTCGCCGCGTCCTCGGCGGTGTCGAATGTGCCGAGCCACAGACGGACGCGCTGCGCGGAGTCTTTTATCTCGGCCACCCACCGCCCCGACGGCCTCTGCCGGACGCCAAGGAAGCGGCGTCCACGGCACACCGTGGTGCCCGTACCTGTTGGCTTGCCGTTCTCCTGTGGCGCCATGGCGTTACGCTGTCCGGCTTGGATATATGCTGACCGGGAAACTAACTACTGACCTGGAGTTAACTGACGACTATCTTAAGCACTTAGCCGGATCGAATACCGTCTTCAGTTCACACTGCAATGCAGGCTTTGCCACCAAATACGTATATATAGTACTGAACTACTACTGATCATTTGTCTTTTCTCTAATTCTTTTGCAGATGACACTTTGTAACTGGGAGCTGCAAGCTACCTCCTGTTCGGATTGAGGTGACATCGACATGCAATCTCCTGATTAACTAATCAGTCGTCCGTGTGCAATTATTGGCCACTTGGACGCTAATTGCAGGAAATGGAAGAGTAGTATAATCTCCACGTACAGGACCTTTTTTGCTTTGTTTACCACTAAATAAACATTCCGTTGCGAGAGAAAGCCGTCGTCTGGTGTTTTCCTTCGCCGTCGCGGGACAAGAGAGATGAGATATATCGATCTTACGGATTTTTGGCGCGCCGCGAGACGAACTGAATGGAGACCGGCCTGTACGTCGGGACAAGTTAGCAATCATAAACATCTACTGGAGGTTTTTGACTCCGTTCAGTCGGCTCCTCTATCCAAGGCTCCGCGCCTGAACTTAGCTCGTTCGGATATGTTTGAGCTCGGGCGGCGGCGATTGGGATTAGGGTTATATAGAGAAAACGGAAGTGGAGTAGGGGCCAAGATTGCCTCGGAAACGGGTGGTTTCCGTGGGATTTCGTTCGGTGCGCAACGAACTCGTGTTCATTCCGGAGTCTGTCGAGAGGAGGGAGATGACATGCAGGACCCAGGCGTCAGCGACAGAAAGGAAAAAACAAAAAAGAGGGAAGAAAAGGGTGTGGGGGCTGGTTCGGTCCTCTACCTGGGTCGTCCCTGGGCCGCGGCTGCTCGCCCCCGCTGTCAGCTCTTAACTGGGCTGGCCTGGTTTTCTGGTTCAGTTGCCATCTTTTTTTCTTGCCATTTCTAGATGATATTTCTTCCGCTGTGAGTCTATGACATATGAAATACATTATGAACATTCAGTACTTTCGGCAATTCCAACCGATACATAACTTCTTCTTTACATGCCAAATTTCAAAAGGGAAATAAAAAATAAAAAATGTTGGAAATAAAAAAACTAAAACAAGAAAGAAATGATAATAATAATAAGAAGAAGAAAAAATGAGTAGAAGCTAAATGAACAATAAAAAACTACCTAGGGCAGCCCACCTGTGGAACGCTGCAGGCGTCGGCTTGCTACATGACGCTTAGCGTCATATAGGAAACGTCCGGAGCGCCTATACACCGCTTAAAGCGGCGATGTGCGGAGCACCACACACCCACTCGCCTGGGTAGTGGTTTGTTAGGCCACGGTCCATCGGGCATTTCTTTTTTTCATTTTCTCTTTTTACTTTTTCTTGATTCTTTTGTGCTTTTAAAAATCAGATAAATGTGACAAATATTGTACTAATTTAATAGATTTAAAATCTGAACATTTTCTAATTTTTTCAATATAAAATCTAAAACTTTTCAAAAATACAAAATTAAACAATTAAACAATTTCAATTTGAACATTATTAGATTTGAACAATTTCTAAATCTAAATAGTTTTCAACGTTGAACAATTTTCAAATTTATATATTTTTTAAATCTAAAAAGTTCAAATCTAAATATTATCCGATTTAAAATATGAATTAGTTTCAAAATCTAAACCAAATTTAAATCTAAAAAATATTGTAGAAAACAAAAAAGAAAACGAAAAAAAGAAATCAAAAACAAAAAAATAAACCAAAACAGAGAAGAACTAGGCCAGCCAGCCCATCCCATACTGTGCACTTGGTAGTTGGTGTGTGGCACGAGGTAAAGGCTGACCTGGTCGGCACATAGGAATTTTCTAAAACCCCTTTTCTAGTGTTAAGGGCCTGTTGATCAGTGAAGGTTGTTTAAGTTTAATGCCATCTCATTTACGAGAGGAGGCCGCACCCAGTTTATAATGGAGGGATCTCTTCCTTTTATCAGTCTAGGCTTTTGGAATAGAGTAGATTCTCTACTAAATGTTAGGTTATGAGCAAATGAACGTCTAGAACATGGGATAAGTGCTGGGCTAGTCAAAGTGAACGATAACATCTGGTATCATAACTAGCATCATCATGTTTCCTGAGAAGTTTCTCAAAGAGATGGGATGTTAGGGGCATGTTTGACCGACGGAGGCTGCTTGGGTTTAGTCTCATACTAGCTTATAAGTAAGAGATTCCTTCTCTCACCAGTCTAGGTTTTTTTGGATGGAGTGAACTATCTGCTAAATGTTGGGTTGTGAGCACATAAAACGTACAGAACATGAGCTAAATGCTAGGCTAGCCTACTTGGACTAATACCTAGGTTGCTGAAAATCATTTCCCTAGTTTAATAGCCCATCCGAAGCCATATGACACCGGCCAATAGTCCTCTTTCTCTCTCTGTTTGGAAAATAAGCTGACGAGTTGTCCTCGTTACGACAACCTCAAGCGAGCCTATTTTGTCAGACACACGCACGATAATACTCACAAGTCACAACGGACATCTCTGCACCAGATCGAGCAAATCCAAGGCCAAGTTGCCATGCTGCTACCGACAGGCCAACTTAAGAAACTAGCGTCAGCAAACGCTCGTGGAACTACGACACTCAGCAGTGACACTAAGAGGACAGTCAGCAGACTCAAGGACAGTCAGCAGTGACAGGTCCAGCCCAGCCTAGTTTGTCCGACCGATCGATCCTGGGTGGCTAATGGAGGCTGGCTTGATTGTCACCCGCTAAAAACTTGAGTTAATGCTGACAGCTACTACGCATCATTTTGCGAGGCGCTGGCTCCGCTTAACTCTCCTTCTTATGTGCGATCTCGTTGCCTCCTTTAAGGCAGAGACAGGTACGGCCGTGCTTGCCAACAGATTAGCAGTGACAGGCGATTAATTCTGCGGCAAAGGGACGTGCAGTACGCTGTTCATCATGCACGCATGGTGTGTATGCATCCTTTTCATGTGCTTCGGTAGTTGGTTGAAACTTGCGAGCATATGTATAGTTTTCGACAAGGGTTTTGTGTATGGACGCTATTTAATTATGGTGGTTGATTATATGTACTACAAGCCTGAAACTCCTCGGTTAGTTTGCCTACTTCCTTAGGCTACTTATAGTGGAGAGTAACATAAGGTGATGTCATGCTAATTTTATGGTACAACCCTACATAGTGCATAGTTTCATAGTGATATATAGTAACTTTTTACGCCATCGTTCATCCTTAGGAAGTATGATGCATAGCTAGTTACTATACACGCTACTCTTTCTTCGTTTAATGATACGTCATGTTATCAATATATTCACTGGCATTACGTGTGAGTGCATGTTATCACCTAACTTACTTTCACTATGACTAGTCACCGTATGAATCAGGTACCTTGCAATTGACCCTATCTCACCTTCTTGGCCTGGCTGTCACCAAAGCCTAAACGACAGATTCCTTACCTTAAACGGTAAACCCTCACAGCACTGAATAAAGTGAATACATTTTTTTGTTAAGGATTTTTATGATAAAATGGGCAAAAATTTAAGCATGGGTTAATTGGATGTGAAAAGGGAGATCCAAGATGGTATGGTAGGGGAGAGTATAGGCATTCTGTGTGCGCTGACTGCGTGTGCAACCAAGCAGACCAAACGGTGCATTTCCATCTTTATTTGGAAGAGACATGACAAAACGTTACTACTTAGTAGATAGCGGATCCCTTTTTCAGAAAGGCAGCACAATGCTGTGTGTACGAACATAAAAATAGTAGAACTTGTTCGTTACACTAACGAAACAAAGTTATGATTGGAAGAGCTAAAGAGCAGCCCATATTTCATTCAGATTCTCCCATGTGCACAGCTGGCTAATCTATACGCATGACAACAAACTGATTAGACATTTTTATTTATTTGGCTCATCAGCTTGCTAGAGAATCTTATTAGAGCAAAACTAGGGGAAGCTCGAGAGAAGAATCTGATGAGATCGTGCAGTGGTTAATTTTTGGCACACACTAGCTAGATGCGCATATCCTAATCGACCGACCGGTGCTCGTAAAGCGCGCTTGCGATCGACCACTGAATTATGGGCTCACGATAATCGGTAATGAGAGCATATATCCCCAGAAACAAAAGCAAAGGCAAGCAGGCAGGTAGACACACACACACACACACACACGCTGCTAATCATGCCAGGGAAAAGCAGCTTATTAGCGCCATATTCGCTATCGGCTGGCTAAAGCCTACGATATATTCCTTGTTCTCGTAGTACTTTCCTCTTTCCAACCATCGATTTGTTCCTTGCTGTGTCTTGTTGTTTTTCTTGGAGAAGTTTAATCTCTTGGTGTGTGCCGATGATACTATTTGGGGTCTGTCGAACGGGATGTGTTAATCTTGACAACATGTTTCCGAGATCTCTACAGAAATGATCGCAGATTTTTGTAAGCTGTGTCACTGTAATAAAATACGTGAACAGAGGCAGTTAGTTTATCCATGCATCTTGTTCGGTCAATAAGTTGACCCGGTAAAAGTGCAGAACATGCACGTGGTTTAATTTCCATGGTAAAGAACACACAAGTTGGATC
Organism: Avena sativa; assembly: GCA_916181665.1. Lineage (NCBI taxonomy): Eukaryota > Viridiplantae > Streptophyta > Magnoliopsida > Poales > Poaceae > Avena > Avena sativa. The sequence goes on from OV702297.1 coordinate 412,333,205, forward strand.
AGATCGATCAGAGAACATATATCTTTTCTTAAAGGAAACCGAGCATTAGTCTCTCTCTATGCAACCCTAGCTAGCATCATCATGGCCTCTTAAAAAAGTGTCAGGAACGGTGCTAGCTATAATCATCACCGCCTCTTAAAAAAGTGTCAACAACCCTTATTAACTGCCATCTTTTTCTCCCAATCAGTCTTTTGTAGCTGGTAATTAACCGTACGAGCAGCTATAATGGCCAGTCAAAGTACGGGGTCCGGTACAAGTTGTACCGGCAGCACGGCAGTACAGAGCTAGATCAGCAAGTGAGTTGCGGCGGCGAGTAATAATCATCGGGCCGTGATGAGAAGTTCCGCCGGTTACTTCGTTGCGCGTACAGGTACAGCTGCTGACTTTTTCGCTTGGGTACGGTCGGTCCCATTTTGACTACCAGCTAGTTAATCAGTCCTGGCCAAGTGGCGAGAGACCGGTGGATCACGTACCGTGAGTTCTTCCTCTTCAGCTAACTATCGGTGGCTGAATATTTTTGGGACCGTGTACCGTTTACTCCATTCATCTACTAGAAATATTAAAAATATAAAAAGTTTTAGCTTTATAAAACGAACGTATCTAGATGACTTTTGTGTATAAATTCGAGTGAACCTATACACTAAAAGACATATGTATATATTTATTTTATAAAAACTAAAATGTCTTATATTTCTGAACAGAGGGAGTGCGTGCATAGAGAGTTAATATAAGGGGGCCGATCGAGCAGTTGTTATGTGGATACCGATATAGGTTTGCATATGAGCATAAGATCATCTCTAGCAAATACGGTATCCTGGGCGAAACCGCAAAAATAACCGCCATTATACAGTATGGCTATTGTAGATGCTGCAAAGCCTACCGCACCCGAATGTTTTTGCCGCTCCCGGCGTATCAACCCGGCGAACCGCATATGTTCGTTTTGTCGCGATAGTATGCCGCTCACCGCATCCAATGCAAAACAGAAGCGGGCTAAATATTCAGGACGCTAGCAAGAGGAATCTTCGTCAGCCGCCACCACCACCGCCCCATTCCAGAACCCTCGCGCGGCGTCGCCACCAACCCCTGCCGCCTGCAGCGCGCCGCCACCCCCTCCCACCGAAGGTTTACACATCGCCACCACCACTGCCTCCTTCCGCCATGACGCCTCCACCGCGACCGGCACCGCCACCATCCCTTGATTTCTGGTGGAATCGGTCCGTAGCCTCCTCGACCATCGTTGAATCTTCTATCGGTGCGCCAGGTCTGCTCCACCGTCAGTCCACGGTCGTCCTTGCGGTAAGCTTTTATCCCCTCTTTCGATTTGCGTGTGAATTCCAAAAAAATTAGATTTAGCATATGTTTGCCTGTGATTTGTAGATGAGTTCGTCGTGGACTGAGTCTTGGTGTTCGGCGACAAGTTATTGATGGAGGAATCCTCGTCCAATGAGTCCGATTAGGATGACAACCTCGTCGAAGATGATGACGCGGAGGACATCTTTCTTCTTACTGCGGTTGATGAACTTGAAGCTGAGGAGAACAGCCGAAAGAGGAGGGCATCCATTTATTTGTGTTTTTCAGTTATTCAGTTTTGAACTATTGTTGTAACATATGAATATATTGTTGATTTTTGTTCATGGAAACGCTTGATTAATTTGAATAATAATAGATGGTGTATGCACGTTGTTTTGATCCGAAAACACACTTGTGAGTTAAACATATACATCCCGTTTTGCTGTAGGGAATGTTGGCGGGGAATAGATCCCACATCTGTTCTGCGGCATGCAATGTGGATTTGTAGAGATGCTCTAATAAGCCGGGCATAGCACGCATCCGCAGCCTAACTACTAATCTGACAGGTGAACCGCAACCGATTTCTGATTTGTCCGTTGCAATAATTTGTTGGCCGGATGTGAACAAGGTCAATGTGGGGCGTATGCAACCGATTGGAGAAATCGACGAGTGACATAACGATCAGAGAGGTCGCCGTCGCCCTCACCGTCGACGTCTGCAGGACCCGCGCGCGCGCATGGTTGTAGTGTACGTGGTCACGAGGCCGGCCGGAGCCGTGACGATCACAAGCTGGAATCGAAGAATAAATGGGCAGAGCCAGGCAGGCAACCCCGTGCTCGGCTTGCAACCCTGCGTGCGTGCAATCTTTTTCTCGGTGTGTTTTAGTAGTATTTGCAGTGATTTGTTTGTCCGTCTAGACAAGTGAACTGCACGTCCACACGCACGACCGGACGTGCGCGGCACCACGGGGCGCGCAGATGGATGTTTACCGTTAAGCCCGTACGGACGATAGACCGGCGAACTTTTTTACTACTCCAGCGGAGTATGAAAGATACCTCGTCGGCGTCGCCTGGGGCCGGAGATCGACTCCACCGGCACGCACGATATATGAAGGAGGGTGAGCTCTAGCCTAGCTAGCTCGCTCTGAGTTCGTGAGCGAGGCGCGGTGCGCGGCCGTGGGTGGGTGCCGCGTCGCCGGCGTGCGGAGGCCACAGTCCACCGCCGGAGGTTGCACGGTCGCTGTCCGACCACGTTAGAATCGCACCGACGTGGAGTCATCCTGGACGGGCAGACCGCGCCGGCGCGTGGACGCCGCTGTCGGTGCGGGTTCCTCGGCTCCTCTGTCCGTGACAGGCGGGTCCCCCAGCGCGCGCGTACGGAAGCGGCTGTTTGGCCGGGCCTGAGCTGGTCTTTCTTGGCCGGCCGGCTCGTTCGTGTGTGGTGGACGGGGTGGAGTGGAACCCACCTGCCCTTCTTCCCCACCGCGTGGAGGAAAAGTCAAAAGCGTTCGCTTGTCACCGCGTGTACACAGTCACCGCCGGAGTGCTAGCCAGTGTAATAAAAACAGTGAAACGAGCTCTCCGAACTCTGTAGAGCATGTCGGTCTCGCACTGCTCGAGCGATCTCCCAGTTCACACTATTGGCTCGTTTGACCGAGTCAACTTCTTCTACACCAGACGCCGTGTCCGTACCGCACGCCTCCGCTCTGCTACGGCCGCCCGCCGACGGTGCGCGAGACCATGATGAGCGACGCCTGACGCCAGGTAGGTACTAGGTAGCTTCTTCTCGGTGCCTGCCCCATCCTGCCATTCCCTTTGTCGCGCCGCAGCTTCGCCTCATTGGGGCAACCGCTGCCGCTGCCAGATACGGTAAAGAGTTGAGCAGCGCAATGGTGTCACCGACTGCTAGCCGCCCGTAGATGCTGCTGAGCGTAGAGCCACATCGCACTTTGCAAAAAAAGACTCCAGCTTTCGCGGCTGATACGTCGGCGGATGATCGTCCATAAGGACGGTGCACGCGTGATGCTACAGGTATGGAGTGTGCTAAGTTTTGTTCGCCGTCACTTCCGGCAATTATTCCAGGCTAGGCAAGGCAACACTTTGAGGCAAAGGAACAGTACCGATCCATCGAGGATGTCAGTTCAACCGATGATCACTGCTCCCGGCAACACGTCAAGGCAAAGAGGCTTTGCTTCGCGATGCTTCGCAGCGGCCGGTAGAGGGGGGGAAAAAGAGCAGAAAGGCGAAGCAGCAGCGGGCGGGGGGAGAAAGCGAGAGACCGGAGAAAAGAAGGTTTTGGTTGGTTGGTGGCCCGGTGCAAGTTTGGGCGCGACGCGACGGTTGCTTGGCGGCGAAGGCCGTCCCGACCGTCTCGCCGCCGCGCGCGGCCGAGGCAGGCAGCGCCACCGCCACCGCCGCCTTCCCTTTCCGTCCAAGCATCCGCCCGGTTCGGCACGACCAGAGAAACTGAACGGAACAAAACATGGCAAGATAGAACGCCGCGCGAAAATAAAAAAAAAAACAGAGCTGTTCGTGCACATACGCCACACCGCCTTCCCTGTCTCTCACGCCCATGGCGTGTTTGGTGTCAGCCGTCACGAGAAAGGGCAGGGAAACAAACAGCTAGCCGCCGACGCGCGCAGAATGGCATGGCAGGTTTGTTTGCCTACCCCCGCCCGATTTATTCCCTCGTCCTCACTCTCGCACCTACGCCTCCCTCTCCCTCCCCGGGAAAGAAAGAAAGAAAGAAAGAAAAGGGGATCGCCAGCTCGACCGATGGATGTTTTATTTACAATACATACTTGCCCTGTCTGTTACTCCAGCGGCACAGAATCCACATGCGCTCACTCCCTCGCACGCCTCCCTCTTTATCTCTACTACTGGAGTAGCAGTATAAATATTCCGATGCCGCCCTGTCCCTCACTTCCGTAGTATTGCCTCTCCTCCTGTACCCTCCCCTGTTTTCCCCCTCTATTTCTTCCCTCCCACCACCACCACCTCTCCTGCTACCTCCCACCTACCTCTCTCCCCCCGATCCCTCCTGATTGATTCATTTCCCCAATTCAGCCCAGGGGGCACCTGCAGCACCGCAACCAGGATATTAGCAGCAGTATCCCCTACCGCCGCCCCGGATCCAGCGACAGCAAATTCGCCTAGCAAATCAATACTCCGCGTAGTGATTTCTGTTTGCCGCGTGGGGCAGTTAATTTCCTTCCTTTCCTTGCTCCTTCGTTGCTGCTTCTTGTTCACTTGCCATGAGAAGATGATGCGCGCCAAGGCCAGAGGTACATTCTTGGACGCCATGAAGGAGACCAACGCCTCCCCTCCTGCTGCTCCGCCCGCCTCGGTGACGGCGGCCACGCTCAAGGAGGACGAGTGGGAGGTGCGGCCGGGCGGGATGCTGGTGCAGAAGCGGAGCCCGGACGCCGACGCCCCCGCCGCGCCCGTCCCAACCATCCGCGTCAAGGTCAAGTTCAACGGCGTATACCACGAGATCTACATCAGCGCACAGGCATCCTTCGGTAATACTCCTCCTTACTAGTAATGCAAATGCGATAGAGTGCCCCCAGGCCTCCTCTGTTAAGCCGAGCTGTTCGCTGATTGGGTGGCTGCAGGTGAGCTGAAGAAGATGGTGTCGGCCAAGACGGGGCTGCACCACGAGGACCAGAAGCTGGTCTACAAGGACAGGGAGAGGGACTCCAAGGCCTTCCTCGACATGTGCGGCGTCAAGGACCGATCCAAGATGCTGCTGCTCGAGGACCCCGCCGCGCAGGCCAGGCGACTCCTCGAGCAGCGACGCGCCGACAAGGCCGACCGCGCCGCCAAGGCCATCTCGCGAATCAGCCTCGACGTCGACAAGCTCGCAACCAAGGTACTACTACCACGCAACAACGACGAGGACTCTCTGCCCTTCGTGCTGCCGCAATCGTCGGTCGAGGTTGGGATTTTGATCGAGTTCGGGGGGTTGCAGGTGTCGGCGCTGGAGGCCATCGTGGGGAAGGGCGGGAGGGTGGTGGAGGCCGACGTGGTGGCCCTTACCGAGGCGCTGATGACGGAGCTGGTCAAGCTGGACGCCATCGCCGCCGAGGGAGAGGTCAAGGCGCAGCGTCGATTGCAGGTAGTACACCCACGCCCAATTAAACTCCTCGCCGAAACCGTTGACGAACACATTTATTACACGCGGCGGAAAGCTCTCAACTGAATCCGGCTCGGCTCTGAATCTCAGGAGAAGCGGGTGCAGAAGTACGTGGAGACGCTGGACGTCATCCGCGCCAAGAACGCGTCGGCCGTGCCGGCACCGAAATCCAACGGCAACGGCCACGCCAAGGCCGACCGGTCGCTGCACCTGCCGCCGCGGCCGCCGCCCGTGTCGCAGCGGCGGCAGTTCAAGCAGCAGCCCGTGCCGGCGAACGGCAAGGCGGCGGCGGTAGCGCCCACGGCGAGCTGGGAGACGTTCGACCTGCTGTCGTCGATGCCGTCGACGTCCTCGGCCACGGCGACCACCACCATGGCAGCCGCCACGACCACGAAGACCACGGCACCCAACACGTCGCCCATCCCGCGGTTCGACTGGGAGCTCTTCTAGAGAGCTAGCTAGCCCCACCGGCAACCCCCGTGACGGCGCACGGTACACGCCTTGATTTCTTCCCCCTCTGTCCATGGATCTCCCTCTCATTTTAGTGCCCCATTGTTCCCTTCTGCTGCTGCTGCTGTTCATTCTTCCCCCTTTCGATCTCGTTTCTCTCCCCTCCCATTTTATTTTTTCTTCAGAGTGTACATCAAATCGACAGACAGAAGACGAGAGACCCGTGACGAGCTTGTTCCTTCCTTCGTTCAGTCCAATCCGTGCAGAAAATAAGTGGTGTTGGGTCTTATGGTGAAGATTTTTTTTTCCATGGCAAGATACATATATATATATATATATATATAAAAGATAGCAGCAATGTGTATATGTGATTGATTCATACAGTACGTGAGTACATTTAATCGATTCCTCCATGATTGATTGCCTTGATTCCTCCTCCACCATTGCAACCGGTGGTTAGGGTTAGCACATCATAATAAGGCTCGTACTAGTACCGATACTTGCGATCGAGAGATGATCGTGGAGGGATCGGAGAGTGAGATTTGGTGCCTGCCGTGGAATCCAGACGCACCGTTCCGTTGATTGATTGGGTTGGGCTGGGGCTGTGCTGTGTGGGCGCGGCGGAGCACGAATTATTGTTGGCCATGGAGTATGCATCAGCGCGCGCGGCACAGGGCTGGGACAGGGACGAGTTGGGTCCAGGCAGTGACAGTGTGGTTCGATCGTGCGTGCCTTGGACGCGCTTTGACACTCTCTCGTCTGGCCGGCGCCGGTAAAAACGGCTTTAATCGTGGCGTTTGGTCGGCCAGATCGGAAGGTTCCATTTAGATTGGTAGGCACGCCATTGCTACGGTTGCTTTGATGCGAACTTCAGCTGGCCTGCATTTTCTTGCCTTCGGACCTGATCGGATGGATACGATAACTGTCGCAACATTGTTCTATAGGAATTCTAATTGCGCCCTCCATTTCCGGCACTCAAAGTGTCTGATCTGATCCGTTTTGAGGTGGCCCACGGACAGGTCGGAGACCCATATCTGTTTAGGACATGCCACTGCACCCAACGGTGCTCCCCGTTTGTTCGTGGCCGAGCAATTTTTTCCTTTGTTGACATCTTTGCACATACATAGATAGTGAAAATCAAATCTATGCTTCATAGTTCATAAAAATTAACAAATTAGTCGTTCATGTAAAGTTCAAGCATAGTTTATTACATTCATGTGAAGTCAAATAGAAATAAAAGAAATGCCTAGTAGCTTCCAACATGATTCTATACATGTCTAACCAAATCTTTTTTGAGTTAGTTGTGAGTTACATGGTCTCGTATTTCATGATGGACTGTAAGAAAATCTGCAATTCGGTGGAGCGGGCTGAGGCGCAACCAATTCATTCAGAAAATTTCCATCCTTGATCATATACCCAGTTACCGTGATCCTCCTCAACGATACGGTTGTGCATGGTCACACAAGAATTCACGACCTCGCACATCTGCTCCTTGCTCCATGGCTTAGCAAGGTGTCAAACAATGTCCCAATGAGATTGGAGCACACCAAATGCATGCTCCACATCATTTTCTAGCGGCCTCATGCTATTTAGCAAACGTACTCTCAGCCTCATCTGTAGGTTTGCGGATTGTCTTTAGCATGTCCTTCTCTTTTGCCAACCGTTCCTCCTCTAGTGCATGCCTTCGTTCCTCGGTCGCCAACTTGGACCTCCACTTCCCTTCTTCCAAGACCTTGAGCTCATTCTACCTAGCCTCCTTCCTTTCCTTGCGTTGGGTCGCCAATTCTTTCTTGGTCTCATTGATAGCACTAAACTCCTCCTTATAGGAGCCCACACCTCCACTCATATTCCTCTATTTTGCTATATTTTGCCCCTCCAGTGAGGGTTTTCATCCTCCTTGTCACCGGCTTTAATGGCTATGCCCAACTTTGACCACTTCTGTGTGGTCTCGAAGTTCCTCTGTATCCACTTCTTAATACTAACTAGTCCTTGTAGCTATTGGTGCAATGTGAAGGCCTTTGACGCTTCTTGTTGAGTTCCTTGTATATCACTTGGATGATAGGCCCATACTCTGTGATCGGCAACCCACGCAGTGGTGCATTGTGGACTTGATCAACACAACCGGGCCATGGGTTGCATTTTTCTTGGATGGTGCCCCAACGGGGTAGAAGAGAGCCATGGGTTGCGGTTCGATCACGTGTTGCAATAGTACTCTTCAATCCTACCCCAAATTTTTTCCTTTGATTGATTTATGACGTCTGTTGGATCAAGCGACACGTTCATCCAAGGATGGCATAAAGAAACATATTCATCGCTACAATAGGTTTGTGTTCTTGATTTCTTGATGTTTCCTTGTGTGTCCACGGATTATCAACCTCCTCCACTTCCACTTTGGCCTCCACGTCAACTTCTTGATCATCATCATCCTCGGTCACCTCCACTTTGTCCTCTTATTCTTGATCATAGTTGAGATCATCAAGGTCGGCGGTGTGTGACGAGTCCAATTGAGACATGAAGTCGGCCATATCCATCTCTTCCACACTACAATCAATAAGAAGAACAAATTCATCATGCGAAAATAAGTACTATGCGAAAATTCTCTTCGACACTACGTCCAACTCTTCCACACTACAATGTCTCTGTTGAGAAGCAAAGACAAAAAAAAATACCTCGGCGGCGTCTATTTCAGCATTTTGTCGAGCACTTGGTGGCCATGTACATCGTGGAGGCAGTGCCAGCCGAACGAGACTTGTTGTTCCATTCTATCCGGAGTCGTTGGCATCGGTGGCGCCGGTGATGAGTTTGGGTGGGAAAGCAAGAAGGTAGGCGGGGGGATTTTTACTGTGCGCCGATCGGGGCGAGTATAATTGAGAGGGTCACAGTGTGTAGAAGAAAACCTAAAATTTTACTCTTCTAATCGAATTTGAGGGTTGGGCTATAGATGTTCTTAGAATGCAACTTAACGCATCTTACACACGTGTATCTGATCAGCCTATTGTTTGGTGTTGGAGACACGAGCAGGAAGGCAAGCAGAAAGCGGTCTCAGCGTGACAACGCTTTCCTGTCCCAATCGATGCTTTCTGCCATGCTAAACAAAGGCCAGCCATTGCCTGCAGGCTGCAGCAGTGTATCAAGCTACAGGTCGTTACGCGTCCTTGAGTACGTACTCCCCTCTGTCCTGAAATACTCTGTATTTTGGGTTTAATCAAAGTCAAACTTTATAAAGTTTGGTGAAATATACAGAAAGCTATAAACATCTATAGCACCGAATGTATATATTATGAAAATATATCTTATAACGATTCTAACGGTACTTATGTTGTATTATAGGTGTACATAAATTTATCAATATGTTTGGTCAAATTTTACAAAGATTGACCTTGACTAAACCTAAAATGCAGGGTATTTCAGAAAGAGAGGAAGTATATTGCAGGTGACAGGCGCGGTCAGAGAAGTACTGCTACTTGCGCTGCTGCATCGAGGGCTCGTCATGTGGAAAGAGAGCCGTTTCGGCCGAGCAGGAGCCACCACCTATGGGCGTCTAGAATATATGCTTTGCTTGAGGCAAGCAAATGAGGGGTCGGAGCTCGGAGGGGGCGTGGGCGAGTGTAATTGAGTGGGCACGGAAAGAGAGGATGGAACGAGATGAGTTGGCGAATGATGAGTTGGAACTGGACTTTCTGGAAGGTTCAGTTCAGCGCGCGTGCATATATATATATATATATATATGCACGCATACATACGGCATGCATACGGGGCCGTGGATCGGATCGGCTGTAGGCCAAGGCCAGATTGCTTCGTTGTTCGTTCCCCATCCGTATTGCCTGCCCATTTCCCGCCTCTTATCGTCGTCCATCTCTGCTCCAAAGACAGACGAGCCGCGTCGCTGTCGCACACCAAACGAGGCAATGCTTCAGATTACACAGTGGATAGCTAGGGCAGGTAATATAAGCTCCTCTAAATTTCCGAAGAATTCTCCTCGAACAATCAATCCAGTAGCGCGAACTCTGAGTGCCAACGTAGGCGGAATGAACGAAACGTAGTCGACCCACGGCTCGCTGCCATGTGATCGATCGACAGCGACAAGGACCAGGGCCAAGTTGACACGGGCACGTTTGGGATCAGTCAGACGGACTGTTATTCTTCGCTGCTTGATCGGTTCTCCCCAGATCCAGGTGCCGTAGTGCGAGCTACGGTGGCCGTCGATTCCTCCCGGTACGTGTACGTGGCAGCAGCCACCAGCGGCGGTGCGCGCAACCCGCCACCACTAACTATCCGGTGCTCCTCTGCTTCTGGCTGCATGCTCCCACATGACCAACCAAAAGAGTGGCGAACCCGATGGACCAAACCTCCCACATGCGCCACCAACCCTCGTCGAAGATGCCAAGATGAACCAACCTAGAGTGAGTCCATGCCGCGACCGACATCCTCCACCTGCTCTCGTCCGGTCCGCTCTACGGCCATCGGCATGGACGTGACACACAGACACAGGCGCTCGCTAGCTAGCGGCTTCGTCGCTGACCGTGCTCGCGCATTCTACTCCCTCCGTTTCAAAATATAATATGTTTTAGGTTTGTAAAGAAATGAATCTAGACTTTTTTTTATTACGTAGATTCGTTTCAAAGTTGAGTAAACCTATGTATTAAAACAAGTCTAGATTTATTTTTTCACAAACCAAAAATATCTTATATTTTGAAATAAAAAAATATAGGTCTTAAGACTTGGAATGGAGAAAGTATATCGCCCGTATACTAGTTTAGGTAGGAGCAGTTCGCCAGCTCGTGTGCCGAGGGGACGAGGAGAGAAATGTGGCGCAAGGACAGCACGCGACACGGCGCGCGGGTTTTCTTCTGCCTGACCGACGACGCGCGTCCGTCCTTCCTTCCTAGCTCCCAGGACTGCCGTGCCGTGCCGCCGCCGCTAAAGGCAGTGCTACACAGTGTAACTTACACTGTATTCGTACAAGACGAGCTGGCTAGATGCATGGAGCCCAGCGACGGCCGGCGAGGGACAGAGGCCACATGACGAGCCACCGATCGAGAAACCACTACGGGAGGCCGAGGAGGACGATCGATCGATCGATCGATCCAACACCAACAGCAGCTGGAGATTGAACGGTAGTACTAGTAGTAGTACCAGCGCTGAAACTCGCCGTACGTAGCTAGCTGCGTGCGTGGGGGGCGGACGTGTGGTACACCTCGATCGGAAATTAAGAGGACTGTACGTACTGCTACCATATATACGGCATGCACTCCGATACTGTACTCGTCGATCGCTTGAACCAACACGGTATATATGTAGCAGTACAGTACAGTGTAGGCGAGATCGTCGCGGCGGCACGGGGATCCTGCGTCCAGTCCAGGAGAACGGAATGGAACTTGTGCGAGTCCGTGACGAACACCTGTCTGTTCTGCAGCGGCCGGGGTCCGACTGTCCGAGTGTGTGCTGTACGCACGTCGTCATGGTCCTCGTGGATGAAGTGGCCTCTCGTGCTCGTCCTCTCTTGGATCTGCCGGTACGTAGTGGCTTCTTAAAGCAAGCACCACGGACACGAGGAGGGCCATGCTTGCTGCCTGTTGGTGACTGCATTGCATGCATGGCAACCTGTTGGATGTGCAACTACTACGTGTGTGTACTACTCCTTCCGTTTTAAAATATAAGATGTCTTAGCTTTATGAAACAAATATATCTAAACTACTTTTGGTACGTAGATTCACTCATATTTAAAGTGAATCTATATACTAAAATAAGTCTAGATACACTTTATTCACAAACCTAAAATATTTTATATTTTAAAACGGAGGGAGGGAGTAGATTGTAGTTGCAAAGCTGTTGGGTGGCTGTGCTTTGAGCCGGTTATATCTGCAGCTGTACTGCTACTACTGCTAGTGATGAACATTTGGATCCCAATCAGCCCAGCTGAGTCAACATCTCGTTCTCGGTGAGCTAGCGGCATCAAAATGACGCACAGAAACAGAAAAAGGTACTGTATCATCAAACACTGTTGCTTTTTTTTTTTTTTGAGCGACTCAAACGCTGTTGCTTTTCCATGTTTTTCAGATAGCCGCGGCCCGAAGTCCTTCGTAGCCTGTGAAGAAGGAAGGCCTGAGGCCCATATACCAAGTTTCTTTGTGGTAGGCCTCTAACAGTTCATGTAGTGGGAAACGCTAGTACAACAGCCCGTCTAACTAGGGCCTACGTCTAACACTTCCTTCGTTATTGATCTCAAGAAAAAAAGGCGGTTCCTTCATTAGTATGCCGCTATTCATTCATTAATGTTTACCTGCTTTTGACTACTATTTTTTATGGTACTGTAACCTGTAGACATAAGACTGATATACTTTGGGCTACTTGCTCATTCTTATTTAATGAATTATTAAAGTAAATCTTTTGCCTTTCTTATTCGCAAAAAAAAATCTTTCGCCTTTCTTCAAAAAATAAATGAATTGGGTCTTCTACTCCTGGGTTCATCAAAAACAACATTATATTTATTAGGGACCCTCGACCACTGTACCTTAGGCCGAATAAGCACCTTCTTTCCATGTAAAATCCAACATGTTCATTGAGAACGACTCCCGATCAATGGCCATGCCAGCAAAGCTCAACGTCCATCTGGAAGATTGCATCTATCGATGGAAAACAGATGGAATACATTGCAATTAGTTGTATGGGAAGAAGAGTGATGATACTTGCAATAAGCTCGGCTCTTAAGTTCATCCGATAGTGGTATAGAATGGCTAAGCTTAATAATCTTGTCTTTCAACAAGGCATTGGATATTTTAACACATTTTTCTATGTCAAAAGTACATTTGATGCTTACATCTCGATCATTTCGGGCTGGTTTCAGATGATCACAAATGTTGGGTTTGGCTTTGGTTGGCCAAACTGTGTCTCAGTAGAGTACACATCATCTTCCTTATCTGAGCCAGCAGAGCTAATACTCCCTTCCATATGCTCATATGGGAATGACTGCCCATAACCTGCTGGGTAAGGGACGATGTTCTGATCCTCACTGAACCTGAGTTCGGCACAGATCCTTGACCCAGAAGACATGCCGGATGAGGTTGATTTTCCGAATAGGGCATACTTTGTACATGGCCTATGTAGGATACAACCGGAGCAAAGCCGGTTTTACTGACTCACTGACTGATCTACCGTTGGTTTGCTTTGAGAAGTATTATTCTTAGCATCATTGTGCTCCCTAATCATGTTACACAGTCATGTTCTACTTTTGTGAAAACATGTGTCGGACTAGCGCTACTTGATTAGGATAGAAAGCATCGTCACTTACAGTAGTCTCGTTGTTGATGATCAGCACAGGCTTGTACTCCTCGACAAGCTCAATACTTTCCTGCCGATCTTCCCATCTTTTCTTCTAAATCTTTTCAAAATATTGTCGTTGTTCTTCAGTGAGTTAATTAAAATGATGTTCTCGGTTGTAACATTAGAGGGTTTCGCGATAGTTGAACCGGTCATGGTAATCCGATCTAAGATTTTTGTTGACATTAGAGTCGCAAAAAAAATTATAGTGCTGAAGCAGGTTCTAGATTAAACTCGCACACGTTAATGTTTACCTTCAGGCCGAGATGATGCACCATAACTCATACCGGATGAGGAATGGTAGAAGCGCGATACAAAAAATAGTCTAGCCAACGCTTTAGGGACCTAGAGCCTAGTTCCTTAGGACGGACCCTACAGGAGGTTCGGGGGGCTATGGGCTAAACTAAGCCAAGCTTGGCCGCTCTTAGCTATGTTGTTGATTCAACAAACGAGCGTACTGGATCTAGACCCAAGTTTTCATTGTCGTTTCCCACAATGATCCATTGTTGATCCTTTCGTGTTGGGATAGAGCTCTCTTTCGTTGTTACGCTTCAACGGATATAGATCCATGATCTTTTAGACATAAACCGACACAGTCCGAGTCTCCGGTGAATAAGAGTTTCCATGTTTGAACCGGTAAATAACCGATCCGTCTCGTGACTTTTGGTAGTTACCGGTTATCTTCGGGTCTTTCGAGAACAACTTATGGAATCTCCCGGCTCCTTCCCTTGCTCCCAGTTGGTTTCTTCCTCGACTCATTCCAGATCTAAACTAAGCGTGTCCGCTAAGCCTATCATTTGTATGAGGCCTTCATCATCTTGGTCATTAGCCGACCCAAAATGGGTGACAACACAACCCCCTTCGGCTCCTTCTGTGTAGTTATTATGATTGCATTCCCTTGAGATAACAGTGACATAATATCCACCCCATTTCATCCATAGAAACAAAAAAAATCATATAAAATTTGATGAAGTATAATTTTAGTTATGCACGTGAGTACACCCTTACCTCCCCCCCCTTTGATTGCTTGAGAGTGTGCTTCCGATGTCGTGTGCATCTCCATGCCATGGGCGACGCCAAGTAGGGATATGAAGATTTTTTATCCAAAAAAATGGGGACAAAGTTGTACAAATGTGCACCTATTAAGGGCATGTTTGATTCAAAGGATTTTCAAAGGAATTTTATAGGATTCCAATACATAGGAATTTTTCTAATAGAGTGTGTTTTATTCAAAGGAATAAATCCTACAAAATTCCTATGCATTGCTTTCCTACACTACAATCCTATAGGATTTCTAACAAAAGGTGAGACCTCTTGAAAAAAATCCTATGTGTCTATGACAAGTATGACATGTACCTAAACCCTATAAAATTTTCTGTGTTTTTTCTGCGGTGCAATCAAACAGCTTATATTATCAATTCCTGCATTTTTCATTCATTTAGGATTCTAAGTGTCATGTCATTCTATTCCTACACTTTTCCTATTCCTGTATATTAGAAATCCTTTAAATCAAACATGCCCTAATTTTGGAAAAAAGGCTTGTTTATGTATGTATATAGCTAACATATAGAACACCATACGTCAAATAAATATTGTCAAAGAAAACATACATCAAATAAATTGTAGAAAAAAATCCGTGATAAAATTGCGGCAGTTAGTGTACATTGTACTCCCATTGTTTAGACCATGGTTTCACCACTGCTCCGTGCAATTCCGGCCAACCTCTGAACCTGGCAACTACGAAGTTCCAAGAAACCTAACTGAACTAGCCAAATCTCATGCAGTTTAACATATCCAAACTAGCCAAGGGTAGAAGCCTTGGATAGAGAAGCCGACTGATCAGAGAGTCCAAAAACCACGAGATGATTATGATTTCTCACTCGTCTCGACGCACAGGCCGCTCCCATTCAGTTCGTCTCGCGGCGCTCTCATCTCTGTCGCCGTCGACGCCCGTCGCAGCAGCCATTCGATGGCGACGGGCGAGGAAAAGCACCACACCATCGACGGCTTTCTCCCAACGGAATGTTTAGTGGTAAACAAAGCAAATCAGGCCGCCTGTGGGGATTATACTACTGCCCCATTCATGCAATACGCAGTGTACAATCTGCGTACATCAAAGGTATATTCCCCCGAGACCAATGATCTCACCGGTACGTACATCACAGGTATATATTTCTTCATGAAAACGATGTCGATCGTATTAGTTGATTCACTATACCGTTGCAACGCCGCACACTTGGCAGCGCGGCGTGAAGTGGCGGGTGTCGACAAACACGTAGGACTTCGGAGGATGACGAGGCAATGCTGACGGATCGATGTTTATTGGCTCAATAATCTGACGCGAAAAACGGTCAAGTGTTTGGGTCGTCGTGGACCAGCTTGCTCTGGAGGATGACACAGGCCTCACTTCATGGAGCTGCACACAGTAGTAGTAAGTGGCTGAGTGCAGGTGCTATAGACTAAACAAAGCGAGGAGCACGAGTGGGCGATCATGTTGGCACTTAAACAAGAAGATTGCAGCGCAATTTGTTAGCGTCCAATTGGCCAATAATTGCACACGGACAACTGATTAGTTAGTTAATCAGGAAATTGCATGTCGATGTCACCCCAATCCGAGCAGGAGGTAGCTAGCAGCTCCCAGTTACAAAGAGTCATCTGCTAGAGAACTAGAGAAAAGACAAAGGGGCCAGGGAGAATTTAGCAAGCGCCAGATGCCTTCCATCTCTTTGGTTCAAGACTTCAAGTGTGTATTATGATCAGTATTCAGTACTATATATATAGGTATTTGGTGGCAAAGCCTGCATTGCAGTGTGAACTGAAGACGGTATTCGATCCGGCTAAGTGCTTAATAAGTAAGGTACGAAAGTCCAGGTCAGTATATATCGTAACACCATGGCGCCACAGGAGAGCGGCAGCCCGTCAGCCACCGGCGCCCCGATGACGGTGCGCCGCGGACGCCGCTTCCTTGGCGTGCGGCAGAGGCCGTCCGGGCGGTGGGTCGCCGAGATAAAAGACTCCGCGCAGCGCGTCCGTCTGTGGCTCGGCACGTTCGACACCGCCGAGGACGCGGCGAGCGCCTACGACGAGGCGGCGCGCGCGCTGCGAGGGGAGAACACGCGCACCAACTTCGTCCCTCGGCACGGCGCCGCGGCGAGGGCGAGGCTGAGCAAGAACCTGCAGCACGTCATGGCGAGGGCGGCCGCGGGCAGGTCGACGTCGGCGTGCGGCGCAGGGGTGGGTGGCGACCAGTTCGCGCTCGCCGCGGTGTTCCGGCACTGGCAGCAGCCGGCGCTCCCGCAGCCGCAGCAGATGCTGCCGCGAGGCTGCGGCGCCGAGGTCGAAGCCGTCCACGTGGCCGCCAGCGCTGTGCAGCCGAGCTTCGTCGTGCCGAGGCGGACGGAGGCGCCGCCTCCATCCGTGACGCTTGGAGACGGAGACGTTGTCTGGGATTCGGGCATGGACGACGCTCTCGAGTTGGCTGGCGGCGGCGTGGAGACGGGTGCGGAGAAGGCGTTCAAGGTATCGTCGTCTCTGATCGTGCCGTCCAAGTTCGGTGCGGCGCCGGAGCCGTCGTTTGGTCTAGATGTCCTGTAGCCATCAGGATCAGGGGGACGTGGCTCGATGGAACAGTGTACATATAGCGCCACGCCACGAGCAATGCATTGGCTGTCCTGTCTTTCCTAAGGAGGAGGAGGAAAACCTGATCTGTAATACGCATGATCTGTATTCCATTCACAATCTTAACATAAGCTCGTTCTTGGTCATAAAGGTGATGAGTTGATAGCATAAAACTACCACTTTACATATCAATTTTTCCGAATGATATCAGTTGGTGTTTCAATAGTAAAAAACTACCACATCAGAACCAAGTTTTCGCAAAAAGCATCGATGCACGTTTAATCCTGAATTGACACAGTTTGTGACAGCGGGGCCCACATATAAGCAGAAAAGTTGCTAACGTGAACTGGCCCCACTTGTCATCTCTATTAAAAAATAGTTAAAATATAAAAAAGTGGGCCGGGGCGGAGCAGCACCGCCGCCTCCCCGAAGTGCATCGCGGCGCGGTACACAGTGCTATGCGAGGACTTGGCCACCACCTCCTCGGGCGCCTCGAGGATGGTGGCCACCGACAGTGCCTCGCCGCTAGGGAACTCCACGAGCGCGTCCGCGTCGCCGCCGTGACCGTGAGGGACGGGGACCACCCCGAGCCACTCGACGATAGAGCCGAGGTACAGCTACAGGGCGCCGAGTCGGTCCGCGATCGGCGTGAAGTAGGGAAGCAAGGCGCCTCGGCTGGTGCCGTCGCCGCGACGACGGAGGCAGGCCGGGAGGCGGAATGGGAGGCGGTCGAGGCGGAGGCGCGGGCGGAGGTAGCGGTAGAGCAGGTACACGAAGAGCACGCCGAGGATGGGGAGCATGATGGAGTTGGTCCTCCCCTTGTGCGCTGGCTCGTCGGAGACACCGTCTGCCGCCGCCGGCGCCATCTATGTGGTGTGCGTCTGTGCACCCGCTTGTCATTCTGCCATGGGAGAGGGAGGGAGGGAGGGTGGCGGCCATGGGAGAGAGGGAGGGGAAGACGGAGGCGACCATGGGGGAGAGAGGGAGGGGAGGGCGGTGGCAGCCATGGGAGAGAGAGAAGGGATGGCGGCAGCGATGGAGGCAATCGATGGGAGAGATGGGTTCGTGCTGCCTTTTTTTTCTTTTTTTATATTTTGACTACTTTTTAATAGAGTTGACTGGTGGGGCCAGTCCAGATCAGCAACTTTTCTTCTTACACGTGGATCTCGTTGTTAGAAACAGTGTCAATTCGTGATTAAACGTGGATTGATGTCTTTTGCGAAAACTTGGTTTTGATGTGGTAGTTTTTTGTTTTGAAACACCAACCAGCACCATTCGGGAAAATTGACATGTAAAGTAATAGTTTTATGCTATCAACTCTAAAGGTGATAAATACATACACTTTGAAGTTTATTATCAATAGATACAAACTTGTAATATGTAGGAGGGATAGTATACAAAAATTACAAGCACTCTATAAAGATAGATAGCATTGATCAACCAGATTGTAAAGAAAAATAAGATACATTGCACAAAATTATGTTTTCGGATACTAATGAACAATGAAGAAAACTTGTGCAAGTCAAGTGCAAGTGTGAAACTAATAGTTGGTGATAAGATGGATTTGTAAGAGATACATACCTCTTTTGACTCAAATAGGAATAGGAAGGCCCTTCACATAGAGAAGCATTGTTTAACCATGTGTTAGAGCTTAGTTTAAAAAACAAAAATAAAACATTTTGTAAGAGATGGATGCCTCACGCTAATGATTCCGCAGCAAAAGACTCGTCATCTTCCATGCTAACCCAATTTTAGAGTTTTGGGAGTGGTACCCATGCTGAAGGGTTTCACAGCATAGTAAATCAAATTTTTCTACGGATGCGAACGGGAAAAGCCAAGATCTAATCTAGGAGATGCAAACAACGAGAGGGATAGATGATATCTTCATACCCTTGAAGAAATCGCACAGCGGAACGTTCAACGGAACGTGGTTGATGTAGTCGTACTAGCCTTCTCCTCCTCGTGATCCGATCCGATCCAACGCCGCAAGTGGCGACGTCTCCGAGAGATGCACACGTACGGCACCTCGACGTATCCTCCTTCCTCGGTCCATCAAGTGGGGTGGAGAGATAGATTGGATCTACAGCACGACGGCGTGCTGCAAAGGTGGAGAGTTTCTGCAGCAGGGCTTCGCCTACGCGCAGTCGGGAGAGAGAGAGAGAGAGGAGGGCAGCAGCATGGCGGCTAGGGTTTTAGGGGTGTGGGAGGAGGGTGCGCCCTGCCCTCTTTATATAGAGGGGTGGCCGGCTGCCCTGCCCCTCCTCCAAGCCTTAGGGCCGGCGGCCACATGGGTGGAGTGGGGGGCAAGTTTTCCCTCCTTCTAGAAGCTCTCCCTAGGGTTTGGCCGGCTGGGCCTATGGGGCCTTGTGCCCCTGGCCCAATGCGTCCAAGGCACTCCCTCGTAGGCCCACGCCCCCTACCGACAAGTGGGGCCACGTTGGTCCCACTTCGGAAGCTTCTAGAACCTTCCGGTACAATACCGAACAATCTGAAACAATTCTGAAATCTAAAAACTGCTTTCCCTTATATGAATCTTATTCTCCGGACCATTCCGGAACCTCTCATGATGTCCTGGATCTCATCCGAGACTCCGAAAAAAACTCATAAACCAATTATCCATTCTATCCTAGCGTCGAGGCACGTTAAGTGTGTGACCCTACGGGTTCGAGAATATGCAGACATGATCTTCTATCAATAATCAACAACGGGGTCTGGAAACCCATATTGACTCCCACATATTCATCGATGATCATATCGGATGAACCGCGATGCCAGGATTCAATTAATCCCATATATATATTCCCTTCGTCACGCGATATTTTACTTGCCCGAGACTCGATCGTCGGTATCGGCATACCTAGTTCAATCTCGTTCACAGCAAGTACTTTACTCGTTCCGTAATCCGATATCACTTTGTGATTAACTCCTTAACCACGTGCTTGCAAGCGGTGTTGATATCGATTATCAAGTGGGCCCGAAGTATATCTCTCCGACTTGGGAGGGACAAATCCCATCTCGATACATACAACCCAACAAGTACTTTCCGATCACCTGAGAGACACCTTTATGATCACCCTCTCATATGATGACGTTTGATGACCTCAAAGCTTTCTTCTGATACCAGGGAGTTGCATTATCTCATGGTCTAAGGAATACAATATTTGACATAAAAAAAGCTTCGCAAAGATGAACACGATGACACGATCTAATTGCTCTGCTTAATTTGGGTCTGTCCATCATATCATTCTCCCAATGACATGATCTTATTATTAATTGACAACTCATGTCTATGGTTAGGAAACCTTAACCATCATTAATCAATGAGCTAGTCCATAGAGGCGTACTAGGGACACGGTGTTGTTCATAAACCACACAAGTACCAAAGTTTCCGCTTAATACAATTCTAGCATAGAATATAAACTTTATCATGAACAAGAATTATAATAATAACATCTTTATTATTGCTTCTAGGGCATAATTCCAACAGTCTCCCACTTGCACTAGAGTCAATAATCTAGTTTACATCTGGCAACAATCTAACACCCATGGCACTAAGGTGCTGATCATGTTTTGCTCGTGGAAGAGGTTTAGTCAACGGATCTGCGACATTCAGATCCGTATGTACTTTGCTAATCTTCAGATCTCCATCTGTTATATAATCGCGAATTATATGAAACTTGCGGTTGATGTGCTTGGTCTTTGGATGATATCTTGATTCCTTAGCCAGTGCTATGGCGCTAGTGTTGTCACACAATATCTCCAGTGGGTCCAAGGCACTTGGAACCACACCAAGCTCAGTGATGAAGTTCCTGATCCAAACTCCTTCACTTGACGCTTCTACAGCAGCCATGTATTCCGCTTCTACTGTAGATCTCGCGATCACGCTTTGCTTGCAGCTTCTCCAGCTCACAGATCCTCCATTCAAAATATAAACGTATCCTGTCTGAGATTTAGAATCATCCTTGTCGGTGTCGAAACTAGCATCGACGTAACCTTTTACGACGAGTTGCTCATCACCTCCATAGACCAAGAACATTTCTTTAGTCCTATTTAAATACTTTAGGATGTTCTTCACGGTTGTCCAGTGTTCCACTTCTGGATCACTTTGGTATCTGCTCGTCAAACTAACAGCATTGGACACATCCGGTCTAGTACACAACATGGCATACATGATAGAACCTATGGCCGAGGCATAAGGCACTTTGCTCATAGCTTCTCTATCGTTTACCGTAGCTGGACGCTGAGCCTTGCTCAATATCTTACCTGACAACATGGGCACTGAACCTTTCTTTGCCTTATCCATTATGAACCTTTTCATAACTTTGTCTAGGTATGTACTTTGGTTTAAAGCTATTAGGCGTCTTTGTCTATCTCTATAGATTTTTGATGCCTAATATATAAGCAGCTTCTCCTAGGTCTTTCATTGAAAAACATTTGTTCAAATAACTCTTCACATCGTTAAGCATATCAATGTCATTTCCAATAATCAATATGTCATCCACATATAGTACTAAAAATGTCACTGAGCTCCCACTCACTTTCTTGTAGATACAAGCTTCATAGCAATTTGGAACAAATCCAAAGCTCTTGATCACTTGATCAAACCGAAGGTTCCAACTCCGAGATGCTTGCTTCAGTCCATAAATGGAACGCTGAAGTTTGTACACCTTATCAGCATCCTTAGGATCGACAAAACCTTCTGATTGCATCATATACAACTCTCCATCAATGTTGCCATTGAGGAACGCAGTCTTGACATCCATCTGCCATATTTCATCATCATGAAACGCAGCAATTGCTAATAAAATTCGAATGGACTTAAACATCGCTACGGGAGAGAAAGTCTCATCGTAGTCAACACCTTGAACTTGTCGAAAACCTTTCACAACAAGCCGTGCTTTATAGACAGTAACATTACCATCCGCGTCCGTTTTCTTCTTGAAAAAATCCATTTGCACTCAACGGCCTTTCGATCGCTAGGAGGGTCCACCAAAGTCCATACTTGGTTTTCGCTCATGGATCCCAATTCGGATTTCATGGCCTCTAGCCATTTCTCAAAGTCTAGGCTCATCATCGCTTCCTCATAGTTCGCAGGTTCACTGTTGTCTACCAACAAGACAGTTAAGACAGGGTTACCGTACCACTTAGGAGGGGCACGCGACCTTGTCGATCTGCGACGTTCAGTAGTAGCATCGTCCGAAGCTTCATGATCCTCGTCATTAGTTTCCTCTATTGTTGGTGCAGACGACACTGGAACAATTTCTGGTGCTGCGCTACTCTCCAACTCAAGAGAAGGTTCAATAACCTCGTCTAGCTCTACTTTCCTCCCACTCACTTCTTTCTAGAGAAACTCCTTCTCAAGAAAGGATCTGTTCTTTGCAACAAATACTTTGCCTTCGGATCTGTGGTAGAAGGTATACCCAATCGTTTCCTTAGGGTATCCTATGAAGACGCATTTCTCCGCTTTGGGTTCGAGCTTGTCCGGCATCAACTTCTTGACGTAAGCTTCGCATCCCCAAACTTTAAGAAACAACAACTTAGGTTTAGCACCAAACCATAGTTCATACAGTGTCGTCTCAACGGATTTAGATGGTGCCCTATTTAAAGTGAATGCAGCGGTTTCTAATACATAACCCCAAAATGATAACGGCAAATCTGTAAGAGACATCATCGATCACACCATATCCAATAAAGTTCGATTCCGGCGTTTAGACACACCATTTCGCTATGGTGTTCCGGGTGGCGTGAGTTGCGAAACGATTCCGCTTGCTTTAAGATGCGTGGGAAAATCATAACTCAAATATTCACCTCTACGATCGGATCGTAGAAATTTAATTTTTCTGTTACGATGGTTTTCCACTTCGTTCTGAAATTCTTTGAACTTTTCAAACGTTTCGGATTTATGTTTTATTAAATAGATATACCCATATCTACTTAAGTCATCAGTAAAAGTGAGAAAATAGCGATATCCACCGCGCGTCGAAACACTCATCGGTCCGCATACATCGGTATGTATGATTTCCAACAAGTCCGTTGCTCGCTCTATTATACCGGAGAACGGGGTTTTGATCATACTGCCCATGAGGCACGGCTCGCACATGTTAAATGATTCAAAATCAAGAGACTCCAAAAAGTCCATCAGAATGAAGTTTCTTCATGCGTTTTACACCAATATGACATAGACGGCAATGCCACAAATAAGTCGTATTATCACTATCAACCTTGCATCTCTTAGCCTCAATGTTATGGATGTGTGTTTTATTGCTTTCGAGATTCAGAAGAAATAAACCATTCACAGCAGGTGCATGACCATAAAAGATGTTACTCGTATAAATAGAACAACCATTATTATTCGATTTAAATGAATAACCGTCTTGCAATAAACACGATTCAGATATGATGTTTATGCTCAACGCAGGCACATAATAACATTTATTAAGGTTTAAAATTAATCCCGAATGTAAAACTAAGGAGAGCGTGCCGACGACCATCACATCAACTCTTGATCCGTTGCCAACGCGCATCGTCACCTCATCCCTCGCTAGCCGCCGTCTATTCCGTAGCTCCTGTTTCGAGTTACAAATATTAGCAACTGAACCAGTATCAAATACCCAGGCACTACAATGAGCGCTAGTAAGGTAAACATCAATAACATGTATATCAAATATACCTTTAATGGTGCCAGCCTTCTTGTCCGCTAAGTACTTCGGACAGTTGCGTTTCCGGTGACCCTTAATTGTCCTTGCAATAGAAGCACTCAGTGTCCGTCTTAGGTCCAGACTTGAGCTTCTTCTCAGCAGGGGCAACGCGCTTGCCGCTGCCTTTCTTGAAGGACTTCTTTGCACCCTTACCTTTCTTAAAGCTGGGGGGCTTGTTGACCATCAACACATGATTATCTTTCTCGATGTCCACCTCCGCAGATTTCAGCTTAGCGAAGAGCTCAGTGATCGTATCAGTGGAACCAATCTGATTATGAGTAACTACAAAACCTTTGTAGCTAGGAGGGAGTGATTGCAGAACTCTGTCAATCTTGAGCTTCTTTGGAATCTTGCAGTCCAGTTGCTCAAGGCGTTGAGTGTAGCCCGACATCTTAATGGCGTGCTCACTAACGAAACTCCCTTCCTCCATCTTGCAGTTAAAGAATTTCTCATAGATCTCATATCTCTCAGAACGGGCCTGAGTCTGAAACATGGTTTTCAGTTCCTCAAAAATCTCAAAGGGCCCGGCGAACTCCTCAAAATGATTTTGAAGGTCCGATTCCATAGCAAACAACATGGTGCTCTTAATCACACCATAATCATCTTTGCTCGACTGATAAACATCTTTTTCATCAGCCGGCGCATCTACAACAGGGGCGTCACCTAGCACTTTCTCAAGGACATAGTCCTTTTGTCCGCCAGCGAGAATGATTTTCAGATTGCGGAACCAGTTGGTGAAGTTAGACCCATTGTTCTTAAACTTTTCTTTCTCAGCAAAAACGTTGAAGTTGAAGTTGGACTTAGCCATTTGATCTACAAAATTTGCAAGTACAATTTAGACTATGTTCATGATAACTAGTTCAACTTAATCAAATTACTAGATGAACTCCCACTAAATTCAACATCCCTCAAGTTGCTTAGTGAACATGATCCAAATTCACCACACCTAATCCGATCTTCACGAGAAGAGATGTGGTTTCAATGGTGGACAACGAAGTGTCGATCATATCATTCATATGAACCATGCTTACCCTTTCGGTTCGTGTGTTCTGAGGCCATGTCTGTACATGCTAGGCTCGTCAAGTCAAACCCAAGTATTTCCCGCGTGTGCAAAACTGGCTTGCACCCGTTGTATGTGAACGTAGAGTTTATAGCACCCGATCATCACGTGGTGCTTGAACACGACGAACTTTCACAACGGTGCATACATGGGGAGAACACAGTTTTATCTTGATCTTTAAGTGAGGGATCATCTTATAATGCTACCGTCGCGATCTAAGCATAATAAGATACATAAAAGGATAAACATCACATGCATATAATTTTATGTGACATGGTATAGCCAATCTCCGCGCAATGATCTCCATCTTGTGCGTGCCAGCATGATCTCCATCACTCCACCATGATTGCCTCCACCACGAATAGCAACTACAACTATTGCTAACTACTTAGCGATAAAGTAAAGCTATTACATGGCGTATAAGAAGTTGACACACAAGTCATACACAATTATAAAGACAACCATATGGCTCCTGCCGGTTGTGTACTCATCGACATGCAAGTCGTGAAACATTACAAAACATGATCATTGCATACAACATACACATCACATCTTGGGCCATACCATATCACAGAAATACTTCCTGCAAAAACAAGTTAGACGCCTCTACTTTGTTGTTGCATGTTTTACGTGGCTTATGGGAGTAACAAGCTAAGAACGATTCTTACCGACGGAAAGCCACAACGGTGATATTATGGTTGCCAACATCCGGTGTAAATCCCATGACAACTATAGTGAGAAAAACTGGCATCCACCAGCCGCATGTGTGGAACAAGCCACACGTCAAGTGCGGAGCCGGTCTCGCGAACGAGGTCGCGTAAAGTTGGCCTGGACCGTTTCGATCTCACTATCCCACGTCATAAGAAGTACACAATAATAGGCTTGCAACAGAAAATATCAACGCCCGCAACAAGCATGTTGCGTTCTACTCGTGAAACCACTGAAGGGTTTCGCAGCATAGTAAATCAAAATTTTCTACGGATGCGAACAGGAAAAGCCAATATCTAATCTAGGAGATGCAAACAACGAGAGGGATAGATGAGATTTTCATACCCTTGAAGAAATCGCACAGCGGAACGTTCAACGGAACGTGGTTGATGTAGTCGTACTAGCCTTCTCCTCCTCGCGATCCGATCCGATCCAACGCCGCAAGTGGCGACGCCTCCGAGAGATGCACACGTACGACACCTCGACGTCTCCTCCTTCCTCGGTCCAGCAAGTGGGGTGGAGATATAGATTGGATCTACAGCACGACGGCGTGGTGCAAAGGTGGAGAGTTTCTGCAGCAGCGCTTCGCCTACGTGCAGTCGGGAGAGAGAGAGAGAGAGGAGGGCAGCAGTATGGCGACTAGGGTTTTAGGGGTGTGGGAGGAGGGTGCGCCATGCCCTATTTATATAGAGGGGTGGCCGGCTGCCCTTACCCTTCCTCCAAGCCCTAGGGCCGGCGGCCACATGGGTGGAGTGGGGGGCAAGTTCCCCCCTTCTAGAAGCTCTCCCTAGGGTTTGGCCGGCTGGGCCTATGGGGCCTTGTGCCCCTGGCCCAATGCGGCCAAGGCACTCCCTCGTAGTCCCATGCCCCCTCCCGACAAGTGGGGCCACGTTGGTCCCACTCCGGAAGCTTCTAGAACCTTCTAGTACAATACCGAACAATCCGAAACAATTCCGAAATCCAAAAACTGCTTTCCCTTATATGAATCTTATTCTCCGAACCATTCCGGAACCTCTCGTGATGTCCTAGATCTCATCCGAGACTCCGAACAAAAAATCATAAACCAATTATCCATTCTATCCTAGCGTCGAGGCACGTTAAGTGTGTGACCCTACGGATTCGAGAATATGCAGACATGATCTTCTATCAATAATCAACAGCGGGGTCTGGAAACCCATATTGACTCCCACATATTCATCGATGATCATATCGGATGAACCACAATGCCAGGATTCAATTAATCCCGTATATATATTCCCTTCGTCACGCGATATTTTACTTGCCCGAGACTCGATCGTCGGTATTGGCATACCTAGTTCAATCTCGTTCACAGCAAGTACTTTACTCGTTCCGTAATCCGATATCACTTTGTGTTAACTCCTTAACCACGTGCTTGCAAGCGGTGTTGATATCGATTACCAAGTGGGCCCGAAGTATATCTCTCCGACTTGGGAGGGACAAATCCCATCTCGATACATACAACTCAACAAGTACTTTCCGATCATCTGAGAGACACCTTTATGATCACCCTCTCATAGGATGACGTTTGATGACCTCAAAGCTTTCTTCCGATACCAGGGAGTTGCATTATCTCATGGTCTAAGGAATACAATATTTGACATAAGAAAAGCTTCGCAAAGATGAACACGATGACACGATCTAATTGCTCTGCTTAATTTGTGTCTGTCCATCATATCATTCTCTCAATGACATGATCTCATTATTAATTGACAACTCATGTCTATGGTTAGGAAACCTTAACCATCATTAATCAATGAGCTAGTCCATAGAGGCGTACTAGGGACACGGTGTTGTTCATAAACCACACAAGTATCAAAGTTTTCGCTTAATACAATTCTAGCATGGAATATAAACTTTATCATGAACAAGAATTATAATAATAACATCTTTATTATTGCCTCTAGGTCATAATTCCAACACATGCGGTAGTACTCCTCCTAACCATTTTCATTTCACATACCAAGGCTAACTGAATTCAAGGTGTCCACCACACTTTCAACCTTCGACAAGTATTTTACTTTTCATTTGTCTATTATTTGGGACTGGGAATCCCTTTGCATCAACTCTCCCAAATTTAAACAAGTAAGTTCATACTCATTGAAGCATGAGGGGAAACTATGCTTTAGTATGGAAGATCACTTCAATTCACCACTTCCTCATGAGCTATAAAACAAAGAACACAAAGTAAATAGGATTTTGAAGTTCAAAGATAGCACATGAGAAATTTACTTGGAATGTCAATGAAATACCACGTATAGGTAGATATACTATGCACATGTAAATTATACTATTGGGTTTAAGGGGTTTGTATGTACAAGCACTTTATCATATTCATACATGAAAGGCTAGCAAGGGGAGAAAGAATGCAACAATGCTCATTAGTATGGCATGTTTCCTATAGTGTAAGTTAAATTAAAGAATTTACAATACTGAGGCAAAATTTACTAATGAATAAAACACTTGCAAGCAGTCCCTACTCAAGAATAAAAACACCACGAATGAGTATAGGCTGCCATACTTTTCTGTCTTGTAACTATTTCCCTTCCCCCTTTTTTCATGCAACCTAATTCTTATTCAAATTTATTCTAGTATGTAAAATGTAAACATAGAACAATCATAGTGGGGGTGGTATTTATTCTAAATTTATATTTCTAACTCAAAATAAAAACTAAAAACTAAACAAAGATGCTCCAACCTTATGCGACTTTCTTACGGTGCTCAAAAAACAGTGTAAAGTTGTAAACCAAGATCATGTTGGTGTAGGAGCGTGCCTTGGGCATACCCAGGATTATGGCCCGAACAATTCTTGCATACATCTTGGTTTGGTTTGCAATCATTCCATGTGAAAAACAGCACCACAAAATTTCTCCCACTCTTTTCTGCTTTTTTTTGAGGGAACCCACTCTTTTCTGCTAGGTTATGTTAGTGGCAATAAGATAACAAGATTGCTTTTATTAAGACGTACAAATAAAGTTTCCAATGTCCATAGAGTTACTTAATTGTATAAAGTCTCAAGTGACCAAAATTTTCAAGAGGAATCCCAAATAAACTCAAAAGAAGGCACTTAAACACTACAAGGCATAATTTGTTCAAAACAGTAGCTGTAGCAAAACAATTTTTGAAATGACAATTAGAAATTTCATAAAAATTTGAAATTTTACGAGAATGCAGAGCAATAAAATTGTAACCTGCACTTAAAAGCTCAGGCTTTTACGAGCTACAAGGAGTTTTCAATAAATAATTCATTGAAGAGTATGGCGTTGAAAACTACAGCTCATGCAAATGTGTACATATAATTAATAGGATCAAAATGGATAAAGCTTGGCACTTTGTCTTGAAAAAACTATAGACATAAAACTAAAGAAAAACTAATAAAGGATAAACCACTTTGTTTTGAAGAACATGCAAGCCGCGGTAGATGACAGATCAAAATGGATAAAGCTTGGCACTTTGTTTTGAAGAACATGCAAGCCGCGGTAGATGACAAATCAAAATGGATAAAGCTTGGCACTTTGTTTTGAAGAACATGCAAGCCGCGGTAGATGACAGATCAAAATGGATAAAGCTTGGCACTTTGTTTTGAAGAACATGCAAGCCACGGTAGATGACAGATCAAAATGGATAAAGCTTGGCACTTTGTTTTGAAGAACATGCAAGCCACGGTAGATGATGGAGGGTCATACCATGCTCTACACTGACTAGTTTGCTGAGAATGCAGCATAAACCACAAAGGATTTTTGGAGGTGGTATAGGATGAGCAAGTAGTTGTTCATGGAGATTCTTCATGGCATGAGAGAGAGAGTATGATGACTACTATGTGCTGAAGCATGATATCGACGGCATGGCTGGTTTCTCATTAATTCAGAAATGCACGGATGCCATGAGGTTGCTTGCATATGAAAGATTCAAAATACCTGCGCAGGAGCGAGTCGACCACCATTGATTGCATGTACAGATTCTACAAAACAGTTATGGACAAGTTTGGCTTAAACTATCTGAGAGGACCAAATGAAGCAGAGATTGCTAGATCAAGGCAAATACAACAAGAGGATTTCTTTTGGATGCTTGGAAGCATCGATTGCATGCACTAGTCATGGAAAAACTATTTGTTTGCTTAGAACCGTGCTAGAGGCTTGATTTATTTGTATTATTTGAATTTATTGGATTGAATTTATTTGTATTGTATGAATTTATTTGAATTGTTGTGAAATATATGTATGGTTTATGTTTGCAAATATTAGAAGTGTAAAAGTAAATAAAATACATGTTTAGGCCGACATTTTAGACACATGGCTGGAAAGAGGCGTGCCTCAAAAATAGCAGGACACGCCAACATGTTCCAAGCGACCGATCCGACGCTTCTGTCGGACCTTGTTCAGGAGACACATATGGAGATCTCTTAGAAAGTGGCTGCTTCACAAATGAATCAGATGACCCTGATTTGGAGGAAGCCCCTACCAACAAGCAGAACGAAGACATGAACAGAGCGATAATGATATTGAGAGAAATGATCGAAGAATAAACAAAAAGGAACCATGTCAAAAGGAAGGATTTCATCTCAGAGAACAGTGTATGTAAAAGTTAAGCGCAGGGGCGAAAATGAACCGAGGGAGTAAGAGCATCTCCAACATATGCCAAAAAACTGCCTCGCGCCTAAAAAAAGTTTTTAGCACCGGAAGCTGTGGGGCATGGGGTTGTGCGCACTACAAAAAATGAAACACCGCGCGGGCAATCCAACTACCACCAGGAAGTTTCACCATCACCGTCGCGCTCCCGGCCGCCCTGCGCGTCCGTCGCCCCGCGGCGGCTCCTCCACATCTTCAGCCGTCGCGGCTCGTCCTCGTCTTCCGTCGTCCAGTCGATGTGAGCCTCTCCACGGCTCTCCTCACCTTCCATCGCCCTACCGCGAATCTTGTTGCGACTCAGGTGCTGTAGGTATAGATCGCGCAGGTAGCAGCTGCTCTGTCTGTCGAGGAACACATGTTTGCAGTGAGCAGGCGTCTCCGCCGGGAATTGATTCAATCTTGGATCAATTTCCGCTAGCGATTCACAATCCAGTGTAATTTTGGAGCAGATTAGTGTGATTCAATTGTGTAAATCACAAGAATATTGATTTTGGACCCGATTGTTTTTCTAAGATCTGTGTAGGGTCTTTCTATAAAAATCAAGGACCTATTTGTTGCACGCATATACAAAAATTATGTTTATCACGCTCTATTTTATAGCATCTGGCAAAGCGACCAGCTGCAGCTGCAGCATACAAAACAGCTAAAACCGGTGTCAAAAACCAAAAAGAAGTGAAGAAATACTTTTAATCGTCTATTGGAGGTGCTGTAAAGCCAGAGATGGAAACCATCAAACAAACGCGTATTCTCTGTATCAAAGGCCTTCCAAACTCGCAAAGCCCGTTCAAAAAAAAAACTCGCAAAGCTAAGCGTGTTTACACTCTACATTTTCCGGGACCCACAGGGCAGCGAGCGAGATCTGTGCACAGCATGTACGGCTGTACGCGGAGCTCGATCTGGCCCCTTCTGGCCTCCTCTGTCCATTTCAAACATTCAGAAAAAGAGGATCCGTGCCCAAACCCTAGGCGAGCGCCGCCCCAACGGTCATATCAAGCCCCCAACCCCATATAAGCCCTCCCGCCCCCAATTGTGCCGCCGCATCTCACTCAGCATTTCGCCATCAGCAAATCCGCCGCGTCACATCGTCGGAGAAGGTAGCCCGATAGGCCGATAGGTGGGTGAAGGAAGGTAGGAAGGAAACGCGAGAGATGGAGATGGAGGCGGCGGCGGCGGCGGCCATGGTGGACCTGAACACCCTCTCGCGCCGCGAGCTCCAGGCGCTCTGCAAGCTCAACGGCGTCCGCGCCAACATGACCAACGTCGCCATGGTCGAGGCCCTCCAGTCCCTCCCCTCGGTAAGCGACGCGTCCTCCCCAATTCCCCCCTTCCGATTCACGCTTTCCTTTCCGTTGCGCGCCGATGGCGATTCCGTTCCGGCTGATGATGATTTTGGGCGCGCTGTTTGATGCGGTTTTTTTTATGTGTCGCGGATCAGGTGGACGGGATCGACCAGATCGGCACCACGCTCTGCCCCCCAACCCCGGGCAAGTCAGCGATGAAGTCGGCCCTGAGGACCGCGCCGGCGGCCGACCAGCAGCAGCTAGGGAGCCCGCTCCCCCGCGGCCGCCGCGTTTCGGTCAAGTCGCCGGAGGCCATCAGGATGGACGCCGACGGCGAGGAGGACGACACGAAGCGGGACCTCGTCAGGGAGATCGTGCGGACCCCCGGCGTCGCGCTGCGCAGCACCAGCCGCCGCCCACGGGCCACGCCCGCGCCGCTACCGACTCCCGCGGCTGGCACCCTGCGGAGGAGCCAGAGGTCGACGGTTCGCAAGGCCACGGCGCCAGCGGAGGTCGGCGTGTCCGCTACAAAGAGGTCGACGAGGAAGACCGCCGCGATACCGAAGGTGATTGATTTTGGCCAGGAAGAGGAGGATGTGGCGGCGGCATCGGAGGAGGTGCAGCAAGTGGATCCCAAAGGTGAGAGTAGTTTGTTTTTTTCCCTAGAGAATTTGTTCGGTGAGTTAGGTTGCCTTGGATCAGTGCAGTTTTGATGCGAGTTTTGTGGTCACGCAGGTGTTACTTCTGATGAGAATCCAGGTGTTCCATCTGATGAGAAATGTCATGACCCTGAGGAGGAGGAAGCTACAAAGCGTCCGGAGGAAGGAAACAGCAAATCCGATGAAGCAGAGCAGGGAGAGGAAGGTAAGATTTGTTACTGACTATAGATTGCTTTCTTTTTTTCCTCCAAGGCTTATGTGTGAAATTTGTGAGCAGGAAACCATTAAGCATAAATGCACAATGACTTAGAAATTATAAGAATCTGCCAAGCATATAATGTCTGTACCAATTACATCCCTGGAATGTGGCATGCCAAATTCAGTTACTTATTCGTTGTTTATCGGTACTGATTAAGACCCTAAATTGTGGCTTTCTGAATTATACACATGTGTTCGTTGTTTATCGGTACTGATTAGGACTGAATTGCGGCATTATGTAACTCATCTCCTTGCTTTATCCCTAGTTCTGTTTCTAATTGTGTATTACATCTGTTGGTTCGGTTTGCTAATTTCTAACTACGATGAAACAGGAGCTGCAATTGGGGAAGAAGAGAAGCTTCTCAATGCTGAGAACTCTGCTCCCTTGTCAGCCATGGAGGATTCACCAATCCTGGGTGTCCTTTCCAAGGTGGCACCTGCACCACTCGTTGAAGGTTCACCAATCCTGGGTGTCCTTTCCAAGGTCGCACCTGCACCAGCCATGAAGAATGTTGAAAATAGCTCGACTGAAGATCATGAGGTTTTTGGCAATTTGTCACCTGTGTTGGAAATGGCTGATGAGGCCAAGAATTCCAGTGAATATAAAGAAGTTGTTGCTGTTGAAGTGCCAGAGGAAGCCGTCAAGGAAGATGTTTTTAATTCTACCGTTGAGGGCCTTCAGGCTGCTGCTGCACCTAACAAGTTGGTCCCAGCTGCTATGACTGAGAAGGAAATCGCTGTTGATGAGAGTGCTGAAGAATATGATCTTGTTGGAGATAGCAGCGTGGAAGCTGGTGTTAGCAAGGAGGGCAGCGAGGTGTACGGCCTCGATGAGAAGGAGGAGGATATGCTGAAGGCTGAGCAGACAGTCCATGAAGAAAGTGACGGCGCCATTGAGTCTGCTGCTGCGCCTAACAACATGGTCTCAGTTGCTGTGACTGAGAAGGAAGTTTCTGCTGATGAGCAGGAGGATATGCTGAAGGCTGACCAGGCAGTTGATGAAGAAAGTGACGAGACCATTGAGTCTGCTGCTGCACCTAACAACATGGTGTCAGCTGCTGTGACTGAGAAGGAAGTTTCTGCTGATGATTTGCTGCAGGCTGATCTGACAGACGACGACAGTGGTGAGGATTATGATCTCACTGGAGAAAGCAGTGAGGAAGCTGACCTCACCGAGGAGAGCAGCGAGATGGATGACCTCGATGAGGAGGAGGATGATATGCTGAAGGCTGACCAATCAGTCGATGAGGTGAGCGGCTCCATTGACGTGAACTTTGATTCAGATGAAGAAGAGGATCAGCTCAAGATGCTGGAGACAGGTGAAGGGACAAAGGAATTCGAGGAGAGCAACTCACTCACTGGAGCCGAAGATGATTTCAGCGGTGATCTGTCATCAGAGTTTGACGATCTCGGGAATTTCAGTGATGCTGAAACTGCAAGTGAAAGCTCTCCCAAGTCGCTGGAAGGAATCAATGCTGCTGCTGCTGCCTCATCTGCTGCTAAGACGGTTGAATCTGTCATTACTGAAGAGATAGAAGTATCCAGCAAGGGGGATGTGATTTCTCAGCACGCCGAGACCATTGTCGAGTCCCTGGCTAAGGTCACCATCACCGAGGAGAAGAAAGAAGAGTGCGCAAAGGAGAAGAAGCAGCTAAAAGTTGGCACGGAAATGAGCCTAAGGAAGCTGAAAAGCGCTTACAAGGAGAGCCTCATTGCTGCCAAGGTAATGCGAAATCTCTGTCGCCAATAGACATTTCACGTCTCCATTGGTTTTATCTAGTGTAAATTGGTTGCTGACTTTCCTACCTGATCTGTCATGCAGGAAGGGAAGAAGCTGACCATCACCAGCGAAGAAGGCAGCAGGATGGCGCTCGTGGAGCTGGACAACAACGCTGAATGCTGAGTGGTCGGCCCCGGAGTTCACAGGAATCATCATGCATCTGCTGGGACTGAATAACTGAGAGATGGCTCTAGTTATGAAGTGATTTGCATCTTCTTCTTTTTCATTCCCCGATGTTGTGGTTGTCTGGTGGAGTGAACGCTCAAGTTTTCGTGTTGTGTGGGGTAGAGAGCATTGGGTTCTGAAACCATGGTTTCTCTGAACCAACCTGCAGTCTGTGTCGGTTCTCTCCCCACCCTTGTTTTAGTTCTTCAGATCGTTTCGTGTTGGTTCCTGGCATGTCAAATGGATATGGATTACACATACTGGGTTGATGAGACAACCTTGTTAATCGAATACATATATGGAATATGAATACACAAATGGATATGGTTCCTGGCAGTCTTCATTACTTGTTGTTTCTTTCGAGCGTCATGCACTTGATGCATAGTTGCAGTTTTACACTGCATCAAACAGATAATATGTCTTCGCCCGATAATATGTACCTGATGTTCATGGGCTAAAGTGCAGCTGATTCCATTATGTTGGTATTTTGTAAGATTACATATTTTCTAATTATTTTTTTGGCTTTATCAGTACCTGCCTTCTTTGCATGAGAAAGCGATGTACAAAACTGGAACTTCCCTTTGTATTACTTAGAACTTAGAATAGGCCTGTATTGTGGGAGGTGAATGATTCAGGTCCTGTATGTGTGCAAAATATAATTGTAATTGCATATTCTACCGGCATTTATTTATTCCTAAAGATGTACATGAAGTAAGTTAGCGAGCTGCCAACCATTCAGGCATAGTTCCTAGCATGCATTAGGCTGACAAAATTTTGTTTCTAATTTCCTTAAAAAATGCTGTAAATCTGGAGCACCAATCAATCTGGATTCTGTAACACATGGTAACAGTAGTGCGTTCTCAAGTTTTGAGCTGATTCTCTCTTTCAATTATTAAACTCTGATGAATACGCTAGTAGTGAATGCAGAGACTGAACATATCATACTTTCTCAAATTCATCCAGAATTGCTGCACTTCCGACTGCTATCTGTGCTGGTCGCCAGGAGCAAGGAGCACGGCGCAGCCGGCGTTCATGCGGAGGCCGCTGCCTCCTGCACCATGCCCAACTCTTTGCTGTTGCCGGCGTTAAGGCGGCTGACCACCTGCCTATATTCGCCTGTCCCTACACTTTATTTTGCGCTGAGAGTGTAGCAGCATGTTCTTGGGTAGAGTCTGCCAACATGTTCTCATTGTGCAGAACTCATTGTATGCCATTTCTTCATACATTCTACTCCAACTATCAGGAAAGTCCAACATCTCACACGGCACAAATATCATTCAACAAAGAACAGTCACATGTATAGGCTTCGGTGAGGGAAATAAATCTTATGAGACCGGGTCTATTGATAGACCCTCCCTTCTGCCTGACATCTGTCCATTTTTTTTTCAGTTTTCTAGCATTTTTTTATCTGCTTAAAATTGAATGGAGTAACAGTTTTGCATCGAGGTGGGTTTATCGTGCATGATAATAGACCAGGTCTTGACGTCTCGTAGGATTAATTTCCTTCGGTGAGACCATCACAACTAAGTTCTTTATACTCAATATCACCATATTTTTTTCCTAAAAAAAAGCTTCACCATATTTTCGCGCAATAGCAGTGTCATAAGAAACCCCATGCAGCAGAAGAAGACTTTTTTTTTGCGAATCTGAGTCTTAACATACTTGGGCTGCTTATTTTGTGCTAGTCGTGGCCCGGGAAGAGCTGAACCGAGCCGGGCCCAAGTAGCGCTCAGGTTGTAATGGCCAACCTGCATGAAGAAAAAAATTCCGAACCCAAAATCCGTGAGGCGAGAACCCTGAGACAAGACTTGCCGCCGCCCCCACCTCCGCCGCCGCCATGAGAGGCCGCTTCAACCACCGCGGTGCCGCTCCCTCCTCTGCCGCCGGTACCTCCACTTCCAGCAAGCGCGACCCGGAAGACGAGCCCGCCTCAGCCTCTGAGGAATCGGGCGACGAGGAGGTAAACCCCAATCCCTCGTGTTCACCTAAACCGCCGCCGACCGGATCCGCAGGACCCTCACTGGAGGTTTCGTTTGATTCGCAGCAGGAGGATGCTTCCTCGTCGTCGGGGTCGGAGTCGGACAGCGACGGGCTCGCGGAGCGGGAGCGGGAGCTGGAGGGCGTGCTCGCCGACGTGCCCTTCGGGGAGCTGCAGCGCGCGCGCGCCGACGGGTCGCTCGCCGCGTGGGGCGCCTCTGCTGCCGCCGCCGCGCAGAAGAAGGCTCGCAGGGAGAGCAGGAAGAGGTCCGGTTCCACGCCGTGCTGGTTCCTGTTTAGGATTAGCCAGGTTCATTGTGGTGAATGCCCATGCTGATGTGGTTATTGTGGTTGTGAACAGGCCCATGGAGATAAGCACCAATGTGCGGCCGCCGAGGTTCAGGGAGGTGATCCAGGTTCCCAAGAAGGTTAGTTGCGTCTGCAATTCAATTCAGATGTAGCGTGTCATCGGAGGAGTATCTGGTAGCAGAGAAGTAGAGTTTATGCACACCGCTAGTTCAGCTTTATCCTCTGTCAGTTCATCCTGTCCTTGTTATTGTCGTTGCATGAACTTGTACATCAGATAGCATGCATGCTCGGCGCTGTATTACCCTGGGTTTTAAAACACATGTTGACATTTGGCATGTCTTGCTGCTTACACATGGTATTCTCCTGGATAAAACAGCTTGAGAAATGCTGTTGTGATGTTTTTGTGAATCCATTGATATTGTGTGCAGCAGGTTTTACCATTGTTCGACTTAACTTCCGTGCCAGTTTTTGTTTGTCGCTTTTTGAGTCTGGTGCACCAGCAGAAATCATAAACTACCGGGCTCCTTCCTTGCTTAATTCAATTAAATGTTGTTTTGAAAAAACCTGCTATGTACATAGAACATAGACGACCTTAAATCTGTCTTTTGCTCTACATTCAGTCTTATTTCCATTTTTTGTTGATATACTTAGATTTAAAGTCAGTATAACTTAAAAATAAGTTGGTATATGAAATTTCTCTACCTCACCTATATTATGCTCAAGTTCAGGTTCTTGATTTGCTTACTCCGCTGTTGGGTGTAATTTACTGTAGCTCGGCCTCTGGCGAGGCAGTGACTGTATAAGTTTGTTCTATTTACAAAGCTTCTATTTTTCTGTAGGTTGTAAGGGATCCAAGATTCG
Source organism: Avena sativa (assembly GCA_916181665.1). Lineage (NCBI taxonomy): Eukaryota > Viridiplantae > Streptophyta > Magnoliopsida > Poales > Poaceae > Avena > Avena sativa. The sequence goes on from OV702297.1 coordinate 412,370,418, forward strand.
AACCTATATATGGAGTTGTTGACCAAGACGGGTAAGAGTGTCAGTCAAACTTACTTGTATCATTTGTTGCAGTACATGCCTTGCTTTATACCATTTCGAAGTGCAGGATTCTATGCCTTTTAGTCTTATCATGCTCTGATATCATTTTCAATTTTAGTGTGTTTGACACCTTGGTCAATCTTATTGGCATGCAGTTTTAGGAAAAGATACAATTTCTTATTCGATGATAAACTCCCTAAAGAAAAAGAGGTATATTCTATACCTCTGTCTGTCCAATCCCATCTCATGAGTCATCATATATACTTTTATTTGACAGAATTAAATGTATATCTTGCGCTGTCTTAATGTGTCTCTCCAGAAACTCCAAAAGTCGATGAAGAAATTGAAGGACCCTAATGCCATTGAAGAAGTGAAGAGTCAGATCACCTGGATTGTAAGTTTTTTTTATACTTGTTGACAACTTGATATTTTGTGAAAGGTTTTGACATTTTTCCAATTGATTTTTTTTTTTTTTACTTTGCAGTGAAACATTCAAATACCTAGATAGATAATCTTACTGATGATTATTTGAATGTTGGAATATTTGACTATCAGGCATTTGACTTCAGCCTCCTTGTAAAGCATAATGGCCACTAAGTAGGCGCAGTGCACCATGTGCATGGTTTAGACTTATTTGTCAAGTGGCAACTATTTATATTGTACAACTCCAGAACGATGCACATGTTTCATTTTTCGATGTTGCCAGGTGGAGATGAGGCATGTGCATTGTACAATCAGAAATAGTAGGAAACTAGCCGGACTTGTCCAATAAGGACATGGTCGCTGCACCTCGATATAATGTTAGAGAACATACAGAAGGAAATGCTTGTTTAATCTCATTTTAAATTCGACTGTTACATGTGTATATTTTAGACCAAATAAAAAGTGCGATTATTTTAGGAATAGGTTCCTTGTATTAAGCAATGTTATCAGGTTTCCCTATCCAGTTGACCGGTTGACGGAACATTTATTTATCTTCAGGATAAGCAGTTGAGGTCTAATCCTCAGAAGAACGTTGAATCAGAAATTCTGCGAGGACATATCAAGAAAGAGAGGGAAGCAGCAAAGGCTGGAAAACAACCATATTATCTGAAGAAATGTTTGTTCCTCAATCCAATTCCGTCCTCTTTGACACTGCTTCTCTGCATATCTTAAGTCTATTTTCGTTTGTTGGCCAGCTGAAATTCGCCAAAGGAAGTTGATGGAAAAGTACAATGAGCTCAAGGTAACACACCCAGGGTTCATGTGACTGCTAATGTTCCACACTTATGGATTTATCTGACCTTACTCTTCAATTTTTATTGACCATTTACAGGAGTCAGGAAAGCTGGATGCCTATATAGAGAAGCGAAGGAAGAAGAATGCCTCCAAAGATCATCGCTACATGCCATACCGTAGGGATGGGGGTGGTGCATGAGAATGCCCATCAAGAGAGTTAGCACCTCGTTTTTACTATTTTGTTGTTGTCCTAATGTCCCAGATATTCACCAGCAACCATGAGTAAAAGTTACGCATAGACCATAATTTATTTGGTTGAGCTCTGGTTGCTGGTAAAAACATGCTATTGTAAACTCAAACCATGGATATAATATTTTTCATTTGCTATTTTTAACCTTTTTTCTGATCAAGAAACCTTAGCAGAACTTTCAGTTGAGTATTCCTGAACTATATTTGTTCAGGGCAACTGAACTGATCATTCGACCGAAAGAAGAGATATTTGTCTTAAACTAACATCTGCTTTGTCCATTCTTTTCCTACATACAGCTGGAAGCATCTACTGTCCAACACTTTGTTATGGCCCAGGTAATTGTCACTAGGAAGACCATTGCAGATTGCTCCAACACATGGAAACAGATAATTTTAACCATTGCCTCACACTCGTTCATTTCTAATCATGAATAACATTTGGCAGAACTCCCTACTACTATATCCGTTCCAAAATACAAGATGGTTCTGGTAGGCTAAAACACCCTGCCAAACCGTCTTATATTCTGGGACAGAGGTAGTTGATTTTAATGAATTTGTATGGCCAAGGTGGAGCAAACTGACAGAGACAGTTCAGATAAACAGACGATTGAGTAGATGAGCAGTTGCATGAGCTACTAGATTCATGTGATGTCTTGGAAGGAAATGCTGTACATAGATCACCAGATGCATGCTTGAAGCATATATAGATGCTCATGGTGGGTAGGTTGCTGTTGTCTGCATAGTAGCTAGTACTAGATCTTATCCAGAATCTATGCAAAACCTGCTGCTTGAAAACAACTCATCCACTACGAGAGATATTAATAGATGACTTATCTCTATTCACCAACTGGCTAGTCAAACAGCCCTAAAACAACAGGTTAAAGTGAGGATTTGCAGTTAGCACCATGTTCAGACAGTAGGAGATAAGGAGAAAACCCAGTCATTTATAATTCCTCCTGTTCATTTAGAGGAAAAGGAGATCCATCTAGTGGTTCCTTTAATTCCAAGGCATAATTACGATGACGAAATGTTTTGAACTCTAACTTGTTGCTCACTTGGTTATACAACGGGCTATTGATCTTTCTGGTCATTGAGTTATACCAGCGCTTTTGTTTGTTACTGTTCTGATGTCCCAGATATTTCATCAGCAACCATGAGTAGAAGTTACCCATAGACCGTCATCTATAGTTGAGCTCTGGTTGCTGGTAGCAACAATCTATTGCACACAAACCGTGGATCTAATATTTGTTCCATTTGCTGCTTTCCATCCCCTTCTCTGACCAAGCGAGAAAAAAAACCTGGGCAGAGCTTCATTATCTGTCTTAAACTAACAACTATTTTGTCCATTTCTTTTCTTACATACAGCTGGAGGCATCTACCGTCCAACACTTGGTTATGGCCCCGACAATTGCCACCAGGGGCGTCCATTGCAGATCGCTCCGACACATGGAAGCAGATAAACTTAACTATTGCCTCGACTCATTCATCATCGTTTTTAATCATGCAATGAGTAGCAACAGTTGTCCGAACTGCCTTTTGATCTTGATGAATCCATCTGGCCAAGCTGGAGACGCAGAAAGTTCAGATAAACAGAGCAGGTGCCAGATCAGATTAGTAGATTCATGTTTTTTTTTACGCGAATTACTAGATTCATGTGACCCCTTGGAAAGGAAATATTGTACATAGATGTCAGATCAGATCACCAAAGGCTTTGCTTGAAGCGTAGATGTCCATATGGTAGGTAGGTGGCCGTTGTCTGCATGACACTAGATATTACCCATAATCTATGCAAAGCCTGCCGCTCGACTGCAATTTTTTTTTGTTGAAAGCTACCCCTCCCACTTGGAGAGAAATTAATTCATTGCTATCTCTACGCGGGAACTAAATCAGACAGCACTAAAATGATAGTAGGTTAAAGCGAGGATGTGCAGTTTGCATCATCAATAACTACTGTAAGAAGAAAAAACAACCATGATTTCCTTGTGTTCATATATAGGAATCCAGATGAGAGGTCCACCTAGTGGTTCCTTTATTAATTATTATGACGGCGAAAGATTGCCTACATCACGAAAACGCTTTAATCTACGTCGTCATCAGATACATATTGTGTGATGCAAACCACCCCAGAAATATATATCCACGTATGGTACCATGAGTCTATGCAAACGTTGCTGGCTTTCGTCGGAAAGCGAAATTGTTTTCTTTTTCATCTGCTCTGCGTTTATTTGATGGCGAGGAAAGGCGAAAAGGCACCGAGTGGTTGGGGACGGACGCACACCTGGTTGCTTGATTGCGGCCCGCTTGAGACGACGCTTTTGAAACTTTTTCTAGAACTCTGCGGATGATGATGATGATCGAGGCCAGCGGATCTTAAACGAAACTAATAATAATTCTGTCGCTGTCCTGGGATGAGAATGACAACTATTGCTGTCGTGGTACCAGTTGGGCGGCAGGCAAGGCATCTGCGGATTGTTCTTGGCGGAAGGCATGGCAAGATTGTGTGTCCCATACGTACTTTCGGCACCGTCTTCTTTTTCCTGCAAGTCCATTATTAGGTTCCTGAAAGTTTAGAGAATAATATAACACAAACAATTTATTCAGAAAATTGATTCGCTTTATTACTTAATAGTAAGTTTACACCCGGTCTCTGCATATAGTTAGGATGCACACAGCCGATCAACCACACAACTCGAGTCCAAAGCAAAAATATTCGAAATACAAATAGTGGTAAAAAAAGCGAAGTCCTCCGAATGCGCTATGGCAGATCTATCTGTAAATCACGCTGCCATCCATGTCAGGAGAAGATATTTCTCATCGTGTCCTCCAATCGCGTATAACCCTCCGCAAACAAGTCGCAGAACTCCATACGTTGGAGAGCAGTCCATGATCGGAGGATAACTATGGCCCGATAGATAATCTGTAGGGGAAAGACACAATGTTACTAAAAATCTTGTCATTTCTACATAGCCAAAGCGACTAAATAATAGCAAGGGATCCCACCCTAAATAAAGTCTCATATTTATCCTCAATCTTATTCAGCCAGTTGCCAAATAATTTGACTACTGAACATGGAGGAGATAAACCAGAGGCAATTTGGATGATTGACCATATAGCACGAACAAATTTACATTGAAAGAATAAATGACGTATTGTCTTATTATGGTGACAAAAAACGCGTTGTATACTTCCATGCTAATTCCTCCTAACAAGATTATTTTTTGTGAGAATGACCCCTTTGCGGAGATACTAAGCGAAAATCTTCGTTTTAAGGGGTATTTTTATCTTCCAAATTTTACTAGTATCATCGACTGGAATATTAGGTTGGATCAAAGCTCCATACATGGAATCAACCGAAAATTTACCACTCTATAGCAATTTTCATTTGAATTCGTTCACACCCTCTAACAGTTGTATCATGGCTAATCTTAATAAAAAATTGTTCCAAAACACCGGTCTAGGGCCTATGAGACTTCTTCTGAAAGACACATTAGGAGAATTATTTTTCATTACCGTGGAAAGTGTATCCCCTTTGTGCCTAACGATTGAGTATAGATACATATATTGTTCACGAAGAGGAGTTTGGCCAAGCCATTTATCTTGCAAGAACCTAATCTGTGAAAGCACCAAACCGGAAGAAGTGTTTTTTGGATGCCATTAGTCCAACCCAAAAGTGTGAATCCCCAAGTTTCCAAACCACTTAAGATACAACTTTTGAGCCAACATACTTCCTCCATAGAATGGTTTGCCAGACTCCTTCTGTAAGAAGTTTGAAAAGCCATTAACCCAGGAGTGCGGTGTTTTTGAATTGCAAATCATGTATGCCCAGTCCACCGTATTTTTTGGGTCGGCAAACCACATTCCATCTGTCCAGTCGATATTTCTTTTTCTCACTATCCCCTTGCCAAAAGAATATTGAGCGGAAATAATCCACTCTTGTCAAGACACCTTTTGGTAGCTGGAAAAACAAGATCATATACAGTACCATGTTGGTGAGTACTGAATTAATGAGTACAAGTCTTCCACCAAGGGATAGCAATTTACCTTTCCAGCTATTAAGATGTTTCTGAAGTCTTTCCTCAACGAGTTTCCATTCAGCAATCGTTAGACACCGATAATGGATCGATATTCCTAGATAATTGATTGGAAATTGCCTCTGGCCATAGCCAAAAAGTTCGGCATATAGGTGGGCATCGTTTTTAGCCTCGCCAAAACAATACAAATCACTATTATGAAAGTTAATTTTCAATCCAGAGAGTTGCTCAAATGCTGGTAATATTAATTTCAGATTCTTAGCTTTCTCCAGGCCATGCTCCATCAATAAGATTGTATCATCAGCATATTGAAGAATAGAGATTCCACCATCAACCAGATGTGGAACTAATCCTTCAATTTGGCCATCATTCTTGGCTCTCTTAATAAGGATATCCAACATATTAGCCACTATGTTAAATAGTATAGGCGATAATGGATCCCCTTGTCTTAGCCCTTTAAGGAAATTACATATATGGTACTCAATTTTTTTTGAACGCCTACATGCTACTTAAAATCTTCTACTTCCAAACTCTCTATTTAAAGATGCAAAAATTTATTGGGGAGATCACCTTTGAATTTCTGCAATTTGGCACGGAGTTTTGGCTCCTGGGCTCATATGGTCTTGCCTGAGTAGGAAAAACGAAAAAATTGATTTATTTTTTAAATCTAAACAATTTTGACAAAGGACAACATGTGTTCCAACCGCGTACAGAATTTCGTCGAGAAAACACATGTGTGGTATGTGCAAGAAGAACAAATCGAGTGCTCTAAAAAGCTACACATGTCATTCCTTTGAGCACCGAATTTTGTTTATTGTGCACAGACCATCACATATGTATTTTGTAAGGGAAATTTGCACACGATTAGAAAATGTGTTAATATTCATTAAAAAAGATGTTTTTATTTTGTTCTTCCTTTTTTACGGTCTTCTTACTCAGGAAGGAGCATATGATCCCAATATAACATTTGAATTGTAGTGGCATATTTGGAAGAGGGAAAATTTCGGTGACACCTGAGCATTTAGACAAGTCTTGGATTGTTATATGGAAGAGGGAATTTTTGAGTGGCACATAAACATTTCACAACCCTTATTACTTGCTTTCCCTTTGTCTTCCTTATGACACACCGAGAAACAAACATTGGAGGGAGCATTGGTCGACCTCTGGTCTTCAGGGTGGCACTCAGGAGGTGGCGGAGCAGCATGGGAGATGCAGAGCTGCATCAGGAGGTTGGAAGTGAAGGGTTTCGCAACATAGTAAATCAAAAAATTCTACGGATGCGAACAGGAAAGCCAAGATCTAATCTAGGAGATGCAATCAACGAGAGGTATAGATGAGATCTTCATACCCTTGAAGAAATCGCACAGCAGAACGTTCAACAGAACGTGGTTGATGTAGTCGTACTAGCCTTCTCCTCCTCGCGATCCGATCCGATCCAACACCGCAAGTGGCGACGCCTCCGAGAGATGCACACGTATGGCACCGCGACGTCTCCTCCTTCCTCGGTCCAGCAAGTGGGGTGGAGAGATAGATTGGATCTACAGCACGACAGCGTGGTGCAAAGGTGGAGAGTTTCTACGGCAGGGCTTCGCCTATGCGCAGTCGGGAGAGAGAGAGAGAGAGAGAGAGAGAGAGAGAGAGAGAGAAAGAGAGAGAGAGAGAGAGAGAGGAGGGCAGCAGTATGGCGGCTAGGGTTTAGGGTGGGGGGAGGGTGCGCCCCTGCCCACCTTATATAGGGGGCTGGCCGGCTCTCCTTGCCCCTCCTCCAAGCCCTAGGGCCGGTGGCCACAAGGGTGGAGTGGGGGGCAAGTCTTCCCCCCCTTCTAGAAGATCCCCTAGGGTTTCCCCTAGGGTTTTGGCCGGCTGGGCCTATGGGGCCTTGTGCCCCTAGCCCAATGCGTCCAGGGCACTCCCTCGTAGGCCCACGCCCCCTTCCGACAAGTGGGGCCATGTTGGTCCCACTCTAGAAGCTTCTAGAACCTTCCAGCACATTACCGAACATTCCGAAACAATTCCGAAATCCAAAAACTGCTTTCCTTTATATGAATCTTATTCTCCGGACCATTCCGGAACCTCTCGTGATGTCCTGGATCTCATCCGAGACTCCGAAAAAAAACTCACAAACCAATTATCCATTCTATCCTAGCGTCGAGGCACGTTAAGTGTGTGACCCTACGGGTTCGAGAATATGCAGACATGATCTTCTATCAATAATCAACAGCGGGATCTGGAAACCTATATTGACTCCCACATATTCATCGATGATCATATCGGATGAACCACGATGCCAGGATTCAATTAATCCCATATATATTCCCTTCGTCACACGATATTTTACTTGCCCGAGATTTGATCGTTGGTATCGGCATACCTAGTTCAATATCGTTCACAGCAAGTACTTTACTCGTTCCGTAATTCGATATCACTTTGTGATTAACTCCTTAACCACGTGCTTGCAAGCGGTGTTGATATCGATTACCGAGTGGGCCCGAAGTATATCTCTCTGACTTGGGAGGGACAAATCCCATCTCGATACATACAACCCAACAAGTACTTTTCGATCACCTGATAGACACCTTTATGATCACCCTCTCAAAGGATGACGTTTGATGACCTCAAAGCTTTCTTCCGATACCAGGGAGTTGCATTATCTCATGGTCTAAGGAATATAATATTTGACATAAGAAAAAGCTTCGCAAAGATGAACACGATGACACGATCTAATTGCTCTACTTGATTTGGGTCTGTCCATCATATCATTCTCCCAATGATATGATCTCATTATTAATCGACAACTCATGTCTATGGTTAGGAAACCTTAACCATTATTAATCAATGAGCTAGTCCATAGAGGCGTACTAGGGACACAGTGTTGTTCACAAACCACACAAGTATCTAAGTTTCCGCTTAATACAATTCTAGCATGGAATATAAACTTTATCATGAACAAGAATTATAATAATAACATCTTTATTATTGCCTCTAGGGCATAATTCCAACAGTCTCCCACTTGCACTAGAGTCAATAATCTAGTTTACATCTGATAACAATCTAACACCCATGGCATTAAGGTGCTGATCATGTTTTGCTCGTGGAAGAGGTTTAGTCAACGGATCTGCGACATTCAGATCCGTATGTACTTTGCTAATCTTCAAATCTCCATCTGTTATATAATCTCGAATTATATGAAATCAGCGGTTGATGTGCTTGGTATTTGGATGATATCTTGGTTCCTTAGCCAATGCTATGGCGCCAGTGTTGTCGCACAATATCTCCAGTGGGTCCAAGGCACTTGGAACCACACCAAGCTCAGTGATGAAGTTCCTGATCCAAACTCCTTCACTTGACGCTTCTGTAGCAGCCATGTATTCCGATTCTACTATAGATCCCGCGATCACGCTTTGCTTGCAGCTTCTCCAGCTCACAGCTCCTCCATTCAAAATACAAACGTATCCTGTTTGAGATTTAGAATCATCCGGGGCGGTGTCGAAACTAGCGTCGACGTAACCTTTTACGACGAGCTGCTCATCACCTCCATAGACCAAGAACATTTCTTTAGTCCTATTTAAATACTTTAGGATGTTCTTTACGGCTGTCCAGTGTTCCACTCCTGGATCACTTTGGTATCTGCTCGTCAAACTAAGAGCATTGGACACATCCGGTCTAGTACACAACATGGCATACATGATAGAACCTATGGCCGAGGCATATGGTACTTTGCTCATGGTTTCTCTATCGTTTACCGTAGCTGGACACTGAGCCTTGCTCAATATCTTACCTGACAACATGGGCACTAAACCTTTCTTTGCCTTATCCATTCTGAACCTTTTCAGAACTTTGTCAAGATATGTACTTTGGCTTAAAGCTATTAGGCGTCTTTGTCTATCTCTATAGATTTTGATGCCTAATATATAAGCAGCTTCTCCTAGGTCTTTCATTGAAAAACATTTGTTCAAATAACTCTTCACATCGTTAAGCATATCAATGTCATTTCCAATAATCAATATGTCATCCACATATAGTACTAAAAATGTCACTGAGCTCCCACTCACTTTCTTGTAGATACAAGCTTCGTAGAAATTTGGAACAAATCCAAAGCTCTTGATCACTTGATCAAAACGAAGGTTCCAACTCCGAGATGCTTGCTTCAGTCCATAAATGGAACGCTGAAGTTTGCACACCTTATCAACATCCTTAGGATCGACAAAACCTCCGGGCTGCATCATATACAACTCTTCATCAATGTTTCCATTGAGGAACGCAGTCTTGACATCCATCTGCCATATTTCATAATCATGAAATGCAGCAATTGCTAATAAAATCCGAATGGACTTAAACATCGCTACGGGAGAGAAAGTCTCATCGTAGTCAACACCTTGAACTTGTCGAAAACCTTTCGCGACAAGTCGAGCTTTATAGACAGTAACATTACCATCCGCGTCTGTTTTCTTCTTGAAAATCCATTTGCACTCAACGACCTTTCGGTCGCTAGGAGGGTCCAGCAAAGTCCATACTTGGTTTTCGCTCATGGATCCCAATTCGGATTTCATGGCCTCTAGCCATTTCTCAGAGTCTGGGCTCATCATTGCTTCCTCATAGTTCGCAGGTTCACTGTTGTCTACCAACAAGAAAGTTAAGGCAGGGTTACCGTACCACTCAGGAGGGGCACGTGACCTTGTCGACCTGCGACGTTCAGCAGTAGCATCGTCCGAAGCTTCATGATCCTCGTCATTAGCTTCCTCTATTGTTGGTGCAGACGACACTGGAACAATTTCAGGTGTTGCGCTACTCTCCAACTCAAGAGAAGGTTCAATAACCTCGTCTAGCTCTACTTTCCTCCCACTCACTTCTTTCTAGAGAAACTCCTTCTCAAGAAAGGATCTGTTCTTTGCAACAAACACTTTGCCTTCGGATCTGTGGTAGAAGGTATACCCAATCGTTTCCTTAGGGTATCCTATGAAGACGCATTTCTCCGCTTTGGGTTCGAGCTTGTCCGGCATCAACTTCTTGACGTAAGCTTCGCATCCCCAAACTTTAAGAAATGACAACTTAGGTTTAGCACCAAACCATAGTTCATACGGTGTCGTCTCAACGGATTTAGATGGTTCCCTATTTAAAGTGAATGCAGCAGCTTCTAATGCATAACCCCAAAATGATAACGGCAAATCTGTAAGAGACATCATCGATCGCACCATATCTAATAGAGTTTGATTCCGGCGTTCAGACACACCATTGCGATGTGGTGTTCCGGGTGGCGTGAGTTGCGAAACGATTCTGCTTGCTTTAAGATGCGTGAGAAAATCATAACTCAAATATTCACCTCCACGATCGGATCGTAGAAATTTAATTTTCTTGTTACGATGGTTTTCCACTTTGTTCTGAAATTCTTTGAACTTTTCAAACGTTTCAGATTTATGTTTCATTAAATAGATATACCCATATCTACTTAAGTCATCAGTAAAAGTGAGAAAATAGCGATATCCACCGCGCGTCGAAACACTCATTGGTCCGCATACATCGGTATGTATGATTTCCAACAGGTCCGTTGCTCGCTCCATTATACCGGAGAACGGGGTTTTGATCATCTTGCCCATGAGGCACGGCTCGCACGTGTCAAATGATTCAAAATCAAGAGACTCCAAAAGTCCATCAGAATGGAGTTTCTTCATGCGTTTTACACCAATATGACCTAGATAGCAGTGCCACAAATAAGTTGAATTATCACTATCTACTTTGCATCTCTTAGCCTCAATGTTATGGATATGTGTTTCATTGCTTTCGAGATTCAGAAGAAATAAACCATTCATAGCAGGTGCATGACCATAAAAGATGTTACTCATATAAATAGAACAACCATTATTCTCCGATTTAAATGAATAACCGTCTTGCAATAAACACGATCTAGATATGATGTTCATGCTCAACGCAGGCACATAATAACATTTATTAAGGTTTAAAACTAATCCCGAAGGTAAAACTAAGGAGAGCGTGCCGACGGCCATCACATCAACTCTTGATCCGTTGCCAACGCGCATCGTCACCGCATCCCTCGCTAGCCGCCGTCTATTCCGTAGCTCCTGTTTCGAGTTACAAATATTAGCAACTGAACCAGTATCAAATACCCAGGCACTACAACGAGCGCTAGTAAGGTAAACATCAATAACATGTATATCAAATATACCTTTAATGGTGCCAGCCTTCTTGTCCGCTAAGTACTTCGGACAATTGCGCTTCCAGTGACCCTTGTCCTTGCAATAGAAGCACTCAGTGTCCGGCTTAGGTCCAGACTTGAGCTTCTTCTCAGCAGGGGCAACGCGCTTGCCGCTGCCTTTCTTGAAGGACTTTTTTGCACCCTTACCTTTCTTAAAGCTGGGGGGCTTGTTGACCATCAACACATGATTATCTTTCTTGATGTCCACCTCCGCAGCTTTCAGCTTAGCGAAGAGCTCAGTGATCGTATCAGTGGTACCAATCTGATTATGAGTAACTGCAAAACCTTTGTAGCTAGGAGGGAGTGATTGTAGAACTCTGTCAATCTTGAGCTCTTCTGGAATCTTGCAGTCCAGTTGCTCAAGGCGTTGAGTGTAGCCAGACTTAATAGCGTGCTCACTAACGGAACTCCCTTCCTCCATCTTGAAGTTAAAGAATTTCTCAGAGATCTCATATCTCTCAGAACGGGCCTGAGTCTGAAACATGGTTTTCAGTTCCTCAAGAATCTCAAAGGGCCCCGCGAACTCCTCAAAACGATTTTGAAGGTACGATTCCATAGCAAACAACATGGTGCTCTTAATCACACCATAATCATCTTTGCGCGACTGATAAATAGCTTTTTCATCAGCCGACGCATCTACAGCAGGGGCGTCACCTAGCGCTTTCTCAAGGACATAGTCCTTTTGTCCGCTAGCGAGAATGATTCTCAGATTGTGGAACCAGTTGGTGAAGTTAGACCCATTGTTCTTAAGCTTTTCTTTCTCAGCAAAAACGTTGAAGTTGAAGTTGGACTTAGCCATTTGATCTACAAAATTTGGAAGTACAATTTAGACTATGTTCATGATAACTAGTTCAACTTAATCAAATTACTAGATGAACTCCCACTAAATTCAACATCCCTCAAGTTGTTTAGTGAACATGATCCAAATTCACCACACCTAATCTGATCTTCACGAGAAGAGATGTGGTTTCAATGGTGGACAACAAAGTGTCGATCATATCATTCATATAACTCATGCTTAACCTTTTGGTTCATGTGTTCCGAGGCCATGTCTGTACATGCTAGGCTCGTCAAGTCAAACCCAAGTATTTACGCGTGTGCAAAACTGGCTTGCACCCGTTGTATGTGAACGTAGAGTTTATAGCACCCGATCATCACGAGATGCTTGAACACGACGAACTTTCGCAACAGTGCATACATGGGGAGAACACAATTTTATCTTGATCTTTAAGTGAGGAATCATCTTATAATGCTACCGTCGCGATCTAAGCATAATAAGATACATAAAAGGATAAACATCACATGCGTATAATTTTATGTGACATGGTATAGCCAATCTCCGTGCAATGATCTCCTTCTTGTGCGTGCCAGCATGATCTCCATCACTCCACCATGATTGCCTCCACCATGAATAGCAACTACAACTATTGCTAACTACTTAGCGATAAAGTAAAGCTATTACATGGCGTATAAGAAGTTGACACACGGGTCATACACAATTATAAAGACAACCATATGGCTCCTGCCGGTTGTGTACTTATCGACATGCAAGTCGTGAAATATTACAAAACATGATCATTGCATACAACATACACATCATATCTTTGGCCATACCATATCACAGAAAAACTCCCTGCAAAAACAAGTTAGACGCCTCTACTTTGTTGTTGCATGTTTTACGTGGCTTATGGGAGTAACAAGCTAAGAACGATTCTTACCTACGGAAAGCCACAACGGTGATATTATGGTTGCCAACATCCGGTGTAAATCCCATGACAACTATAGTGAGAGAAACTGGCATCCACCAGCCACATGTGTGGAACAAGCCACACGTCTAGTGCGGAGCCGGTCTCGCGAACGAGGTCGCGTAAAGTTGTCCTGGACCGCTTCGATCTCACTATCCCGCGTCATAAGAAGTACACAACAAGAGGCTTGCAACAGAAAACATCAACGCCCGCAACAAGCATGTTGCGTTCTACTCGTGAAACACATCTACGCATAGATCTAGCTCTGATACCACTGAAGGGTTTCGCAGCATAGTAAATCAAAAAATTCTACGGATGCGAACGGGAAAGCCAAGATCTAATCTAGGAGATGAAATCAACGAGAGGGATATATGAGATCTTCATACCCTTGAAGAAATCGCACAGCGGAACATTTAACCGAACGTGGTTGATGTAGTCGTACTAGCCTTCTCCTCCTCGCGATCCGATCCGATTCAACGCCGCAAGTGGCGACGCCTCCGAGAGATGCACACGTACTGCACCGCGATGTATCCTCCTTCCTCGGTCCGGCAACTGGGGTGGAGAGATAGATTGGATCTACAGCACGACGGCGTGGTGCAAAGGTGGAGAGTTTCTGCGGCAGGGCTTCGCCTACGCGCATTTGGGAGAGAGAGAGGTGGGCAACAGTATGGCGGCTAGGGTTTGGGGTGGGAGGAGGGTGCGCCCCCTTCCTACCTTATATAGGGGGCTGTCCGTCCCCCCTTGCCCCTCCTCCAAGCCCTAGTGCCGGCGACCACAAGGGTGGAGTGGGGGGCAAGTCTTCCCCCCCTTCTAGAAGATCCCCTAGGGTTTTGGCCGGATGGGCCTATGGGGCCTTGTGCCCCTGTACCAATGCGGCCAGGGCACTCCCTCGTAGGCCCACACCCCCTTCCTACAAGTGGGGCCACGTTGGTCCCACTCCGGAAGCTTCTAGAACCTTCTGGTACAATACCGAACATTCAGAAACAATTCCGAAATCAAAAAACTGCTTTCCTTTATATGAATCTTATTCTCCGAACCATTCCGGAACCTCTCGTGATGTCCTGGATCTCATCTGAGACTCCGAACAAAAACTCACAAACCAATTATCCATTCTATCCTAGCGTCGAGGCACGTTAAGTGTGTGACCCTACGGGTTCGAGAATATGCAGACATGATCTTCTATCAATAATCAACAGCGGGATATGGAAACCCATATTGACTCCCACAAATTCATCGATGATCATATCGGATGGACCATGATGCCAGGATTCAATTAATCCCATATATATATTCCCTTCGTCACGCGATATTTTACTTGCCCGAGATTTGATCGTTGGTATCGGCATACCTAGTTCAATCTCGTTCACAGCAAGTACTTTACTCGTTCCGTAATCCGATATCACTTTATGATTAACTCCTTAACCACGTGCTTGAAAGCGGTGTTGATATCGATTATCGAGTGGGCCCGAAGTATATCTCTCCGACTTGGGAGGGACAAATCCCATCTCGATACATACAACCCAACAAGTACTTTCCGATCACCTGAGAGACACCTTTATGATCACCCTCTCATAGGATGACGTTTGATGACCTCAAAGCTTTCTTACGATACCAGGGAGTTGCATTATCTCATGGTCTAAGGAATAGAATATTTGACATAAGAAAAAGCTTCGCAAAGATGAACACGATGACACGATCTAATTGCTCTACTTGATTTGCGTCTGTCCATCATATCATTCTCCCAATGATATGATCTCATTATTAATCGACAACTCATGTCTATGGTTAGGAAACCTTAACCATCATTAATCAATGAGCTAGTCCATAGAGGCGTACTAGGGACACGGTGTTGTTCACAAACCACACAAGTATCAAAGTTTCCGCTTAATACAATTCTAGCATGGAATATAAACTATATCATGAACAAGAATTATAATAATAACATCTTTATTATTGCCTCTAGGGCATAATTCCAACAGGAAGTCGGTGACCGTGAGGCAGCCAAGTTATGCGGCAGGAAGGTCAGAAGTCGAAGGTGGCAATGTGCTAGAGTAGTCTGTGTGGGGATGTTTGTTGGAGGTGATGGCGACGTGCTAGGGTAGTCAGTAGTGCGATGGAAAAGTCTTGAACCGCCAATAGATTGTATCTAGTATACCATTTGGCCCTCTATAGAGTTGGAGCTACATATATTTTCTAGGAGTGTCTCTCCTGGAGAAACCCTAAGGAGTAGGTTAGCTACCCTCGCACCTCCTATGTTTTACATGGTATTATGGCAACGTTCGACAATGATGGTGATGGTGGCAGAGAATGCTGCTAGGAGGTGCACATCTCTAGTGGTGTGAAGAAGGAAACAAAAAGTCTATATCTGGTGGTGTAGGCAATGGATTTGATTTTGATGGTGTTGACACAGAAGTGTGCTTTCAAGTAGTGGTGGCAGAAGAAGACGATGGGGGGCAATGACAACAACCAACGTGTGGCTTGGTCTTGTAGAAACCGATGCAACTACCCACATGAGAACTTCAGTAGTGTTGCATACTCCATGTGGTTGATCAATAGATGAAGGTGGGTCAAAAGATAAGTCTCATGCCAAATGAGATCAAACTGGAATGTGTGGGAAATTACCCGAGGTGATCAAAAAGGGCACTTCTGTTCCTAAAGACTAAGGGTTTCGAAAGGTATGTGTATGATAAGGTTAGTGTGTTGTAAATATGTTCTAGAGAGTAGAGACAATAATAAAGTTGTTATTTGTAGGGGTTCGTAGCATGGAAAACAAAAAAATTCTATCGCATGCACACAAACAAGCCAAGATCTATCTACTAGATTGTAGCAACGAGTCGATAGAATCACTCACCCTCAAAGATTCCAAAGCGGTTAACGGGATCAGATTCTCGTGGGTGATTTAGTCGTACACTTGTCGATCTCAAGATCGCATAGACGATCCTTCCGGCGCTGCGTTCCGGCAGCTCTTCCGTAGTCGGTCACACGTTCGGTACTCGATGAAGACCTTCCTCTCCATTGTTCCAGCAGGCAGCGGACGTTGTAGTTCTCCCTCGTGATTCCGGCAGCATGACGGCATGGTGTCGGAAGTAGGGGAAGATCCCGCAGGGCTTCGCCTAAGCCGGATGCGAGTTATGGTGGATTAGGGTTTCCTGGAAATCTAGGGTTTAGAAATCCGGGAGGAGGAGGAGGTGTCAGCGGCGGCGGTGCGGCGGCGCAGGGCTTGTGTTGTGTTGGGGCATCCCTCCCCCTCTATTTATGAGAGGGGGGACGCCTTGGGAGGGGTGGGTTTGAATCCAAACCCAAACGCAAGTTGGATTGAGAGAAGGACTTGTTTCTTCTCCCACTAGGAAACCATTGTTCCAGTTTGACTTTTCAAACTTCCCGTTTGACTTTCAATTTAGAGCTTTATTTCTCTCTTGCAAATGCCAACACAAAGTGACCTAGGATATGATCTAATCATTCCTCATATCCATGACACATTCATGGACCATTCCCCTTCCGGTCCGGTGAATCTTCTAGACCCTTCTAGAACCTCTCCGATGAAATCATCGGAAACTTTCCTGAACTCCGAAATAGGACTTTCCTTATATGAATCTTATTCTCTGGACCATTCCGGATCTCCTCGTGATATCCCGGATCCCATTCGAGACTCCGAACAACATTCGGTATCCCTACTAACATTCCATATCTACTAAACAACATCGAATCCTTAAGTGTGTCTCCCTACGGTTCGTGAATTATGCGGACATGATCGAGACACTTCTCCGATCAATAACCAATAGAGGAATCTGTAAATTCATATGGCTCCCACATATTTCAATGATTACTTTGCGATCGAAGGAACCACTTACATACGATACCAATTTCCCTTTGTCTCACGATAGTTTAGTTATCCGAGGTTTTGATCGTCGGTATCTCTGCATACCTAGTTCAACCTCGTTACTGATAAGTACTCTTTTCTCGTTCCCGTGATATGTGATCCCTTGTGAGCTAGTCACATTCTTACAATCCAATTGGATGACATTCCACCGAGAGGGCCCAAAGTATACCTATCCGTCATATGTATGGACAAATCCCACTCTTGATCCATGTGCCTCAACCCATACTTTCTGAACACTCAATGCCACCTTTATAGCCACACAGTTACGGTGTGGTGTTTGATGTCATCAAAGCATCCTTCCGGTGATGGTGATTAGCATGATCTCATGGTCGAAGGAATTAGGTTACTATGTATCACAAAGCTTATAGCAAACAAACTATTAAAATGACTTGATCTTTATGCTACGCTTATCTATAGGAGTATGTCCATCATACCATTCTCCTAATGATATGATCTTGTTATTAACAACATCTCAATGTTCATGATCGAGAAACCACGATCATCTATTAATCAACAAGCTAGTATTATAAAGAGGCTTTACCAGGGACTCTAATTTAGTTTACAAATCACACAAGTATTAATGTTTCCTATTAATACCATTATAGCATGAATGTAAACCTTTATCATAAACACAAAGATATAATAATAACCACTTTTATTATTGCCTCTAGGGCATATCTCCAACAGTCTCCCACTTGCACTAGAGTCAACTAATATAGATTACATGGTAATATACCGAACACCCATGGCGGTTTGGTGCTGGTCATGTTTTGCCCTCGGGAAAGGTTTAGTCAACGGATCCGCCACATTCAGATATGTGTGTACTTTGCAAATCTTTATGTCACCATCTTGGACATGTTCTCGAATAGCGTGAAAACGTAGCTTGATGTGCTTCAGCTTCTTATGTGACCTTGGTTCTTGCGCATTGGCTATGGCGCCCATGTTATCACGGTAGATAGACATTGGGTCCGGCGCACTTGGAACCACACCGAGCTCTGTAATGAACTCCTTCATCCATATCGCCTCTTATGAAGCTTACGAAGCAGCTATGTATTCCGATTCAGTTGAAGATCTCGCCACAACGCTTTGTTTTGCACTCCTCCAGCTAACTGCTGCACCATTCAAAGTAAATAAGGATCCAAATTGAGATTTAGAATCATCCAGATCGGTATTCCAACTAGCATCGGTGTAACCATTAACAACGAGTTGTTCATCACCTCCATAAGAAAGAACCATATCCTTAGTTCTTCTCAAGTACTTAAGGATGTTTTTGACCGCTGTCCAATGATCCACTCCTGGATCACTTTGATATCTGCTAGTCAAACTAACAACATATGCAATGTCGGGTCTAGTACATAGCATGGCATACATAAGAGATCCTATGGCTGAGGCATAGGGAGTCTTACTCATCCTTTCCCTATCTTCTGTCGTTGCAGGACTTTGAGTTTTACTCAATGTCGTATTGGGCAACATGGGCAAGAACCCTTTCTTGCTATCTTCCATTCCAAACCTCTTTAGAACTTTGTCCAAATATGTACTTTGTGACAATGATATTAGGCGTCTCGATCTATCTCTATAAATATTTATGCCTAATACGTAAGCTGCTTCGCCAAGATCTTTCATTGAAAAACTATTATTCAAATAATCCTTGACACTATTAAGAAGGTCTACATCATTCCCAATCAACAATATGTCATCTACATATAGTATTAAGAATGCTACAGAGCTCCCACTCAGTTTCTTGTAAATACGAGCTTCTCCATAAGTTTGTATAAAACCAAAACTTTTGATTCCAACTTCGGTATGCTTGCTTCAATCCATATATGGACCGTTGAAGTTTGCATACCTTGTTAGCATCTTTAGGATCGACAAAACCTTTGGGTTGCATCATATACAACTCTTCATCAATGTCTCCATTGAGGAACGCCGTTTTGACATCCATCTGCCATATCTCATAATCATAATATGCAGCGATTGCTAACATAATCCTCATAGACTTTAGCTTTGCTACTGGTGAGAAAGTCTCATCGTAGTCAACTCCTTGAATTTGTCGAAACCCTTTTGCGACAAGTCGAGCTTTATAGACAGTAACATTACCATCAGCATCTGTTTTCTTCTTAAAAATCCATTTATTCTCGACAGCCTTCCGGCCATCCGGTAAGTCCACCAAAGTCCATACTTGGTTTTCGTACATGAATCCAATCTCGGATTTCATGGCTTCTTGCCATTTATTGGAATCTGGGCTCATCATCGCTTCCTCATATGTCGCAGGGTCATTGGTGTTGTCCACCAACATGACACTCATAACGGGATCATACCAATCAGGAGTGGTACGAGTTCTCGTTGACCTGCGAGGTTCCGTAGTAACTTCAATCAAAGTTTCATGATCAACATCATTAGCTTCCTCTCTTATTGGTGTAGGCGCCACAGGAACTACTTCCGGTGCTGCGCTACTCGCAAGCTCGAGAGAAGGTTCAACAACCTCGCTGAGTTCTACTTTCCTTCCAGTCACTTCTTTCGAGAGAAACTCCTTCTCTAAAAAGGATACATTCTTGGCAACGAAGATTTTTCCCTCGGATCTATGATAGAAGGTATACCCAATAGTTTCCTTCGGGTATCCTATGAAGACGCATTTTTCCGCTTTGGGTTCAAGCTTGTCCGGCTGTAACTTCTTTACGTAGGCTTCGCAACCCCAAACTTTAAGGAACGACAATTTAGGTTTATTCCCAAACCATAATTCATACGGTGTCGTTTCAACGGATTTAGATGGTGCCCTATTTAAAGTGAATGCGATTGTTTCTAATGCATAACCCCAAAACGATAGCGGTAAACCTGTAAGTGACATCATAGAACGAACCATATCTAAGAGAGTTCGATTACGACGTTCGGACACACCATTACGCTGTGGTGTTCCCGGCGGTGTCAATTGTGAAAGTATTCCGCATTTCTTCAAATGCTCGCCAAACTTAACTTAGGTATTCACCTCCACGATCAGAACATAGAAATTTAATCTTCTTGTTATGTTGATTCTCTACCTCACTTTGAAATTCCTTAAACTTCTCGAAAGTTTCGGACTTATGTTTCATGAAATAGATATACCCATATCTACTCAAGTCATCCGTGAAGGTAAGAACATAACGATAACCACCGCGCGATGCTACACTCATTGGGCCACACACATCGGTATGTATGATTTCCAATAAGTCCGTAGCTCGCTCCATCATACCAGAAAATGGAGTCTTAGTCATTTTACCCATCAGACATGCTTCGCATCTTTCAAGTGATTCGAAATCAAGTGATTCAAGAAGTCCATCGGAATGGAGTTTCTTCATACGCTTCACTCCAATGTGACCAAGACGACAGTGCCACATATAGGTCGAGTTATCGCTCAATTTCAAACGTTTAGCTTCAATGTTATTAATGTGTGTATTTCCACAATCGAGATTCAATAAGAATAGACCATCTATCAAAGGTGCATGTGCATAAAACATATTACTCATATAAATCGAACAACCATTATTCTCGGACTTAAACAAGTAACCGTCTCGCAATAAACATGATCCAGATATAATGTTCATGCTCAACGCATGCACCAAATAACAATTATTTAAGTATAAAACTAATCCCGATGGTAGATGAAGAGGTAGCGTGCCGACCGTGATCACATCAACCTTTGATCCATTTCCAACGCGCATCGTCACCTCGTTCTTCACTAGCTTTCGTTTATTCTGCAGTACTTGTTTCGAGTTACAAATATGAGAAACCGAACCAGTATCAAATACCCAGGAACTACTATGAGTACTAATGAGATACACATCAATAACATGTATATCGGATATACCTTTCTTCTTGATGTTGCCGTTCTTCAAATCCGCCAAGTACTTTGGGCAATTCCGCTTCCAGTGACCCTCTCCCTTGTAGTAAAAGCACTCAGTATCAGGCTTAGGTCCAGCCTTGGTCTTCTTCGCCGGTGCGACAACTTTCTTACCACCCTTCTTGAAGTTTCCCTTTTTCTTAGACTTGCCTTGCTTCTTGAATTTGGTGGTCTTATTGACCAACAACACTTGGTGCTCTTTCTTGATCTCCACTTCTGCAGATTTCAACATGGAGAAGAGTTCTGGCAACGTCTTGTTTATGTTTTGCATATTGTAGTTCATCACAAAGTTCTTGTAACTTGGTGGCAGTGATTGGAGGACACGGTGAATCCCCAAAGAATTAGGAATCACTATACCCAAACTTTGGAGTTTATTTGCGTGCCCAGACATCTTAAGCATGTGCTCACTGACGGAGCTGCCCTCTTCCATCTTGCAGTTAAAGAACTTTTAAGAAGCCTCATAACTCTCAACTGCCGTGTGAGCTTAAAATATCATTTTGAGTTCACAGACAATATCATGTGGGTCATGGTTCTCAAACCTTTTCTGAAGCTCAGATTCCAAACCATACAAGATAGCACACTGAACTGTGGAGTACTGATTCTTCCGAGTGAGGTAAACATTTTTTACTTCATCGGTAGAAGTAGATACAGGCGGGTCACCCAGCAGTGCATCCAACACATAGGTCAAATTACCAGCATTGAGGACAATCCTCAAATTGCGGAACCAATCCGCGAAGTTGCTTCCATTGTTTTTCAACTTTTCTTTCTCTAGGAACGCATTAAAAGTGATGGTAGGGGCCGCCATTGATCTACAACATATTTGCAATAGTTTATACTAAGTTTATGACAAATTGAGTTCTAATTAATAGTTAAATTAATCTAGGTGAACTCCCACTCAAAACAATATCCCTCGCATTGTTTTAGTGATCACACGAACCAAATCCACCACATCAAAACCGATCATCACGAGAGTTGATGTAGCTTCAATGGCGAACAATCAACATGTTTATCATATCTACTATATGACTCATGCTTTACCTTTCGGTGATTCGTGTTCCGAGACCATGTCTGTACATGCTAGGCTCGTCAAGATCAAACCTTAGCTTCCGCATGAGCAAATCTGGCTTGCTCACGTTGTATACACTCAAATAATCTAACACACCCGATCATCACGTGGTGCTTCGAAACAACGAGCTTTAGCAACGGTGCTTACTAAGGATGAACACTTCAAAACTTGAAATTGTGTGCTTGAGGGATCATCTTATAATGCTACCGTCGCAAACTAAGCAATACAAGATGCATAAATGATTAACATCACATGCAATTCATAATATGTGATATGATATGGCCTTTCTTCTTGTGCTTCCGATCTCCATCTTCAAGCATGAACATGATCTCCATCATCACCAGTATGGCGTCAAGGTCAATGGCGCCGTTTCATGGTTGTCGTCCACCAGATTCAAGTATTACAACTACTTTGAATAGACACGCAGGCCTTAACAGAATTTAAAAGACAACCATATGGCTCCTTCGGTTGCCAACTTACAGTAAGGAACATTGCATACATCATATATAATCACAATCATGGCCATATCACATCACAGCACACCCCTGCAAAACAAAGTTAGACGCCTCTAATTTTCTTTGCATATTTTACGTGGTTTGGGGATTTCAATAAGTGTCGTTCTAACTTACGAACAAGAACCACAACGTTGATGCTTGAACTATCAAGTGCCTATTGTAAATTGAATCTATACTATGATGGGAGAGACAGACACCCGCAAAGTCACTTACGCAATACAAGTTGCATGTTGAGCATGGAGCAAGTCTCATGAACGATGTCATGTAAGGTTAGCCCGGGCCGCTTCATCCCATCATACCGCAAGATGCAAAGTACGCAAAAAGCAATTGATAATAAAAGCACCACCGCCCACAATGACCATTGTGTTCTACTCGTGCAACATATCTACATATAGACACGGCTCTGATACCACTGTAGGGGTTCGTAGCATGGAAAACAAAAAAATTCTACCGCATGCACACAAACAAGCCAAGATCTATCTACTAGATTGTAGCAACGAGTCGATAGAAGCACTCACCCTCGAAGATTCCAAAGCGGTTAACGAGAGCAGATTCTTGTGGGTGATGTAGTCGTACCCTTGCCGATCTCAAGATCGCGTAGACGATCCTTCCGGCGCTGCGTTCCGGCAGCGCTTCCGCAGTCGGTCACACGTTTGGTACTCGATGAAGACCTTCGTCTCCCTTGTTCCAGCAGGCAGCGGAGGTTGTAGTTCTCCCTCGCGATTCCGGCAATACGACGACATGGTGTCGGAAGTAGAGGGAAGATCCCGCAGGGATTCGCCTAAGCCGGATGAGAGTTATGGTGGATTAGGGGTTCCCGGAAATCTAGGGTTTAGAAATCCGGGAGAAGGAGGAGGTGTCGGCGGCGGCTAGGGCGACGGCGACGAGACGGCGGCGGTGGGCGGTGGCGGCGGCGGCTTGGCTCGGGGAGGGCTAGGGCTTGTGTTGTGTTGGGGCAGCCCTCCCCCTCTATTTATGAGAGGGGGCAGCCTTGGGAGGGGTGGGTTTGAATCCAAACCCAAACCCAAGTTGGATTGAGAGAAGGACTTGTTTCTTCTCCCACTAGGAAACCATTGTTCCAGTTTGACTTTTCAAACTTCCCGTTTGACTTTCAATTTAGAGCTTTATTTCTCTCTTGCAAATGCCAACACAAAGTGACCTAGGATATGATCTAATCATTCCTCATATCCATGACACATTCATGGACCATTCCCCTTCCGGTCCGGTGAATCTTCTAGACCCTTCTAGAACCTCTCTGATGAAATCATCGGAAACTTTCCCGAACTCCGAAATAGGACTTTCCTTATATGAATCTTATTCTCCGGACCATTCCGGATCTCCTCGTGATATCCCGGATCCTATCCGAGACTCCGAACAACATCGGTATCCCTTTTAACATTCCATATCTACTAAACAACATCGAATCCTTAAGTGTGTCTCCCTACGGTTCGTGAATTATGCGGACATGATCGATACACTTCTCCGATCAATAACCAATAGAGGAATCTGGAAATTCATATGGCTCCCACATATTTCAACAATTACTTTGCGATCGAGTGAACCACTTACATACGATACCAATTTCCCTTTGTCTCTCGATAGTTTAGTTATCCGAGGTTTTGATCGTCGGTATCTCTGCATACCTAGTTCAACCTCGTTACTGATAAGTACTATTTTCTCGTTCCCGTGATATGTGATCCCTTGTGAGCCAGTCACATGCTTGCAAGCCAATTGGATGACATTCCACCGAGAGGGCCCAAGTATATCTATCCGTCATATGGATGGACAAATCCCACTCTTGATCCATGTGCCTCAACCCATACTTTCCGAACACTCAATGCCACCTTTATAGCCACCCAGTTACGGTGTGGTGTTTGATGTCATCAAAGCATCCTTCCGGTGATGGTGATTAGCATGATCTCATGGTCAAAGGAATTAGGTTACTATGTATCAGAAAGCTTATAGCAAACGAACTATTAAAATGACTTGATCTTTATGCTACCCTTATCTATAGGAGTATGTCCATCATACCATTCTCCTAATGATATGATCTTGTTATTAACAACATCTCAATGTTCATGATCGAGAAACCACGATCATCTATTAATCAACAAGCTAGTATTATAAAGAGGCTTTACCAGGGACTCTAATTTAGTTTACAAATCACACAAGTATTAATGTTTCCTGTTAATACTATTATAGCATGAATGTAAACATTTATCATAAACACAAAGATATAATAATAACCACTTTTATTATTGCCTATAGGGCATATCTCCAACATTATTAACATATTTTTAGTTCGTGATATTTTTTTATATTCCATGGTATAATTGTGGAACACGCCGGTGTCATCGGGGATGGCTTAAGAGGGGACAATCAGGATGTTATCGATGGTTATCGCAACAGGTTGGGCACAAGCACTGCAGACATAGCAAAGTACCCAGGTTCGGGTCCCTCTCAGCGAGGTAAAACCCCTACTCCTACAAGGATCTACTATCTCGGGGGCATATGCCCAATACAAGTGCTCCTTGAGCTGTTTTTCCTTAGCTACTTGTGAGAGCTAGAGGTAGAAGATGAACTAGAGGAGTCCCCCCGTAACCCTAGATCTACCCTCCCTTATATACTGGCTGGGAGGAGTAGGTGATGACCCACAAGTATAGGGGATCGCAACAGTCTTCGAGGGTAGTATTACCCAATTTATTGATTCGACACAAGGGGAGCCAAAGAATACATGCAAGCCTTAACAACTGAGTTGTCAATTCAGCTGCACCTGGAAATAATTTTTGCTCACAGAAGTTCATTAGTAGCAACAGTTTGTAGTAGCAACAGCAACAGTAGAACAAGAGCAATAGTAACAGTAATGGTAACAGTCGGATTCGAGTGCGGTAGGCATAGGGATGGATGGACGGGTGTTGCATGGACAAGTCTAAACATGTAACTTCAAGATCTAAGGCTTTGCAGATAAATAAGAATAAGCATCCAAGTACTAAACAACCATAGGCATGTGCTCCATATATAGTCATGCGTGCTCGCAATGAGAACTTGCACAACATCTTCTGTCTAGCCAGCCCGTGGCAGCGAGGCCTCTAGGGAACTACTGGCAATTAAGGTGCTGCTTTTAATAGAGCACCGGAGCAAAGCATTAACATTCCGTGAACACATGTGATCCTCACACCACAGCCATCCCCTCCGGTTATCCCAATTTATGTCACTTCGGGCCTTTGGATCCGGACAATGATATGTGTACACAACTTGCAGATAAGATCACAAACAATACTATCATAATGATTCAATAATAAGTTCATATCTGAGATCATGGCACTCAGACCCTAGTGACAAGCATTAAGAACAACAAGTTGCGACAAAGTCAAATAGCACTAATAGAGATACTAGGCACTATGCCCTAACAATCTTATTCGATTACATGATAGAACTCATCCAATCCCTACCATCCCCACAGCCTACAGCAGGGGATCACTCATGGATGAGGGAAACATTGATGGTTGATGGAGAGGCGTTGGTGATGACGATGGCGATGATCCTCCCCAAATTCCCTATCCTGGCAGGGTGCCAGAACGGAGTTTCTGGATCCGGATCTTGGTTTCTGGTGGTGGCGGCGCAGCGGAACTCTTTCTGGAAAAACGACGAACCCCCTCGGTTTTTAGGTCAATAGGCGTCTTATAGGCAAAGAGGGAGGCCGAGGGGGTGCCTGGGGTGGCCGCACCCCCTAGGCACAGCCAGGCCTGGCCCGCGCCTGGCAGAGGTGTGGGCCCCCTAGGCCTCCACTCCGTCTCGTCCCCTGGCTCCGTGGATCTTCTGGTGAAATAGGTTTTTTGGCATATTTTCCGGGATTTTTTCTGATAGTTGATTTTCTGCACAAAAACTAGACACCAAGGTAATTCTGCTGAAAATAGCGTTAGTCCATGTTAGTTGTATCCAAATCACACAAGTTTAGAGGAGAAACAATAGCAAAAGTGTTCGGAAAAGTAGATACGTTTTGGACGTATCAACTCCCCCAAGCTTAGCTTATTGCTTGTCCTCAAGCAATTCAGTTGAAAACTAAGTGCGGTAAAAGAACTTTCACGAATACATTTGCTTCACATGATGTATATATTATCAGCACAGGAGTAGATACTTAAACCATTCATAATAAAAAGTATGCAACCAAGTCTACTCAATTGTCATTGCAAGCTATGAAGAGAAACCAACTCAATAATAATAAGTAGCATGAAACATAAACATAAGCAACATTGCAATGCTTATAATAAAGTAAGATAGAGTGGTATTTCGCTTGCCTTTGTTTTTAAAGCACAATATAAATGCCAAGGCACCTCTGAAGTTCAAGTGAAGACTAGAAGTAAAGATATTAGAGATACAAGCATCAAAGTCATGACATAATTAACCAAGTTTTGAGACAAACACAAGAATGACAACTATGCTCTCAAGAAGGTGCTCATAGAATAAGTGGTGACTCAACAAGGATGTGAAAAGGTTTTGTAAAGTTTGAAAGGCTTCCAAATGCTGAAAGTAAGGTACTCATTAGCTTTGAGATCTCATTGCCCCTATCATAGGCATCTTTATGTGGTTAAGGTGAAAGTGAGGTCCAATCTGAGTTATATGCTTGACAGACCATAAACTGCAAATCCCATGTCCCTTGAGTACGAGGGCCGCTCCGCATGCTACTCAACTTTGGTTACGTGTAAGTTCTTGTCATTGTAAATACATGCATATCATAGAGAACCGCCAACGGGGTACCCCTTGCACATGATACAGGAGTTATCCCGTGATCAAAATATCAAGGCAAGCAGACAATGAGAATCTTAGCGATCTTTTTATTTACTATGTGCATGGATTTTTATTGAGGATGCTTCACAGAATGCTCATTATGGTGATGCTGCAATTTTCCACCATGATTAGGCATGGCTTAGGCTAGCGTCCCAGGCGTTTCTCTAACACATATATATACTCCATGAACTCACAAGATCCCCTTTTATTTTACACCGACGAAATATGCAAACAAAAGAGCAAGGTATCAACTGGATATGTATCCGTAAGTGTTGAAAGCGTTCCCTGTGACAACACGGTTCTGCTAACTCCCAGCCTATAATTTGCAAGCATATAACTTTCATGGACATGTCACAATGGTTCAGGATTATTAAGTGCAAGGAATAAAGTGTGCCATCAAGTTCGTGAGAGCTTTACTAACTAACTTTCTCAAAACAGTCAAACATTTTATTTGGAAGAAAATAAGGCATAATGAATATGCACTGAATAGCAAATGATGCTAATAGGTAGGTATGGTGGACACTGTTGGCAATATTGGTTTTGGGGAGTTGGAAGCACAAGTAGAGCTCATACTCAGTGGAAGTGAAGGCTAGCAATAGAGAGGGAGCAAGAAACGAGAGAGCAATAACTATCATAATCATGCTTGCAACAAAACATGACTAATTATGGCATGAAAGTGATACAAGAACTCTGAGGCAAAATAAATCATCGAGGCTTACTGACTATTATTTAGTCATATGGATGCGTGAGCATGTGCCAAGTCAATTCACATGAAACTTTCAGAGGAGGATACCACAATATCATACCAAAATATGAATAGAACAATGCAAGCAAACATTCATATGACATGCTACAAACTATTAGCAAGCTGGAGCTAATCATAAGAGAGCAAGAACTACTAAGCATCCATAATAACATACACCTTTCATGAATAGACTAAGAATGCTCACAATGATGAGTATATGTACAAAAATGAAAACAAATAGAGTTCGTTACCAGCCTCTTACCACACCTCAAGTTGTCTTAATCTTCATTATTTCCCTTCACTTATGTGACTTGAATAATAACATGAAACCAAACTCCACTGAGGACGGTTGAACCCTGCAAAGAACTCACAAAACCAAAGAAGAAACAACAAATATTTTTGGTGTTTTCGATTTTTTAAAGCGAGCAAACAAAGCAAAAGCAAACAAAGCAAAACCAAACGAAGCAAAACCAAACAAAGCAAAATCTTTTTGGATTTTTCTTTTAAGTCAAACCAAGCTAAAAAGCAAAGAAACAAAGAAACAAACTAAGAGAAACAACAAAAATATTTTTGGTATTTTTGTATTTTGAGAAAGCAACAACAAAAACCAAAAAGAAAACGAAACAATGGATATACAAAGAACCGACCGAACAAGATATATAGATGAGTGTGATGTCGGTATACCTCCCCACCAAGCTTAGGATTTTGGCCTAAGTGGGGTTCAATAGCGTGGGTAGTAACCCCAAGCTGGTGGGTCATCATAGGAATGATCATAGTCAGACACTTGCGATGAAGAAGAAGACGCACCCCAATCATAAGAAGACTGTTGGTATGAAGACTCTCCCAAGTTGGAGGGCTGAAGCGAATCATCTTCGGCATCCTATCCAATATTCTTGTTGGGAGAGCTCCGCCACATACGTGTCAAACTCCTCCTCTGTGAGCGATCATCCTTGCCTGTTATCAAAATTAAACAAAGCAGGTGCAGACAGATAAACTACTTTCTCAGTCCTACTCCCTATCCAACCACGCTTGGCAAAAGATAATTCATACAGTAAACTTCTCACAGTATCCCCTAGATAAACAAAGTTATGCTGAACCATAGAATCAAGATCAAGCTTCTCTATGGGGAACCGATAATCTGAATGGTGAGGCTCTAAACCATGGAAAGCTAACAACCTAGAGGCAACGAGACCTCCACAAATTCCACCCTTCTCGCGGTTAGTGGTGAGACGGTAAGCTATCAAAGCACACAGTTTAAAAGATCTATACCTATTTAGAGCAGCTGCGATAAAAGCTAGATCAAGAGAAGATAATTTTCTAGCAATCTTTCTAGCAAGAACACACTTCGAAATGAAATAGGCAAAATATCTAATGGCTGTGAACTGAATGTTCCGAATTTTACCACTTTCCTTTGAGAAGTTGAAACCTTGGCAAATTTCAGCATATAAATCCATAAGTAACTTGGGCCTCTCCTTGATCTTCTCACAAGATCCCCACTAAGGCACTGTAATTGCTTCACAGAAATCAGCAAAAGGCAAGTCGACAGCTATATTGTATATTTTGTAATGGACCATGAGATTAGATGAAGACCAAGTAAACCGGAAGTCCTGCACAACAGCCATGGTTAGCTTAACATATTGAAGTGGTTCACCTTCAACAAAGTGTTCCAACCCTACATTGGTAATCATAGTTTGGAAATCCTGGAGGATTCCCGCGCTTCTCATAAATTCCTGGCATGGATATATGGAAGGGAAGACTCCTTCCTCAAGATGAACTTTCATTGGCTCAGGTACCATCAAGTCATATTGATTCAGTGGATATGCACTCATCTTCCTTGCTGAATTTTTTAAACAAACATCAAACCAAGTGATTTCCAAGTTGATAAATGATAAGCAACTACTATAGGAACTTGCTAGAGGGCTACACATGCATCAAAATGAAATCTCTAAGAATAGAACAAGCATGCAAGGTCACACAATCTATCACCTATAGCAGCAAAATATTCAAGATACAATCTACCAATCACAAATCTAATTGGACAAGCGAAGGAGGCACATACCAAGGAGCAATCCCTTCAAAAATCAGCAGCAAAGATGGGCTGAGCAAGGAGATCGAAATTCGCGAGCAAGAATAGCAGGAACTCAAGCTTAAGAAAGTTTTCCGGTGTTTTTTAGGAAAGAGAAAGAAGATGGCTGGGAGGAGGCACCTTGGAGGGGCCTAGGTGGGCCACACCCCACCCAGGCGCCACCTGTAGGGAGGTCGCGCCCACCAGGGGTGTGGGTGCCTAGGGTGGCCCCCCTGGGTCACTCCAGGTGTCTCTCTGCCCCTTTTTGCGAGGAAAAAATTATTTTTAATTTTCTGGATTTTTTCGGAAAACTTTGTTTTTGGCCAATTTTCAGGGTATGAAAATTGATTTTCTCGCAGAAATTTTTTTTTAGAAGAAGCAAAAGCAAACAAAAACCAAACTACAAAAGTTCTAAGACACTCTAAAAGGCAAGCAACTAGCAAAACCAAGGCTAGAAAGACAAAAGGCAAAGACTAGGAAGGAGAAAAATAAAGGAAAGCAAGTATAACCACAGTGAAAACATTATTTTGTTCATTAAAATGCTTTTGTCAACAAGGTTGATCAAGTCTTGTTACCAAAACAATCTTATATGAAACAAAACTTTGAATTCCACATGGTGATTATGTTACCTCAAACTTGATAGCAATGGTCCCAATCATAATAGTTTCAAAATTTTCTTGTGGAATGGGACAATATATTTCTCCAACCTTGATGCTCTCAATATTTTCAATGGAATTCAGGCAATAGCTCTTAGCAACCTTCTTGGGGAAATAGACATCATGCTCTTTGTCATTAATATTGAATTTTACTTTTCCTTGATTACAATTGATGACAGCACCTGCAGTGTTAAGAAAAGGTCTCCCAAGAATAATAGACATATTATCATCTTTAGGCATTTCAAGCACAACAAAATCAGTTAAAACCAAGCAATTATGATCCACTTGAACAGGAACATCCTCACATATACCAACAAGAATAGTAGTTGACTTATCAGCCATTTGCAAAGATATATCAGTTGGTATCAACTTTTCTAGCTGGAGTCTCTTGTAGAGAGAAAAAGGCATAACACTAACTCCAGCTCCCATATCACATAAAGCAATTCTAACACAATTATTCTTAATAGAGCAAGGAATAGTTGGTATACCTGGATCACCAAGTTGTTTTGGAACCTTACCATTGAAGGAATAATTAGCAAGCAAAGTAGAAATCTGTTGGAATTATGCCCTAGAGGCAATAATAAGGATGTTATTATTATAATTCTTGTTCATGATAAAGTTTATATTCCATGCTAGAATTGTATTAAGCGGATACATTAATACTTGTGTGGTTTGTGAACAACACCGTGTCCCTAGTACGCCTCTATGGACTAGCTCATTGATCAATGATGGTTAAGGTTTCCTGACCATAGACATGAGTTGTCAATTGATAATGGGATCATATCATTGGGAGAATGATATGGTGGACAGACCCAAACTAAGCGAAGCAATTAGATCGTGTCCTTGTGTTCATCTTTGCGAAGCTTTTCCTATGTCAAATATTGTATTCCTTAGACCATGAGATAATACAACTCCCTGGTATCGGAAGAAAGCTTTGAGGTCATCAAACGTCATCCTATGAGAGGGTGATCATAAAGGTGTCTCTCAGGTGATCGGAAAGTATCTGTTGGGTTGTATGTATCGAGATGGGATTTGTCCCTCCCAAGTCGGAGAGATATACTTCGGGCCCACTCGGTAATCGATATCAACACCGCTTGCAAGCATGTGGTTAAGGAGTTAATCACGAAGTGATATCGGATTGCGGAACGAGTAAAGTACTTGCTGTGAACGAGATTGAACTAGGTATGACGATACCGACGATCGAATCTCGGGCAAGTAAAATATCGCGAGACGAAGGGAATATATATATGGGATTGATTGAATCCTGGCATCGTGGTTCATCCGATATGATCATAGATGAATGTGTGGGAGTCAATATGGGTGCCCAGACCCCGCTGTTGATTATTGATAGAAGATCATGTCTGCATATTCTCGAACCCGCAGGGTCACACACTTAACGTGTCTCGACACTAGGATAGATTGGATAATTGGTTTATGAATTTTTGTTCGGAGTCTCGGATGGGATCCGGGACATCACGAGAGGTTCCGGAATGGTCCGGAGAATAAGATTCATATAAGGCAGTGCAGTTTTTGGAGTTCGGAATTGTTCCGGATTAATCGGTATTGTACCGGAAGCTTCTAGAACCTTCCGGAAGGGGGCCAACGTGGTCCCACCTTCCGGGAGGGGGCATGGGCCTATGAGGGAGTGTCCTGGCCGCAGTGGGCCAGGGGCACAAGCCCCATAGGGCCCAGCCGATCCTGGATAAGTTTAAAACCGTTTAAACTAGAGATAGGGTTTCTAGATAAGGGATAAGTTTAAAATTGTTTAAACTAGAGATAAGCTTGGGGGAGGGGCTAGGGCTGCGACCCCCCCTCTATATAAAGAGGGGTGGGGGCGCACCAACCCCCCACACCTTCCCTTCCAAGCCCTAGTAGCCCTGCTGCCTTCCTCTCTCCCTCCCGACTGTTTGTAGGCGAAGCCCTGCGGCATAAATTCTCCACCATATACACCACGCCGTCGTGCTGTAGATCCAATCCATCTCTCCACCATACTTGCTGGTCCGAGGAAGGAGGAGACGTCGAGGTGCTGCACGTGTGCATCTCACGGAGGCACCGCCACTTGTGGTGCTGGATCGGATCGGATCGCGAGGAGGAGAAGCGAGTACGACTACATCACCCACGTTCCGACGAACGTTCCGCTGTGCGAATCTTCAAGGGTATGAAGATCTAATCCAATCTCTCTCGTTGTTTGCATCTCCTAGATTAGATCTTGGCTTTCCTTCTGTTCGCTTCCGTAGAAAATTTTGATTTACTATGCTGCGAAACCCTTCAAAATCTCCTCATTAGGAATCTTCCTTTTATTAGAGACAATATCCTTCATATACTTTGAATAAGGAGGCAACTTAATAGCATCAGTCAAAGGAATTTGCAAAAATAAAGGCTGCATCCACTCACAAAACTTGTTGTAGTGTTCTTCCTCCTTTGACTTGTGTTTCTTACCTGGAAAATGCATAGGTTTCTGCACCCAAGGTTCTCTCTTTTTACCATGTTTATTAGCGATAAAATCTTCCTTAGTGTACCTAGTGTTCTTAGTGTGCTTCTCAGGTTCTTCCTCAACTTCCTCCTTATCAGGAGCATCATTTTTTATCATTACCACTCTCAGTTTCAGCATCAGAGACATATATTCTATTAGGATCTACAACAGGTTCGAGTGGTTCCTCAACTATCTTATGTTTGTTTTTCTTTCTCTTACAAGGACTACCACTACTTTCACCTTGTTGAGAATCCTGCTCAATTCTTTTAGGGTGTCCTTCAGGATATAAAGGATCTTGAGTAGCCATACCACTCCTAGTTCTAATTCCATAAACATGTTTATCTCCTGAGGAATTAACTAGCATATCCGTTTGTTCCTTAGCAAGTTGATCAAGTTGGGTTTGAACCATTTGAAAGTGTTTACAAAGAATTTTAATATCATTTGAAGTTCTTTCCACAATATCTTTCAACTCTTTAATAGCTCTAGAGTTTTCCAATAAATGATTCTGAACTTGTTTATTAAAATTACATTGCTTAACAATGAAAATGTCAAGTTCCTCTAAACATTGATCATGAGGCTTACCATATATAATATCACCTTCATCAAAGTGTTTGAGAGAGTGTACCTCAATAGTAGATGAGTGGGGAATTGGCTTACATAATTCTTCTATAGGAGGTAGATTCTTCACATCTTCAGCTCTAATACATTTCTCCTTTAGACATTTCTTAACTTACTTCATCATTTAATGCAATAACTCCCCTTTTCCTCGGTGTTGGTATTGGAACTGGTTCAAGCACCACTGGTTCAGGAGTAATAGGCTCAGGTGTATTTAACTCAGTTGAAGTCCAATCATCATAATTCTTGCTTATTTTAGCCATTAATTCTTCAGCATCTGTAGGAGTTATTTTCCTAAAAACACAATCAGCAAAGCTATCTAGTTATGTCCTAAAATCATCACTTAGTCCATTATAATAAGTATTAAGAAGCTCATTCTTAGGAAATGGACATCCATGATGTGCATGACTCATGAAATTTCTCTTCTTCTCCCTGTTTAAAATCAAAAAGTCTCTGCAAAGCAGCATGTCTAGCACTGGGAGGAAAATATTTCTGGAAGAAAGAAGCAATCAAACAATCAGGGCTATCTATGGAACCAGGAGGTAATCTATCAAACCAAGCACTAGCTTCTCCTTTTAGTGAAAAAGAGAAGATCTTAGTAATAAAGTACTTGCGCATCTTAAAATCATCAGAGAATAAATCACTCATAGTAGAAAGCTCATTCATATGAGCAATAGAGGTGTTTAGGACAGTACCTCTTCTTGTAGTGGATGGTAAAATAGGAAACTTTCCATCACGAGACTTACCCATGATGAAAGGAGTAGCAGTGAACAATAATAGATCCAAGTAAACTTACAAATAAAGCTATGCTCCCCGGCAACGGCGCTAGAAAATAGTCTAGATGACCCACAAATATAGGGGATCGCAATAGTCTTCGAGGGTAGTATTACCCAAATTATTGATTCGACACAAGGGGAGCCAAAGAATACTTGAAAGTCTTAACAAATGAGTTGTCAATTCAGCTGCACCTGAAAATAATTTTTGCTCACAGAAGTTCATTAGTAGCAACAGCAACAGTAGAACAAGAGCAATAGTAACAGTAATGGTAACAGTAGGATTCGAGTGCGGTAGGCATTGGGATGGATGGACGGGCGTTGCATGGACAAGTCTAAACATGTAACTTCAAGATCTAGGGCATTGCAGATAAATAAGAATAAGCATCCAAGTACTAAACAATCATAGGCATGTGCTCCATATATAGTCATGCGTGCTCGCAATGAGCACAACATCTTCTGTCTAGCCAGCCCGTGGCAGCAGGGCCTCTAGGGAACTACTGGCAATTAAGGTGCTCCTTTTAATAGAGCACCGGAGCAAAGCATTAACATTCCGTGAACACATGTGATCCTCACACCACAGCCATCCCCTCCGGTTATCCCAATTTATGTCACTTCGGGCCTTTGGATCCGGACAATGATATGTGTACACAACTTGCAGATAATATCACAAACAATACTATCATAATGATTCAATAATAAGTTCAGATCTGAGATCATGGCACTCGGACCCTAGTGACAAGCATTAAGCACAACAAGTTGCAACCAAGTCAAATAGCACTAATAGAGATACTAGGCATTATGCCCTAATAATCTTATTCGATTACATGATAGAACTCATCCAATCCCTACCATCCCCATAGCCTACAACGGGGGATTACTCACTCATGGATGAGGTAAACATTGATGGTTGATGAAGAGGCGTTGGTGATGACGATGGTGATGATCCTCCCCAAATTCCCCGTCCCGGCAGGGTGCCAGAACGGAGTTTCTGGATCCGAATCTTGGTTTCTGGTGGTGGCGGCGCATCGGAACTCTTTCTAGAAAAACGACGAACCCCCTCGGTTTTTAGGTCAAGAGGCGTCTTATAGGCGAAGAGGCAGGCCGAGGGGGTGCCTGGGGTGGCCGCACCCCCTAGGCGCGGCCAGGCCTGGCCCGCACCTAGCAGGGGTGTGGGCCCCCAGGCCTCCACTCCGTCTCGTCCTCTGGCTCCATGGACTTCTAGTGAAATAGGATTTTTGGCATATTTTCCACGATTTATTCTGATAGTTGATTTTGTACACAAAAACTAGACACCAAGGTAATTCTGCTGAAAACAACGTCAGTCCGTGTTAGTTGTATCCAAATCATACAAGTTTAGAGGAGAAACAATAGCAAAAGTGTCCGAGAAAATAGATACGTTTTGGACGTATTAGTAGGATACAATATGGGCTTTAGGGTTTTCAGAACGGGCTTTGGGTTTACAAAGCGGGCCGGCTGGCGGGGCCCAGCCGGTGGGCCAGGACCCAGTCGGCACTATAGTGTAGGGTTGTAGCGCTATAGTATCTAGGAGCCAGAGCTTTAGAGGCCAGCTGGAGCTTTAGAGGTCAGGCGACAACGCTACGCTCAGCCGCCAGCTTTGCCTCGCTCAGTGCGGTCGTCGTGTAGCGCCGTCTGGGCGGCGCGCCAGCCTGTCTGGTGGCGCGATGACCCAGTGGCGTGCTCTGCTGGGGCGTTACGCCCTCCTTATCCTCGCCACCGAATTTGAGGCGACCAGGTGGCGCCGGTCACCCGACAGGTTCTTCTGGTTATTCGGTTAGACGGGTCAGCCGAGGAAGCTCAATGGTTGACCGGTTGCAGCATTCCGCCTTGATGCAGATCTTTTGTCTTGCGGCCATTTGGCCTGGTGTCTCTGGAGCCGGTCGGTTTGGCCTAGCTTATCCCATTCGGGGGTCATCCCCCAGACACTCATCCTACATGGGACATGGCGCCACAACCCCCCCAAGGCCCATGCGCCATATGCGGGAGCCCCAAACCCTAGGGAGCCGCAATGAAAAGGGGAATTCTCTCCCATAGCCACCAACCATCTTCTTGGGGGGGCAGGGGCGGATCTGGTGGGGGTGCCATGGCACCCCCTATAAATGCAGATTTTGTTTTATCATGTAGCAATTAGTCTAATTCCATGTTTATTATATTTACTTAAGCTATGAATATATAGCTTGGCACCCTCTGTGATTTTATCCTACATCCGCCACTAGGGGCAAGGCTGCCCCTGACCCACACCTATATAAAGAGGGAGGGGGTGCATGGGCAACTACCCCAATCCTTGGTTGTTGTCGTCCCTCACTACTCATTCTTCCTCCTCCTCCCGCTCGTGTAGCGAAGCGCTGCCGGCGAAACTATCCACATAGAATTGCCACCCTATGCCGGTTCAGATCCCACCTACCCCTCCCTCTTTTCTTGCTGGATCAAGAAGGGGAGACGTTGTCGTGCCGTATGTGTGCACATCTCGAAGGTGCCGCTCGTTGCGATGCTGAACCGGTTGGATTGCGGAGAGACAACATCAACCATGTTGTAAAATGTTTCCGCTCATGTTCTTCGAAGGTATAGTGGAGTGTGTGTTTTGTTCTTGGTCTCAAGCCCAAAACTATGTTTTCTTCTTGGTCTCAAGCCCAAAACTGTTTTGTTCTTGGTAGCATGATTTTGAAAATGTGGTAAAACCTATTAGGCTGCGTTTGGATGTTTGTATTCCGGCTTGGTATTAGATATTCAGACATTGACGACCCGAATACACGAAAACTGAGCGTTTGGTTGCACTGGATATTCGGCCTCGACATTCGGGCTCAATATTTGGATGGGCCAAACCAGCTACCGCGACTCTCTCCCGAAAGACGAGCACCAGACCTCGACTTTACCTGGCATTCGGTCGAGCGTTTCTCTCCCCCACGCAACCAGGAAACCTTGGCGGCGTCGAGCATGGCAATCCGACCGCTAGCCAGGTAAATCCCGCGCCCCTCCCTTCCCTATCCATTCCCTCCTCCCCCCTTCATTCCCGCCGCCCCTCCCTTCCCCATCCAATCCCGACGCCCCTCACTTTCGGCCGCCATTCCTGTCGTCCCCTCCCCTCCCCTTCCATTCTCGTTGCTCCTCCCTCCCCCCTCCATTCTCGTCGCCCCCTGCCATTCCCGCCGCCCCCTCCCTTACTGCCTCCATTCCCCATATCTCTGCCTTTTTATTCATTTTCGTTCTCTTTTGCTACAGCACGCGCATACTCGAGGACGAGAGTAGGAAGAAGAAGAATATGTGCTTAAGCCCATTTTGAAGTATATTATTGCTCCTATGAACTGTCTCAATATATGTATGATTGGTGTCTAGATTAGTATAATGTTGTGGCAGTTGGGTACACTGTCACTCCATTTTTCATTTTTTTGAAGTTATAAGATGATGTGAGGATTTTATATAATGCTTTCTTTGTCGTTTATATCCTAAAGTTACACATGAAATTGGTTTCAAACATGTATCAGGCTCATACTCTCATACAAATGCAATACATCACCTTGACCATCCAAACGGAATTTGGCATTCAACTAGGATATCAATTCTAGATTCCAAATATCTAAACATCCAAACAAAAATATTGGCATTGATCTCAATGTGAATATTCCTGGAGATTGATATTCTACTGAATGCAATGCCAAGCCTTCCAATACAAACATCCAAACGGACCCTTAAACAATATTGTTCTCAAATATCCGCATGGAATGAGTATCTTTTAAAATCACTATGAAATTGTTTTAAACCGAAAAGGTCCTAAACCAAAAACAGAGGAGACCTTTTGTTTCCGGAAAGACTTTTCGCTTTGCTCAACAGTAAAACATTCAGGCTCACGGTGACAGTCGATTTCGACGATGAGGAGATGAGGAGGAGAACTGAATGAATCGTCGTCTTCCCGACAGCGACCTCCACCGCGGCTAGGGGGCAGGCAAGCACGAAACAACCCCGCGACACGCGGCCACCACCACCCATAGAGAAAAAAGCGAGAAATCTTGCGCACCTCTCCCCCATGGAGGAGAACAAAACCCACTTTCCCCTGCGAGTTTCCCTGGTCTCCACTCCCTTCGCGCAGCCGCTACCCCGTTTCCGTTTCCTGCCCCAGTTCTAGCCTAACCCCGCAGACGCCAAGACCAAGCAACCAGCACATCAGGCAAGCTCAGAAGCCGGAACCTTCTTCCATCGATCAAGAACAATCGTTACAAACAGAATTCGCAGTCGATCCGGCCTTTGCAAGAACTTGCTGGGACAGGCGAGGGAGGGAGGTAGCAAGGCGGCGACGGCAGTTGATTTCAGGGGAGACGACGACGACGACACCAGGAGCTCCCCGCTTTCAGACGGCGACCGAGGTGGCAGAGGCGCCGGCGGGATGGGCCTTTTGGTGGTGAGGCGTAACCCCCCGCTCTTCTCCAAGTCGCCGGCGTCCCTGCTGCTGCTCTCCAAGCTGCTCACCCTCTACTGCTGAGCTCCGCGCGGGCGGCTGTTTCTTCTCTGGGGCGGGTCATCCATGGGCGCCGTGGCCTCGTCGACGGCGAGGCGGGGCGGGGGGACGGCGCTGGGGGACCTGCCGGAGAGCTGCGTCGCCGAGGTGATGCTCAGGCTGAACCCGACGGAGATCTGCGGGATGGCGCGGCTCAGCCGCACCTTCCGCGGCGCCGCGTCCGGGGACGGCCTCTGGGAGGCCAAGCTACCGCGCAACTACGCGCGGCTCCTCGCCGCCGCCGGCGAAGGCGGTGGCAACGAGGAAGCCGCCGCGTTGGAGGCGGAGGCGATCCCGAAGAAGGAGGTGTACGCGCGGCTCTGCCGCCGCAACGGCCTCGACGGTGGCACCAAGGTGTGTGCTTTGTCCCATCTTAATTCCTGTTTTTTTTCCGACAGAGCCATCTTAATTTTGGTTAACATCGCCAAAACGCTGTGTTTGTTATATTTTTTTGAAATTAAAGATAAAATCTTGTGGGAATTTGGGTTTATTTTGTGGTAAATTTCGTGCTATTTTTGGGTTTAAGAGGAAGTTTATTTGGGAATCTGATTAGTTCCAAACGCCCTTCGATTTGAAGAGCTGGTTTTCCTTGAATCTGTTGCTAATTTGTTACTGCTACAACTGTAAATGAAATTTAGTATCTGTCTCATTGTGCAGGAGTTCTGGCTCGACAAGGCTGGTGGAGGCACCTGCATGACAATCTATTCAAGGGCGCTCTCGATAACAGGCATTGATGATCGGAGATACTGGAACTTCATTCCAAACGATGAATCAAGGTGATTTCATCAAAAGCCGAATATGGAAACTTATAATGGGTCCAATTCTATAGAAACTCTGTGCCATGACTGATTAGGATATATGAGTTTTCTTGTACTATGTTGCTTGGAAATGTGTTGAGTTTTCCGTTCAGTCCCATTTGGTTTGCCTATGAGTATCTGAACTCCGGACGCATATTGCTGAAGCTGAGCAGCACCTCCCATTTGGTATGCTCTTAAAAATTACAAATGGTGCAAACTACATTGAGTCTATCTGTGTTCAACTGACAATTAGCTATAGTTTGTGTTGGGAAAAGAAAAAATGGGATGCACAATTCTTTACTTGCTCCTGGTCACCAACTAGGAGCTGTGTACTCATGAGTGATGAGTAAGATGGGGTTACCTTTTAGTGGTCTAAAAGGGCATATTCAGTTCACTTAAAAGATCGCATTTCTTTATTTCTGTACTTGTATGGACCCTGAAATGTATGCCAGAGAATGATAAGCTGTTCCATACTGGTAGTTCTAATGATGTCTGCATTGATTAATCATGCTTTTCATGTGACATAATTGAGCATATTTGCTTTACTGGCATATGGCAGCACATTCTGTTTTAAATACAGTACAAATTTTATGTTGCTTGTACTTTGTCTCAACTGTATGGTTGTACAGCCAGTGTTCCAAACATTTGGCGGGTCAGAGAAGTCATGAGAAGTATGCTGTGTTTTTCTCTTGCAGGTTCCGCTCGGTTGCGTATCTCTCTCAGATTTGGTGGTTTGAAGTCAGAGGGGAGGTAGAGTTCTGCTTCCCAGAAGGTACATACAGCCTGCTCTTCCGAGTTCATCTGGGCAGACCTTTCAAGCGGCTTGCCCGCCGGGTTTATAGCACCGAGCACATCCATGGCTGGGACATAAAGCCGGTGCGCTTCGAACTATCGACTTCTGATGGGCAGCAGGCTCAGTCCAAGTGTTATCTAACTGATCCA
This sequence comes from Avena sativa, assembly GCA_916181665.1. Taxonomy (NCBI): domain Eukaryota; kingdom Viridiplantae; phylum Streptophyta; class Magnoliopsida; order Poales; family Poaceae; genus Avena; species Avena sativa. The sequence goes on from OV702297.1 coordinate 412,411,610, forward strand.
GGTGTCTGGATCTACCATCATGTTGGCGATTTTGTCGTGAAGAACTCGAACGAGCCGCTGAATATCCAGTTTGCAATGGTTCAGATAGACTGCACACACACTAAAGGAGGTCTGTGTGTGGATTCAGTGGTTGTAAGACCTCAATACCTTGCGCGGAAGAAGGGACCTCGGGGTTATGAATAGGTTTTTTAGCAGGTTAAGCTGGATACCTATAGAAAGAAGATGGTTTTGCTTCTTTCTGTCATAGTGTGCTTGCGGTTATCGATGTTTTTCGATCATGTAATGTAATTGAAGGGATGAGTGATTTTTATTTCCTCTTGTCCCTCTAGGAGTATTGTCACACTTGTAAATTGTGAGTTTTAGTGACATATGTATACATGCTTGTTGTGTGAAGTTCTGTGGCACCTGGTCCTTGTCTGCCAAAGCTTGGTTGAGTCAAGATTCCCTTAATTGTTTTAAATTTTCTCTCAACTTGATTTTTTTGCATTCTTTGATCCGCCTTGCCTCCCTGCCTCGTTCCTTCGCCCAATTTGTTTGGAAGACAAGGAGGAAGGAAAAGATTGGATCTTAGCCGATGCTAAAGATCTGGCAGATATCGTGAGCTGATTCGTGCTCTCTTATCTCTCTTATCCTGACGATCCTCATGGATTGATCACTTCTTGGATGTAGCCTGTCCTTTCTTTTTTCCTTTTTGATGGCTTAGGCTCCCTGTTTTGTTTCTCCTTTATCAATATATAGGCAAAGCTTTTGCCTCGTTTTAAAAAAAAAGGTAGAAATAGAACAATCGAGTATTGCAAGGCTGTCTTGCCTTCCAGAATTATGGTATTATAAACCATAAGAATTGATACAAAAGTATGTTCAGTGAACACAATAGAGAAAACATGGGACCAGTTCCGATATTGATACAAAAGTTCTCCTTCGAAATTGACTAGAGTATTTCAAGTCCAACAAATTAAATAACGGCTACAAGAGATATTTCTAAGAAGTGACACAACGTGTGCTCAATAAATACCATAGAGAAAACATAGCAGCGGCATTTCATGGAGGCTTTCCTTCGAAATTTACTCTAGATTGGTTCATAGAGAAGTTCTTGAGTTTTCTAGGCGAACAAATTAAGCAACCGCTCCAAGAGATATTTCTACAGAGCAAAACCCTAATTTTTTTAAAGCTTTATTCGAATCAAAGAGGTTCTGAATAGACAAGCACATACACTAAATTTTCAAAACCGCAGACAAGGAACCCGTCTTTTGAAATTTAGCAGAAGTTTTATTTTAAGCTAAAAAGAATTACGATACCTTTCGATCCATAATAACCGTTGCTGATTTAGTATAAAGTTGCACTAAATCAGCGACACTTAGTTATTATGGATGGGATAGAGCAAGCAAGGACGCAAATAGTCAACTTTGTTTTATGATAATTTATAGAGTTTCTACTCTCTTATATGCGTCATTGTTTTACGGTATTTTTCTTCAAAACTTTGAGATGAGATACGATTTTCGCTGAGCTTTAAAAAGCCTGTGCATAGGTCCATCCTCCTAGACTTTTAGTGCGTGTGTGTTGGGTGCTGGAAGAATATAATTATCATTACAAAAGGACAGTTCTTTCGGGTGCTGAACACCTCTTCGAGAACCTGCCAACCGGATGAGATCATGCGTGACAAATGACAAACCATAGTGTTCAATCTGTGACGTTTTTTTTTCGAGGGAATGTTCATTTGTGACGTTACTTGCATGACCACATCCACACTTTACAGCCTTTTAAGTACAATCCAACCAGAGAATAATGAAGCAGGAAAAGAGCAATTTAAACAATCCAAAGAACGGCGCCGACAAGAAACGTCGAACGTCTATCAGCTCAGCTCAGGAATCTACACCGGATGGAGTGGATCAGTGTCAGCATTGGATCATGCTCCATGATTAATTAACTAACTAACTAACTAATTAATATGTACTCCATTGTTTAGGCAACCACCAATCGCACCGAGATCTAATACTACTAGTGCAAGATCAAATATATTATTGGTGTGCCCCACCCTGCAACAGCACTCAAAGAAGGATAACGCTAGGATTAGAGGGTCTAAATTATAGAAAATCTCTTTTTTGCTTTGGCCCAGGAATCAACTGTTTTTTTTTCTAGTTTTTTTTAGTGAACAATGAATTTATTGATTAACCAACCAAAATACACCTGATCCAAGAAACCGAAACACATACGAACAAAAAAAAAACTGATAAACCTAAGCTTACATCAGGATCATCCAAAGTCGTCGTCTTTAGCTTCAACTGATGTTGGCATCACCAAGTTTCTGGTTCTAATTTAGGAGATGTTTGTTTCATCTACCCTCTATAAGGATAAAATAAGTTTCAGTATCCAACTTGCTGACTGAAAGAAGTGTGCAACTTTGTAACGTTGATGTTATCTTTCGAGTTAACATGATAAGCGGTGGGGAAGCTTCTACCCATTTTCGCGATAATCGAAAGAGAAAAGCAGTGTGACTCAAGGAACCGTGCACAGCTGTCCAGTATTATTGAAATAGGCAAAGATGGCAGGTCCCTAGAGGTATATATACTAACATTGAAAATCATGCTTCTTACTATACAGAACGGGCTAACTTCCAGAATAGTGCAATGCAATACCATAGCAAGCCATACTATCATTTACTGAACTGCTACTGCTCAGTTGCATTCTTAGAAAACTGGCAACCGTACTAGTACCGACACAGATCTATCGTCTTGTGATAAAAGAACTGAGGCATGGCCGAAATGAAAGATCAACTAGGTTTTGCGTAGCATAATAGGTCGCAGCAGAGCAACGTGGCCTGAAATCACGACGACGAGGCTGAGTTATTCGCCACGAACATCGCCAGCTCACCCGAATACCGCCTCATTGCAGACAGGGCATGCCTGAACAAAGATAAAGGTTTATATAGTGGAGTATCAGATAATCATTCTAATATCAGATAATATAGGATATCAACAAATCTGTATGCCAGGGAGTTATGCAATTTGCATGGTAATAATGGCATTAAAATGCTTTTCTTGACAGACATTAAAATGTAGTAGGTTTATATTAGCATCTACAAGGAGAAGATAAAATCTTCTATTTTGAATTGTAGTCAAAGTAAAAATGAACCTCACCTTGTTGATCTTAAGCCAGCGAGTTATGCAATTTGCATGGTAACAATGGCTGCAGGGCAGTCTTATCAACTTCTGTCGGCTTTTATAGGTTGATTTGCAGATCACACATCTGCAAGGAGATGTTGTATAGATACTTTATGAGCCAACTTACAACATGGCCTACGGCTGCTGCTAAATTAAGAAAGGACAAGCAAATCTTGGAGAGAAAAATTAATTGTAACATACTCCTCAGTATCCTTTTTGCTGCAGAAGAAGTAACACTTGTTCCTAAAGGGGACCAAATAATTTATCAGGTCATCAGATAAGCCTCTGGACTGAGTTCCGACTGCTTCACCAATTGCTTGTAGTTGCTACAAAAATACAAAATACAATAAAAAAATTGCCCAGAAATGGAAGTGGTGTGCGAAATGACAGGTCAATGAAAGTATGTCAATTTGTACCTAACTTATTTTGATATCAAATCAGAGATGTGAAGTAGAATAAGTGAACTTTTTATAGAAGAGTAAGTTGTATAAGTGAACTCGTGTCTGTGTTGACCAAAATTTCTGTTCCAAACTTCTAAGAAATGCAGTCAAGTAGCCTCCCAAGAGATGGTTAATCTTACTGGCACCTATACGTATGCCCAATTACGCTTAGTTTCTCATGAAGAAACTACGAATAGCATTTTCAGTATATCTTCATAAGTTTGTCTGATCTCTCTATGATAGGATCTCTAGATTTACTCTCATTGAAGAGAGGGGATGACACTAGGAGTTGGGGCAATTTTCTGGTTATATTTCTCCATAAACTCACACACAAATGCCATACCAACCACAGGGGTTGGGGATACATATTTATAGGCTGCTAGCCAGCCAAGAATATGCTAAATGCTAGTCTAAGATGCTGTCTAAAGATGCTGCCTAAAGCAGTCAAGGATGCTTGGTCCTTGCTGCTCCTAACTGCCCGTCCTTGCTGCTAAAGACCATGTGTGTTACAGCCCCATAAGGACCAACAGTACAGGGACTTATTCATCATTCTTCCCCTAAGTCTTGTGCGTTGTCTTGTGGGAAGGCTGGACCATCCCAATCCTGGAGCAGAGTCCAAGGAACGTGATCCGCCCAAGAGGCTTGGTGAGCAGGTCTGCAAGCTGATCCTTGGTGTTGATGTAGCTCGCCGTGATGCTCCCTTCATCCAAACAACGTCGGATGAAGTGGTACCTCACTCGGATGTGCTTGCTCCGTTCGTGGAACACGGGGTTCTTCGCCAGGGCCAGAGCGGACTTGCTGTCCACCATGAGTTGCACTGCGCTGGTGTCTCGACCGAGGAGATCACCAAGCAGTCGAGCAAGCCAGAGGGCCTGAGTGCAGGCAGTGGAGGCCGCGATGTACTCGGCCTCGCAGCTGGACATGGCCACCACCTGCTGCTTGACTGATTGCCAGCTCACGAGGCACTTGCCGAGGAAGAAGAGGATCCCGCTTGTGCTCTTGCTGGTGTCGATGTCGCCGGCGTGGTCGCTGTCGCTGTACCCGACGAAGTGTGCCGTCCCAGGGCACCTAGGGTAGTAGAGGCCGTGGTCGAGAGTCCCCGCAACGTAGCGGACGATCCTCTTCACAGCCTGCTGGTGTTCCGTCGTCGGTCGCTGCATGAACCGACTAACGTAGCCGACGGAGAATGCCAAGTCCGGCCGTGTGTGGGCGAGGTAGCGAAGGCTCCCCACAAGACGCCGGTACTGTGTAGCGTCCACCTCCTCCGCCGTGCTGTCGCGGCTCAGCCTCAGCCTCTCCTCCATCGGGGTGAGAGCTGGGTTGCAATCGGTGAGCCCGGCGAGCTCAACGACGCGCTTGGCGTAGGCGGTCTGTCGAAGTGTGATCCCGGAGTGGTCCTGGTGCACCTCGATCCCCAGGTAGAAGGAGAGGAGCCCCAGATCACTCATCTGGAAGGCGGCCTTCATTTCTTCCTTGAACGCCGCCACCTCTGCATCCTTGGTGCCGGTGATGACCAAGTCGTCGACGTAGACACCTACCAACAGGGCATTTCCTCCATTGCCCCGTCGGTAGACGGCCGCCTCGTGCGGGCTTTGCTCGAAGCCCATCGTCTTGAGCGTGGAGTCCAGCTTGGCGTTCCATGCCCTTGGTGCCTGCCGCAAACCATAGAGAGCCTTGCGTAGACGGAGTACCTTGCCCTCCTGGCCAGGAATCGCAAATCCCGGCGGCTGTTGCACGTAGACCTCCTCCTTCAAGTCGCCATTGAGGAAGGCAGACTTGACGTCCATGTGATGGACGTGCCAGCCCTCCTGAGCGGCTAGCGCAAGGAGAAGTCGCACGGACTCCATCCGTGCCACAGGAGCGAAGGCGTCGTCGAAGTCGACCCCCTCTTGCTGCAAGAAACCTCGGGCCACCAAGCGAGCCTTGTGCTTGACGATGGCGCCGGATTCATCCCTCTTCAGCTTGAACACCCACTTAAGGGTGATCGCCCGGTGACCTCGAGGGAGGTCAGCGAGCTCCCATGTGCGGTTCTTCTCGACCGCATCCATCTCCAACTGCATCGCGGCTCGCCATGCCGCGTCTTGCTCCGCTTCTGCAAAAGACCGAGGCTCACCGTCGTCACATGCAAGTTGCAGTTGCGCCTCCAGGTTGCGTGGCACCGGTCCTGGCACCGGCTGGTCGCCGAGAAGACCCTCCATCGTACGGTACCGCAACGGCTCGCCGTCGTAATACGCGTCGATGCGCTCCTCGTCGTGAGCGAGCGGGGAAGCGAACTCCACCGGGCTGCGCTCGACGCGAGCTGGGGCTGGTGTAGACGTGCCCGGAGGTGTGACCACTGGTGCCGGAGTGGACGTGCCCGGAGGTGTGACTGCTGGTGCCGGAGTAGACGTGCCCGGAGGTGTGACTGCTGGTGCTGGAGCACGTGGCGTCGGTGGCGTCGGCAGCTGTGGTGCCGTCGGTGTGACAGCCACCGGGACGGATGGAGACTTGGGAACTGAGGTAGACGCGCTCGGCGAGGAGGAGCTGCCTGCTCCCCCGGCTCCCTCGAAGTGGACGTACTCGACAATGAAGTCGTCATACGTCGGAGTCGAGCCGTCGTCCACCGCCTTGTCCCACGTCCACCCTCGCCCTTCGTTGAACACAACATCTCGCGCCGTGCGCACACGCTGTGTCTTCGGGTCGAGGATGCGGTAGGCCTTCGAGCCCTCCGCGTAGCCGATGAACACTCCCGGAGTGCTCCTGTCGTCGAGCTTGCCGATGTGGCCGAGCTCCTTGGCGAACGCGAGGCAGCCGAAGACCCGTAAGTGGGAGACCGCCGGCTTGCGCCCATGCCAAGCCTCGTACGGCGTCTTGCCGTCAAGTGCCTTCGTAGGTGAGCGGTTGAGGATGTAGACGGCTGTCAGTACCGCCTCCCCCCAGAAGACAGCCGGCATCCCTCTCTGCTTGAGGAGGGCCCGGGCCATCCCCACAACCGTCTGGTTGCGCCGCTCGACGACGCCGTTCTGCTGCGGGCTGTAAGGGGCGGAGTAGTGGCGCTGAATGCCCTCATCAGCGCAGTACGACGCGAATTCAGTTGCTGTGAATTCGCCGCCGTTGTCGGTGCGCAGCACGCGCAGCTTGCAGCCGCACTCCGCCTCTGCAGCAACCTGCGTACGGCTGATGGCGTCCGCTGCTTCTCCCTTGCTGCTGAGAAGCACCACCCGCATGTAGCGGGAGAAGTCATCGACGAGCAGCAGGAAGTAGCGTCGTCCTCCCGGTGTGGCCGGAGTCACCGGTCCACACAAGTCCCCGTGCACGAGCTCGAGATTCTCCTTAGCTCTGAAGCTCGCCTGCTGGGGGAAGGGGAGTCGCCTCTGCTTCGTCATCACGCAGACATCGCAGAACTGCTCCACGTGTTCGAGGCACGGCATGCCTCGCACCATCTCCTTGCTGCTGAGCCGCTTCAGAGCCTCGAAGTGAAGGTGCCCGAAGCGCTCGTGCCACTGCCACGCCTCGTCGTCCCGACGGGCGGCGAGGCAGAGGGGCTGTGCCACCTGCACATCAAGGACATAGAGCCGATTTGCGCCTCTAGTTACCTTGGCAAGAAGGCGACGATGGCGATCCCAGATGCGCAGGATCCCGTGCTCGATCAGCACGCGCGAGCCGTTCTCATCCAGCTGTCCCAAGCTGATGATGGAGTTTCTCAGCGCAGGGATGTAGTAGACACCGGTGAGCATTCGGTGCTCTCCGGTCTTGGCGGCGAAGATGACGGAGCCGACGCCCTGAATCTCCACGGCGGAGGCATCTCCAAACTTGACGGAGCCTCGCACGTCGGAGTCGAGCTCGGCGAAGAACTCCCGTCGACCAGTCATGTGGTGGGTGGCGCCGGTGTCAAGACACCACCCGCCAGTCTTGTCGGTGCCGGAACCATCGCCGAGAAGGGCGTGTGCCTTTGGCTCGTCGAGGTGGAGGGGAGCCGCTGCAGTCGGTGCCGCAGGGCGTAGCTCGATGCTCGCATGAGCCATGAACAAAGCCGGCTCCTCCTCTCCTGCCTGTGCGACGTGGGCCTGGCCGCGTCGTGGCTGTCGACACTCCTTGGCCCAATGGCCAAGCCGGCCACAGTTGTGGCAGGCGTCATCTTGGGCCAACTTGGGCTTGCCGGCGGCGCCTTCCCGGGCACCGTCGCGGGCGCCACCTTGCACCCTGACCTGGCCGTCTTTGCGCCCCTTGCGCGGTTTGCCGCGCCTGCGGCCACCTGATGCGGAAGAGGACTCCCCCTTCTTCCTGTCACCGTGGCCGGCGTCCCACCGCTCCCGAGTGAGGAGCAGCTTCCCAGCAGTGGTGATGGACCCTGAGGGAAGCTCTGGCTCGTCGAAGTCGACGACCTTGAGGCGACCGATTGCCTCCTCGATCGACATCGTGCTAAGGTCCAGCAGGGATTCGATCGAGCGAGCTATCTGCCTGTACTTCGTGGGGACGCAGCGAAAGAGCTTCTCGACAGCTTTTTCCTTGTTGTAGGTGGCGTCGCCGAACCGCTCCATCTTCTGCAGCAAAGTGTTGAGACGGAGAGCAAAGTCGTCGATGTCCTCACCTGGCTTGAAAGCCAGGTCGTCCCACTCCTTGCGGAGTGCCTGCAGAGCGGCCTTGCGAGCACGGTCGCTGCCGATGCGCGACGCAGCGATGGCCTCCCAGGCCTCCTTGGCAGTCCGCTTGTTGGAAAGCGAGAACTGCATCTCGGGCGGGACAGCGGCGAGGAGGGCGTCTAGCGCCCGTCGATCGTCATGGTGGACGACGTTGGCATCCTGGACTGCCTCCCACATGTGTCGCACCTGGAGCCGGACCTTCATGACCGCGGCCCACTCGACGTAGTTGGTTTTGGTGAGGGTAGGCCACCCAGCACCGGGACCAACGTCCCTGACCACAGCCCGGACCTCGTAGAGGCCACGGTCTTGGTCGTTTCGGCCGCCGCCGCCGTGTGCGCCTCCTCCTGGAGCGCCACCGCCGTGCGCGCCTCCTCCTGGAGCGTCACCGCCGTGCGCGCCGCCTCCTGGAGCGCCACCGCAGTGCGCGCCTCCTCCTGGAGCGTCACCGCCGTGCGCGCCGCCTCCTGGAGCGCCACCGCCGTGCGCGCCTCCTCCGGGAGCGTCACCGCAGTGCTCACCTCCTCCTGGAGCGACACCGCCGTGTGCTTGGGCATGCTCGGCTGCCCACCGCGCCGTCCGCTCGTGGGCTGTGTCGACGCTGCTTCCACCTGAAATGGAGCCCCTGATGCTACCGCGCAGAGCCTGGGCCTCTGCCGCTGCTGCTGCTTCTGCCTCCGCTCTGGCTGCTGCCAGTTCTGCCGCTGCCAGCCTTGACGCCCTGGCTGTCGCCACAACGGCTGCTGCTGCCGCCCGCTCACGCTCCTCTGCCGCGGCGAGCTCGGCCTCCTGCCGACGCCGCACGCTCGAGGTAGCCGAGTGCTGAGAGCGACCTTGGGACATGGCTGGCCGCTGGGGGGCTGTTGCGTGGAGGGAGAGCTGCTGCTAACGAGCTGCTGCTCGAATGCGCGGAAGGGGAGAGGCCACCAGGGACAGCTTGAGCTGCTGCACTTGCCCGCTGGGGCTGCTGCACACCCGGTGAAGGGGATGAGCAGGAAACACTCAGCCTACAAGACAACCTCGCTCTGATACCACTTGATAGGATCTCTAGATTTACTCTCATTGAAGAGAGGGGATGACACTAGGAGTTGGGGCAATTTTCTGGTTTTATTTCTCCACAAACTCACACACAAATGCCATACCAACCACAGGGGTTGGGGATACATATTTATAGGCTGCTAGCCAGCCAAGAATATGCTAAATGCTAGTCCAAGATGCTAGTCTAAGATGCTGTCTAAAGATGCTGCCTAAAGCAGTCAAGGATGCTTGGTCCTTGCTGCTCCTAACTGCCCGTCCTTGCTGCTAAAGACCATGTGTGTTACAGCCCCACAAGGACCAACAGTACAGGGACTTATTCATCACTCTAAACCATCAAGTGATCGCAGTATTTAACTCTTCTCTACAACAGAAAGGATACGATAACTTTATGGTTGCTCCTTCCACAAAAGAAAAGAAACATACCTCATATGACATATTATCGGGGTCGACATTGTCTTCCCTCGCCACCTGCAGATACAAATTGTCATCGGCTCATCATTCCAGGCCCCCGCACAGACATCTGGAATCCCTTCCAGTGGCCCGTGGTGATGATCCCAGTGAACCAATCGAGGAAGCAGGGGAGTAGAAAAGCAACAAACCTGAGCTGCATTATTGGCAGGTATATACTCAACAGCTGCTGCTGATGTTTCCAAGGATACATTACCTAAAAAAACAATGCACCATCAACATGTAGCAAGTGTGAGTATTAGTTGGGTACAGCTAATGAATCCACTTGAAGCAAATCAAAAGATGCTTGGAGACTGGGATTAGTAGCACTGTATTATTACCAGCAAATTCCCTCATAGCGGCAGCATCACGGGAATCCTCTTCATCTTGCAACTGCCTAGCCAAAGCTTCATCGGATTGGCACCAGGCCTCAATCTTGTGGGTCTCCGAGGAGACATGGACAGCATAGGTATTGGGAGCTGCCATTGATGAACTGTGACACTTGTCTGCAGCAATTTTCTCAATTAACGTTCTAATTAAATCAAGGAAATGCAACACTACAGATATAATCTTCAGAAGTTATCTGTACGGAAGCCGATAATTGCGTAATATATACTTCCTTTTTGGGACTATAGACAACTGAGGAAAAACTTATCAGCCATTACTACTCAAAATCAATACAAGCAGAACATCACGCGCTCCAAATAAATACAGCTAGATTCTACTCTTAAAAGCACTCATGATTTTGATATCACCTTAAAGAGTACGAATGTCTGAAAAAGATGAACATTAAAATCCAATTTGATACTATTATTATCGAACATAATTACTATTTTATCGATCCTGATCTCTTCAGCATACAGAATACATTAGTCGGTCCAATTCTGAACCGATGACATGGAAGGCAAGAACATAAGGGGAAAAAATGGAATCTAAAAAGAAGAATATCTGAGAATCTTCCGATGGGGAAATCGTATGGAGAGGCAGAGGAAAGGGCGGAGAGGGAGAGAAAGATTTGTTACGGATCAGGAGCACACAATTCTCCCAACAATTCCCGGAAGAAACTGAGGGGGAATCGAGGATATGCGTACCTTGCCTGCTGCTCCCCTTTTTAGAGATCAGCGGACGAACAGAGTGACGCCCCTCCTCTGCCGCCCCGCCTCTTCCACCTCTATCGCTTCCCCCCTCTCGCTCGCTTTCTCTCTCTAGGCAGCCGCCCAGCCGTGCGCACGCGAGAAGCTTTTATGAAACAGACGTGGTCGCGGTTGCTCCCGAGTCAAACTGATGGAGACTCCCTACTGGTATCCCTTCTCTTCTTTTTCTTTTTGGTTTTTCTTGATCTGCATCTCTCTTTCTTTGTGTCCGCTGTTCTTGTCTTAACAACGAAACTTATTAATTTTCCTTCGATCGAATGCCGATTCTAGCGTTTTATCGGTCTGGTTAGCCTAGTAATTGATTCGCTTCCAATTAACTACTCCCTCCTTCCTAAAATAGGATGTGTAGTTTTTATTAAGATCATACTTTTTAAACATTAAGTTACTATATATAGAAAAATTGTAAATTATAATCTCAAACCATTATTGCTATAACCATCATGAAATATATTTTCATTTTGTGTATGTTTGGAATTATATAGATATTCATATTATGGTTGCTCAAATTTTAAAAAATTGGACTTTAAAAAAACTACTCCTATTTTAGAAAGGAGGGAGTATTTACCAGGATCACCCCTTAATCCCCATAACTTCGATTATGGGTTGCATGCTTCCATATTCTAAGGATTTGCTTCCTACTAATAATGGATTGTACTAATAAGGACATGTGCCCTAGATTAGCTTCTGGTGGACACGGTTTTAATAAGACAACCGACCCATGTGTGTATGCAGACACGTGCTTTCTTTCTAGTTTTCTAACTTTAAAAATGTTTTATCTCATGTCAAAATTTAGATCTGTTTTCATGGTTGGCTTTGTCCTAACGAGATCATCAAAACTAAATCTCATATTGATATATTTTAACAACTTTTTCCGAGCCTAGTTGCTATATTAAATTCACTTGGTCACGAGGTAGAGTCAAGTTGGTTAACAAATTAAAATCAAATGGTTACCAGTTTCTCCGGAACATTGTTCCTCAACAATATAAGGTTTGTATGATGGTAATGTTACATTTTACATGGTTAAACTGATTAAATTCTCTTCTTAAGTAGCGTCTTCCAGAACAGAGCTACCAGGATTTTGATGGCATCTCGCTACGACGGATACCAATGTGACTATTTGACCGCATGCACTGTTTTTCACGGGTCCAAGGAAACAACACATGTATCTCGCCATTGCCTGATTCGACGAGTGAAGGCTTGAACATGTGGGTTTACTATCATAATCAGGGATTGTGTTTGAAAGGCCAAAAGCTCAGCATCGGACCCCCTATGGCCCATGGGCATCACGCCACCTCGGCCAATATCTCTCTACCCTCTGCCATCACATAACATTCCAACCGCCGCGATGAGGCGAGACGGGGGAAGTCTCGAGGCAAAGAGAAGAATCTCGACATGCTTGCCTCCGACGATGGCGATGGAGAGATGGACATAAGTCTTAAACGAATCTTACATGATAAGTGTGCGTCGCAAGATTGTTTGATTGCAGTAATTTCTCAAGAAAAACTAGACCAAAGCCCTACAAACTTAAACAGTTCATGTGGTAATTTTGTTGTAAATAAAGATTTTAATAATCCGCCGATTTCCATGCGATAGCTACTGTAGTTTGTTTAGAAAAGGGACCGTGCGCCCAATATCCAGTAGCTTATGTAGGTAAACAGAATTTCTTTACGTGACGTATACAAGGCCAACCGACATCGTTCTAACAATCCCAATCGACACAACCAAATCAGTGAATACAAATAAGGGCATCACCGGCCGAGCTCGATTGGGCACGTACGGTTTGCAACCGTGTGCTTTCTCTATTATCCACCAACGCGCACTGCTTGAGCTCTGCCTTCTGCAAAGTTTACCACGATGGTAGAGTGTTAAACGTACAATCCAGAAGAATTTGATTTTCGGGTGGAAGCGAATGCGTTCTGCATTCAGATCTCCTACGCAGACGACTGACGGGCACACCATTCCATATATTATTCGCATCCCGTCACAATGAAGATACGCAGGCTAGCTACGACTGTCACGATAGGATAGGGGATTTTGTGTACCGAGATGGGTGGCATGCATGTCTCCGTCACAAACCAGGGATCCAGAGGATAGGACACTGACACAGGCACACGGGTGACATCTGACACAGCACCTTCCAAATGAACGTCGTTTCACAGGATTGGGACCGACGTTCATCGTGATTTCTAAGTTCTAACCCCATCCGGCGCCTTGCCGTTTCTTCTCGCTATCAAGGTCGCCGTCCATGTCGTCCGTCCAGGGCTCCGTCCCTTTCCTCGCCGCTGCAGCTGCCTCTACGTCCGCTGCACTGACCGGTAGAAAAAGAAAAAAGAAAAAAGGAAAAGTGCTGCGTACGTTTTCGCCGCTGCTTTATCAGTGGACAGTGGTGTAGATGCTGTAGACCGAGGTCCGGAAGACCGGAAAGGATCGATGGCCGGCCGTTCCGCCGTTATTTACAGTAGTGAAGTCGACAGCGCCGTGGATGGAACCATCATCAGTCAAAAAGTTGCGAGACAGCATGGTCATCTTTCTACCACTTGGATATTCCAAGACGAGTGCAGCACGGCAAACTAGCTAGTTAACGACGACGACACACTGTATCACCAACCATGACGTCTTCTTTGATTCATGTAATAGTGAAGGAAAATAATAGGAAGAGCATTGTTCTTTGCTTAGTGATGACTCTGCTCGTCCATTTGATTCTGAGGAACATGACATCGAATAAATAGAGGAAATTTTCCCCTTGCTTTAGGTTTAAAGAAGACAAAAGGAAATTCTAATATCCACGTACTCAAACCTCCCTTTCCACATTCATATCCACCAAGCACAACATCTTCTTTGGTTCATGGAATAGTGGACGAAAATAATAGGAAGGGGAATTTTTTGTTTAGGGACACACTGACACTACTCATCCTTTTGATTATGAAGAAGAGGGGACTGGAGAAATAGAGCAAGTTTTCCCACTGTTTGTGTGAGTTCAGATTAGTCTTTTCCAATTTACGGATGTCATCTTTGGCTATGATTGCTGCTCTAGTGCGTTGTTCCTTTCTTAGCATGACGACTTCTCGTCTGTCTACTATAACAACCTCTAATATGAAAAGCTTCGTCCGTCTCCGGTGATGGAGGGGCTAGGACGGCGACATGTCTTCGGTTTGTGCTACAGTTTGTAGTTGTCGCTAGGTGGTCCATGGACCTATTTGGAATGTTTATTATTTTTAGGATTCTTTGTACTAGTGTTGATGATTATTAATAAATCGGTGGAATTTTGCAAAAGAAAAAGGAAAACAATAAATTCTATACAATCCATTCAAACCTCCCTTTCATATTACATGCACAAAGAGCAGGAAAAAAGCCATAAGTTTCACAAATAATGACCTAAGGGCATTGCTAACCAATCCCCAAAACTTTAGAGGAGTAAAAATACTTCTCTAAAGTTTGGCGGTTCCTAACTGAACCTCTATATTTAGAGGAGTAAAAAACTTTTTATCCAGAAATCAAACTATTGAAAGTCAAACATTTGGCATAGTTCAAATACAAAGAAATAAACATGTTTACGATTGAATAAAAATTATGTTTACAAATGAAATTGTTCAAAGCCAAAGTACTTCTCCGAATATATGACACTATCGTTGAAGTAATCTCGCATGATCTTAGCGTGGCCCTTGGCTCTATCCCGGTTGATGTAAGCGTGGCCAAAATGTGATCCTAGCGTCGATCGCCGAACATCCTCATTCAAAATGATGATTATGGCCATCTCGATGTTGTCGTCGTCCTCCTCTGACGACGACGGCGATTTGTCGTACATGATGTATCCCCTCAACCTCTTCATCTACATGATGGCACCGATCAAAATTGCAAAACAAACAAACAAAATCATCTAGAAAAGCTCACTTAATGATTCGATCGAATAGTTGACGGGTAGAGGAGGTGACGAGGGTGGCCAGGCAATCGTCTGATGGGCGGAGGAGGTGACGAGGGTGACAGGGTTTTAGGAATGGTGGCGGGTCGATAGAGAGGTGTGGTCAACGAAGAATCGTCGGCCAATCTCACCAATCCCCCAAACTCACTGAGGCCACACACACCCTCTCCGTCGTCAGGGGCCGGCCTCCAATGACTCCGTCCGCAACCTAGCTCCGTTGTTGGCCTTGTACCGCCTTCCCATCCTCCGGTGGCTCCAAGTTGTAACGAATCGACCCCGATGGAGGCCGATTTGGAACAAATCGGGGCGGTGGCCGGTGAAACCTCGATCTCCTTGTCGATTCCGGCGATAGCGAGAAGCAGCGAGCGACGAAGAGGTAGGCTGGAGGGAGGTGTAGGGTTCGGGTGGTGGCGGGGGGGAGTGGGTATGGTGGTCACCAGAGGCGACGCCGGTGTAAATGGGTGCACGGGGGGAGGCGGGAGTTTTTTTCTAGAGTGGCGCCCGACACTGATTTACTCCTCCGCGGCCGGTTTACTCCTCCGACCCCTAAAATGTTTACTCCTCTAACCGTTTTGGGTTCGGTTAGGTGCATATTTCTCAGAATCTACTCTAACCACTTATTAGGAATTGGTTAGATATTCCCTAAGCTTACCTTTTTATTTGTTTTAACCTTGATTTGAATATGCCTTTTAGGATCTGATTGGAAGCAACGTTTTCTACAAACTTCAGTATTGAAATACTATGGTTTTCTGTGTCCTAGGCATTGAATATTGTGGTTTTATTGCCTTTGTAGGTATTTTAAAGGAGGTACATACCTCTTTCTTAGAAACAGCAAAAATACTGCAGTATTATAGATACTACAGAAACTACAGTTTTAGCTAGAACCAAACACCTCAAAGTATTTCCAACCATGGTTTTTCTATAAACTTGGTATTATAGGAATACTTCAAAAATACTTTGATCTCAAACGTACCCTTAGTTTTCTTCTGTTATCCCATTAACATCCCTACTCCTAGGAGTAAATCTATGTTAAAATGTAAAGATCTTATAAAGAGACAAAAACAACATATGCCTAAGGCCTCCTGATTATTAGGAATCTCAAAATGTACGAATGGAAAAAACATAAAATGGCCACCGAATTTAGGGCATCTTGATTATTAGGAATCTCAAAATGTAGGAATAGAAAAACATAAAAGTGTCGCCAAATTTAGGGCCACTTGATTACCAGGAATCTCAAAATGTAAGAACATACAAAAAAAACACTACCATTTAGGGTTGTATATTCATGTCTCAAAATTTATGTTGATTTCTAGATTTTGATTAAAATTATTTTATGTGGTTGCTTTGGCTATTGTGTATCAAGCATAAAAGTGTCGGCAACCAACTATTGAACCCTAACAACACCAAGGAATTAATGCATATTTGTCCATAGTAGGTCAAGGAAGTGAGCAACGATAATATTTTGGTTGAGGACAATTGTGCAAATCTCATATGCTACAATGTTCTACTCACTACAACTAAGATAAGTGGATAAGCAGTCATACATACTAGAAATCTGTATCATCATATTTTTTAGGAACTTGCACCCCTAGAGCTCTTTTCAAAGATATTTTAAGATACTAATTAAAATAGTCACAAATGCATAAAAATACACTATACCTATCTCTTGAAATTCTAGCCTAAACTTGTAAGTTTTTTTCTTATCAATGTCTCAAACATAATGAAAATAAACAAAACATAAGTATAATATACAATGTTAGTTTAGCACAACCGTATTTGAAAACATAGACATCATTCAAAACACAAAACAATGCATCTTAAAATTTACATCAACATTATGTGTCTAATTGTGTTAAGTATAACCAAATACACATGCCTCTAATTACAAGCTTATGTTGGCAAAATAAGTCATAAGTAAGTAAACATGATTAGTATAAACAAGCAAAAATTATTTTTTCCAACTAGAATTGGTCCCAAAAGACTAGCTTGAAGATCCATACACTAATATACAATACAAAGACCACAAACAAACCAAGTTTTATACTCAAACAATTACAAATTAATAGATCGATTTGTAGGAATGGCTAGTCTTAATCCCTATATGGAATATTTGAGAGAGTGAAGATCATTCCAAACCCTAGGTGGATCGGACCCCTTACTCCATGCTAAAACTTGAAGAAGTTCTAAATTTTACAATGTTAAATCAATCAATGCAATGAATAAATATTATTGGTTTTATTTTTTTATGTTGAATTATTTTGTAGAATTTAATAGTTTTGAGGACTTGTTTAATTTACCTAATCTTGTTAAAACATTACACAATACTAGATTAACATGATTATCCAATGAGACCGGCACAATTTCTCAAGCGAGTGAAAAAGACGGTTTGCCTCACAAGCTTTCATGATGCGTAAAAAAAAGCTCTCGCCGCATTCAATAACCTCTACGAAAAAGATGAGACGGATAGGTGCAAACCTTTGTGAAGTAATCATCATGAGCATCTCATGACAGTGAGCTTGATTCCGAGGAATGCAAATATGCCCAACCGTTGAGCCTCAGCACTTCTTCCTTTTACCATCCTCGAGTTCCTTTGTGGCGGCCAACAAAATGAGTGTCTCCACGTCGTCAAAAAGATATTCCTCTATGTCTGAATTGTCAAAAAACGACGAGTCCTCGAGCAAAATTTCACGGATGCGGACTACATCTTAAAAAAGGGTGGGTTTTGTTCACAAAATCTGGACTGGATTTAATTATAACAAGGGTGCAGAGAAATTAACCTTTGGGTGGAGAGTCGATTGTCAACCCAAGACCGGAGAGGGGATACGGCGATGGATGAGCGTCCTTCTAGATGCGAGCAGGTAGCGGCAAACTTTGACGCACTTGCTCAACAATAGTCAGCGGGGCCCGTTCCAAGCTCCGTGGGGCCTCATGGCGGTTCGTACCAGATCCATGGTGGCGCCGGTCACGACTCAGGTGGGGGTGGGCGCTAACAAAACAACCAGCCACGAGCTCCTGTAGGGGCTAGAATGGAACACCGGTCGTGGGTGAAGCATTCCGATTACACGGAGAAGCTTGAATCTGTGGCAGCGGCAGGAGGGAGGAGGCGGCAGCAGGGAGGGAAGGAAGGGGAAGGAGTTGAATGTTCAGACACGCCAAGATTTCACCGCGATCGGGTCCGCGGGATTTTACATGTCGAAAACTAGTGATATGGCTTTTTTGGGGGATTTGACGATTTGCCCCGTTTTATTTTGCAATTTGATCATTTGCCACACCCTGTGTCACTGACATGTGATGGTCCATGTGGCAAATGATCAAATTTCAGAGTAAAGTGGGGCAAATGATCAAATATCTCGGCTTTTTTCTCGTAAAAAACAGAAAATAGCAGTTATTATTTTAGACCGGGGCGTTTTTCGGGATTGCTAGAGATGCTTTCACCCTCTGTTTCTAGATTGAGGTCGCCACTTGTAAGCTCAGCGAGCTTACTATGAATCTATAATGTTAGTAGTTACTTTCTCTCTGCTTCGCAATAAGCGCATTTTTTTAGTACTCCCTCCGACCCATATTAGTTGACTCTATGTTGGAGTCAACTAATATGGGTCGGAGGGAGTAGTTTACTTTGCGGAACGGAGGTAGTAGTAATCAATAAAGCGAGCCGGTTGTTTTAGGAAAAATGGCGCGCGAATGAACTATCTGTTCGTCGCCTTGCCTCGCTCCACGCACGCGACGGGCGCTCGCCGTTCGGTTGGGTCACACTCACACGCTTGCAGTGCCCCGCTCCTCCCGCCCTGCGCCTGCCGGAGCGCCCGCGGCGCCGCTGCGTGGGCAGGTGAGCAACGCGAGGCTCGCCGCCTCGCACCTCCCCCTCCCCCGCCACTCCTATAAATCACGCCGTCCTGCCGCACCCAGCCTCACGCATCACAGCACCACACCGCTTGAGCCACCGCACACACACGTACGTACCCGAGAAGCCATTTTCGACCGAGTGCAAATGGCGATGAGCAAGGCCCAGCTGCAGCCCCGCGCGCTGGCGGCCCTCCTGGTCCTGCTGCTGCTGGGGATGCGCTCGGCCGAGGCGCAGGCGCAGCAGGGCACCTGCGGGGCGCAGCTGACCGGGCTGGCCCCCTGCGCGCGCTACAGTGTGCCGCCGGCGCCGGGGCAGGCGCTGCCCGTGCCGGGGCCGGAGTGCTGCTCCGCTCTGGGGTCCGTGTCCCGCGACTGCGCATGCGGCGCCATCGACATCATCAACAGCCTCCCCGCAAAGTGCGGCCTCCCGCGCGTCTCCTGCCGTAAGAATCAACCACCCCACCCTCGCTCTGTTGCTCGTTCACTTCCGTGTTCTAGCTAGCCCCTGATTTCTGACTGTTTCCCTTGAATGTTGCTCGTTGCAGAGTAACTGCAAGCCGGTGCAGCTAGCTAGCTAGCTCCATGCACCAAGGAGTTGAAGACGACGATGATGAATAAGAAGATGCCGGTGGTCCGAGCAACCGTCGAGTAGCAGCCGAGTCCAGCTGTGTTTCTGGAGTAGTGGCAACATTACTACTAGTAGTGTTTACTGAAACTTTCCATCAATAACAAATTACCGAAACTTTACTCGGCAAAAAGGATTGCAATTTCTTACCTTCGACCTCTGAATCAATCAATATAATGGATTTAACTACACTTAATGTAATGTAATTACGTACATATCTTGGATTCCGTACGTTTTGATTACTCTGATGTTACATAAAACAGAAGGCACGAAGTATAGCCACCATCTAGGAGCGCAAAAGAAAACACGATTTGACCGGACACAAATCCTAAGAGAAATTTAAAATTCTGTAACACAAGCCATATGCAAGTATATATAAACATGTAAAACCCCAACTCTCAAATGCTATCTCTAGTCGTGTCTAAATCTTTGCCTCTATTCAGTGATCTGCTCTATAAATAAAGCCTCCTGCTTGCTCGTTAGCCCAAGTTCACTAAAGGATAGGTCGCCATCAGCAGGGGTAAATGCGCGCCTGGGATACGTCCGTACCTGCACGATACATAGGAACAAAAATATGAGACCAGATGATTGTAAGGCTTGTACGATTTAATGCTGAAGAGGCAGAGAAATGAAAAACGATGCCCAGAAAAACCAACTAAATGAAATAAAAAAAATCATTAATACTTCCTCATTTGATGTTACTCCTACATTTCAACAGCTATATGGGAACAGTCGCAAAGGGAAGTTTCTACCTATTTTCCATGTGTTATTCCCACTAGATAAGACATGAATGTACATAGTTTATGGAACACAATGAACTACTCCCTCCGACCCATATTAGTTGACTCAAATTTGTCTAAATTTAGATGAATCTAGACACTATCTAGTATATAGGTTCATCCAAATTTTAACAAATCCAAGTCAACTAATATGGGTCGGAGGGAGTAATAAAATGCAAATAAAATGGAAGAAGATAACCTCACAGTACCACCAGGTACCATCCAGTTGCTACAAACAGAATGTTCTACTCATGTTTGTGCTTATGCTTCCACAGGGTTAATATTTTGTCAGATGCCAGGTTAAAAAAATTGTCTGAAGACCTTCACTGGCAAGGCTGAGATATCATATACACTACTAGTGCTACAATCAATGCACAGACATAACATTGGAAGCATTTGCATACACGAAACATAGGTCGTGGGCACTGCACCAACACGAATAATAATGTTGGAAGAGAAGAATAGTCTCCCCTGACAGCTCATATCAGCCAAAGGAGCAAAACAGCTCTATCCAATGTCCTCTGATACGAGCTTAATTTATAATGTATTCCTGCTTACTAGAAGCACGCGCGCGCATGCACGCACCAAGACTGCATCTCAAATATGCAGTGCAAGATTTCAGAATATTCATTTTTGGTAGTGATCCATTGAAGTATATACCAACATGACACAGTATGTTTGGTGCTGCCTTTTGGAGATGTGCTAATAGAAGGTGATAGTTATAATAACACCAAGACATCAAAGACACCCCGAAGCTAGAATAAGTCAATCCATGATTCTCCCTGGAGAGCCACATGGTTCATGCACAATTATGGATCTAAAATTGGTACAGAAGCTTCTCACAAAAAAAATGCTAGAGAAGCTTAGATAAAATAAACCTCCGAGCATAGGTCAAGGAATACTAGCTGGTTCAGTCAAGAAAATAGCATACTGAACTGTGTGGACACTGGATTACAAAATTCAACAAAGTATATAGCAGGGGAAAAATATGCGCTTAGGAGCATATCAACCTATCATTAGTTTGGGTAGCTCATGATACTATTTAGTATTTACTAACTCGCAGGTGACCATTAGTGCCTGACATACCAGTTGATAAGGAAATTGCAGTCATTTTTATCAACAAAATTTCTTCTTTGTTGTAGTATCTATATGAAATATTATACAAAATAACACTAGTGAATTACCAGTCTGTAGGTTCCTGGCCTGCAAATCTTGCCAACATCTAAGAAATCGAAAAGGGACTGCAAGCAAACCAGCAAGTCAGAGGACAGTATTAGTGCCAAGAGGCAAGTGCGATGAATCTATGTTGGAACCTGGCAGGTCAAAAGCAGTTCACCTGGAATTTATCAGACTTTAAAAAGCGACGCCCCTGTCGACTACCATCAGGCATGCGAACAACAAGTGTGATAACACCTTCCTTGTCTGACGGTGGCTCCGATGGCAATGATGCTTGTTTGGCGGCAAGACTTGACTCAAGCTCCTACTTACATAAAACATCAGGAATAGCATGACTGGCATATCACCAAAAGCGCACCAGACAATGATCTATGAGAAACAAATAATAAATATCAAGAAAGCCTCAACGTAACAACACAAGCAAAGAGCTTGGTTATCATATTGGGCATGTTTGATACTTTGATTCATAGTTAGACTTTGCCAAACTTGCCATGGGTGTGGCAGCTGTTTGTGTCTAATGTTTGTTTCACTGCCACACTTCCTTAGCAGCCAGCCCACCTTTCATCGACTCATATTTTTTACAAACCTCTCTAGTTTGATAGCCGAGATCTCATGGCCAAATACTTGATGGCATGCTTAATGTATTCTAGAGAAAAATTTACAACTCTTGCCACAACTGTCCTGACCAATTTATGCCACGCCTTGTGGCTTGTCACAGTTTAACAAGTGTGGCAAAAATTAGCTATGAACAAACATGCCCCAAGTGTTCTCGAAACTAGATACTATTGCCACCTAGTATACTACATCTCCAAGCTAAACATGGATTGACTCACACAGATAATTTGAAGGTTAAAAACACCGGGCAGTTGGCACATACTCCTGTGTCTTGGCTACATTGCTTCCACTAATCATGATATACTCTGACAAGTATTTCTTGCCAACTAAACCAAAAAGAAATCAGCTACAAGCCTATGACAACGCACTGGTCTCATGACATCTCCATCAAAGCTAAATATCATTGAAGATTTTGTGTGGCAACCAAATCAAAAAATAAAATCACTGTAACATAAGACAAACTAAAACACCAGATTTTATAGCAAAACTAAAGCACTAAATTTCATATGATCACACTGATGGTCTAACTATCAACAATTCACATGTCAGAAAGATTGTTACTTATCATCCAATAGTTGTCCGAATTATCTCAACAGAAAGGTACCTCTTTCTCAAGTTGCTTTTTACGCCTTTCCTCCTCCTCTTGCTTTTGTTTTTCAAGAGCAGCTTCTCTTGCAGCAGTTTCTTCCAACTGACGCAACTCAGCTTCTTGTAGAGTCTTCATCTCCTTTTCTTGATCAGCTTGGAGTGATGCCAGGTACTCGTCATCCTGTAATCAACATACTAGCAGTCAATATTCAATATTTGTTGCATTCACCAATACTGTAAAAAGCTTCAAATTCAAACCTGCTGCTCTCGTAATAACCGTTGTTCGGTTAGTTCTGGTGGAGGAGAATGCACTATTTGGGGATAATGACTCGAGCTTCCATGAGATGGAATAGATAATGGATATGTTGGTGCTTCAGGAATCCCACCAAACATCGCAGCCTCAAGCATAACAGCTTCATCATGTTCCTCGGAAGAAATTCCACCCCACTTTTCCATAAGAAGAATGTGAGCAATGAAGTAAATACCATTTACTATTTCATATAAATAACGTGCAGAGTAAGGTTATAATACCTCTGACGGGAAATCAGTTCTGTTGTACTGGTGATCATTGCTTTGAGGCTGCGAACTTGAGGGAGGGCTATCACCTGGGAGGATGGGTTGAGTTAACTCTGTGTCTCCAGAAGGGATGCGCCTAGAACGCCGTCTAACTAATGGCTCTTCTTCAACATCCTCAGTCTCCTCTTGTGAGCTCTCTTCATCTGTTAGTTGTGTAGATGTTCCAGCCCTTCCTGTAACTAATTCTTGCCTCCAAAAAAGAAGAGAAGACAAAAGGAATCAATTGGCTATTACCGACCACCATAAGGTAACCTGAGGATGAAGAGCTAGAAGGCAAAAGTTAATATTCACCTTCCCACTGTTCCACCTGCAGTTTCCATGTATTCATCAGAAGAATGATCTCCCAAGTTTATTCCATCTAGATGTTGAGTCCTTTCTTGCTCTGCTGTCTGATATTTGTTTAACAAAGAATTAGGTAATCAAGACTCAGAAAGCTTGCTCTGATCTATCCCCTATGCAGAGAGAGAAAGGGAGAGAGAGGGGGGGGGGGGGGGAGTCAACAGCTTACATTTGCCAGCTCTTCAGCCTCTCTTTTTGAAGCTTCAATTGCGGCCCGAATCATTTCCTCTTCTATGTCATTGTCTGTAACATGAACCAGTGGAGGAGCAGTTGGCAAAGGAGGGTTTGGCTGTGATACACTGCTAGGGATATTAGCATGCTGAGAGGATATCCCATACGGCAACTCATCGTCGTCATCATCAATTATGATAGTCTCACGAAATTCTGGACCATATGAAGACCCATGTCCAGTGACATTCCCAACGACAGAAGCCTGACCAGAAGGACCTGTTTGAATGTTGCTATCATTAACTTCAACAGTTGCCTCTCTAGGGTGTGAACCGTGCGAATCATGGTTGGTAGTACCAGCTGAGCCAGCTCTGTCAAAAAACCTTTGCTGGAAATTTGGATCCATCAGTGCAAAAGGGTCGTGCAGAGCTTCAGGGTACAAAGATCTTTGAAATGCATTATCAAGTGGTCCATCCAGCTCCATATCATCATGATTGACAGGTCCAATACTTTGATTGATTGTGTTCCTGGAAAATACGAAGACATCTATCATCTGCTCTAGCACAACACGGTAACTGGAGGGTAGCTGTTCTCCCTCCTGGTCAAATTTACTTGTCATTTTAGCTAAATGCACCTAGCGGAAGCAATTAGTGGCTTAAACTTTGATGCAGATTACCCTTTTTAATTGTACGTGCAGCCTTTTAGTACCAATAAGCAATTCGTAGGGATATGGGAGGAAAAGGTGTCTCCAAAACCGAAATAACAAGCGATATTTGTATACAGAAAACTTGAAACACGTACGCTGTGCCAGCTCCGTCATTGAAGTACGCATTGACTGCCTGATTAAGGTCACCAGCATGTTCCTGTGTGACATTCATCAATAAAACCATTGTTACCAAATATACAGATGACAGTATGAGGCAAAAGGCTTGCTGTTTTTAGGCAACGTAATGCTGCATTTGAACCAGAGATTTGGAGGCGATACCCTAGAAGATTTTACGGACTTCAGAAATAAGATTGCCACTTGAAGTAACATGGTATCCCGATTGTAATGTGTGCTCCAAGTTAAAATTTGGTAATATCAAGTCTAGCACAATGGATGAGACCAAACATGGGCGATAGGCTCACTAGTAAATCACACTATAAACTTATCTGCCTGTGCACACTCCATCTAATTACGGAACTTGGATGAACAGGTACACTGGAAAATCCGCTATCTACAGGCCTAACTTTGAGATGTGTCCAGCAATTGGTTTTTTTTCGAAAATAGTGACCAAACGCCCACATTCTCATTAAGGGTCCGTTTGGATGTGAGTATTTGGCAGGTGGAAATGAATTGGGTGCCAATACCAATTCAGCTTCAGCCTAATTTTGGAAATAAGCTAGGATACCGAAGCTGTTGTTTTGATAGTTTGGAACATTAACTGCATACTGGGGGTTATGCGACCAATCTGCAGGAGCAGCAGTACACCAGCGCAAGGATTCACCAGCAAATCGGGCACGCCACGCGCAGACCTCCCCTTTTTCCCTAGCCCCCGCGAGACAACTGAACCGAAACCTTACACCGAGCGATCCATACCCGGCGCGGCCAAATCCGCCGCTGGGTTCGAACCGATTGCGCTAGATTGGGCGGGGCACATGAATCCAGTAGTAAGGGGGATGGGAGTAGTTGGGCGGTACCTCGAGCTTTCGGACGGCGACGGCCTCGTCGGCCCCGGTGATGCCGATGAAGGTGTCGATGGCCTCCTGCTGCGGCCTCGCCATGGCGGGCGCCGGGGAGGGTTCGGCCGCGACGCTACGGGGAGAAGATGAGCGTGGGGGAGAAGGCAAACTCGGAGGGGAGGAGAGTCCTCTGTCAAGTGGTGGCCGGGGAGGGAGAGGTGACTATAGAGTTTGCTTAAGCGCGTAACGGCGACTCCACGTCTCACGTGGAATCTGATCTTTAACCCGGACTTTCCCGGTACTTTGATCGTTTGTCCTTTTCTTCCGGTAATGGATTTGTTCCCACACTTTTTTTTTGCACATCGATCGTTGCAAAGTGTTTTACCCCAAGGATTGAGCAAACAATGCAGTTAAGTAAACTGTTACTACCTCAACTCGGATCCAACTGCATCTTTAATGTCAAAAGCAGTTAAGAAAATACTAGAAAAAATTGTGTGCATCAATCAAAGTCTTTTTTGGAAAAAAGTGAACATCACTATGCTTCTCAACAACTAGTGTTTTTCTTATGGAGTAAACGTGCACTGGCTATCGAAACATAGAAGAAGAAAATCAAATGACGCGGGCATTGAAGAACACTGAATGTTAGCATGTTCGTTTCCAAATGGTACTGTCATCATGAACTTAAAAGAGCCACACTTAGACATACTGGTACAACTTCACAGCGTTAATCACAAGTCTACAACGTGAATCACAATTCGCAACGAGTCCATAATTTCCTGAGCATCCTACATCATCGACCTACATCGGGGGCCCCTGGCATTGATCACAACCACATCTTCTACACGGCCCTGAAGTGGTGGCGCTCGAGGTCGCGGTCGCGGTCACGGTCGCGCCCGGCGTGCCTCTCACGATGCCTGCGCTTCTCCTTGAACTCCACCCCACCGCCATCCCTGTCCCACTGCAGCGCAGCCGGCGCCTTGCCGTGCCTGTGGTGCTTGTGTCCCCCGTCCCTGTGCTGCACGCCGAGCGCCGGGCTGTGCCGGTACCGCTCGCCGCCCTCGTCGGGCTGGGCACCGTGCCTGTGGAGGACGTGGTGGTGGTGGTGGTGGTGGTGATGCTGGCCTGGGACCCCGCTCCGGTGCTTCTTGTGCGCATGCGGGTGCCGGCTGTGGTGGTGGTGGTGGTGCGCGTGCGCGTGGTGGCCTCTCCTGTGCTTCCCGTGTGCTGTCTCCGGCGAGCTGTCCTCCCACCAGTCGTACAGCGGGTCGAAAAGGCCATTCTGGTGCAGAAGCCACAGGAGCACCGCAACTGCAGGCAAACGCAAGACAGAAAATTTGTTTGGTTAGCGACGTGAACATGATGTGGTCCAAGTGCTCGTAAACCTGATAGGTGAACATGACGCGTACGAACCTGCGGGCACTAGAGCAAGGAACAGGCCGAACATGACGAGCCAGCCGATGCATATGTACTGGATGTGGCAGCTCAGGTCGAAGAAGCTCGAGCACTTGGTACTGCACCACGGGAAGAGATCAATAAGGAAATGATCAGGAAAATACATGTGAAGCGAGATTCAGAGGAAGAAACCCAAACAAAAAAAAAAGCTACATTGTTCTCGGTTGCTCGCTGCCCATGGACATTCACCAGGGAAATTGCGTACCTGCATGATCTGCCGGTGAAGAAATCGGTCACACTGTCCCACATGTTACGCCACAGAGCTTTGATGGCTTCAATGAAACCCTGGATGCCACCCTTCGGAAGCTGCTTCGGTGGACCAATCTACAGAGAATCAAAGGCAGGAAGTAAAGCATACAATGCCAGGGACAACACTTATCTGTCATGGTACAAAGGAATATAGATCGGCAAAAACTCTCAGCAGATTGGATTTTCTCAGGGTACTAGAAGATAAAGAAACATATTAATCTAGCATAGCTTGACAAAAAAGGTCAGGAAGTTGCTTATTCATAGATGGTATAGGCAATTGGATAACGCAAATATCTGTAATGTCAAAACTTTATCAAGGCAATCGATACACACACGCTGAAGATCGGAATGAAAGATTATATATGCAGATTTGAACTATCTTGCTGCATTTATTTTAGCAAGAAACAAAAGCTAATAAATCCTAATGGAATCACTACAAGAGCACAAACATTTCCGAACCTGCGTTCCATTGTCAATAACTGTAGCTGTAGTTGCGAATTGGCATTCTGCTCTGTCAAGTTCACTGAAGTCTGACCCTTTCAAAATAGCTGCAATTGACCACAAGCAAATCCCATGTTAATTCCTAAAACAAGATTTTGGATTTTAAGACAATGATGAGCTGTCATTAATTTCAAACTCACTCGTGCATCGATATTTTGATGCTTGGTCTGTTGTCGCACGCAAATAAAATGAACGAATAACCACTTCATCAGGTTTCAGGATGAAGAATTGCTCCTGCAAATGAAATTACAAAATAGCTTCAAGAGAAGAAATTGGATAAGCTTATAACCAGAACAGGGAACTGTGGTGATGGGTAATTAACAGTGAAAATTGGATTCAGATGCAAGTAAATTTCAGAATGAAATGAAGTGTTGGAGATTGTCAATCAAGAGAGAGTATTAATACTACAGAACTCAAGAAAGAGTATAATGGCAGGAAATATGAAGAGTGCAATAACTGTTACCTCTACAAAAGTGATGCCACTTAAGCAGTTGAACTGTAAAAGGAGCAAGCCACTCGTCAAATTTAGGAAAACTGAAGAGGCCAAGTAAATCACATACTCCCTCCGTTCACTAATGTATGACCATTTAGATATTTCAAAGTGGACTAGATACACTCCAAAATGAATTAACCTGTATACTAAAATATGTCCACATTTATGTGTTTTAGAAAAAGGCTAGAATGTCTTACATTAGTCAACGGAGGGAGTACTACATTATGTTTACATGTCGTTTTACAACTAGATTAAAAATAAAAATGTGTTAGTAAAATATATAACAGTTGAACAATTTGGTGTGACAGCATATGTGGAGAAAGGATATCCAAGCAAGGACAGCAAGGATGGTTAGGAAACTAGTTCATGGACCCATCTTCTTCGTAGAAAATACAAAATACAATTAATGATGTATCAAAAGGTAGCCTAGTATCTAAAAACATACTCCCTCCGTCCAGAAATGAGTGACTTGGATTTGTCTAAATTCGCATGTATCTAGACACGTTTTAGTGTGTAGACAAATCCATGTCACTTATTCGGGACAGAGGGAGTGTATGAAAAGGTACTTGGAAAGAAAAAATTAATTTCCTTGACAATCATACCGTCAAGCTATATGAAGCTTCCAGTTTGCCAATGTTCTTAATTGTGACCTGCGCAGTACCAACTTGACTTAAGGCTTCAAATGTAGGGACATTAATGCCAATTATCTTCCCTGGGCTCCTGAAATTGAGAAATAAGGGCACGGTATTACATATACAACTATCTATTATATCATCAAAACAAGGTTAGAAGGAACTTCCACATTGCTCTAACCTCTACGAGGTTAGAAATCCCCACATTAATTGGAGAGAAATGGGAATGTCTACTCCGCTTATTTTCGGTGGGTCCAGATTACAACAGGACAATTATATTTCCAATCAAAATCATTATAGTCGATAGCAAACAAATCCCTCTTTACCTCATTTTAAAATATATACATACAAATCGAAGTATCTAGCCACACAATTGCACGTGGGACTGAGCAGCAGGTAAGGTGCAACACTAGAATAGGAAATTTTGTTTCCCTAAAGTTTGTCCAAATGCCATACATTTAAGATGCTATATTCAAAATTGTACCAGCATTGTGCTTGTACTGTAAACCTAATTGTAAATGCATAATAAAAATGCAAAAGCATTATCAATACCTCTGGTATACATAATTTATATCATCAGCACTCAGCTCTATCAGCAAGTTGGTATTCATAACTTCTGTGATTCCAATAGAGAAGGTTTGAGCTCCTACATGCTGTAACGGGTATTTATCAATGTTTTCCCAACACTAGTATTAACAATGGAACTCAAGAAATAACTGGTGGGAATTTAACTGGATGTTCGTTGATCCTATCAAATCTTCCCTGCACAATATACTGGGGCTCTTGGTTTCGGTTTATTCGGTTGTCGTCAGCCTGAAACAAATGGTCAAAGAAAACTCAAGAGTCAAGACTAAAAAGTTTCAATACTAACTCTTTCAAAGGACCTTTGCGCTTCATTGCATTGGAGAGATAGAGTATTGTGATTACAATACTAGCATATCATGTTTCAGCAACAAGAAACATTAATTTTTTCACTTCAAACTTGATAATACGCAATCTCACCTCCCAAAACTTCCAAAGCTGATTGTACAAGCAGCTCGAAAATGGTGATGAACATAAGTTAGGCTGGTTTCTGTAAGCCTCATACCCAACACCAATCTTATTGCACTCAAGACCATCTAATGTAAAGCGGACTCTCTCCAACAACATCCACCTGGAGTAATCATCGTCAAGAACTTGCGGTTGACCTTCACCATCACCCTTCAATATTTCAGATATAGAAGGAAATTATGAAGTCACATGAAAGCCATACGCCTATCATAATTAGATGAGTACCTTTCGTGGAGTCACAAGATAGAAGTCTTCAAATGTTGGGATACTTGCATAACTAACATAGTCACCGATGAGATTTACTCTCAGAAAGTTGTCTTTAGAAACAACTGTTCTATTCTCTGGACCAACAATAACCTCCTGCAGTGTAATGCCAAATTGGTGAAGTTAATTTAAAGTCCAAAACAACACACTGGATATAAGAATAGCTAAATAGTCCATTGAACGACACCTTGATTTGATAAATACATAAAATGTTCAGAATCTTAGGCCTTAAAAGGGCATAAGATCAGAAAATAAAAGCACAC
This sequence comes from Avena sativa, assembly GCA_916181665.1. Taxonomy (NCBI): domain Eukaryota; kingdom Viridiplantae; phylum Streptophyta; class Magnoliopsida; order Poales; family Poaceae; genus Avena; species Avena sativa. The sequence continues at coordinate 412,441,660 of OV702297.1, forward strand.
CAAACTAAGGTTTCCAAACCTCACAGAATACAATTAGAAAAGGCATGTAGAAAATATAATATCATCGTCAGGACGGATGACTTTGCTTGTGCCAACTTGTGCTAACATATTGTCAGCATATACATAAGTAACAATGCAGAGTTTCAGTTCCTACCATCACAGAAGAGCCTTTCTTTACTTGTACTCTGATGCTGAAACCAATTAACCTTCTCCCAATTCCAAAAACATGATACCTGTTTAGGAGATGGACAAATTTACTCGAATTTTGACCTAAACAATAAGTAAAAGAACCATGGGATGCTGACCATATAAGTATTACCCTAGTCCTCTACTTAAAAACAAGTGAATAAACTAGCTCACATTTTTTTCCCAATATGTGAAATGCCTACTTGATGATGTTGGCAACAAAATGAATACAGATACTACCATGTCAGACTGAACTAAGACAGTAAATATTATGATATTGTGTAACAACTAGGCTGCCTTTAGTCAAATCATATAGAAATATAGAGATTTGCCATTTATACTGAAAGTCCAAAAGTCATAGGTAACACAGAAGCTCCTTTTAGTGAACTCAGTAGGTGGATTTATTAAGCTAATATTGATAAATATTACGCTGATACATCACAATTAATGCCCATACCAATCACCTGGAAAACGTACACAGTGGGCTGTATTAGCTTTGCCTTTAACCATTTTGTCAACTGCAAGGAAGATGTGTGTGAAAGGCGTAACACGATGGTGTTATATTGAAAATGCAGGAATGCACAAAATTCCAATTTGTTAACTTACAAATTGATCCACAAGAAGAAGCAACACGGCGATTAGGTCCACATGGACAGCAAACCGGCTAGTAGAATGGCAAAGTGTAGAGGAAACATTAGATTTCCATGAAAAATGAGAGGAAAAATTAGACACCGTGAGATAGTAAATCATACCTAGTTGTAAATACAATAATATAAACTAAAAGAGTATACTACATACAGATGCATCCATTGCACAAGAATGTTGGCAAGAACTTCATATGTGCCTTTGTTTTCCTTAATATGTGTTCAGCACTTCAGCCATTAAGAATATTAGGTTTATTTGGTCAAAACTAGCTGGTTCAATATTGTCTACTACTTGAGATATCAAGATAATAAGGATGACAAAGGCAAATGTGCCTCACCTCAGTATGCTCAATTACGTGGCCGTTCTGATCCCTTAACCTAAACATATTCATGAAATAAACATCATTAGTAATACAGCATTTGGAAATTCCAAAGAAAATAATGGATCCAGAAATCTAAAGAAAGTCCATTGATATGAATGAATGGCCTTGAAAATAAGAACACCTGTCAAAAGTCACAACAAGATACATTTCCAAACGTCAAGGTCTAGTTACCAGCTATTAATTATTACTCCAAAGATAAAACATTAGCTATGCGCAGCTAAACTGTATGTGCCACATAAATGTACAAAAAAAGTGTTATAATATGTTAATAAACTCACTCCAGGAGTGCCACACACAGATTATGGTTGTGCTAATACTAAGATAGGTGTGCAATTATGACGATCTACGCACTGGAATACCTCCCAGAAGTACTAATGATGACAACGTATCAACTGGATTGAGTCCCTAAGTGATTTACCTTTCACATTCTCTAACAACATCGATACCAGCATCTGACTCGCATTTATGGGTCCTGGAAAACAATTCCAGTGGTTTGTAAGCAACATCCTGAAGAAACAAGCACGGAAAACAAATCAGATCTCGATCCACACGATTTGTTAGAGCATAGTAGTTACTGGTAGATAACAGTTGATACTATCAGTGATATAACCAATTTTTTCAGTACAACAATCTGCATATCACAGAAATCAGACAGCAAAATGCTGACTACACTTTTAGATGCAAATGGGTCTGCTGTAAAAACACGAGGACCTGTAGACCACAGAAGCACCCTCAAAAACAGTCCTCATCCAGCAATATCGTAGCATATGGAATAGAATTCGAATAGTTCCGAATCTCGGAACATTTGGAAACCCGCATAGTTGCTTCCCACTTATTACCATGACAAATATCCCTATGGTGCGCGGTGTGCCCATTCCAAAACCTAGAACACAGCATTTTACAGTAGGGGTGCAAAGTGATGGGAACGGACGGCAGCCTTATACCGAAATCAGAGTTAACTTGATTCTGGAACAATGAATTCGTAGTAGTAATAATTAGGGAGGCACAGCAGCTACATGCAAAGGGCCTCTTTACCCTGATGTAGGAGATTTCGTAGATCGCGTAGGTGGCGGACTTGTTGATGGTGATGACGGGCGGGTCCCGCACCGTCTGCATCGCCTGCGAGGCGTTCTCCTCCACCTCCACCACCTGCGCCACCAGCGAGGCCTCGTTGCCGTTCTGCATACAGCACCCCCAAACACACCGTCAGTAAAACGCACGGTTCCGCGGCGGGGGAATCGGGGCGCGAGGAGGAGGAGGAGGAGAGGCTTACGAAGCCGCTGGGGACGGCGAGGTTGAGAACGATCTTGTGCTCGCAGGCGAGGCTGCCGCCGGCCCCCGAGTCCAGGGCGCAGCGCTCGAGACGGGACTTGGAGAGGATCTCCAAGCCGCCGCCGGTCGCGAATAGGGCGGCGGCGGCGGTGATGAGGAGAAGGAGCGCGGCGGGGAGAGCGGACCGAGCAGGAGGAGGAGCCATCGGCAGTTGCCGTCGCGATAGCGAAGTGGGGGAGACTCTGCCCGGCGAGTGGAGTGGGGATGAGTTGTAAACCGCCGAGCACGGGAACCGCAGGCGCGCGGTTTATTTGCCTTCGCTTCGAAATGGACGGAGCGGCAATGGAGAAACATAACCGTTTGGAGGGTCCAAGTGTTTTTATTTTTATTTTTTGGGTTTACGTCTTTTAGATAAAAAATACAGCTTTCTACAACTTCGATTTTCAATTCAAGCATTTTTATTCCAACATCTTTAAACTAGACTAGGTTTTTCTCTATTTATTTTTCTTATCTTGTTTAACCATATCCATAGAAGGACCTAGCATCTCTAAAGCTCGGGCAGCCGTCCAGTCTTGCCGATTGCGCAAAGGTTACAATTTGTGATTTTCTATAGTGGTTTTGTCTAAAATTTGGCAACTTAAACTCGTTTGTCCAGGCTTTTAGAAGTTTCTAGGTTCGCCACTGACCATATCCCTAACTCGGTTATTCTCTAGCGGATCATGAAAAACGGCATGAGTTTTTGTTTAACCTATTTTACCATGGCACCCAATATCGACTCACCCTGCTATATACCCGAGACGAAGGGTCAAAAACTTTGAACATTTTACATTTTTGCAAAAATCAGCCAGAAAAGCTTATTTAGCATCCATCACTATGCAAAATAATTCGCGATTCATTTGGTTCCGTTGGTCGAAGGATGCCTATTTAGATCTTCCGTGCAAAAAATTAAAATAATTTTTTTTACTTCCTTCGTCTTAATCTAATTCGCGAATACATTTGGAATACCCCTTCGTTCGAAAATTACTGTCAAATAGGCATCCTTCTGATATTTGTGGCTAAAGTGAGAAGAAGACACACACGAACACACTTGGAAAAGAAACATGCAGGCGTTTCCAGCACACGCACTAGTGCTCTCTTTCTTTTCTATTCCTCTCAACAAACAAACTAGTTACAGTAGTCTATAAGTAGTACATGCACATTACACTCAGTCAAGGCCACGACTGATTGATCTCCACTAGCCAAAAGATAAAAACTAATAAACACGATCGCCATGATGAATTTGGCTCTTGGGAAAATGCAGAAGAACCTCCAAGATTGGAGCCGTGACGAATTTGGCTCTGTTAAAAAAAAATTCGAGTAATGAGAGCTCGATTAGAGAGGGTGAGGAAGGATGCAATTCAAAATGGCCCGACAAAGGAGGAATGTGACTTGATGAAGAAGATTTCGGACCTTCTGGCTAGGGAGGAAACGATGATGAAGCAACGTTCAAGAATTTAGTGGCTTGCGGAGGAAGACCGCAACACTGGTTTCTTTCATGCAACGGCCAGAGAGAGAGCTCAAGTAAATAAAATTAAGTCTTTAAAGAAACCAGATGGAACGTTTGCGTTGAGTCAGACTGAGGTTGAGAGCATGTCGGTTGATTTTTTCTCTAACCTCTTTTATGCACAAGAGGATACAACACCAGATATTATTACTCAGTTTGTACAGCAAAAGGTGACGAAACAGATGAATGAACAGCTTACTGCACCTTTTTCTGACTTGGAGATTGAAAAGGCGCTATTCATGATGCATCCAAATAAGTCCCCTGGACCCGACGGTTTCACTGCTGGGTTTTATATTAGACATTGGAGTTTACTTAAACACGATGTTTGCTCGGCTATAAAGCATTTTCTGGAAGGAGGAGAAATGCCAGAGATCGTCAATAAAACGATTTTAGTGCTTATTCCAAAAGTCAAGCAACCACAGGAACTATCTCAGTATAGGCCCATCGTCTTATGCAATCTACTTTATAAAATTGCTTCAAAAGTTCTTGCATTAAGGTTGCGACCGGTGCTTGATGAGATTATTTCAGAAGAGCAAAGTGCGTTCGTTCCTGTAAGATTAATATCGGATAATGTGATTACAGCTTATGAAAGTATACATTACCTCAAGAGGAAGAAAGGGAAGAGTGGTGCTTGTGCAATCAAACTTGATATGGCAAAAGCCTATGACAGGGTGGAATGGTGCTATCTAAGAGCAATAATGTCAAAGCTTGGTTTTTCTGATCAGTGGAGTGATTTGGTTATGAAATGTGTGGAGTCTGTCTCCTTTTCGGTCAGAGTGAGCAGACAATTTTCTGAATTTTTTAAACCTACTAGGGGAATTAGACAGGGGGACCCAATTCCCCCCTATCTATTTTTGTTATGTGGTGAGGGATTTAGTTCAATGTTGAAATATAGTGGCCGAGATTTTCTAGCTAAGGGCATTAGAGTGGAGATCCACGCTCCATGGATCTCGCACCTTCTGTTCGCGGATGGTTGCCTGGTGTTTACACAGGCATCGGTATTGGGAGCTATGAGATTGCATACTATACTGGATGCGTACCAGAGAGGATCTGGACAGATGGTAAATAAAGCAAAATCTGCAATTCTTTTTAGTGGCAATTGTCTTGCAGAAGCAAAAACTATAGTGCATACTGCAACGGGTATTTTGTCGAAAGCAAAAATTGAAAAATACCTAGGCTTGCCTACAGATCTAGGTAGGTCCATGGATGGAGAGTGTGAACATATACTGACAAGGATAAAGAATCTCTTGCGAGGTTGGGCGTCTAAAACGCTAAGTAGCGCCGCTCGGGAGGTTTTGATTAAGGCCATCTGCCAGGCAATTCCCACGTATGTAATGAGCTGCTTCAAGCTATCAAAAAGATTATGTAAAAAGATACTGAGCTGCATTGCAAGATTCTGGTGGGGTGGCGATGAGAATAAGAGGAAAATTCATTGGAGGAAATGGGAGAAATTGGCTATTCCAAATAGTGCGCGGGGGGGGGGGGGGAGGGGATGGGGTTTAGGGACTTCCAATTATTTAACCAGTCTATGCTGGCCAAACAAGGTTGGAGGCTCCTGACTAATCCTAATTACTTATGTGCTCTGTTTTGAAAGGAAAATATTATCATGGAGTTGATTTTATGTAAGCTAGAAGGAACATAAATGCATCACATGTGTGGAATGCTATTTTATATGGGAGAGATGCTATGGAGGTAGGGCTGATTAAAAGGACAGGGGATGGTTCTACTATACGTGTTTGGGACGACCCGTGGATCCCTGAGAACTATAGAATGAAATCGATCACCAGGAAACCGGGAGCAACGGTTGTCCATGTCAATGAGTTGATTAATACTCAAGGCGATGGGTGGGATGAAGAGAAGCTCGAGACACATTTTGTACCTGCCGATGCGGTTGCCATTGGCAAAATCCCAATCAGCCGTTTTGGAGAAGATTTTTGGTCGTGGAGCTTGGAGAGGTCAGGACAGTTCTCAATAAGATCGTGCTATAGAACCCTGGCCCTGTCGTTGCAACAAAATAACCCGGCATCAAGCTCAGGGTTAGATGAAAGCAAAACCTAGAATCTACTATGGAAATTAGAGGCTCCACCGAAGGTGAAAATTTTCTGGTGGAGGGTGATTAATGAGTTCATTCCATGTAGACAAATTCTCAAGAAGAGACATATGGAGGAAATCTCAAACTGCAAAGCGTGTGGGGTGGATGAGGAGACTATTTTTCATGCATTTTTTAAATGCTTATGGGCGAAAATCGTTTTGAATGAATTATACAAGGCAATATCCTTCAATATCCCAGCTCTTCACCCATTGACATGGGCCACAGATCTTATCGGAGGAGCTAGGGTGACTAAAGAGGCAACCTGTATCATTTTATGTGGGTGTCGGGCCATCTGGGCGGAGAGGAACGCTGTGCTGCATGGTGACGGTGGCAGATCAGTGCAGACGTCGGTAAAATGGGTTCTGGAGACTACTTTCGACCTTGCTCAGCTGGGAAAGAAGAAGAGACCAGCTACTGCCAAGGTGACGCCTATTTGGAAGAAACCGGAGGCCGACTATCTGAAGATAAACGTGGATGCAGATTTCAATCCTGAGAATGGTGAGGGTTCAACTGGTCTGGTTGTCAGAAACTCCGATGAACAACTTGTACTTGGTCAAGCCCTCTGGAATCGGGATGCGGCTAATGTGATGATCATGGAGGCGAAGGCGATAAGGGATGGCATTCAACTAGCTATCGACCAGAATTTCCAGAAGACCGAGATTGAATCTAATGCAAAAGAGGTTCTAAAGTTGGTAGAGGACCCTGACGGAGGCATATCTGAAATTGCCGGTTTATGCCAGGAGATTAAGGAGCTTAGTGGGTTTTTAGCTAGCATCAATTTTTCTTTTGTTGGGAGACTTGCCAATATGGGGGCTCATTCTTGTGCTAAGGTTGCTAGTAGTGCTAGAAGAAGGTGCTTGTGGATTAACTATACTCCACCCTTCTTATCCCACTGATTAATCTATAAAGCTCCTGAATTAAAAAAAAGTAATCAGGATCGCCACACCACTTGGTCACTCTCCTCGCAGCTGGAGACAACGGGTGATTATCAGGTCCTCATGTAATCCTATTCATCAGCTGACTCTACCGATCCGTGCATATGTATCTCTCCTCCTACAAACTAGGCATGCAACTAACACATTCAGACTGGGCACCGATCCGTGCATATGTATCTCCCCTCCTACAAACTAGGCATGCAACTAACACATTCAGACTGGGCACCATACACGCATAGCATCAAGCTAAACTCTGACATAACTAAGCTTTGCATGTACACTGACGGTGCACACTGCCGCAGCTTTCTACTAAAAACAGAGCTAAAAAATAAATAGGGATAACAAGGTTTAAAGCCACGCTGAGCAGTAGCTTTTCAACAGAGCATAGTGGTGGATGCTATATAAGCTTTTCATCCCTCAAAAAAATAAGCTTTTCTGGCTGATTTTTGCAAAAATGTAAAATGTTCAAAAAAAATTAATGGATCGTCTCGTCGCCGTCCGTGGGGATCGAACCCACGACCACGTGGTTAAAAGCCACGCGCTCTACCACTGAGCTAGGACGGCTATGGTGCTGAAATGAAGAGAATCATCATTAACGTTAACGTTTACCTACAATAAAATGGCTTCAAATTAACTGGCTAATGCGAAAGGCAAGGACAGAGACGGTCTGCCGAAACATCAACACATGGGAGATCACAGTAGAAATCTCGAGTTATAAAATTACCATGCCTGACAAACAAATTTACAGAATTCGCTAACGAACAAAGGTAATAGATGGTCCTCCAGACGCTACGTATCTCGCTGAAAACCGAGCAGTAAACTGAAGAAGAAACTGCCTAGCCTAGGTATCGCACTTCCACTTGGACGTCGGCACACAGTTCAGGTAGTGGCACCAGTGGCAACCATCGTTCCCATTCTTGCCCTTGAAGAGCATCACCAATGAAAGCGTGAACCTGCAAAACGAGTTCTTGGTATCAGACTAATTTCATGTATAAGCATGTACATAGAGGCAGCATCAACTATGTGCCAACTGCCTTGTTATTTGTCATTCTTACCCGATTAGCAGCAAGACGAGCGCCACAACCCACAGAACATATTGGTACGCCTTGTACTTGGGAGGCTGATTAGTATGGGGCAACTCACTACGTTCCATCCAACCAAATTGTGGTCTTGCCAACAACACAAACCCCAGAAGGAAGCCCGCGATAAATCCACCAATATGAGCAAAGTTATCAGCATGCGGTAGTATCCCGATTGCCACGTTGATCACGATTATGAACAGGAGAGTCATTATAGCTGCAACCTGCATTATCACATTAACTTGATGAGCAAGAAAAAAAGGAGAGGCAACTGGATGGAAGAAAATTTATGTCTTTTTGACCTTGTTGGAATAAATAGTCCAGTTCATAAGTAGCTCAGAAAGCATAGATCCAAGCAGCCCGAACAAAGCTCCAGATGCACCAACGGAGATGTAGTTATTCTGTAGGAAAAGGGCAGACAAAATGCTGCCACCAAAACCAGACAGTAGGTAGATGGCGCCGATGCGAACTTGCAAGCAAAAAAGCTAGTGTCAGTGCACACATTGTTACTCATTCGCATTGAATAAACATTCTCGACATCGATAAATTCGATCTACATTTGAATATTAATAACATAGTTCATATGATTTGCTTTAACATATTGTCAACAGATCAGAAATGATTTTTCTTGCTTGTGCTTCAAGTTCCACAATACAATGTTAGATTCTTTGGATAGTATGACCAGGAAGCTTAAATGTTACAGTAGTTTACAAGATCACAGCCATCCAAACGAGTTATGTTCACATGTAGAACATATTCCACATGATGCTAGTCACACTGATTTGACATTGTAAGAAGCTTACCAAACCCAAACTGCTGCTCAAGACGAATCCCAATGAACAGCAAACTGAGCATGTTCACAAGCAAATGGATTAGGCCAGCGTGGAGCCAGATGCAGCTAATGAGGCGCCACCCTTGGTGCTGATGGACGACTTTGTTCCAGTCAAGAGCTCCCATTTTCCCCAAACTGCAGGACAAAGCTAAGCTATTAACTTCAGTATCTTGCAACTTACAGTATCTTAGTAGGATAAATAAATTCTTGACTGACTCCACAAGTGAAAACAATCATCAGAAATTTGTGGTCAATTGTTGGTCACTGAAGTGCAATTCTGTGAGATAGGCATAACAAGTTACAGTTAAAATAAGCAGACATGCCAGTAGCGTCGAAGAGAAAACTCCAGAGTCTAGCAATAGCTTGTGTTGTTTAGTATTCCCTCCGTTTCAAAATATAAGATGTTTTAGCTTTGTGAAGCAAATGTATCTAGACTTATTTTAATATATAGGTTCACTCAACTTTGGGGTGAATCTATACACTAAAAGAAGTCTAGATTCATTTTCTTCACAAACCTAAAACATCTTATATTTTGAAACGGAGGGAGTACAACCGTAGTACTAGTAGAAAGATTTTGCAAAAGTCAAAACATCCAAATCCATCTGCTAGATTATAATAACACATGACATAATCCATCGACCTGCCGCACAACCTGGTCAATTAGAGGCTGTAATCCAACAAAAGTAGTGTATTACGAAATATCATAGCTGACCCTGTCAGTAAGGGGGACTCCCTCGGCAAGCAATTTTGGCAGAAAATATAAAGAAAGCTGGAGCGTTTTGGGGTTGTGCGGAGGTGGATCTTAATACTCCAGTATCTAGTAGCTATAGACGAACTGCAGGGTAGGTAAATATACTTGTGTACTGGAGTGGACGACGGAATCAAATTGCACATGTTCGGAACAGTTGAAGCTGTTCAATCGAGAGATCTGAACTGGCACCACCATCACAGGACATAAACCCCTGCTGTCTGAACTCCCAAATCTTTAGATGCTGGAGAAGGCATCCGAATTCAGAGGAAAAATTCGCTGCTCTGGGATTTCAGCGGAATAGTTTTACACTTGAGAATTCACACTAGCAGTAAACCTCTGGCTCTGTCGGAGCTATAATAACCACGCAAAAACGCCCCAAAATCGTTAACTGAAGAAATTATAAGAACGCAAGTAATGGAACAACTCTCAATTTCGTATTCCTAGTAGCAGCAGCTCAACGGAACTGCAAAATAAACCCCCCAAATCCGTGCACCCAAGCACGCCATCGGAGGAGTAGTCGGCGCCACGGCGGAGCGCAACCAAACCAGTAGGGAGCAGGGCGGGGGAAACGAAAGAACAAACGAACGGACGTACGTGGTGGAGGATGGGCCGAGGAGCGGGTTCTCGCGGAGCGGCTGGAAGGAGAAGCGGCGTAGGAAGCCCGCGACGCAGCCTTCGGCGAGCGCGCTGCCGTGCTTGGGGCAGTCGTTGACCCACATCTCGACGACGAAGACGGCGATGCAGGCGACGATGACGGTGGGGACTAGCCAGGGCCACCACTTGCGCTCCCCGGCCCCCTCGTACCCGCCGTACGCCCCGCCCCCCGCCGGCGCCGCCGCCGCCACGGGGCCCTTCCCCGCGCCGCTCCCCTCCATGCTCCCTCGCGTGCGTGCGCGGCAGGCTCGGTCAGTGGTGGTGTGGTGTGGAAGCCAAGGAAGGGAGAGAGGATGGATGGGGAAGAAGCTGCTGGGCTGGCGTCAAGTGGCGCTCTGTCAGGGGGGAGAGTACGTTTAGCTTGGAAGCGAGGAGAGCGAGATGGAAAGCGAGGACACGGACAGACAGACGGAGGACGGAATTGACGCGCGGGGGAAACGGACAGCGACGGTGGTGGCCGGGTGGGTTTGCTGGCGAGCGGGGCCACCGCGAGGTGAGGCGTTGCTGTCCCCGCGCCGCGCGCGCACGGGACGGGTACGTTGTACGCGGTTTGGTTCGCTTGGCGTGGTAAACTCGGACTAGTAGGAGTAGGAGTAGCTGCAACCGATCCGCGTGGAGAAGAAGGGAAAGGGAGGGGAGCGCCGGAGACGTGAGAGGATTCGGCGGCGGCGGCGGCGGCGTCGTCGTCGTGACTGGTGCGCGTGGAGTGGGAACGGGCCGTGACGTGACGACTCGCGAGGCGCCGAGCGCGTGGAGGAGGTGGAAGATTGGGGTCAGGTGGAGCAGCGGCAAGATATTCGTGGTGTCGTGGCAGCGTCATCAGGGGTTGCCGTGGTGAGTTCTGGATGGGCCACATGTCGGGCTGCCGACCGAGCGGCTGTCGTCGTCGGCTTTCTGGTTCCCGATATCTCTCCGGTGTCCGGTCCTGGTCACGGTGCGGCGGCACGGCAGGTCGGCACGAGACCTGGCAAACGCGCGTTGAGGGTTTCTTTGGATCAGACGACTGCAAAACAGACGGATTTTATAGGAACACATGGAGTACAAAACACAGGATCATGAAGCCGAGGAAAAAAAGCGTATGAATAGTCATTTGTCTAGAACATAGAAAAATATAAGAAAAATGTCTCAATTCTACACGAATGAGTGTAAAAAAAGAGGGAATAATGGACGTTGGAATTCCATATTCCGCACGTACAAAACAAATGATTATAAAAACCGAGAAAAAAAGTGCAGGAACAGTCATTTGTCTGTAACACGGAAAAATACAAGAAAAGTGCCTCAATTCTAAAAAAATAAGTGTAAAAAAGAGGTTATAGTAGATGTTAAAATTCCATATTTCTATAAAATTAAAGTCCTGGAATAGAAACCATAGAACTTTTTAGGAATTTTGAAGGTGACGTTCCTTTGAACCGAAGACGTTCTTTAGAAAAAAATCTTATGGGCTATCGTGGTATTGCCGACGAGTACGCCATGGAGGGGTCCTCACAGTGCGTGTTTAGAGACGTGGGGTAAGGCGGACGATTGACGGGTACGAGGTAACACAACTTACCCAGGTTCAGATCCCACAACGGTGGCAAAATCCTTCTCCTGCTATAAATCACTATAAGAGCAATACGCCGAGTTACAGGGATTGGTTCGCTATGCGAGGTGACTAGAGAGCCTAAGTTATCGTCTGAGATTGTTGCCCTAAAGGATCCCATAGGCCCGACTTATATAGTCGTCAGGTCCTAGGGTTACAGGAAAAAGTTCTAGCCGGACAGGTTACAGAGTCCTACACTGTCTATTACTAGTCTTGTGTATCTTGTACTCCAAGGCTCCGGGTACGTTGGTGACTCCACCGTAGCCTTCCTTTATCCGGCATGGGCCTCCCTTCTGGATCCATCTAACTGGGCCGCCCAGCAGGCCATAGGCCATGCTACCGACTATGGGCCACCCGGGTTATCCGGATAAGTGACATGCTATGAGGATACCCATATAGCATATCCCCAACAGTAGCCCCCGGAAAACTCCGAGATCTTGCGCCGTCTTGCCTTTTCAGATGAATGCTCCGTCTAGTTGGATGTCAAAATCGTCAAGCAATATCTTATAGTCCTCCCAAAGAACCCTGCAAAACTTTCTTCGTCTTAAACTTGTAAGCCGGAAAAATGTTGAGTCTTCCATTGTACTCTTCCATAGTCGGATTGAATCCGTCTATGTCGGAATCTTGGACGTGACGGCTCATCTACCCATGTCAGCTAGGACGACGTAGGCTTAGGTCAGCGACGCCTTGTAACTCACACATGCAGAGAACGCAATCATGTCCGATTTTCCCGCGCGAGCGATACGAACCGTTGGCGGCGACAGTTGGAGACGTGGCGAATATTCCGCGCACGTTCGCAAACACGTCGTCTACGCGGCAACCGTCCGATCAAGCTGCACGAATCTTGACGTCGAGGATGATAAATAGTAACCGTGGGGAATTTTCCACTTTTTACCTCATTCTCCTCGCATCATCTTCTTCCTCCAGCCGCACGTCTCCTCGAGCTCTCCGCGAGAAACCTCGAAAAAACCCTAGCTCCCATCTGCACCAATCGCACCCAATCTTCACCCCATGGCTAACAGCAGCACTTCTCCAGCAATGGCGGCGTCGAGCGAAGCCGCGGCGAAGCCGGCGAGCTCCGTCGTTGTGCCCCCAGAGGGCTTGGTCATCCCCGCATCGGCGGTGATTGAATCCACCGGCGGTGACCAAAATTTGGCGGCGCTAGAGCCACTGGAGGAGGAGCCAGACTCGCACAAGGGCGACCGGCGCGGCTCGGACATCACCGACCGCGATATCCAAGAGATGGTCGCCGAAGGTTACCTCCCCGCGACGGAGGGGCTTGCCTGGCAGGCGACGCCGGCCGGCGAGGTGACACCTTCTCCCCAAGCCGGAGAAAAGGTGTACCTAAAAGCTCAGCTGGTACGCGACGTTTCCTTGCCTATCTCCCACTTCTTCCTCTCCGTCTTAAACCACTATAGGGTCCAGCCCCATAACCTCTCTCCCAATAGCATCTTAGTGCTTAGCAACTTCTCAGCACTTTGCGAGGGATATATAGGGATAAGGCCTAGGTTAGACCTTTTTGTGTACTTCTTCACCGTCAAACGTGAAGCCGGACATAGTAAGGAGGAGCTTAGGAACTGCGGCACCATAAGCTTCAAGATTCGACCTGGCCGGCGGTTCCCCGACATAGTCGGCCACGAGTCCTGCAAGAATTGGCAGCGGACGTACTTTTACGGCCTCGACATTCCTCTGGCGGGCCGAGAAGTAACGTACCCGGACTTCGTGGACAGAGCCGCCGCTGAAGTTTCTACATGGAGATCCCAAGCCTCCCTTCCCTCCGACCTCGACGCTTATCGCGCTATAAGGCGGATCGAATGGTTTGTAGAGACGGGTTTGACCGGCTTGGACCTAGCCATGTGCTGGTTCATCAGGCGAATCCAACCTCTGCAGCACCGCGCGAAGTACATGCACGAGTATACCAGCGACAGAAGGGATAGTCTCCGCATCTCCGTGGACAACTTATCGAGCGACTCCGTCAAGCTCCGCCTTAAGGACATCGTCAAGGTGAAGGATAAGAAGCGTGGCTTCACCATCACCTACGACATGTTCGTAGACGGCAAGTGCCCAAAGATAGGTTTTTATTTTCCGTGCATGACATATACTCCAATTCTTCCGTCTTGCAAATGTCTTTTTATCTAACACGGTGATTTCTTACTTAACAGCTTAGCGATCTAGAGGAGGGCAACCTGGCTGCCCAAATCTACGATCCAAAGATGAAGGAAGTCACGGGCGTGTCCGACGATGAAGTCCCGTTGGCGCGAAAGCGGAAGAGCTCCACCTCTGACGCTGCCGACGGAGGCAAGAAGAAGAAGACGGAGGGTGGAGCCTCCAAAAAGACTACCGCCGCCCTGGAGGCGGAAAAGAGAAGAACCACCGGGATTCTTGCCAAAGCACCCCCATTAGTGTAAGCTTCTCATTCTCCGACATTGTCTATTTATCCGTCTTGTTCCTGTACTTATGCATTTCGCACGTTTCAGGAAGAAAGCCACGACCAGCCTCAAGAAGACCTCCAAAACATCGGGGGCTTCTCGAAATATCAAAGACATGCTGCATCGCGATGCCTCCCCCGCCATCGCCCCTGCTACTCCTGCCGTCAAGCCCTCGTCTGCCCCGACAAGCTCACAAGCTAAGGAGGCATCAGGCCCTTCCGCCATGGAAGTGGACTCTGGCGCCTCTACTGAACTCGCGGTTGTCGGCGAGCAGGCAACGCAGGAGAGCACCGCTCAACAAATGGCTGAAGCTCTGGCTAAGGATGCCATCGGTGGCGGCAAGGCGGTGGTGGAAGCTGGTACTTCTGCCGAAGGCGGCGCCCTTGCTCCCCAGAAACCCTTTGAGTTTCCAAAGATAGTCTACCCCGCACTCACGCCGAGTAGCACATCTGTGGTTCCTGGAGCAGCACTGACATCTCCGACGTGCGGTCTTGAGGAGCTCCTCCGACAAGCAGAAATATTGCGAGGAAATAGCATTTCCTTTGGCAAGCTGCTAGCCGAGAGCGCTACAAACCTAAAGATCATCGCACTTGTAAGTTTACTTTGCCTTTTTCATTTCATATGAGTATCCCACTGTAGCCCCCGAGGATGTAGACGGAAAACCATAGGTTTTGCATCTATATGCTCTAAGAGTGACTAAGCTAGAAAACTTCTCGCTGTAGCCCCCAAGCATTTAGATGGAATGAAATGTTCCGACTAGATGCTTTAAGAGTAGCATACGCAGTGTTTATAAATTTCAATACTGTAGCCCCCAAGCCTCTAGTTGTAACTGAATTAGTTCCGACTAGATGCTTAAAGAAAAGCTAAGTAGATATCCGAGTTAAAAACTTTATACTATAGCCCCCAAGCTTCTAATCTAGAACTGAATTAGATCCGACTAGATGCTTAAAGAAAAGCTAAGCATATTGCTAAGGAAAAAACTCTCGTTGTAGCCCCCGAGCGTCTAGGTGGAAATTTTCCGACTAGATGCTCCAAGTAGACTAAACAACGGTTTAACTTTGTTCTTTTTTCCATAGAACGAGAATGCTCGGAGGGGCATGGCCAATGACAAATACCAGAAGATGCGCGCGGATCTTGAAGCCGAAAAGGGTAAAACTGCCATCTTGAAGGAACAGATCATCAAAAACAAGAGTCTGTTTTCTTTTTGCGCATTATGTCTTGGTTTTGTGCCTATCTTCTCTGAGTACTCACCGTGTACTTTGATTTCTCTGACTTTGCAGAACATGTTGCCAAGGCCAAGGACATTGTCGAGCAGTCCAAGCACATCCAGCAGCTGGACAACGAGAACAAGATCCTTAAAAAGGAGAGAGAAGACATGCTGAAAATGCATGAAGAATCAATAAAGGCCTTGCAGGACTCCGCCACCGAGGAAATCAACCGCTTGAAGGAGGAGATCGCGATCTTGAAAGATCAAAAGCGAGCTGTCGATGAGCAGAATCATCGCCATGGCGAGGTGTACAAGCTCCTCCAACAAGAGAAACAATCCTTGGCGGACACCCTCTGGCAAGCTGAGGCCAGCATCTTCAGTAAGATTTCTCCGCCTTGTATTTTTGTAGTCTGGATACTCTGAATTGTTGAACTCATGCGTTCCTTGTCGGAATTTGTAGCTCCTATGGGTTTAACCAGATCGCCTCCTCCAGCCAAGGAATGCATGGTTCTTGCCAGCAACTTCATCAACACCACCATCACCCAAGCCAAAGAGATTGCCAAGCCCCTCCAGATACACATCAAGGCTTCGGACTCGGTGGCAAAGTACTCGGAAATTCTGCGCCGAGCCCCTGGGCGTATCACAAGCTGGAAAGCTTCATGTGCATGGGTTGGCGCAAGGATGGCCCTGTCAATGGTGAAGGCACACTACGAAGGTACCGACATCGATACGGTGACCTCTGGTATCCCCGACGTCGACGCTGACGGCAAAGAGATTGATCATGAAGCCATCTTGTCGTCACTCGCGGGCTATGACACCAGAGTTGCCGAGTTGGTGGACATCGACGTCTTCGTGCCCATGAACACCATCGACAACGGCAACCAAGATTCCTCCGAGTCCCACCATAGTGCCGATGTTGAGGGTGATTCTATGGCTGATAAAGATGCTGCTTCCAAGTCTCCTGCGCCAAAGGAATGAAAAACAATATTGTAATATTTGTTTCACGTTTGGTGTATGCGTGGAAAAAACTTGTTGATGTAACTTAAGGCGGAAAACAATGGTTGTTATTTCCTGCTACTTAAGAACTAGTTTCCAACATGTATATATTTTTTAAGCAAGTGCTGGCTTATCGATTACTTTGGTTCTTATGCTTGACTTTTCGTGAGTCGGAAGACTCGTCGTCGGAACCATGCGCTCAGGTGATGATGCCCAATGGCACCGTCAATAACCTGAGCACAAAATCGTCGACAATAAGTGCCGAAAGTCACTACTTCAGAATCCACATAAAAACGACAAAGAATGTGTAGACCAGAAAACTTAAGCTAGCGCCCGTAGGCGGAATTTTCACAAGTGAAAACGCAATACTTGTGCATAAAGGTTTTACATGATCCAAAAATGAACACTAAAGGAGGTAAAAGACTCAGAAATATGAGTGAACCAGAGAGCTTTATTTCATTGATCATATAAGAGATACGCAATTAGATAAAAATGCTAAGTGTAAAAAGGACGTAGCTGTGCTATGTTCCATGGCCGATCAAGCTCCGGGTAGTCATCATCCGGGTCACGTCGCTTACGCTTATGATCCTCATTGGTTCTATCCTTTAGTTCACGACTGTCAACAAGGTAGTAAGACCCATTGAGCAGCGCCTTGCTTATGATGAACGGTCCTTCCCATGGCAGGGATAACTTGTGCGACTTCTTCTGCTTAAGTCGGAGCACCAAATCCCCCTCTTTAAACGAGCGATGCCGAATGCGGCGACTATGGTAGCTGCGTAGCTTCTGCTGGTAGATGGCGGATCTTTGGCATGCCAAAACATGCTCCTCCTCGAGAAGGTCTACATCTAGGCGTCTGGATTCTTCAGCGTCATCCTCGTCGTAGGCGGCAACTCTTGGTGCATCGTGAAGAATGTCGGAAGGTAGGATGGCTTCTGCTCCATATACCATGAAATAGGGAGTGTAGCCGGTGGATCTGTTGGGTGTAGTCCGTAAACTCCACAGCACAGATGGCAATTCTTCCGCCTAGGCTCCAGCTGCTCTATGTAGCGGTGCCTCAAGACGTGGCTTGATTCCCTGCAGGGCAGTTGCCCCATCAAGCTTTCTAATGGGTTTAGCTTCTATCCATTTAGTGAATTTGTCAACTGCTACAAGCAGATGCGTAAACCCACAAGGTGCCGTCTGTAATGGTCCCACCATGTTCAGCCCCTAGACTGCAAATGGCCAAGTTATTGGTATTGTTCGCAGTTCTTCAGCAGGAACATGTGGTTGTCGGGCATAATACTGGCATCCCATGCATGTCTCAACCAGCTTGTCGGCGTCCTCCTTCGCGGTCAGCCAGTAGAATCCTTGCCGGAAGGCTTTCGCAACCAACGATCGAGGAGCGACGTGATGCCCGAAATCTCCGAGATGGATTTCACGCAGGATTTCCATACCTTCTAGCTGGGAAACACACTTTAGGTATACACCAGTAGTGCTCCTTTTGTAGAGTTGCCCATTGATTATGGTATAACCCTTTGATCATCGTACTATTTGTTGTCTTTCGACTTTGTCGTCGGGCAAAGTTCCGTGTTCGAGGTATTCCATGAACGGTTTTGTCCAAGCCGGAAGGATCTTAGTCACCATGTTGACGAAAGAGTCAGCTCTATCCGGGTTGTCGATGTCGGCCCCCTTCACGGATGGTGTGCGCAGGTGCTCTAGGAAAACTCCTGGCAGGATTCGCTTGCACCCTGATCCAAGCTTAGACAGCAGATCAGCTGCCTCGTTTTGTTCCCTAGGTACATACTTGACTTCGTAGCCCAAGAAGCTCTTGGCTATCTCGTCCACTTCGTCTCGATATGCCTCCATCATAGGGTTCCGCGCATTCCAGGTGCCAGCCACTTGTGGGGCAACCAAGTCGGAATCTCCACAGCAAACTATGCGCTTGATGCCAATATCTTTGGCTACACGTAGTCCGTGAATGAGTGCTTCATACTCCGCCATGTTGTTTGTAGCCTCGAAGTGGATCTGCAGAACGTAGTGTAGCTTGTCTCCTTTTGGTGACTGTAGCAATACACCAGCCCCCGAGCCGTTGAGCAGCTTTGATCCATCAAAGTGCATCACCCAGTACTCTGATTCTGGCAACAGAGTAGCATCTCGCATCTCCGTCCAATCTGCAACAAAATCTGCCAAGGCTTGTGACTTGATAGCGTCGCGTCTCTTGTAAGTGATCTCGAAGGCAGCGAGTTCAATGCCCCACTTCGCGACCCTTCCTGTAGCGTCGCTGTTATTGATGATGTCGGACAGTGGAGTCTTGCTCACCACTGTGATTGGGTGCTCCTGAAAGTAATGTCTCAGCTTCCAAGAAGCAAGGAATACTCCATAAGCTATCTTTTGGTAGTGCGGGTAACACTGCTTGGACTCCGTCAAGACCTCGCTCACATAGTAAACTGGTCGTTGAACTCCGTGCTCATGGCCTGGTTCCTTCCGATCTACCATGACGACGATGCTAATAACCCGGTTGGTTGCCGCCATGTAAATTAACAGGGGCTCCCCAAGCTCGGGTGCTGCAAGGATGGGCGTTGAGGAAAGAATATCCTTGAGCTGCTTCAATGCTGCATCTGCTTCGTCTGTCCACGTGAATTTGTCCGCCTTCTTCAGCAACTTGTATAGCGACAGAGCCTTCTCTCCAAGTCGGCTGACGAACCGACTAACTGCTGCAACACAACCTGTTAGTCGTTGAATGTCCTTTAGGCATGTCAGACGGTTTATGTTTAAGATGGCCTTGATTTTCTCCGGGTTGACCTCGATTCCACGTTGGGAAACGATGAAGCCCAACAATTTGCCGGCTGGAACCCCGAAGATGCACTTCTTAGGGTTGAGCATCATGTTGTATTTCCAGAGATTATCAAAGGTTTCTTTTAAGTCGGAGATTAAGTCGTTTGACTTTTTAGACATCACCGCGATATCGTCCACATAGGCGTGAACGTTCTGACCAATTTGGTTGTGAAGGCAATGTTGCATTGTCCGCTGGTACGTAGCACCTGCGTTTTTCAGCCCAAAGGGCATCGTGACATAGCAAAACGTGTCGTATGGGGTAGTGAACGAAGTGGCCAATTGGTCCGACTTCCTCATCTTGATCTGGTGGTATCCTGAGTATGCATCAAGAAAACACAAAAGTTTCGAGCCAGACGTCGAGTCAATGACTTGGTCAATGCGAGGCAAAGCAAACGGATATTTGGGACATGCTTTGTTCAAGCCGGTGTAATCAACGCACATTCTTAATTCATTGGTTCCCTTTTTGGGGACAAGTACATGATTGGCCACCCATCGGGTGTGAAGGACTTCTTGGATAAATCTAGCTTTAAGTAACCTAACTATCTCTTTGCCAATGGCGCGTCTCTTCTCATCTCCAAAGCGTCATAGAGGTTGTTTCACTGGTTTACATTTTGGGTCAATGTTTAAGCTGTGCTCGGCAAGTTCCCTAGGTACACCTTTCATGTCGGCAGGTTGCCAGGCAAAGATGTCCTTATTCTCACGGAGGAACTCGACGAGCGCGCTTTCCTATTTGGGATCCAGGTTCGTCCTAATGGCGGTGACCTTGGAGGCATCGCCTACCACAAGTTACACCGGCTTGGTCTCGATGGCGGCCTTGAACGCAGGAGCGGAGTCAAAGATCTGCTTCTTCGACGCGGGCATCTCTGAGTCATCGACCTTGCTCTGGATCTCTTTTAATTCTTCGTTGTAGAGGACAGCTTCTGCAACGGCTGCTTCATTGATCTCGCAGTCCCTTGCCTTGGTAAAGCTTCTGGATACGGTGATGATACCGTTTGGTCCGGGTATCTTGAGTTTGTTGTAGACAAAGCATGGCTTGGCCATGAACGTGTGGAATATGTCGCGGTCGAATATGACATGGTACACGCTCTTGAAGGGGACCACCTCGAAGGTCATGCGCTCTTGGCGGTAAATATTAACATCGCCAAAGGCCACCTGAAATGTAATGCACCCAAGGGACCGAGCCTCCCGACCAGGAACTACGCCATGGAAGATGGTGTTGGTCCGCCTTAGGTTTGCCTCCGTCAAGTTCATCTTCTGCAGTGTATCCAGTTACATAATGTTGATGCTGCTTCCACTATCCACCATACACTTGGTGAACTCCACGCCGTCAATCAAAGGGTTGATGACCATGGCGTACTGGTTCTCCGTGGGTATAAGGTCTGGGTGGTCCATCCTGTCCCAAGTTATTGGAACCTCCGACCAGCGCAGGTACTGGGGAACTGGGGGGAGAGTGGCCATCAGGATCCTCAGAGAGGTCTTCTGTTGTCGGACGGTGGGGGTGCCAAGAAAAGTGTGGTAGACTGGAGCCTTCTTTGCGAAGGGGTTCTTGCCCTTGTCGTCGCTCTTGGCGGCGTGCTTGGGGTCAATGTCCTCGTCCATGTCACTCGAATCCTTGGACTCCTCCTCCTTCTTCTTCCCCTTGCCCTTGCCTCGCGGTCTGTTCTTCCGACTTTGCTTGTAGCCGGACTCCGGGTCTTCCTTGAGGTCGTTGACGAACTTGCAGTGTCGATTGGTATGGGTGGCCTTGCCGTTGGCGTTGAGGTGTACGAGGCACGGCATATCGCGGTACTCTTCGTAGGTTTGGGGAACGCGGAGCGGCGCCGAGTTGGTTTCACTTCCTCGTTGCTGCCCGCAGCCTGCTCCCCTTCCTCGGCCACGTTGTCCGCCTTCTCCTCGTCCTGCAAAAGTCAAAGCGACCATATCGGTAGATTGCTTTTCTTCTGGAGAGGTTTTCTGCTTTGTACTGCTGTTCCTCCGATCTTGAGTTGGAATGGCCATTGCCGGCAATGAGCCACGAGCATCGTCATCGGCCGCTGCGAACTCACTAGCTAACTGAATCATCTGATTCAAGTAAAGTTGATGATTGTCCTGCAAGCGCTTTAGCTTGTGTCGGAGCAACGTACCCCTTTCCAACCCATCGATGAAGGCGGCCATGGCGGTCTGAGCGTGTACTCCTGCGCAGGAATTTTTCATATCCAGCCAGCAGGAGAGGTAGGCGCGAGATGTCTCGTCTTTCTCTTGCACGCACCGCTGTAGATCGCCCACAGTGCAGGGATGCTTGTATGTACCCTCAAAGTTTTTGGTGAACGCTTCTTGCATGTCCAGCCAGTTGTAGATAGATTTCTCCGGCAAGTCGTCAATCCATTGACGGGCCATACCCGCCAACATTAATGGGAGGTACTTGACGGCGACGTTGGGGTTGCCTCCGGCAATCTCCACCGCGTTGCCGTAGTCCTGCAACCATGTGGCTTGCTTGGCGTTGCCGTCATAGGGCTTAATGGTCTTGTCAATCCGGAAACCTTTGGGGTAAGTTACGGACCGTATTGCGGGTCCAAAGCAACGTGGTCCCAGGTATGGTCCTTCCCGGGCCTTGTGGATCTTATCGATCCGCGAACGTGCATCGTATGACTCCTGGTTCTTCTTGTTTTTGTCAACAGGGGACGGGCTGCGTGAACGACGCGGGCCTCCTCCGCCATGGTGACTGCTTGGTGGTGACGGAGGCGGAGGTGGCGATGGGTTAGCCTTCTTGCTGTTACCCTCCTGCGACGCCTCACGCCTGTCACGGTTGCTTGTCGGACGTGGAGGGTCATGGCGTGACATGCTCTTGTGTCCTTGGTTGCACTCTCCGTCATGACGGGTCTGCTCCATGTTGTCGCGGATGTCGATGCCGCACTGCTTTGGTGGGGGCATATCCGTACGATGGTGAGCCTTGTAATCTTCGCGATGTCGGGGAGATCGGGGCGGTGGCGATGGGCGACGAGGTCGGGCCTTTTCTCCATGGTCGGAGGATATGGGGATAGCATCCTTCCTGTTGCGCGCATCTCTCCGTCTTCGTTCTGATGAACCCGTCTGGGACCCAACATCAAGAGGAGATCTGTCCCTTGGCGGCTTGTACTGGCTAGATTGGCAGAGCGCTGGGTCAGACTCAAGCCTCTGAGAGGTGGCTTTTTCCTGCTGCTTTACCACCTTGGCCACTAAGTCATAGACCTGTTCCACTGCCTCAAGCGATCTATCATGCTCTAGAAGGGTCTTGACGACGGCGAGGTTAAGGAGTGGGGTGGGCATCACCTACTTGCCTTCACTGTCAATGTATGGCTTGGCCTGTGCCGGCTTCGAGGGAGCCCATCCTAGGTTGCGCCATACACCAGGGTCGTTGATGACGCGAGCCGGAGCTTTCTTAGCCTTCTGCTGCTGCAGTAAAGTCTTGTACTCGACCTTCATTGCTCTAGCTTTCTCTATGGACTTCTGCGCGTTGACCAGATCTCGATCTAGCTTAGCGCCTTGCTCCGCGATGGCCTGCGCTTCCTCCAGCAGCTGCTGGCGCTTCTCGTCAAGCTGGGTCACATTCCGGATATGAGCAACGGTCCGTGGCTCGACGAGGAGATTGTCGTACATCACTCTATCAGCTAGAGTAACTTGGGCTGCCGCAGACGTAGATGCTAGAGGCGGCAAGTTTGTGGTGTTGTTGTTGCTCGGGCCGGTGTCGAGTTCCTGCGGCTGCTGTACTGGGTTAGGCGGAGGAGGCATGACTTTTGCGCGATCATCGTCAGCAGCAATAAGTGGCCCGTTCCCCTTTTCCAGTGCTGTAGGCGGAGCTCGTCCGGGTTGATCTTCATCCAACGCCGTCCCAATGGTGACGAACACCCCTCGGGACGCGACGGCGTTGTTGGCTTGCTCGTCGCGCGAGTACTCCTCCTCCATCTCCTGCATAGCGGAGTCTAGCTCTTCTGGACTGAAGTCTATCTCCTCTAAATCTGCACTGAAATCAGCATAAAAGCGTCAATGACAGAGTCGGAGGGTTCCAGGACTTCCTCGATGATGGGCGGTGGAGGTGCAACGGCCTCGACGATGACTAGAGGTGGTGGTGCTGCTGCGACGATGGCGGCGGCTGCTGAATCGAAGGTTCTCCGTCTCTGAGCGCAAGCTCCATCTGGGCTGCTGCGTCAGCTTCCGCGTAGCTGTTGACGGTGCTCACCATCTCTTCGAGGGTAAGGCGTCCTGTTGCCTGCTGCCGTCTTAGAGAATGTTAGAGAAGCGTGCCACGGTCCAGTCCTTCCACGAAGTGATACAACGCGTTATCATCGGGGTAGTGGGCCCGATCGGCTCGTATACGGAGCCACCTGGCCAGGTAATCGCGGGGGTTTTCGCCCTCTCTCTGAACGCAGCGTGCCAGATCGAAGATGGTAACCACGCCGACGAACTTGGATCTCTGCTGTCCAAACGCACGGACGAAGCCGGCGGATTTGCCGTGATCTTCCACCTTTATATCCTGCACAGGGGCGGTTTGGGTGGGCCTTGAATTTTTTCGATCTTTTCCGACAAACTCCGAAGAGAGATCCGACATCGATCCTTCCGCGAACGTATCCGGCCCATAGGTGGTCCGTGCGGGTCTTGATGCTTTCCGATCTTTGCCGAAAAACTCCGAAGAGAGATCTGACATCGATCCTTCCGCGAACATATCCAGCCCGTAGGCGGTCCGTGCGGGTCTTAATGCTCCTCCGACTCCCAGGGAACTAGTGCCCGAGTCGGTTTCGTCGATGAAGAGGTGGATGTCTCCGATAGGAACAATCGAACACCGCGTAGGGTTCGTCTTCGCCAGGATCCAGAACTCGTCAGGAGGGACGATCGGAACATTGCGGGAGAAGAGAACGCGACCGATGGCTACGGTTTCGCCGATTCCCGCGAAGATCTTGGTCCTCGCCCGCTGAAGAGCCTGAAGCGCCTCTTGCCCCACGGTGGGCGCCAACTGTCGTGGTATTGCCGACGAGTACGCCATGGAGGGGTCCTCATAGTGCGTGTTTAGAGACGTGGGGTAAGGCGGACGGTTGACGGGTACGAGGTAACACAACTTACTCAGGTTCAGATCCCACAACGGTGGCGGAATCCTACTCCTGCTATAAATCACTATAAGGGCAATACGCCGAGTTACAGGGATTGGTTCGCTATGCGAGGTGAGTAGAGAGTCTAAGTTATCGTCTGAGATTATTGCCCTAAAGGCTCCTATAGGCCCGACTTATATAGTCGCCAGGTCCTAGGGTTACAGGAAAAAGTCCTAGTCGGACAGGTTACAGAGTCCTACACTGTCTATTACTAGTCTTGTGTATCTTGTACTCTAAGGCTCCGGGTACGTTGGTGACTCCACCGTAGACTTCCTTTATCCGGCATGGGCCTCCCTTCTGGATCCATCTAACTGGACTGTCCAGCAGTCCATAGGCCGTGCTACCGACTATGGGCCACCCGGGTTATCCGGATAAGTGACATGCTATGAGGATACCCATATAGCATATCCTCAACATGGGCTGAATTTGTCGATTTTTTTTAAATCCTTCAATCCAAAGAAGACCTAGCGAAGCAGCCTAGAGGGGGTTGTCGCCATATCACTTGGTGCTGAACTCATTTTGATATGGCACTGAACCCTTTTGGTTCGCTTTACTACTACTTTTTTTGAGAGAGAAGCTTTACTAGTGCTTTGTGTTGTATAATTTTGGCTCCTTTTTATATGGCGCCAACTTTAGGGGTCCGATTCTAAAATAGATTTGCCAAGAGGTCGGACGAGGAATTTATTTTTCCTAGAAGTCAGATTTGTCAAATACATGTACGCGAGCGAGGCTACCAGCTACTCCTCTCTGGTTTACTATGTTCTTTTATGTCTATTTTCTTAAATACCCCCTCCTTAACATATATATTGCATATAAGATTTTAAAATCATCAACTTTGACAAAGTTTATTGAGAATATTATCTATATCTACAATATCAAACTTATACAGTATAAAAAATACATAGCGATGAATCGCATGGTATTGATTTGGTATTTTACATGTTAATGTTTTTCTACATACTTGGTTAACCTTAAACTCATTTAACTTAAAAAAATTATACGCACTATATTTTTTCAAGGAGGGACTACTACCAATAGAGTTGTGAATCACTCTAAACTTTTATTGCATATTGTTGCGTCGAGAGTTATGTCTTCAGTAAAATAAGTGTATATCTAAATATTTTTTTAATATGTATGAATCAATTCTCCAAACGATGACTTTCACCTAACATTTTTCGTCTAGGTGTACCTTTTTATTCAAAAAAAGGGACAATGAATAAAAAATATATAGCAATACCAATGGAATAACGGCTTCCAAGTTAGTTCCTCCGGTTAAGTGGCCAAAGTTACTACTACATCCGTCCCAGATTTTAAGCCTTTTTTTCAAAAGTCAAACTATGTAAAATTTGACCAAGTTTTTTAAAAAAGAAATTAATATTTATAATTAAAATCTATATCCTTCGATACATCATCAAACATATTTTTACATGGTATCTATATAATAAAATAGTTTCTGATAGTTTTTTCTAAAAGTTTGGTCAAACTTTTCGTAACTTGACTTTTTAAGAAAATATAAGTCTTAGGGATTGTTTGATTCATAGGATAGGAAAAATATAGAAATAGGAAAAACATAGGATTAAGATGTCATGCCAACTTGAATCCTATGTGAATAGGAATTTTGTTTGATATAGCAAAGGAAATTTTCCATGAGCTATGATCTAATGTTTCTTTCCTATAGGAATTGCACTATAAGATTCCTATATGATTAATTTCTATAGGATATGTTCCTATGAATCAAACAGTAGCATAGGAAAAATTCTCATAGGATTCAAATCCTACATAATTTCTATGCAATTTCTATAAATCAAACAAGCCCTTAAGCTTTAGGACGGAGGTAGTAATGTTTACATTGCCATACTGCAAAAGGGCAAAAAAAATCAAAGACCATAGCATTACGTACTCTAGTGCTCAAGGACCAAATCAAAGTCTAGATCGTTGAGCAGCTATTGAAGACTTAATAATTCTATGCTTGCATGAGAGTGCCATGTATCTTAATCAAATAGATCTCATAAATCTTATGTCTCGCATGCTTATGAGGACAATGAGATGCATTATATACCCTCCATTGTCCCAAAATTTGACATCTCGACTCTCCTTCGTCGACAAAGATATACTCCCTCTGTTTTAAAATATAAGATGTTTTACGTTTGTAAAACAAATGTATCTAGACTACTTTTAGTATATAGGTTCATTAAGGTTTAGAGTGAATCTATACACTAAAACAAGTTTGGATACATTTTTTTAATAAACCTAAAATGTCTTATATTTTGAAACGGAGGAAGTACCATTTTATTCTCTTGTCTAACCAAGACAGGGACGAAGCAGTAGTACCAGCATTGGGGTTAGATACCGATGATATTTTCTCGAAACAGGTTTTCTTCTGCTTTGTAAATAAAGCATAGACACTAATGATATTTATAAAAGCATTTGTTTGATACTCCTTGCATTGTTTATTAGTGTAAAAACTCCAAGTAAAAAATGTGGACACCCGCGATTTTCTCAAGTAGCATAGGTTCAAGGCGGTTCAACCGATTGTCGGTGGCAATCGTTGGCGACATCGAGATAGAACCTTGTTGAAGTTTCTGACACTTGTCAAAATATTTGTGTCCTTAAGTTGTAGACCTAAATCTATACCTAATAATAAAGCACAAAGGACGTGTTTGGTTCGTGATATTTTGACCGTAATCCGATTACACCGTAACCTGATACCGTTAACCATGTTTGGTTCTCTCTTTCCGTAATCAAGTCCCGTGTAAACAAATCCCACCGCAAGTCAAAACCGTTTCCGGCCACCATCCCGCGGAAACAAATCGTTACCGCGAGCTCAAAAAGTCCGGAGACTCCGGTCTGGAGCTTAAAAAGTCCGGTCTAGGCCGGAGACTCCGGTCCGGGTGATTTCAGAACGTCCAGAACTCGAACGAGACGCATTTTGGGCGGAAAAACTCGAACCCAAACCTCAAATTGATGGGGGAAATCAAGGAATTAGGCCATGGGAACGCAGGGGAAGGTAGATCAACTAGTTTAGCAAGCAATCCATGGATCAAAACCTACCAAAACTCACTCAAATCACAGATCGATCCAAAACACGAATTGGGGCTGTTTTTGGTGGAATTTTCGAATTCATGGGGAAAAGACCAAATTGATGAGAAATCCGTGGCAACCAAAAGCTTCTGATACCAGATGATGGAGGGGTTAACCTCTTGGGTGGCCCGATCTTCATGGATCTCGTGGTCAAATCGATGGGAAAGCGAGGGGAAAGGGAGAAGGTAGCGGAAACGAACACACACCTCGCGAAGAACACGATGAACACACGCAAAACTCACACGATACAAGGCCGATTGCTCCCGAACGGCGGCCACCGGTCCGATAGAATCCTCGCAAGGAAAGATCGGTCAACGTGCTCCCTCAAATCCACATCGGAGAGGGAAGAACACCTTGGGGAGGGTCTTGACAACTTGGAGACGAGACATCGAACTCCAAGGCCTTGTTCAACGATGGATGCGTGATGCAAAGTCCAATCGAGGTTGGTGACGATAGTCAGTCCCCTTGGTAAAGGGGATGAGGCAAAACTAGAGATTCCACACAAGGGGGTTGTCTTTAGTCTATCATCTATGCCTAAGGGATACATGAAGGGGTGGGGGCTCTATTTATAGGCCAACCACATAAACAGGGGTAGTTTAGGGATAAAACTAGGGTTTGGACGAGCTAGAGGGGTACATGGGCCAAAGGCCCAGCTGGCGGTGCGCAGGCCCATCGTGTAGGCCGGAGACTCCGGTGTAGGGGCCGGAGACTCCGGTGTTGGCCGGAGACTCCGGTGTCGTCTCCGGAGTGGCGTACTAACTGTCCCCGGGTCGGTTGCTGGGGTCGGTCCGGAGGTCGGTCCGGAGACTCCGATGCGCAGGACCGGAGACTCCGTTGTAGCAGGACCGGAGACTCCGGTGTAGGCCGGAGACTCCGGTGGTTCAGCCGTGGCTTCTTCCGCCTCCTTTTCCAAGCCTCCGTCTTGTCGGGCTTGATGTTCCGGGCTTCCTCCCTTGCCTCCGTACTTGTCGGTGTGAACCTATCATGCATATGTGACGGAGTATGAAGTAGCATACCATTCAATAGGGTAGGAAGTGGGCTCGCATAGAGGAACGGATTCACCTTTGGAGTCCATGACGACTTGGCGTAAGTTGGAGACCATGATGTGGTAACGACCGTAGGTCGGGCTGCATCA
This sequence comes from Avena sativa, assembly GCA_916181665.1. NCBI lineage: Eukaryota > Viridiplantae > Streptophyta > Magnoliopsida > Poales > Poaceae > Avena > Avena sativa. The sequence goes on from OV702297.1 coordinate 412,470,371, forward strand.
TCTCCCTCCCTTCAAAAAGAGTCGTCCTCAACTCTCCATGTTCATCACGAAGTAGAAGAGGTCGAAGGACATCCTTGATCCTAGGGTTCACCATATAGTCGTCCTCAGGAAGATTGACTTGACAACACTTCAATGTTCCTTCACCCTCCATGAAGCCTACAAAGCTCACGACAAAAGCGAAGCAACACTGCCAATTCATGAACATTATAGCATGAGTCCTCAAGTAGAAGGAAGTCACCTTAGCTTGTAGAGATAGCTCGATGAAGGGTAGCCATAGGTAACTCTCTTCGGTTCTTCTTGTCAACATATAGTCCATAGAGGTTGACGTGTATGCATTTGTGCCTTCACACAACAAAGACCAAGCAAAATATTTTCGTGCGTGATAGAGGAGCATGTCAAATGTGGCATGTCCATTCTTGTTCACAACACTATTAGCACAATACAAGGATAGCAAATGGAATGCATATGCAAGGTCAAAGTGCATGGAAATCGTTTGAACATCATCCAAATGTGGGAACTCAAAAACTCCATATAATGTCTTAGTGTGGCACTCAAAGCAATCGAATAGAAATTTGATCAACATCTTTGATGCAAAGTTAGGAGAATTTGGCAAAAACACAAAAGTAAGAATATCCAAAACAACATCATTATGTGTGCTAACCAACCATTGGAAAGAGAAATTGTTCGACATGTTGGATGTCACACACAAATCATCGATAGCAAATATCATGGGAATATGAGTATCCCAAGCGGAAGCCAAAGTAACGTGTTTGCAAACAAACCAAATGAAAGAGCAAGTGATCCTTATGTTTGTTGCAACAACAAGACGAGATTCTTGGAAGCTCTCATGACAATACATGCTCTCAATGGCATTATGGTTGCACACAAAACATCGGAAAGTGAAATTGTTCAACAATTTTGTTGCAACACACAAAGCATCAAAATCCAATAGCAAAGAAACATGATTGTCATAAGGGGAGATAATACCATTAACATGCTTGCAAGCAAACCATAGGAAAGAGCAATTTGCCAACATGAAATATGCAAATCATGCAAAAGGTATCAGAGCCGGGTTCGATCTTGAACTCACTTGTGGGATGCTCTCAAGAGCTCTTTTTGTCAACTCGTGCTCAACCGAGGTTGACAGGATAGTGCGGGTACCTACACACATCATACACAAAAGGAAGAACGTGTGTGCATGGTAGAGATACACATCATCCATCATGACGTATCTCTTCTTGTGCACATCACCATTAATGTCAATCAAGTATGAAATAGATGCATGGTGAGTATGCAAGTGGGGAACATGCTTATCATGGCAATCATCAAAATCTCCAAAAATTGAGAAAGCTATGGGGGGCATCTCATTATAACGCATATAATCAATATTGTTGCAAGCAAAACAAGTGAAATAGCAAGCATTCATCTTATCGCAAGCAACGGGAGAAATTGAATGACTAGCATGACAAGGCAAGTCCGAAGCAATTGGAGGATACACACAAGATGCATAACATGGCATGTTTATGGCAATGATATCGCAATCAAACAATTCCACATGATCAATATTATGCAAAGGTAAAGCATCACATGGGAATGTGGATGAAGCATATGTAATGTCATAATTATCATCCATAGCATGCATATCCTCACAACTCATCATGTACACTAGTGGGATCATGGCATCATCAACACCCTTATTGTTACCTTGGTCATACCTCTCATATGAAGTGGGTGTTGTGGAAGTAGTGGCCTCCTTGTGGACGACTTCGTCTTCTTGATGTAGCCATGGCGTAGCATCCTCTTCATCCACCATGTACATCTTCTCCATTCGAGGCATCATTGCTTCATGGCTTGGCGCGTCTTCATCCATGGAACCTAGCACAACACAAGAGAACACACTAGAGGTAGAGGGTAAGTTGTTAGAAATCGAAATGGTCTCACTTGACCTATCAACTACCACTCTCAACTCACTAGGAGTATCGCTCGTGCCCTCCAAGTGGAAGCACTCAGTCTCATATAAGGTGGAGTCACTCATCTCACTCTTGTTCTCACTCAAGTGGGCTAAGTGGCTCTCATACTCACTTGGGATTGGTACCACATCATCACTCAAGCATATAGGGATAGGCTCGGTTTCCTCAACTCCATGCGCCTCCTTTGGTGAAGGGAAAATCCCATGCTCACCATTCTTGACCTTGTCGCCTTCACGGTTGGATGCCATAAGATGGGTATCATCGCTCTCCTCCATGGTCGAAGGGAAAATCCCATGCTCGACCGTCTTGTGGCCATCTCGTAGTAATGGTGGAGGTAGGATCATGCTATCCAACTTGGCGAAGTAGAGGTTTACATTTTCCTCGTTCGCGAGGTCGTGGAAGTCAAGCGTAGGCATTGAAGTTTGATGGCGTGGAGGAAGGCTTGCTCTTGGTGCCATTGTGGTGGCGGCACGAGTAGTAGAAGGTGCCCTATGATGGTGTCGACGGAGGTCATTGGTGTGCCTTGCCGATGGTTGATGTTGGTGAAGCACTTGGTCATCCACATGACGCTCACGACGGTGATCATTTGCCTTGGCACTCTTCTTATGCTTGTGGTTCCTTCTTGAGCTTGCTTGAGCATTATGGTTGGTGCTCATCATGAATTCTTCATCTTTATGGCGAAGATGCCTTTGACGATGCCTTGTATCCTCTTTATGGTGGCGATGCTCATGAGAGGATGTTTGTCGATGAAGAGTCTTGTTTCTTGGCGCCTCTTGATGCATATGATGTTTGGACGCCACTATTGTTTGGGTAGGAGGTGGATCTTGGCGCCTTGGAGGTGATGGAGCTTGGCGCCTTGGAGATGATGGAGCTTGACGCCATCTAGGTTGTGGCACTTGATGCCTTGTCCATGGTGGCGCTTGTGGCCTTGGAGGTGGATCATCGAAGTAGGTGGTGCCCTTTGGTGTGACACGCTTGGCCTTGAAGGTCATGGATTCTTGATGATGCGCCTCCTCTTGCTTGGCATAGTAGGCTTCCATCTCCACGTGGTGGAGGAATTCTTCATGGCTCGTGGAGGAGCCATCAAACTCGATGAAGTTCTCCGTGTCCTCCATGCTCGGCGAGGCGTCGTCGATGTCGCACTCGAAGTCGTCCATGCTTGGGGAGTAATTGTTGGTGTAGTACTCCATATCACCCAAGCACGTGGAGCGATTGTCGGTGTAGTGCTCCATAGTCTCCATGCATGAGGAGCCATTGTCGGTGTTGTGCTCCATCATGTCCTCTATACTTGTGGAGTCGCAGTCATGGTGGCTCATCATGGATTCTTCATAGACATCATCCCCGGTTCCGGAGTCCCTAGACATGCTTCACAAGACCAAGTGTTGTATATGGAAGTGGTAGAGGGTGTTAGGGATACAACGTCGAGCCTTACTTTACCTTGGAAGATCGTATCGTGCAAGTGGCCACACTTGAGAGCAATAAACCAAGCAAAGTGAAGTTCACGCGGAACACCAAAACCAACTACTAACCAAAAAACACACACACGCAAGGCCTATGGTGGATAGGTATGGAAAGTGGCATGTCAAGAAACAACCCAAAATCAAGATGTTGTAATGGCAAGTAAAGAACCACAATGATCACAAAGCAAAACAAGTCAATCCACAAGATAGAAAATATATACAAGGAAACACACACGGTGGGATAAATGGGACTTGTGTGACGGAGAAAGTGAGCTAAGAACCAAATGATTATCTAACGAAGACTATAAGCTCGTGTCACACAAGTACAAGGAGAGACGCTAGTTCGATTGCAATTAATTGGTGGGCTACAAGATATGCACAATAAGTACCACCTATATGATGTTTATCGAGCTTGCGCTTCCTATTCTATGAGGCACATGTATATTTCTTTCTTTTTCTCTTTTCCTTTTTCTTTTCTTTTTTTCTTTTTCTTTTTCTTTTTCTTTTCCTTTTTCTTTTTCACTTGCCTCTTCCTTGTGCCAACAACTATACAAGATAACTATATGAGATAGCGCTCACAATGTTTGCTCGGAATCTACAAGGTATCAAATATGCATAGCCCAAGCAATCATAAGAGGAACTATTCTCAATAGGTGTTTGTTTCTCGCAAAGATAGTGGGGTTCACAAAGGAATGCAAGTGGGGAAAAGTCGCAGAATGTTATACCTTTCGTCGACGATCTTCACCCTTTATTGTTGGATTCCGCCTTGCTCAAGGAATTTAGATGCAGTAGATAGCATGAACAACGTGGATGATGATGTAGAGCTCCTTCTCTTCGAAACGAGCTAAAGAACACCAAAATCCGAGTTGAAATGCAAAAGTTGTGCTCAAAACCGTGCTGCAGTTTTTCTGTCTGCAGGGAGGGGCGGAGACTCCGGTCTGGAGGTCCGGAGACTCCGGTCTAGAGCTCAAAAAGTCCGGAGACTCCGGTCTAGGCCGGAGACTCCGGTCCGGGTGATTCCAGAACGTCCAGAACTCGAACGGGACGCGTTTTGGGCGGAAAAACTCGAACCAAAACCTCAAATTGATGGGGGAAATCAAGGAATTAGGACATGGGAACGCAGGGGAAGGTAGATCAACTAGTTTAGCAAGCAATCCATGGATCAAAACCTACCAAAACTCACTCAAATCACAGATCGATCCAAAACACGAATTGGGGCTGTTTTTGGTGGAATTTTCGAATTTATGGGGAAAAGACCAAATTGATGAGAAATCCGTGGCAACCAAAAGCTGATGATACCAGATGATGGAGGGGTTAACCTCTTGGGTGGCCCGATCTTCACGGATCTCGTGGTCAAATCGATGGGAAAGCGAGGGGAAAGGGAGAAGGTAGCGGAAGCGAACACACACCTCGCGAAGAACACGATGAACACACGCAAAACTCACACGATACAAGGCCGATCGGCCATCGGTTCGATAGAATCCTCGCAAGAAAAGATCGGTCAATGTGCTCCCTCAAATCCACATCGGAGAGGGAAGAACACCTTGGGGAGGGTCTTGACAACTTGGAGACGAGACATCGAACTCCAAGGCCTTGTTCAACGATGGATGCGTGATGCAAAGTCCAATCGAGGTTGGTGACGATAGTCGGTCCCCTTGGTAAAGGGGATGAGGCAAAACTAGAGATTCCACATAAGGGGGTTGTCTTTAGTCTATCATCTATGCCTAAGGGATACATGAAGGGATGGGAGCTCTATTTATAGGCCATCCACATAAACAGGGGTAGTTTAGGGATAAAACTAGGGTTTGGACGAGCTAGAGGGGTACATGGGCCGAAGGCCCAGCTGGCGGCGCGCAGGCCCATCGTGTAGGCCGGAGACTCCGGTGTAGGGGCCGAAGACTTCGGTGTAGGCCGGAGACTCCGGTCAGTCTCCGGTGTCGTCTCTGGAGTGGCGTACTGACTATCCCCGGGTCGGTTGCTGGGGTTGGTCCGGAGGTCGGTCCGGAGACTCCGGTGCGCAGGCCCGGAGACTCCGGTGTAGCAGGACCGGAGACTCCGGAGTAGGCCGGAGACTCCGGTGGTTCAGCCGTGGCTTCTTCCGCCTCCTCTTCCAAGCCTCTGTCTTGTCGGGCTTGATGTTCCGGGCTTCCTCCCTTGCCTCCGTACTTGTCGGTGTGAACCTATCATGCATATGTGACGGAATATGAAGTAGCATACCATTCAATAGGGTAGGAAGTGGGCTCGCATAGAGGAACGGATTCACCTTTGGAGTCCATGACGACTTGGCGTAAGTTGGAGACCATGATGTGGTAACAATCATAGGTCGGGCTGCATCATCCCATATACTGGTTCCCGATAAATATATTCCTTTGGTGGCGATACGTGTGATCGAACAGACAAGATCGACCACATTGAAACCACGATCTCAATCAAGTTCTGCTGGTGGCGACGCACGGGGCGGCCGGCCGAAGACGAGGCAGCTCTAGCGTGGAGAGGAACATCTGATCAACCTATGCTGCCGCCTGAGGAACTTGAAGAGTTAGATCCATCGGTATTTTTTGAGGTAGATATAGATGAACTTGGTACAATTTCTTTCGTGAGGTGTACCAGATCAATGTCCTTATGTGGTTAAAATTGTGGGTTCTTTGTCCACGCGGGATTCCCTTTGTTGAGTCAATTGTTAGATCTGGAATACACTTCGCTTAATTAAGTGTGTTGCCTTATGCAATAGCAAGGTTCGGTTCGTGTGCCACTTTGCATTTGGTGAAAGCTACTTAACTCCAACTGCTCGGGTTGCCATGGGATGTGCTACTCTATATTTAGAGTGATATTTCACTATTCAATATGCAGATTGTTACTTGACTAAGTATTTGTGTTTCTAGGTGAACGTTAGAGCCGATGATTGAACGTTCCGCTCCGCATGTGCAGCGACCTTCCAAATGATAGTAGTTTTGCCCGGCTTGTATGATGGAGGGACGAGGACAACGTTGACCAACAGCAGGAAACAGAGAAGTATAGCGGACGACGCACTCGACAGACAAGGCCAACAGACTTCCCTGAGTCTCGAGTAAGCAAGAGAGAGAGGAGCGGGACTAGCAAGAAACGAAACTGGGAAGAGATGAATTCAAGATGAAAGCATGTGAGGTTGGTGTGGTGTGTGGCTGGTGCGGTGAGGTCACGACTTAGGGATAGACGCGAGCTGGTTCCAAGCGTGCTTCTACCTATGGTTTAGGTAGTTTTCTTCGTGTTTCTAATTATCAGCATATACTCCGTCAAGGATCCGGCAAGATTGATGAGGTTACTCGATATAGGATGGCATTCTTACGTAGGATTTGTTTTGTGCAACTTTAAAAGATCTAATTATTAGCCGTGTATATAGGTCTATGTTTATCAGGCCGTGCAACGAACAGGTTTTATGCTAGTCAAATAAAATTCACGTTTTATAAACCTTTTTTAATGCATTAATACAATGGTATGAGGGGGATCTCACAATCAGTGCGCCGCAACCGACCGCGTCATAGATGGAGCTTTTCATGGGCATCCGTTCGGTACGTACTTGTTCATGTGAGTCGTCGCATTCATGCACATATGCACCTGCTAGCTTTTTTTTAAACAGATGCACTTGCCAGCTTGGTCCGGAGTTAAAACTGAGTATTTTTTGTCAAATTTGCCCAAGTCTCAAAAGTTCAACCAAGTCTGACCCTTTCGCGAAACTAATTCGGAATCTGACCACTGGGTCGGCGCCTTTAAAATGGCGCCGGAGTTGTACATGTCGGCGCACACGAAACAGAAAATCGACCTGAAGGAGGTCGGCTCCGTTTAAAATGGCGCCGACGTCGGTTCCGTTTAAAACGGCGACCTCCCTAGTTTGCCTCCTAACAGCTTCATCTTGGCGCCGATCTGTACAACTTCGGCGCTGTTTTAAATGGCGCCGACCCCAGGGATCAGATTCCAAATTAGTTTCGGGGAAGGATCAGACTTGATTAAACTTTCTAGATTTGGATAGATTTGGCAAAAAATAATAAAACTGACGGCCGGTCGGGTACACAATGCGCGTCGACGCATCACCACCGAACGTTCCCGTGCACACCGTCGACACCCGGACCATCAATGGCCCCGGCCGGTCGCTCTCTCCACCTCCACGTACGGCGTCGTCACTCTCCAGCGACCAGCATAGTACCTAGTACGTGTGAGCGAGTGAGCGTCCACGTGAGCTCGATGCAGCGGTAGCTCGTTTTGGCTAGCTGTGGCGTAATGTGCTGCCAAATGCGAACGCAGCGATTCTACCACGTTGTGGGGGTCTCGGTCTTATCCAATGGTTCTTAGCGTTCTATGATTCGTGCCTGTACAATTTGCATTTTGCACCTGATAGAATCACACCCTATAGGAACCAAACTGGACATGTCAATCATATCTCTTACCGGTTCTCCTCTCACCACCTGCCACATTCATCCCGTCGCCATCAAGAAAATCGCCGCCGCCATGGACGGACGGACCCAGCCAACATCCACGAGCCTCGCCGCTGCTGACCGACTCTGTCCTGTCCCTCTCCTTTGATCTTAGATCTCTGGCCGCGGATCCGTTCTCCTGTCCCTGACGGAGGATGGGAGGGAGGTTGTCGTGCCCCTTCCCCGACGGACGGCAGCCATGGTGCTCATCGAGGAAGTGAGGCGCCTCGTGATGAATTTCCATCCCGTGGCACCTGCCCTGACGCCCTAGACCTGGAGTCTACAACTCTACCGCATCCTACTCGATTTTTTTTTTCTGAAATATTTCTCTTGTTCTGTTCTTGATCCGAGCTCCTCCTTCCTATTCATTGAATCTTGACCCAATTTGTTCCCGATTGCCGAATCCATGTGCTAATTCTTCTACTAACTGAACTAAACCGAATGGATAATTTTCTATAAAAACGTAGACTCAGGGTTATGGTAGCAAAAGGGCAAGGGCTCACGGACATAAAATCAATATATCACATGGTGTTTTCTACAAAGTGCAGAAGGGGATGCACGAATCGCCAACCATGATTCGACGGCCCAGGATAAGCCCGGGACCCTAATCGTATAGGTAAGGTTTGTTTTTCGGCCAAATGCTAGCTACGTACCTCATCTGGTCCATAGTCCAAACAGATTCAACCGTCCAACAGTCAGTCCCTGTGCTATGTAGCAGCATTTCGTGTTTTTTTTTTGAGAAAATTGCAAAAAACCACTATTTTATCTTAGAATTTCAAAAAACCACCACTTCAGAACTAACAAGTAACAGATAGCAATGATTCGTCTGAAATGCTCGTCTAACCATTAAACTGACAGGCATGACCCACTCTTAGGCTGACGTGGCACGATGAAAATGGTCCAGGGTGACAAAGGTTGGATTGATTTCAGTTTTGGGTCTTTTTGTCAATTTCATAGGGACCACCTATCAAATCAGATCTATCTTCTCTAAAAAAAAAAGGTTGGCAGTGGAGCATGACCATACACCAGGGACAGTGGGGATGGTGAGGGGGTCGCCGACTTGCTACTGCTGCTCTTCCTTCGCTGCTCGGAGGCGGTCGGGAGGGGGTTAGGGATGGGTCGGGATCGACGAAGAGGTCCATGAGCTGGGCCGGCGACCCCCGTAGCTGACGACCTACTGGAGCACAAGCGTCGCCGCAGCTCCCGACCCCAATGAACTCGCCCCCTTCCACGCAGGCAAGCCTCCATAGCTCCTTCCCGACCGGCACACACTGCTCCTCCCGACGAATGCGACCGGAATCAGAGAAGAACGACGCCTCCATGGTGGCGGTGACAGCACAAGGCGTAGGGGCGATAGGGAGCAGGAGGAAGAGCAAGGAGAGGTACAGGGGCATCAGAGGTTCGCTGGGATTATGGAGGTGTTCCCGTCCCTGAGGGGATCGACATCGTCGACATGGTTAACGACGACGGTGACCCGGGCAGGATCTTGTTGGGAAGGATCTCGGGGAAGCACATCTCTATGAGAAGGGTTTCGGAAGGGCCGAGTGGAATCAGTGTAGCTCCAGGGACCGCCGGAGAAGAGTGAGACACAGCGAAGGGGACGAATTCATGTGCGGCGGAGCTCGGCTGGAGTGGAGCAAGGTAGAGACGGCGACGGCGACGCATGCCAGCTTGGCTCGATCGATTCCCTTGGCGGTTAGCTGCACCAGGAAACGACGAAGACGATGTGCTCGACTTGAAGGGACAACATGCAGCGAGCGCACACAAGGGCTCGCCGGTGCGGCCGACCGCCGCTGCTCTTTTTATGCCTCAGACACGTACAACTCCAATTAGATTGGCCAACGCGGGTTGCAATGGAGAAAATAAGAAAAGAGAAGGGGAAAAAAGAAACAAAAAAAACTAATAATAGCCTGTATGGGTTATCTCTTTGCCACAATTTGAGTTTATTACAAGGACTTCTTTGCAAAATACATATGCCACGTCAGGCTAACAACGATCCCCACCGGTCAGTTTCGTTGTTCACGGAGGACAAAAACTGAATTAGTGCTATGTGTTACTCGTTAGTTTTGAAGTGACTTTTTTTAAAACCTTAACGTAAAACCCTAACCTGTAATGCCGTGTTTTTTTTTGTAATTTTCTCTTTTTCTTGTTTTTTTACGATCAACGGGAGGGGGTCACCCCCTACATAAAATTCTTTTTTTTCTTGTTTGCACTAGAAAACGTGCCCGTACGTTGCAACGGGCTTTCAATTCTTTCTTTCCTCATCAGATAAAGTTCACAAAGTGTACCCGACATAGAATTAATACATGATCGTAAGCGCCATGTTGCCATGAAATAATAAAGTGAGTATCAAAATGAATTGTACATCATAGCAACAAATATATATAGAGGCTCTGTATCAAAATGACGTGTACAATATAATTAACCCAAATGTTTTCTCACAATATTTTTTTATCTGCCTCACTTTCTCTATGCAACGAGGTGTCACCTTAATTCCTCCCTGTATGCTCATCACCTTTGTGATTAGATTCATCTATGCTGTGTTGTTGCTTCATTTCGACGTCAAACCAAAGACATCCCTAATATACATAGGACATATCTTTCCTTCCTTGGTCATCCAAAAACCGTTTTGATGGAAATGGCATGAACATCATGCTCAATGTAAAAATATGTTTATGTCGAGCCTTCATGCTGTCCAGATTTAATATCAATATCCACAAGTGTTTGCAGAATAATACGATTTACCTCAAAAAATAAAAAAATATTCTTTTATTAAAAAAATGCTTTCTAAGGAAAGTTATTGTCTTTCATGAGATGTGCAAGACTTATGTGTATAACAAAACAAAGCATAGAATGCCATTGGCCAGTAAAAAATTGATCCTCAAAAGAAAACCAGATGAGCAAAACATAGGAACCTCACCTTCATTAAGGATGTGTAAAAGCATTAGCACACAGAAGAGCACCACATGGTCATGCAATGGAGAAAACCAGATGAAGTACATGCCTTAAAGAATTGGATAATTAGTAAATCATTGCTGCTTTGCACATCTGTCTGTTTGTTTGTTGATCACCACTGACTAAATTAACTTGAATGCAAGAACTCATTGCTATAAGACAAAAACAAAATTACTCGTTCTCTAAAAACATCCCAAATCTCAATATCAGATAAGAGAAAAACAAGCCAAGTTCCGAGGAACCATGTCGATCAACTCATTTTGTTTCAGGGGCTGACCATTCTAGCTATATGGGCGTGCATACTCTGTCCGTACCTCGTTATGATCCACCCTCAACATCATGCTGAAACAACAAAACCGATTGTCAGTTTCTCAACGATCTTAGCAAATGCCACTCCATCAATGCGACAGAGTTGTAGCTAGGCTAGAAGGTCAATGTGGATATGAGAGTGAAGCCGGTAACCTCTCTAAGGTGTCTTGGATATCGTTGGCCCTTCTCCATCTGTTACAGTACGTCGCGCTCCACCACATCGGGTGCATGTCGCCCCTGGTCACCACCGCCGAGAAGGATGTAAAAGCTGACCCATCAAGAATGTTGAGTTCATGTTGGTGAGTATATGTGCATATACATATGTCATCCACTATTCAGAGTGAAAAGCAAATTGGTCACTCAGCCAACCTTCACCAGATCCTTGCTCATCTCAGGGTACCTCTGCAATGGTTTCAAGTTGTTGTTGTTGTTGCAGTTGTCAGTTGCCGTACTTCAAGTAGTCCAAGCCCTGCAATAAACACCCAGTGATCTGATGGAGTTCAGAAAATGCACTAAAAGAAAAATGGGACAATATGATCCAAGCCTAGCCTTTGCACAATCCATTCATATAAACAGTATCGTGAACCATATACCGAGACTCATATTCCCCAACAGATAAAATCCCCAGTCATGACCATAATTGAGAAGACAATTTTTCATTGAACATTGATCGTATGCAGTATTTTGCATAAGTCAGACCAGACAGGGAATAAAATCGCTTTGTCCAAGGTCATATGCAACCTCATGCAATATCAATCCCAAGATCAAGGGTGCCAACACGTGTGCACATGTTAGGGTAATTCTGAGGAATGACTTGAATAGTTTGACATCATTAGCATGTAGCTCACCCAATCCAAGAAGAAGAAACCTACAACACAACGAAAGTGTTTATGTTAGATTTTATTTTCAATGCTATATCTAAAGAAAGTTCATAAAGAACTTCTACTAAACAGATCAATTTTTAGAAATAAAACATATTACCAATAGTACAACATTAGATCTACACCTGCTATGTTCCACAAAAATAAGCAATACACATTTTCCCCATGGCCTATAGGAAGGGAGGCCTTCAGTTCTTTCATTGAAAAGATAAGAAATAAAAATCATAACACTTATGAGTGTAATTAGTTGACTATGAAGAGTATTACATGTTGCTTTTCATAGCAAGATACTTGATGGAAGTGAAGCATGGTAAATGAGCAGGTATAGCCATTAACATAATCTACCTAAAGTTTGGTAAAATGGAAGTAGTATCTCATAATGCCATTTCATCAGATGCAACAAACCATGTCTCTAATTTTTTTTATCCTGGCAACCATAAAGTTGGTATAGAGCACCGACATCGGTAATCTGCACTAAAAAGAACAACTATTAGTACAAGAAAAATAATCAACAACACTGATAGTATGTAACACATTTAATTACCTGGTAACATAAAGAATTAAACTTCTTTTGTGGGAACTGGAACCATACTATGATGGTTTGGTCTCTAAATGATCCAATCAAGCTATACTTCCTAGCCGAGTATTTGACATTTTTCTAGCTCGGTACAGAATTTTATTCCATTGAAAATATTCCCATACCTTGTTAGGCAACTTGCTTAATTGCATTTATTTATAGTACCTGGAGAAATAGATTGCACTTGCATCAATTTGAGAGCATGTAAGAACTAAAAATGGAAAATGTTGACCTCACAATATGAACTTAGAAACAATAAGTACATCTATGTGGAAGCAAAACAATAAAATGCACTCGTAATTATAGATATAACCATTGATTGTAGAAATTACAATCAACTGAGTCGAGAAGATGATATACTGAAGTTGTGCGTTGTTTCAATGGAGTTGAACATGTGTGTTCCATATAAGCATTCAACCGAACATAGGAGGTAGGAAAAAAGAAGCAGCAGTACATATCATGTTCATTACCATAGCATGATGATCACCTTTGAGTTTGATGGCCTCTAGCCACGCTCCTGGAAAGCTAATGCCGGCCTCATCAGCGACTACCAGCCATCTTCCCAGCTCCTGCTGCTATGTAGAGTTCAATGGGAGGTAGGTGCGATTAGGCATAAGTAGATCAGCATGGGCAACTCCATGTAGGTCTCACGGAGAATTTGGATAGTGCACGACTGCGCCGCAACACGGTACCTCAACCATTAGAAAATAAATCCCATTGGATTTTTATTTCATCACTTATAGCACACATAAGAAGGCAATACAAAAATAGAAGGCTAGAAAATAACATGCGAAGACTACAATACTTTCTTGGTATTCCGAACTTTAAGAATACAGAGATATGAAAAATGTAATTTCTTTATTATAGCACAGCACAAGAAGGCAATAAAAATAGAAGGGTAGAAAATGACATCTGAAGACTACAATACTTGAACCAATACTTTCTTGGTATTCCAATCTTTAAGACTACAGAGTTATGAAAAATGTAATTTCTTTATTTTATTTCATCACTTATAGGACATCAGAAGAAGGCAATAAAAATTAGAAGGGTAGAAAATGACATTTAAAGACTACACTACTCGAACAAATACTTTCTTGGTATTCCAAAATTTTAGACTACAGAGCTATGGAAAATGTAATTTATTTATAATGAGCATTTGTATCTAAGGTTGGATCGACCAAATTGGGGCAGATAAAAATTGCATCAATGTTGGGGAGGTGACCCCGGATAGGGTCAAGACGGGGGAAGCCAAAAGGAGTTTCCTCGATCTTATGCCGAGTTACTGGTTATATCGGCCGAATCATGTAAAAGTCGGCCGAGATAAGCATGACCATGATCTTTACCAGAGGGGCTGTCCGTAATTCGGCCGACATACGAGGTAGGTCGGCCGGGCAAGTCCAAATAAGCCGAAATGTAGGTGAAGGCCGAGCCGAGTTAAGCAAGGCAGGGCCGAATAATACGAAGCTTGAAGGAGAAGGAAGAACCTAAGGTCAAACCCTAGCCTCGAGCTAGGAAGAATCTAAGCAGAGCCAAGCGCAAAGGACAGTGCGCAGAGCGGCAGAGGAGCACAAGGAGGTCACGGAGGTGACAGTCCTGGAACCCGAGGCATGCAGGTGGGGCTCTCTGGAACTTTGCCATTGTTAGAAGAGAGACACGGAAAGGAGCTCGCCGGATTACTATATTGGGACAAGCATATTCCTCGAATATGCTTGACACGTCAGCCCTAGAGGAGCCAAGGCACCCCTTTATAAAGAGAGGCTTGGGTACTGAGGAAGGGATCGGCTCATTCCATACCGTTAGGATGGTAGAAATTCATCTTCTCCTCTTGTAAACAGCTCAAGGAGCACTTGTAGCCCAAGAGAGAAAAAATAAAGATCTTGGTGTTAGTCTTTTGTGTGTAGAATCAACTACATCTTTCCTCCCCAGATCCCTCTAGCATCCATTGGCCCCATACTTTAGCCTACCCATGTCATCTACCGTGCCACCACCACGACAGTTGGCGCCCACCGTGGGGCCAGCAGCGGTGCTAGCTGGAGTCATGATCCGGACGGGAAACTTCATCCACACTGGCGAGCATGTTGTCTCTGGTTTAGTCCAGAGATTTGATCTCTCTGACTATGTCAGCGATAACGCAGGCAGCTTCAGGGGAAAAACTCCTCCGCGCAATGCGTCTTCATCAACCTGGGCATGCACCAGATCTACATCGGCGTCGACACCTCCGGCGTCTATCCTCACCAAGTTATTGTTGCAGGAGAGCCCCCCCTTAGCGCCGCAAATGGTCCGCGTGGAGAACGCCCCGTCAGCAGCGCCGAAGTGATGGTCGCAGGGGGGTTGCAGACGGGAGCAGCAGGCGCCGTATCAAGCAAAGATCCGACAATGGGAGTGCAGGTGACCACGAAGCAGGCAGCTCCACCGCCCACCGAGGTAAATCCTTCGGCAGCCAATCCAGCTGAGGTACAGGAGACGACCCCGAAGGCACCAAGGGTAAGATGGCCACCTCTGGAAAAACCAGAAAACATCCTCCAGGCAACTATAGATAATCTGACCACACCTGTAGCGCCGATACTTGATCCGGCTAACGCTCAGGCAGAATTAGAAGAAACCAGGCAAAAGGTACTGGTAGAGGCAAAAAAAGTGTCGGCATTGCGGGAGTCCTTAAACAGGACCCTGCGAGAATATGCTAAGGCAAACAAGCTTGACATCGCTCCCGAGCGGGTTGATGAATTAAGATTGAGAGGGAAGAACCTCATGGATGATATCAATAAAGAGCATGAGACTCATAAGGCAGACTCAGTCGATCTAGGCTTGCCGAGGTATAGCACCCCGGCAAAGAACCTAAGGGCAGCAAATGCCGCTGCACTAGAGTTAGAAGGACTGACCGGCGAAGCCTGGCAGAAACAGCAGGAAAGAGTGAATGAGCTGGTGCGCATTGCGAACCAGCAGAACGAAGAAATGCTCAGGGCAGACCCGGCAAGGCCTGGTGCCTCGCGTATGGTTCATTTGGCTGGTGCAGCACCCGCCCTATCAGTGGCAGCAGCATCCTCACCAGGAAAAAATGCTCGAAAAGATAGAGCAGTAACTCCGGGAAAAATAAATAAGCAAATTGTTCCGTATGATCCGACAGTAGCCGGAAAAGCAAATGAAAACAGGGGCAATGGGAGCCGAGGTAACAGTGGCGAAAGAAACCCCGGCCGTGCCGACAAAGGTAACGGAAGCCAAGGTAATGGGGATCTCGGAAGAGGAAATCATGAGAATAATATCCCGGCTGAAGGAAGGAGGGATCCGCTGCCTAATCCTCAGCCGAGATATGAACCTCGGCAAGAAAGAGAAGTGAGACCAGCCACAATCAGGTAAATGAGAGGTACAATGATGGTTATTCAGATATGGAATATGCGGGTCATGGTGGGAATAACCACTATGGAATGCAGGAGAGAATTATGTACAGAGATTTGCCATCGAATGATGCAAGAGTAAAACTGGACCGGTTGTACCGATCTGAGTTATTGGAAGAGCAGGGTCCACCGGGTCCGGCATGTTTCGGACCACGAATCATGGGCGAGCCGCTAGTGCCGAACTTTTAACTGGCAAGAGGCACGAAAACTTACAATGGGAGCACCAAACCACAGGATTGGTTGATTGATTATGCCACTGCTGTAAAAATAGCAAGTGGAAACTTGCGATGGGCAGTAAGATATGTCCCGCAAATGCTGGAACTACCAGCCAGAGTATGGCTGAATAATCTGCCCCTAGGCAGCATCAAGTGTTGGTTGGATTTTGAAGAGATGTTTGTCAGCAACTTCACCAGTACTTACAAAAGGCCAAACAGGTCGCAACAGCTAGCAATGTGCAAGCAAAGGCCGAATGAGACAGACAGAGAATTCTTAACTCGGTGGTGTAACCTCAGGAATTCATGCGAGGGAGTTATAGAATCACAGGCGATAGCTTGGTTTGCTCAAGGATGCCGCTATGCCAGTGTCTTGTGGCAGCGACTGCAAAGAGATATGCCAACCACTTTGGCAGAAACCATCAGGATAGCGGATTCGTATGCATTAGGAGATCCGACGCAACCAGAGCTGATGTCAGCAGATCATTGGGAGCATCAAGATCAACATGCAAGAGACGCGGCCGGGTCATCGAGGCACAATGAGTTCAGAGGAATAAGAAGGGAGGAAATACCGGATTACAGATATGCCTCTAATTAGGTGGCAGCGGTGGTGCAAGATTAGCCGAGTCACGGGAACAGTCAGCGGCAGAAGAATGATCCTCAGCAATGGACACCGAGGAATGAGGGGAAGAGACAGTGGACACTAGAACAGAAGAAGCAATGGCAGGAAAGGCCGAAGTACACATTTGAGTCCATGTTGGATCAACCGTGTAAATTTCACACTCCAAACCCGGCCAAGCCAGCCAATCATACAACTCGGCAATGCGCCTGGATGAAAAATGCAATGGGTAACCCGGTGGGCATGCAAGCACCTTCTCATCAGGCACATCAGCAGCAGTAGCCGCAGTTGACTGGAGCAAATGCACAGCAACTAATGTTACCCCCTCCTCCCCCAAGATATGATAGCTCGGACCGGAGAGATGTAGTGCATCAAGTAATAAATCAGGGTCAGGATGGAAGGACGAACCCCAAAAATAATGGACGCAATGATTACAGGGAACATCATCAATCATATTGCGTGTTTACAACAGAACATCAAGACAGACAAAGTGTACAACGCCGACATATGGAGGTAAATGCAGTAATGCCGGCAGTACCAAGATATGTCCCTTGGTCAGATCAAGAAGTAACTTGGAGCATAAAGGATCATCCCAAAATAATGCCGAATCCAGGGTCGTACGCACTCGTACTAGATCCGACATTTGTCGGAACGAGCATTAATGTGAAATTTTCAAAGGTACTAATTGACAATGGGAGCAGTATCAATATCATGTACAAGGATACAATGCATAAACTCGGAATATCTCAGAATATGCTGCAGTCCACGAGAACCACGTTCCATGGAATAGTGTCAGGACTTTCGTGCGAACCCATTGGAAAGGTTCGAATAGATGTGTTATTCGGCACAAGGGAAAACTGCAGAGCAGAAAATTTGGAGTTTGAAGTAGTGGATTTAGAGAGTTGCTATCATGCTCTACTCGGGCAGCCAGCATTGGCCAAATTCATGAGCAGCTGCCACATAACTTACTTGAAAATGAAACTACCCGGACCTCAAGGGGTGATAACAGTAGCAGGAGATTACAGGAAGTCAATGGAATGTGCCTCGTCCGGATCGAACCTGGTCGAGTCATTGGTGATCGCAAGAGAAAAAAGAAGGATTCAAGAGGTAACGGCTCTCGCTCAGTCGGCGCAACGGAATATGCCGGCGTTGGCCAACCCGCATGGAAGAGTTTCTTTCCAGCCGACTAAAGAAACCAAAAAAGTCCAGATAGATGAGCAGTTCCTAGAACGCACCATCACTATTGGTGCCGGCCTAGATGCCAAATAGGAAGCGAGCTCACCAACTTCCTCCGTGAGAATCGGGACATCTTTGCATGGTCCACTCAAGACCTGCAAGGTGTGCCAAGGGAGTTGGCTGAGCACTCTCTGCATGTAAGGCCAGGAGCAAGGCCGGTGAAGCAACCTCTCCGCCGCTTCGCCGAAGACAGGAGAAAAATAATAGGAGATGAGATAGCTCGGCTACTTGCGGCCGGGTTCATCATGGAAGTGCTTTATCCGGATTGGCTATCAAACCCGGTGTTGGTAGAAAAGAAAAAGGATGATCCAAATGTAGCCGTTGTATGTCGGATGTGTATTGATTACACAAACCTGAACAAGGCGTGTCCTAAAGATCCTTTTCCTTTACCTAGAATAGACCAAGTCATTGATTCCACCGCTGGTTGTGAACTGTTATCATTTGTAGACGCGTATTCTGGTTTTCATCAGATACCGTTAAACCCGGCTGATCAAATAAAGACTGCGTTTATTACCCCGTACGGGGCTTATTGCTATCACACCATGCCATTCGGCCTGCGTAACGCAGGGGCAACGTACCATAGATGTATGCAAAAATGTCTACATGACCAGATAGGGAAGAATGTACAAGTATATGTAGATGATGTGGTTATCAAAACCAAAGAGAGCAAAACGCTACTGGATGATATTCGACAGACATTTGCGAACTTAAGAAGGTTCCGAATGAAGCTTAACCCGGAAAAATGCACTTTCGGTGTACCAGCTGGAAAACTACTCGGTTTTCTCGTATCTAGCCGAGGTATAGAGGCCAACCCAACTAAGATAAGAGCGGTAGAAAGGATGGAATTGCCGAGATGTCTAAATGACGTACAGAAGTTCACGGGTTGCCTGGCCTCGCTTAGTCGATTTGTATGTCGGCTGGGAGAGAAGGCACTACCACTATATCAACTGATGAAAAAATCGGATAAGTTCATTTGGACACCACAAGCAGATAGTGCATTTCATGAACTGAAGAAGATGCTGGTCACAACACCAATCCTGGCCTCCCCATTGTCAAAAGAGCCTATGTTACTTTACATAGTCGCCACGAACAGAGTGGTAAGTGCGGTGATCGTTGTGGAACGAGTTGAAAATGATAAATCAGTACAAAGGCCGGTATATTACCTGAGCGAGGTACTATTAGCCTCGAAACAAAATTACCCACATTATCAGAAGATGGCATACGGAGTATATATATCGGCAAAGAAACTTAAACATTACTTCGAAGAGCACCCGATCAAGGTGATCTGTGAAGCGCCCATAGCCGACATATTAAGCAACAAAGATGCAAGCGGCCGAATAGCAAAATGGGCAATTGAATTGTCACCTTATGCTCTGCAATTTGATAGGCGAGATGCAATCAAATCTCAGGTTGTGGCCGACTTCTTTGTGGATTGGGCCGAGGTACAATATGAGCCACCATTACCAGATCCGAATTATTGGACAATGCACTTCGACGGGTCCAAGCTGAGGAATGGCTTGGGGGCAGGGATAGTGTTAACCTCGCCAAAAAGAGATCAGCTGAAATATGTGCTACAAATACATTTTGCCGCATCAAACGATGTAGCCGAGTACGAAGCACTCGTCCATGGATTGAAGGTGGCAAAAGAAATTGGGATACGCCGAATCTTGTGCTACGGAGATTCAGATCTAGTAGTACAACAAGTATCAGGCAATTGGGATGCGCTAGATGCCAATATGGCCTTATATAGGTTCCATGTGCAAAAACTCAGTGGATACTTCGATGGATGTGAATTTCATCACATACCTCGGGCAGAAAATGACGCCGCAGACACGCTGTCAAAACTCGGATCAACCAGGCAATCAATTCCCCCAGGTATCGCCCTAGAGCACCTGGGAAAGCCATCAATAACACCATCACCAGAGTCCGAATCCATCTTTATTCCGGCAAAATCAAGAGAAGATAGTATGCCGATGGAAATTGACAAATAATGTAACTCGGAATTTCCGAAAGTAAACCCGGCCGAAGCACGGATGGATATGGAAAAATCCGAGGTAGTTATGTCGGCGGAAAATATGGAAATAGATAGTGAGATTATCCCAGAGAGAATCATACCAACATGGGCGCAACCCATATTTTTCTTCCTTAAAGATGCGACTTTGCCGAATAACGAGGTATTGGCTAGACAAACAATGAGAAGAGCTAAAGCTTATACAATCATAAACAATGAGCTGTATAAAAGGAGCGTCACAAGTGTGTTGCAAAGATGCGTGGATTCGGCGGAAGGCCAAGAGATTCTCTTAGATATACATCAAGGAGAATGCGGGCATCACACTTCGTCCAGAGCTTTAGTGGCCAAAGCATTCAAGCATGGATTTTATTGGCCAACAGCGTTGAAAGAGGCCAAAGAATTGGTGGAAAAATGTAACGGTTACCAGAGATATGCCAGCAAGATACATATGCCATCGTCCGAGTTAAAAACAATACCAATTACTTGGCCGTTTTCTGTATGGTGCTTAGATATGGTGGAACCATTCAAACCGGCCCGGGGCGAGATGACACACATTTTAGTCATGGTCGACAAATTCACAAAATGGATTGAAGTCAAACCAATAAAAAAGTGTGATGGACCCACAACAGTAAAATTCCTCACCCACACAGTGTTATTACAGACAATGGCACAAACTTTGCTGAAGGGGCCTTCGCTAGATTCTGTCAAGAAAAACACATAAGACTAGATGTCGCCTCGGTGGCTCACCCAACATCTAATGGGCAAGTAGAAAGATCTAATGGACTAGTATTGTCCGGAATAAAACCACGACTCGTCGAACCGCTGCAAAGGTCGGCAGGGTGTTGGATCGAGGAACTACCAGCAGTACTATGGAGCCTCAGAACTACCCCAAACAGGTCAACAGGGTATACACCATTTTTTCTGGTATATGGAGCAGAAGTCGTGCTTCCAGCCGACATAATACACGACTCGCCAAGAGTTACCCAGTATACAACCGCTGAGGTAAATGAGATAGCTCGGCAAGATGATGTCGATCTGCTAGAAGAAGCCAGGGAGTTGGCACTATCAAGATCAGCTATTTATCAACAGGACTTGCGACGATATCACAGCAAGAAAGTCAATCCAAGTGTTTAAAGAAGGAGATTTGGTTCTTCGGTTAGTGCAACGCACGGCCGACATGCACAAACTATCATCCCCATGGGAAGGACCATTCATCGTGAGCAAAGCATTGCACAATGATGCATATTACCTAATTGATGCTCAGTCACCAGAAAAGAACAAGGCAGACAAAGCCGGCGAAGAATCGAAAAGACCATGGAACATAGCTTTACTTCGTCCATTTTACTCGTAGGAGTCATCTGTGACACGTTGTAAAGTGACGCTTCAGGACGAAGTATCGATTATGAATTAGCCCTCGGCACCTTGAGCAGTAACTCGGGGACTGCCCTATATCATTTATGAGTTTGGGTTATGTATTAAACCTTGGCACCTCGAGCAATGACTCGGGGACTGCCTTGTATTATTTTTCATTTTGGATTATGTATTAAACCTCGGCACCTTGAGCAATAACTCGGGGACTGCCCTATATCGTTTCTGAGTTTGGATTATGTATTAAACCTCGGCACCTCGAGCAATGACTCGGGGACTGCCCTATATTATTTTTCTCATTTTGGATTATGTATTAAACCTCGGCACCTAGAGCAGTAACACGGGGACTGCCCTATATTGTTACACATTCTGAGGTAGGTACTAAACCTCGACACTTTGAGTTATGCACTTGGAGGAGTGACACGGGGATTGCCCAATGTCATTTTTTCCTGAGTTATGTGTTAAGCTTTAGGACCTCAAGAAAGGCACTCGGGGACTATGACGTATTATCCATTATCTCGAATTAGGCATTAAAACCTCGATTTCTAGAGCACTCACTAGGGAATTGCCCCACAATTGTCCATTGTTACAATAATGGGAATTAAACTTCGACACTCAGAACGATATTATTTCGCTTTCCCCAAACGTGGGCTTCGAGATTTATAACTCGGATAAAGATCAAGAATACGATGGTTGAGACGCCAAACTTATAAAGGTCAGGCAATATTAAACGCCGAACTACGGTGGGACAAATGCAAACACACAATCCGAACTTACGAAATTGAAGGCCACCAAAGCAAAGATTTAAACCAACAAGATCAGCTTAGACAGAATAATAACGATCACCATCATATGTGCCTCAGTGTCAAAAGGCAAAAGAAGTTCGTACCACACAGAAAGTCGGACAATTGTTTCACACACATCATACGCCCGACATACCGGGGATAAGAAAAAACCTAAGGGGCAGCGACTTGGTCAGGCACTGGGCGCTCCGAGGTAGACGGCACCTCGGCCGAAGTTGCTTCGCCCTCCGCGGAACTAGGAGCGACTCCGGGGGAAGCCCGGGGCTGTTGAGAAACACTAGCTTGAGCTTGAGAATGCCCAGTCTCCTTGGAGGATGATCGCGCGTCGCCGTCCCCATCTGAGCTTGCGCTGGAATCACCAGAAGTGTCCGAGTCGCCCTCACCCTCGTCCTGGTCGGCCGAATTATTATCAGAGGCATCTTCGACTTCGACATCATCCGCCGGGTCAGGAAGGAAACTCGGCCCTTCAATCCAGTTGTGTACGTCAGCATACTCAACAAGCTGGAAGGCACGAGCTTGTCGGCGAGCAACAAATTCTGGATCCTCAACCCAACGGGAGCCAGTGCGCAAGTTTATCAAGGTATCGAGCGAGATATCCTCGTACCATGACATAATGACTGTGAGCGCCATATCAGCACCAGCTCGTCCAGCAGATTCCCTCCAGAGATTTAATTGGTTCTGGGATGCCATTAATCTTTCCACCAGTATCTTGACCTCATCAATATCAGGAGTTCCAGAAGTATTCGTCCAGAGAACATGATAGGCCCGAATAGCTGCTTGCACCAAATCCCGGCCCATAATCTTCATCGGACCAACGACAGCACCAACGACAACCAAGAAATCTTCCATCGAGTATTCCGGGCTCGCATCTGCAGGAACACCTCGGCGCACGCGAGCATTGATCACCGCTCTAGAGCTCACGGGCTTAGCTTCCGGAAAATGATCTGTGCAGAATAAAAAGTATATCACTCAAAAGTAAGAAAGAGAAGGAGATAACTCGGCCACGGTCAGAGACTTACGATGAATGTAGCTTATCATTTTCTGAAGGTCTTGAGCCCAATCAAACTTGGTTTTCTCAAAGCGAGTGATCTCCTCGCTCATCGCCCGTGTGTTAAGTTAGGCAACATCGAGGAGTTCTTTATTTTTCTGCAATTGCAGAGCTAGCCGATTCTTCTCTTCGGAGAACTCCTGGTCAACTTTCTCTAACTCAGACTTCTGAGAGAGCTTGAGGGACTCCACCTCGGCGCGCAAGCGAGTTATCTCGTCATCTTTCTCTTTCAGCTGCGCCGATTGAGTAGCGACTTGCTCTAAAAAATGCAGCATCATATCAGGCATGGGTATGCATTCTTGATGTAACGCTGCAAGAGTTTGTAACTCGGCTATACCAAAGCCAAAAGGTTAAAAGGAACCCGGGATAAATTTCGAACAAAAATCTGTAAAGAGAAAGGATAACTAACCTTCCAGGCCCTTGACTTTCTTCTCAAGACGGATGTTGAGATTGTTGATGTTACCTATTTACCAGCAAAATGAGCTAACACCTCAAGTCGAAAATAATAAGAACTTTAGGGACAATACAAAAGTTTGTTAACTTACCAGCTTTCTTCACCACGGGAATAACTTTTTCATACTTATCTTGCAATTTCTTATGTGCAAAAAGCAACCTTTGGAATTCGGCAGTCCGCCGATCATGGGCCACCTAAATGACAAAATAAATCGCAGTAAGATATTCGAAGCTAAGACAAATCCGAATAAACCTGAGCTTAACTCAGATCTAGGTGGCTGAATATTTAAAGCTAAGACAGATCCGAATCAAGCAAAGCTTAACTCGGATCTAGGTGACTAGATATTCGAAGCTAAGACAAATCCGAATAAACCTGAGCTTAACTCAGATCTAGGTGGATGGATATTCGAAGCTAAGACATATCTGAATAAACCTAAGCTTAACTCAAATCTAGGTGGCTGGATATTCGAAGCTAAGACATATCCGAATCAAGCAAAGCTTAACTCGGATCTAGGTGGCTGGATATTCGAAGCTAAGACAGATCCGAATAAACTTGAGCTTAACTCAGATCTAGGTGGCTGGATATTCGAAGCTAAGACAGATACGAATAAACCTAAGCTTAACTCAGATCTAGGTGGCTGGATATTCGAAGCTAAGACAGATCCGAATCAAGCAAATATTAACTCGGATCTAGGTGGCTGGATATTCGAAGCTAAGACAGATCCGAATAAACCTGAGCTTCACTCAGATCTAGGTGGCTGGATATTCGAAGCTAAGACAGATCCGAATAAACCTAAGCTTAACTCAGATCTAGGTGGCTGGATATTCGAAGCTAAGACAGATCCGAATCAAGCAAAGCTTAACTCGGATCTAGGTGGCTGGATATTCGAAGCTAAGACAGATCCGAGTCAAGCAAAGCTTAACTCGGATCTAGGTGACTGGATATTCGCACACTAAGTCAAATCCGAAACAAGCAAAGCTTAACTCGGATCTAAGCGGCTGGATATTTACAGTTAAGGCAGATCCGAATCAAGCAAAGCTTAACTCGGATCTAAGCGGCTGGATATTTAAAGCTAAGGAAACTTGCTGGCAAAATAACACACTTAAAGCTTAAACAAAGCTTCCAAACGAGCAACAAGTTACTCGGTTGCAAGCTTAGGGGACTAGAGTGTATATATTACCATTGGGATGATTAATCAAATGTCAACAAAAGCAATTACCTCGTTCATTTTGTCGCTATCAAGCACGATCTTGGCATCCATATGCAGACGACTGCTGATGTCCGAGAGCTGAAAGGGCTGGTTGCTAGGATTGCCCTCAAGCTGATCAGCAACATTCCAATTGTTGGCGTACTCCACTAGCGAACCGAGGCTGTTCCCACTCTCAGTACGGGTCAGCACCTTACCTCGGACCCGCTGCGTAGCCACCGTCGCCGCAGGACTCTTGTGAAGAGTGGCCGGGGTGACAACGGTCTTGGCTGAAGAAATTCCCTTGCGGAGCGCATCAACAATTGTAGGCTGAGAAGAGCTAGCAAGCCCTTTCTGAGATGAGGGAGGTTTGGTGACAACGACTTTCTTGGCCTTAGAAGAGGCGTCGGCAGGAGCCGTCACCTCGGCACTAGGGATGGTGTCTTTGGAAACAGGAGAAACTATAGTCTCTGAGGGCGCCGAGATGGTGGTATCCTCGGCTGGAGGTGGAGTTGTGGTTAAAACTGCGCGGGCCAAAGGAGTCTCGGAGGAAACTCCGGGGTTCACGATGGGGGCAGCAGGTTCGGAAGGAGGATCAACCATCCGGGTTATGTTGGTATCAGCAACGGTAACCACGGGTGCATCTTGCCGAGATAGTGTTTGACTCGGAGCAGGAGGAGAGTCCACGCGAGTTGGACTAGGAACTCTGGTATCTTCAAGAGGCGGAGGAGAAGGCAGTCGAGTACTATGACTCGTCATGCTTGGACCACTTGGCTTAACAGAAAGAGGAGCGCTGCAAAAGCACAGAAAGTCAAATCAGAGGACGGAAAAAGAGAAACAAGAAATACACATGAAAATGAGCGTACCCAGTAACTCCGGGCATAGTTTTACGCTTCGGAACGTGCTGAGATGATTTCTTGGTTCGCTTCTTAGGGGCGGCTTCGGAGGCACCCATTGGAGCAGCACGCTTCCGCGAGGTAGCTGGAGGTTGGGAGGCGAGAGGCTCGGCTTCGTGCACCTGACCGGCCTGATTAGCTGGGGAAGTAGAAGCCGGAAATGCATAAGAGATAGGCATTGCGGCAACTACCTCAAGAATTTGGACGTCGTCCGAATCACCTTCCTCCTCGTGAGCCGAGGTCTTGCCACGGGCACGAGCCGGAGCGAGGTCCGACTTGGGAGCGAACTCCTCCGAGTCAGGTTCCCCGCTATCCGGGGTGTTCCGATCTGCGGTCCACGGTAGGGCCAAAACCTCGGCATCTTCAGTCTTCTGCTCTGCAAATCTCTGCGAGAAAAGAGACAAAGGAATTAGCAAAAGGAATAACAAACGTAATTGGGGGGCAAAACATAATTGCATGAATTAACCTCGGGAGGGGGGTTCCCACGGGTGAATGGCTTTAGTCCCCAGGTCCAATCCTCCGGCATCTCCGTCTTAAAGATAGCTCGGACACGCTTGAAAATAAGATAATTATCGAGCTCAACCGTTGAGACTCGATTGGGATCAAGGGGTCCGCTCATATAGCAGAGCTTATGCGTGCGTTGCTGAAAAGGGCAAATCCGGCTGCTGACGAAGGTGGTCATCAAATCCTCGCCACGTAACCCGGCGCGGATCAACTCCTTCAGCCGAATCTCAAAGGCCTCGGCCAGGGCATGGCTCTTCCTGGGATTATAAGTCCAGTTCTTCTTAGAAGGAGGGCCGATGGAGAAGGCACGGAGCCGAATCTTGTCTTCCTTCCCGGAATTCTTGACATAGAAAAATGATTTATGCCATTTCTTGCATGACTCAAGACCAGCGACGCGAGGAAACTCGGATTTCCTCCGAGGTGTGATGGACGCGGCTCCACACTGGGTAAGCAGTTTCTCGGAAGGGTGAAGGGATTTGTCTGGAACGACATTGGAACGGATTTGGAAGAACTTGGACCATACATGCACAGACGGCCAGAGGCCGAAGTATCCTTCCGAGGCCGAGATAAAAGCGGATAAAGAAGCAGTGGCGTTAGCCGGAAGATGATGCAGCTGCAGGCCGAAGTAATCGAGGAATTCCCTAGCAAAATCGCTAAGAGGAAGACCAAACCCGCGGGCGAAATGGGACATAAAGACGACGTACTCGCCTTCGTTAAGAACGGGAGAAGATTCGCTGTCGGGTAAGCGACAGGCTACCTTGGCAGGAATCCGGCGAGTTCTGATTAGCCACTCAATCTCTCGGCGGGTGACGGTGGAACCTTGCCAGGAGCCCCGCTCTGGACCAGATGCAGCATCGTCATCCTCGATGAGCGTGCCGCTAACGGAGCTCGACATAGTGCCGCCGGAGGAATCTACCGAAGAGAAACTAGCGGCGGAGCAACGCCTAGAGGTGCAGGGCCCCGTCGTGGTCCCAGGCGAGAACGGCGGCGGAGCGGAAAAGAGACCGACGCGGGAAACCTAGAGAGCGGCAAACGCGTCTAGACGAAAATCTAGGGAATGAATCCACAGAGAAACTCACCGGCGACGGCGCCGGAGCAGGTGTACGACGACGAGGTCGACGGAGCAGAGGGATTAGGACCTCGCCGTCGAGGATTCCGACGAAGCGCGCGGCCGCAGAAGTACGAACAGGCGCAAGGGTGAAAGGAGGAAGAAGGGCGACGAGGAGCGAAGGAGGAAAGTAAAATCCTCTAGCCCAGTGCCCCTCTTTATAACCGCGTGGCCTTAGCAGTAGTGGGATCGTGCGTGCGGATACTAACCGTGTAGATCGTGTATGTGGCGTAACCGCTCGCGGCGGAGTGGAACCACACCGACGACCACACGACGCAGGAGAGGATCAGGCCTCCTGACCGATGCGGTGCGCGAGGCGTCGCACTGCCGTCGCGACAGGCGCAGTAAACAATGTAGCGTTGTCAGCGGGAACTGTAGAGGAATAAAAAACTAGAGAAATAATGATGAGTGTTACACGTAGGATGAGGCGTACGCAAGAAGCTACACAAATACCTCGAACGGGAGAGAGTAACTCGGAAATGAGGAGAAATGAGTATTGGGAAACTGATGTGGCCCGGCCGATGTACGAACGGCAACACACCAGCTTCGGGGACTAATGTTGGGGAGGTGACCCCGGATAGGGTCAAGACGGGGGAAGCCAAAAGGAGTTTCCCCGATCTTATGCCGAGTTACTGGTTATATCGGCCGAGTCATGTAAAAGTCGGTCGAGATAAGCATGACCATGACCTTTACCAGAGGGGTTGTCCGTAATTCGGCCGACGTACGAGGTAGGTCGGCCGGGCAAGTCCAAATAAGCCGAAATGTAGGTAAAGGCCGAGCCGAGTTAAGCAAGGCAGGGCCGAATAACACGAAGCTTGAAGGAGAAGGAAGAACCTAAGGTCAAACCCTAGCCTCGGGCTAGGAAGATCTAAGCAGAGCCAAGCGCAAAGGACAAGGCGCAGAGCGGCAGAGGAGCAGAAGGAGGTCACGGAGGTGACAGTCCTGGAACCCGAGGCATGCAGGTGGGGCTCTCTAGAACTTTGCCGTCGTTAGAAGAGAGACACGGAAAGGATCTCGCCGAGTTACTATATTGGGACAAGCATATTCCTCGAATATGCTTGACACGTCAGCCCTAGAGGAGCCAAGGCACCCCTTTATAAGGAGAGGCTTGGATACTGAGGAATGGATCGGCTCATTCCATACCGTTAGGCTGGTAGAAATTCATCTTCTCCTCTTGTAAACAGCTCAAGGGGCACTTGTAGCCCAAGAGAGGAAAAATAAAGATTTTGGTGTCAGTCTTTTGTGTGTAGAATCAACTACATCTTCCCTCCCCAGATCCCTCTAGCATCCATTGGCCCCATACTTTAGCCTACCCATGGCATCTGCCGTACCACCACCACGCCAATCAAGCTTGACCCAGAGTCCGTGCTGCTTAACTTCCAGTACATAGTAAGTTCATAGTAATAACTAAGAAACGGATACTTCCCATCTTTAAATGGGTTCCCAACTTGGGTGTATAGCGGAATCAATCAAACTTGAAACAATTTAACAAACTAAAAAAGGACATGTGATGGATGTTCCTCACCTTCATGGATCTGAATGCATCGGGCTCCCTCGATCTAAAAACTCAGACTGTAACGGAGCAGAGGGAGTCGAGGCTCTCGCGTAGGAGTAATAATGGAGATAAAGTGCAGATCCTCGACAGACCCTTGTCTCCAAAGACGAAGAATGACAGACTCCTGGACGAGACTGACTAAAGTGCGACCGATGTGGACCTCGGGGACGCCCATACAGGTAAAGATTCAACCCTGATGCTTAGAAGAGGACGCCATGCGCGAGGCTGAATACAAGATCGAGTCAGGCCACGGCCACCTCGAGGGTCGTCAGTTACGACCAAAGCGGCCACATCCCTGGTGGTGGGTATGGGAAGTGACGGCTTACCCGCGGGGATTGGAGACGACCGCCTCGTCATAGGTGTTGAAGGTCGACGCCTGACTGGGCAGTGGCCATTCTTACTCACTGTCTCCTTTTGGGATTTCGGCGACATGGTAGTTCGTGTGCCGGCAGATTTTGCGGTGGCGTAATTGGGAGAGAGGATACCGGGTGACGTTAGCGCTAATTTCGTTGAGAAAAAGATCATGGGTACGTAGGCCCAAGGCCCACCTCTCAGCGCCAACGCTTGTATCGTTCACACAAGGAAAATGATCGAGGGGGAAGGAGGTTTGACGAAGGGCCGAGACGTATTGGTCGGAAACGGAACACAGTTTTCTTTTTAGGTAGTATATATATATATATATATATATATATATATATATATATATATATATCGGAAACGGACCACAGTTTTCTTTTTAGGCAGTAGAGATAGCCATTAACCTTACGTTGGTACCTTAGTGACTTGTCACTTTCTTTCGACTCGCCATCTGGTACGAGAGGGTTCTGATAGAAATAATCATCACGTTTATAATTGCCCGCACATGGCGCACTCCCAGACTCCGAGAGGAACTGGGGTAGCTGTAGCTAGCTAGCGGTGTGTGGCAGCATTTCGAGTAGCTTTGAGAGATTTGCCATGACGATGTCTCGATGACCCAATCGTTTCTACTGCAGTGGTAGGCAGGGCAGCCGTGCCTGTGCGACCCCATTCATCTAGTACTTCCAATTGTAGACAGACAAAACAAGATTAATCCTATGATTACAGCTGCACTTGTCTGGAGAAAATAATGCACCGGTGACAAAGTCATCGCTACCTTGTGATGCTCAAACCAGGAAACCACGACGGCATCTGGTCAGACTTGATGGCATGGCACTAAATGGCTACTCCCTCCATACTGAAAAAGTTATCACAGATTTTTAAATTTATACGATATGTAGTCATGTTTTAGTATATAGATATATGTAAATATAGATAAGTCTGTGAAGTGAATATATAATTTGCCTAGCACAAAACAATATTTTATATTTATAAAGTCCATAGTGAAAATAAAAGTTACCTAAGAGATCTTTTGCCTCTTAGGTTCTCTTGAGCCTGTAGTCAACAAAACATCGGGAGGCCAACTATGTGGAAGTTGGACCTAGCTCAAATGCTTTAAGAGACACACGTAGTGTTATAAACATGACAATCAAAATGAAGAACAAAGACGAAACCACATGGAGGGGACATAAAATTTTAACGTGAAAAAACATCTTCAACAAAGAGAAGAGAAACACACATGCGTCATCCATCCAAACTTCACTATATTGGAAGTGTTTACACAACGGATTTTCCAATGATGACATAAACCCTAGCCGGCGGCACATAGAGGTAGTATGCATGACTATAATACACTGAATTCACAATTTCCAAGGACGCACTCCTCATAAGGCATCTTATTCGGTTGTCTCGTCTTGAACCACCCTGGAAAATAAAAACATAGCATAGAAGGACCAACTAAAGAACCTCTTCCTCACAAGGGTGAACACGATGCCAAGCAGCTGTTTGAGTTGATAGACTTGTATTTCATAGATCTTTGCTTGTATCACTAGAGCATCGCCACCAAGGACACATACCTAATGTAAAAGGTGGCAAACATACAAGGTCAAACATCGATCCAATGATTCCTTCATCTCCTCTTTTCATCTCAACTCAGGACAAGGGGAGACAATGGTGGAAGGAACGAGCTTCGACCATTCTTCTCTCATGTTGTGCACCAACATTAAAACTATGGAAGGAACGAGTATTGCGTTATATATATAGAATGACGCTATTTGACCCGCAGGGTGTAGAATAGTTATTCCCAGGGTGTAGAATAGTTATTATTCACCCACACTATCTTTCAAACCGTACATAATTTTTATGTCACGTAATTTTCTCTTACCTCGGCAGTCAAGAAAAACATAAGAAAATTTAGACATGTCGTAATTTTTTTGTTTACATACCATATAAAAATACGACGTAAAATGTGTATTTTTCTATTTTTTACACTACAATGACTCATAAATTGTATTTTTATGTCGATATTTTGTGTTTCTGATGAATATAAATATAATTACTAGTATACAAAACATAAATTACTGAATGTGAGAACATAAAAACATGTGGGGTGCAAAATAACTATTCTGCACACTGGGTGCTAAATAGGGTTTCTAAATTGAATAATTATATATATATAAACGAATAGTTATATATAAGCGAATGTGGTATTGATTTTCCTTTTTTAGGAGGACAAAGCATTCCTACAAAAGGAGAAAGGAGAATGTGGTGTCAATGTTTTTTGTTTTGTTTTGGAAAATGAGGTATTGATGTGAGTCCAGTTTTTTTATCGCGAGTCTAATTTATTTGACTTTGCACAGAGCGGACGGATTATAACAAACCAGGCCAAAGCTGAACTTTATTTTGATTCAAATCAGCCCATTTGACAGACTCGACCCAATACATCCCAACACCAGTCTCTCCTACCGGTCAAACGGCCCAATCCCGTCCAAAACCTCCCCCCAAAGCCCCGATGCTCCGTCGCATCGCCGCGCTCCGGCCGCCGCCACTACGCGCGGCGGCGGCGGCGCCCGTGGGCGGGGTCAACGCCGGCTACTCCTCCAAGTCCACCTCCCTCCCTCAGAAGCAGAAGCGCGTCCGCGACCACGCCTTCGACGGCATCATGGAGGTCCAGAAGCGTGTCCGCCGCTTCCTCGCGCTCCACGCCTTGCTCCTCTACGCCGCCGCTCCCACTGCGCCCTCGGGTGCCTTATCTGCGGGAGGAAGCGGTGCCGTGTCCGTGGCCTTCTCCCGCCTCGGGGCCCTCTCGCGCCGCCAGCTCCGCCTCGCGCCCATCGACGCCGGCCACTTCATGCTGCGCCACCCGTACGCCTTCCACCTCTTCCTCCACCCCGTCCACCGCATCCTTCACGTGCGGCTCACCCCGCGCGCCTCCGCTGCGCTCCGCCTCGAGGCCGACGCCATCTCTTCCCTGCGCCCCGCTGCCATTCTCCGCCTTCGCAAGCTCCTCCTCCTGGCGCCCCCGCACCACCGCCTCCGCCTCGAGAACATCCGGATCCTCCGCCGCGACTTCGGCCTCCCCGACGACTTCGCCGAGTCCATCATCCAATCCAATCCCACCCTCTTCCGCCTCACCTCTGACGGGTTCGTCGAGTTTGTGCCCTCTCCTGACGACCCACCAGACCTCACCGTCGCTGCCGTCGAGCGCTCCCGGGAGCGCCACTACCGCGAGCACCGTGCTCCGGGCGCCGGCGAGGAGGATGCGCGCTTCGCGTTCCCCACCCGATTTCCGCCGGGCTTTAAGATAGGCAAGTACTTTCGCATTGCAGTTTGGAAATGGCAGCGCCTGCCCTATGCGTCGCCGTACGCGGACGTCTCTGACCATGACCTGCGCTCACTTGAGGCACAGCGCCGCATGGAGAAGCGCGCTGTCGCTGCCGTCCATGAGCTACTCTGTCTCACCGTTGAGAAGCGTACCACGCTGGAGCGTCTCGCGCTGTTCCGCGACGCCCTTGGTGTGCCCAAGAAGATTAAGGAGTTCTTGCTTAAGTACCAGGGCATATTTTACATATCCACAAGGGGAAACCAGGGGAAGCTTCACACCGTGTTCCTCAGGGAGGCATACTACAAAGGGGAGCTTCTGGATTCCAATGAGATACATGGCGCAAGGAAGAAGCAAGAGGAGCTGCTCTTGATGAGCCCAGAGAAGGCGAATTTGGATCGTATGTTCACCAGCATGGGTCGTGGATGGGATGAGCTTGGTGGTGGTCGTCGTGGAGGAGCAGAATTGAGGGAGAGATTTCTTGGGGATGCTGGTGGCCGAAAGAGAAAAGTTGATGGCGATGATGATGATGGTGCTGATAGTGGGGAGGACTCAGGTGTTGAGTCACTCTACATTGAATGAGGATTTGAACCATACAATGTCACTGAATGTCATCATGGGAAGCCTTGCTTCTGAAATTGGCATGGGGACCGTCTGGGTGGCTTATTGATCTTGATTAGAGAATGCTACATTCTGAGGTGAAAATTGGAGTGAGGTGTCATGCTAAAACTGATGACACTTCTGAATTAGTGAAGTGATCACCCTGGGTGCTACCAATACCATGCATCTACATCAAATGGCCGTTGGCATCTTCACTTGCACCAGTTATGTGAAGAGACAGACATAGGCAGAAGAATTCCTTTCTGCTCCCAAGCTAATCTGATCTGTGTGTTTTGACTTGTGAGTAATCTACCAGAAGGAGTGGATCTGTTTCACTCATTTGGCCCAACAGAAAACTATTTGTGTTTAGGATTGAATATCGCCATATCAACATTATGTTGGCCATTTGATGTTTCTAGCATATTGTAACTTGGATGGAATATCAACCATAAGATATGAAAATAAGCTAGCTTGTTCACTTCTGCATCCTGGTTTAGCATGAACAGAGTGAAAGAATTTATTTGAGAAGGTAAAATAAATGAAGAATTATGATATGCATTGAAACAAAGACGAAGATGTTCTGTTTTTGAATTATGCACTAGTTTAAATGATACTTTATATGGAACGAATCGTTGTAAAATGGAACTTAATCCCACTAATATTTTGGTACCTTTGCATGTTATAACTTTGAGATTTGAGGTAACGCTCATCTTAGGGTAAAGTAATGTAAGCTAAAAAATAAGATAATCCTTTTGAATTTTAAAATTCCATTTTAAGGGTTGCTATTGTGTACACAGTTTTCTATAATAACCATCCTGTTAAGGTGATTACTCTTGGGATCCTTTAATGCATCTAATTAGGGCCTGTCTTATTTTTGATGGATTGGGCTTTAATTTTTTTGAGGCCTTAATCCTTCCTCTAGGCACTTAGTTAACCGAGAATTATTGCATTTTGTTAGGTTTATTTTTCAGAGTCAGTGTTTATGAACTACTATATGTGAGACCTGTGTAGATTTTGGTTATGGTCATCTTTTGCTATCTTGCAATGACTACAAGTGCGCCATCCACCAGTATCCTTTTCTATCCACTGGTAATACCTTTTGTTCTAAACATAGCATCTAACATAAATGCTTAGTTGATAGCTTTTTGTAACGAGTACAAAGTAGTAAGCTCAATGTAAGAATAATCCGAGGATCATTCCAGGATGTACTGTGCATTAAAATGTCTTTGTTGTAAGATCGTAAATAATGGTATACAATTTGAAGAACAATTATATCATTGGGAGCAATGTTAAACTTACCAATGTAGGAACACAAAACAGTTCACCTGCCTGTCAACTTAGTATTTATCACCTGTTTCATCTCATCGCGGAATAAGCTACTGATGGAAATTTGTCAAAAAAAAAGGTGAGAATATGGATAATTTTGTTAGTGGTAGATCTTGTATAGCTTCTTCTCGCAGTCATGCTGTCTGTTGCACTTCCATGTCCAGAGGGTTAGCTTAATGCTAAAGAACAGTGGGCCTGCCTATCTATCTAGAGGTGTGCGTGTGCGTGTGGGGATTCATGCTCCCTGGATTTCGCATTTACTCTTTGCTGATGACTGCTTGGTCTTCTCTCAGGCCTTGGCTGCAGGGGCCTCTCGTCTCCGGGAAATCCTCTACAAAGTGAGCTCTGGACAGATGGTGAATAAAAGCAAATCTGCTGTCTTTTTTAGTGCAAACTGCACCCAGGAGATGAAACATGTTGTTCATGTGAAGTCTTGCCAGCTACTTGTTTCACGGTTTTAATTTGATCTGCCGATCATACTCAGCCCAGGCACAGCGACGTAATTATCAAGGGGATATTCTTGTTGAGACACTTGGAGAAAATTATTTGGGCCTGCCCAGTGCCCTCAGGCGCTCAACCTCTGAAGCCTCTGAACACCTTCTGGCGAAAGTTTTCAACCTTGTAAATTCTGGGAATGCTAAGAAGCTAAGTGCCGATGCTCGTGAAACTTGCACAAAAGCTGTCAGTCAGGCTATTTCCACTTACCCAATGATCTGCTGCTTCCAGCTGTCAGTCAAAACCTGCAAGAAGATCACTGGCAGCCTGCTTTTTACCTGACTTGTTCAAAACCTTGAGCGAATCAAACCTCTAATGTATTTTCCATACCTTCTTGACCCTGGCGAGCCACCTTCTGAAGCTAATCCACCACCCACCAGTCCTCTGCTAATTTTATTGGTCCTGGTGTAAACGCAATCTGCTGCATCCCTCTTGGCAAGTTCTCCAATGATTATTGGGCCTGGGCTTATGAAAAAAGTGGTCGTTTCTCTGTACATTCTGCATATAAATTGCTGATTAACGATTGGGGCAGAACTGAAGCTTTGGAAACAAAAAGTGCCGCCGAAAGGTGAAGTGTTTCTGGTGTAAAGTCATTAACGATTTTATCCAATGTCATGATATCGTGAAGAAAAGACGTATAGTGTCTGGCCACCTGTGAAATCTGGTCTGAGTATGAAACTGTGTTGCATCGCATGCTTTGACAAAATGCTCCTGGGCAAAGCTGTTCTGGAGTACTCTAAGGGAGGTAACTGGTGTAAGCTCCCTGTTTTGCATCCTGATTCTTGGGCAGCTGACCTTATTACTAGCCAAAAGGTAATTCAGATCAAGATTCTTGTATCACCCTGTGGTATGTGGTCTACCTGGAACCTGAGGAACACTTGCACACATGATGCAAAGGAGAGGCCAGTCAAAACAAGTGTTCAGTGGTCGTTTGACACTGCTTATGACCTGTGGAAAGCAGGTTCTGAAGTTGGGCGAGGCAGGAAGGCGAAAATAATTGATGCGTGGAAGCCGCCAGATGGGTACTTTGTCAAGATTAATGTTGATGCTGGATTTCAACAAAATACGTGTAAGCCACCTGTGAAATCTGGTGCTTACAGGAGTGTTTCTTTTGAGTTTCACTCTGTGACTGCAGAGAAACAATATAAGTCTAATCAGCTTGACTGATCTTTCAGTACATTGCTCACATTGCTCAAGTAAGTAGAGGATTGGGCTGCCATTTTGTTTAGCCATTTAATCGCCACCCTAGTTACTTTGTTAACTGAGGATTATTGCATTTCGCTAGGTTTATTTGGCTCACAGTCTCGTAGAGTTGATGAACTATCTTGCGGTCATGGCATATGTTCCAAGTCCAGAAGGATAGCTGACTCTAGAATAGGATCAACAACCCTGGACCTGGGAAATTTCTCTAGTGTAGTAGGAGTATCATACTTTACCTATTAGATTCAATGCTAATAAGTCATTAGCTATTTGTATGAGACGTTTTTCAGTCTAATCAATGCCGATTCAGG